>JARHVA010000023.1:615000-1815000 GCA_037957365.1 Torreya grandis | reverse complement strand
TAGATTGTTGTATAAAATAGTGGTAAAATCCATGTCTCCTTGGGTAAATACCTAAATAAAATTAGGGATTCCCAATGCATGAGGTGAATCTTCAACCTTGGAGATTTACTGTATAGATGAAGAGGTAGAAGAGGTTGATTTAAGTGATGGGTTTTGCTCTAATAGGTCTCTTCATTGCTAGTGAGTGAGAACCATACAAGAAAGGGGGAGAGAGAATAAGAAAAAACTCACCACTCAAACAAGAAGAAGATAATAAAATGATTAGGGAAATCAAGAGACACACTATGAAGTACACTAATCCTAGAGGTTAGTTTTAATCTCTCTTTTGGCTTATGTCTTAGTTTGTGTGATAGAAGTTGGCTTGAGATTAGGTACTATAGAAGTAGTCTATGGTTGGTTTTAGGTTTTTTAGGTTCTCAAAAGAATCTGTATTGGAATCAATATGTGGCTTGGTATTGGGGCTTACCTCCTCAATTCACAACCCACAGTGATAAGGGTGTTGAGTGCTTAGCCAATATATATTGATATCCAAAGTTTATACTCAACTAGAGAGCTGAGTTGGTTCTCCCCTTGGTAATGACCTCCAAGCAAGATTGTCGAGAAAGGGGTAAGGTGACTGCTAGGTGATGAAATCCTAGTTGAGCCTTATCTCAAATTATTTTGATGTTTGATTGATGAAAGTGGTTTAACTAGTGTGTGTAACAAAAGTGATGATATGATAAGATTACTATACTTAACTTCAAAGTGAACTAATGTTAAAAGAAAGTAATAGATGCAGTTGATTTTAAACCCAAAAGAAATTTTAGTTTCAATTATGAGAAAAAATAGAGAGAAGAGAATACAAATGTAAATAAAATGTGAGTAAAGACTCTAGGTCCCATTTGTTAGGTTGTGGAGATAAAAGCTTCACTGATGCAAACAGAGGAGGAGGTTACAGAAGGGTTACAGAGCATCTTAGATGCCGGCATCGATCAGGCCAATTAACGTCGATAGGATTAGACCAAAAGGCAACTGATGTCGGTCAGAAGTCGGCCAGCATCGGCCACCCCCAGGCAGATAGGGACCGACGTCGATCACCTGTGTGGTTTGAGCTAGAGTGTTTTACGGGTAGTTAGCTAACGAACCATGTGTTTGCATGTTGAGAGCCAATTTTAGACTGAGAGCTGTGGATCTAATTATTGTAATTGGATGTCTAATTATTGTTATGATGAGATCTATATATTAGACTCATGGTTGTATTGTAAACTCGTGCTAGAGAGTAAGAAAGCATTATTATAAGCTCCTTCTGTGTGTGAGGTGAGCATGGTGTGTTCATCCTAGTGCCACAGTACCAAGGTGGGTGCTAAATTGGAGAATCAGTAGGGTTCTTCATGTATGTATGATCTTGGTCATCAGGTGAGCATGGCTTCTATAGGAGATCTACATGGTAAGTAAGATCATTGATATGTAGGTGTATGTGTGTGCAAGGTCAAGGTTCACAGGTGTGCAGAACCAGATTGATTTGTAGGTGTACAAAGTCAGAGAGGATAGCAACACAACAAGGAGTAGTATCAGGAGAGATCTACTTGGAGTACAGGCGTGTACTCAGAGCAAAGAGGAAGGCAAGGAAGATCCTTCCATAAGTAAGGTATGTTGAGGTGCAGGTTGATGCAGGTTTAGGGGAGATCTACTTGGAGTACGTTGAGTACTTGTGGAGTGCATGGAGCACTTGTGGTGTGTGTGGAGCATAGGTATAAGGTGAACACCAACTCAGTGTTTGAGTTGGGTGTTGGGACCTAAGAGAGAGAGCTTTGAGGAGAGAATTACTGTTCACTTGAGGTGTGGGAAGCCTCTAAAGAGGTGGTGGAGAAGAAGTGGCATCTTCTTTATTGTATTCTTTTTTGCAAGAGTTTTAATACAAGTTGTCTATTGTCTCTCATATCATGTGTTATTTTTGGATTCTAGTTACTTGTTGATTCTAGTTTATTTTGCATATTAAGTTGCTCGTATTTGGTAATCAATTGTGTGCTTCCGGTTATTCATATCCCAACACATGGTATTAGAGCAGGGAGCAGGTTTTGTGTTTGGTTATAGGGCACTCTCAGGGTTTCTAATTGAGTGGGAGTAGAGAAATGGTAGATCAAAGTAAGCTAAGAATGGAGGAGTTGAAAAGCACAGATGGTCACTTACAGTCTATGGAAAGAAAGAGTAGGTAAAAAGAGATTGTTGGTTGGTAGCAGATCAGCATGAAGAAGCAGATGTTGCAGGTGTTGTTGCACAGGATGCTCTGGATAAAGTTGAATCTTGGATAATAGATTTTGTTGCCTCTTTCCATGCAGCCCCAAATAGAGGAGCTGGTGAGCCTTACCAAAGAATTGGCAAAGGGGAAGTGAAGCTAAAATTGCAAGCGGCCAACACACGGGTGTTAAAGGAGGTCATGCAGGTCCCAAGTTTGGAGATATGGCTAATTTCTTTAGAAAGGTTGGGTGATAAAAGATGCACAAGAACTCTCACAGCGGATGCACTTGAATTAGCTGGTGGTAAGAAAACAGGTACTCTTTATCTACTTGTTTATATTACTAATTCTTTTTTGTTGTAGAGACGTGGCTTCGTAGGCTTGGTCACATGAGTATGAAGGAGATGCATGTTCTTAAGTGGAAGATAGATATATTTGACAGGCTTAAGAACTAGAAAGCCTTGGTGTTTATGGAGGAGATGGCGGACAGAGACCAGTGGATGGGGCTGGATACTTTTGAGCAAGGCAGTTTGGACATGGGTTTTGATTCAAAGGAGCTTGCGGGTAAAAAGGTCATCACTCATAGGAAAACATAGGTACCAGTGTCAGTAGGAAAACTAACATCGACAGTAGGTAAGACTGACGTCAGTCACAAAGACCGACATTGGCAGAAGGAGACACCAACGTCGGTAGGGTTGGTAGTCAGGACAGGCGCAGGAACCGATGTCGATTGGATGTAGACTATGTGGTGACTGAGGTTGGTCACTGTAATGGATTTTGGGTAGACAGGGAGCTATCAAAGAGTCTCAAATGCCCATATGGAGGACTAACAACGTAAGTAAGCCTCAAATTCATTATTCCTCTTCTTTATACTAGTTGCTGATTGCAGAGCAGGAAGGATCCAGGAAATATTGGGAGCGTGGCATGGAGAGATTGCAAAACCAAGTGGGAGATTTGGTAGGGTTGCCAGTAGGTATGAAAGCACAGAGACGAATGGATACCTTAGTTGAAGAATAGAGAGAATGAACATGTGAGATGGAAGGCCAGGTCATATGGTCTTGAGGAGCTGTAGGATAGTGGTACAGGGTTTGGTATGTGGATGATGAAGCATGGCTTCAGTCAATGTCAGGTAACTATTATGGTTTGTCTTACCAGGTGGATGATGAGTCATGACATCATTCTATTACTGTATGTGGATGGTATGTTTACTAGTAGGTTTTTACATACAGGGTTTTGCTGAGCTAAGGGTAAGATTAGTTCAGTGGTTTGCTATGAAGAATTTGGAGCAGTGAAATTCTTTGGCATGGGAGACATTGAGGATCACAGGTTGATTTTGTCTCCAGTGGGAGCTAATGTGAATCAGGTGTTGGCGAGGTTCAGGATGTAGAATCAGAGCACAATAAGGGCTGGATAATTTAGTGTCCAAAATCACATGAGGTCTAGTATAGACCTGAGTTTTCCCAAGCAGTGGGAGCTGTTAGAGAGTTAGGAGCCAATTCAGAGAAGTGGATTCTCAGGGATTTGAGAGGGACCAGTAGTAGGGATTCATGCTATTCAGGGTCAGGACTTCACTACATGGGATTGTAGGTTCGGATGCGGTAGGGTACTCAGATGACAGGAGGTACACCACAGGTTGTGTGGTGGGTTGTCTTCAAGATTGATCTTGAAGAGGGATACAAGCTAGGAAATAGATTAGATAAGGTACAGGTATAGGTACAGTGCAGCTATTTATCTCTAAGTGGGAGATTTTTAGGTTGTGGAGCTAAAAGCTTCACTGATGCAAACAGAGGAGGAGGTTGCAGAAGGGTTACAGAGCATCTCAGACGCCGGTGTCGGTTAGGCCAACTGACGTCGATAGGATTAGACCAGAAGGCAACTGATGTCGGTCAGAAGTTAGCTGGTGTCAGTGACCCCCAAGCAGACAGAGACCGACGTCGGTCACCTGTGTGGTTTGAGCTAGAGTG
Source organism: Torreya grandis (assembly GCA_037957365.1). Taxonomy (NCBI): domain Eukaryota; kingdom Viridiplantae; phylum Streptophyta; class Pinopsida; order Cupressales; family Taxaceae; genus Torreya; species Torreya grandis. Next base: position 1,810,821 of record JARHVA010000023.1, on the reverse strand, counting down.
TTTTATAGGCAATTAGCTAAAAAACCATGTGTTTGCATGTTGAGAGCCAATTTTAGACTGAGAGCTGCAGATCTAATTATTGTAATTGGATGTCTAATTATTGTTCGGATGAGATCTATATATTAGACTCATGGTTATATTGTAAACTCGTGCTAGAGAGTAAGAGAGCATTATTATAAGCTCTTTCTGTGTGTGAGGTGAGCATGGTGTGTTCGTCCTAGTGCCACAGTACCAAGGTGGGTGCTGGATTGGAGAATCAGCAAGGTTCTTCATGTATGTATGATCTTGGTCATCAAGTGAGCATGGCTTCTATAGGAGATCTACATGGTAAGTAAGATCATTGATATGTAGGTGTATGTGTGTGCAAGGTCAAGGTTCACAGGTGTGCAGAACCAGATTGATTTGTAGGTGTGAAAAATTAGAGAGGACAGCAACACAACAGGGAGTAGTATCAAGAGAGATCTACTTGGAATACAGGCATGTACTCAGAGAAAAGAGGAAGGCAAGGAAGATCCTTCCATAAGTAAGGTCTATTGAGGTGCAGGTTCATGCAGGTTTAGGGGAGATCTACTTGGAGTACGTTGATTACTTGTGGAGTGCGTGGAGCACTTGTGGTGTGCGTGGAGTAAAGGTATAAGGTGAACACCAACTCAGTGTTTGAGTTGGGTGTTGGGACCTAAGAGAGAGAACTTTGAGGAGAGAATTACTATTCACTTGAGGTGTGGGAAGGCTCTAAAGAGGTGGTGGAGAAGAAGTGGCATTTTCTTTATTGTATTCTTTTTTGCAAGAGTTTTAATACAAGTTGTGTATTGTCTCTCATATCATGTGTTATTTATGGATTCTAGTTACTTGTTGATTCTGGTTTATTCCGCATATTAAGTTGCTTGTATTTGGTAATCAATTGTTTGCTTTCGGTTATTCATATCCCAACACCATTGAGCATGCCAAAATGTTTCATGTAAATTTTCACTTTAAGTTCTATGGAATAGAGAAAATAAACTCAAAATGAGTGTGGTTGAAAAACTTGTTTGGTTGTGAGCATGTTGAATCATAAGATTTTGAAGAACTCCTCTTTATCTTGGGAGGAAGACATGTAGATAAAAAAGCACTAAAGCAAACTTATTTATTAGATAGATAGTTGGGTGGATTGCCTAGTGATAGCTAGATCCTAAAAATGAGGGATTCCTTAGGGGATACCAATCCACATGTTTTAAACAATCAAGTTCACAAAACTAGAAAGAAGGTACTTGCATCAATAATCAAGAGGTACTAAAATTAGACACAAGAATGCTTATTAAGAAAATAAACTAGAAATGATCAGATTAGTGGTAAACTAATTAATACTAGTACTAAGGGGTCAGGGTATACTTCAAAAAATTTAAAGGGGTTTTTGAGTAGTCAAAAACAAAAAAAATTTAGATTTGGTAGGGGTTAGATAGGTAGAAATAGGTTGTTGGTTTTTAATACCATAGGTGACGATAGACAATTTGAGTGACTGTCGGTGGTCAAGCCTAACCATTAACAGTTGGGGTCTGATCATCGATAGTTGATTGTGTTAATTCTAGGTTTACTAAATAGCTAAATTATGGGATCTAATAGGTGGATTATAAGAGTTAGACAAGGGATATATTGGTTGTGAAATGGAAATAAAGCATGTGAATGTTAACAAACAAGTACTTATCTTACCAGAAGTAGATTGGGTAGATGGTTGATGCAGTTAGTCTATTGGTGGAATCTATCTTGATTCCAAAAGAGTGATGATAATTGAAAGCTTGGTTGAGAGGTGATGGCAAGTTGGCTCCCATTAACATGACTAATAATGATTGACAACACTGATGACATTGACTAACCTACAAAAGAAAACTCTTGAATTCTTGAGCTCTTGATAATTATTACAGATGAATTTGGCCTCCTAGGCCTCTCTCTCTTATAGACACAAGCATGAGGTGAAAGTAAAGGTGTAACTAGGCTTTCTAAATATAATTTGTCCATGCAAAGGCTCGCAACAAGATTTAGGTGAGCTATATTTAGAAAATCAAAGTGGTGGTTTGCATGTTCTTTGTTAATAGGTAGATCTTGACTGTTAATGGTTAGGGGTTCCCTAGGTTGACTATCGATGGTCACATTGACCATCGATGGTTAGGGTCCAGAAGAAAAGGGTCTTGAAGGTCAGGTTCACTCAGCTTGGTGAAACTAGGTGTAGATGGGTTTGGTGAGACTAGATAGGTGTAGGTTGGTCCCAAGGGGGTCCTATGTAGATCTAGGGGGATTTTAAACATTCAAGAATGTAGGTATGCAAATTTTTGGTGTTTACAAGAACAAGATTTGACTTAAATATTCCATATTTGCATGCTTGGGTTACTCCCAACACATCTACCATCAAGTTAATGGTGATTAACTATGTAAAAGTGAAAACATTATTTCTTATCATCAAATGGCCACTACCCTCACCAAAGGTTCACCTTTTTTACCATTAATCCCATTTCAAGAGATCATTACTTTATTGTTGACTTTATTATTTCTTAGACATCTTTATTTCATCCACATCAAGTTCTTAATGATTCAAAATTTCTAATTAAAATAATAAACTCCCCATATTCTACCCAACCATAAGATTTACTTATTTATAATATTAAAGTTTTCATAATTTGATATAGCCCATGGTATAAATACATTATCTAATTCCTAAAACATCAAACTTATCCTCTAGACATGGATTCTCATGAAAAGAATAAAATTGAGAATAAGATTTTAAATGTCTTTCGATACATTACCCTTTATTATCATCAAGCATAAGGTACCTGAAACCATTGTGTAATGAAAGAAGAGGTCCCTTCTATCCTTGAACAAGCACATGGGGGCATTTATGGTGGTCACTATAGTGGACATGATACAACATGAAAATGACTACATATGGGATACTTTTGGCCTACCCTCAAAAAAGATGCTATCAATTTTGATAAAAAGTGTAGTCCTTACTAAATCTATGATGATCCAATCCATTCACCACTAGTCAAGATCAAAATTGTGGCATCTCCTTGGCCGTTTTACATGTGGGGATTATATATCATCAACAAACTACCTAGGTCACAAGATAGACATGTTTTTATCATCATGTCTACTGAATATTTTACCAAATGGGTAGAAGCCATGCCTCTTGTCAATATCATAGGAACTACTATTTCAAAATTTATCCTTAACCAAATAATTTGTCATTTTGGAGTTCCACATATTGTCATTTTTGATAATGTGGCAATTTTAAAAATAAGGATGTGAAGCATTTATGCATTAAATTCAAAATAACCCACAAATTTTACACACATTCTCATCCATAGTGCAATAGCCAAGCTGAGGCCACTAATAAAATTATCAATAAATCCTTCAAAAGACCATTTAAAAAATCCACATGGATTGGCATCTTCATTTATATCCCACACTTTGGGCCTATCATACTAACATTTTTACTACCACTCGGGTAACACCATTATCACTAGTTTATAGTTTCAAGTCTATATTACCACTAGAAGTCAAGATTCCCTCCTTACGTATATCTCTTCATAGTTTCATTCTTGATGAAGAATTATGTGAATCTCATCTTCATGCTCTAAATATTTTTGATGAACACCATCTATCCTCTTTGTAACATAATCACCAATATAAGGCTTGAATTTTCAAGCAACATAACAAAAAGGTTAAAGTCTATATTTTCAATGTTGGTCATCTAGTCCTTAAATTAGAATATACCCATGATAAAGAAGGAAAATATGATAAAAAATGGTGGGGCCCTTATTTAGTGAAATATATTCTTTTTCCTAGAACCTATCACCTCCAAACTAATGAAGGCCATGTTTTCAAAGAGCCCACCAATGTATAATTTTTAAAGAAATACTTTTATTAGATATTTCCCTTCTTATAATACTTATATATGCTATCCTAATAACAATTTTTGTAGAATTTATACATGGATCTCACCCTCTACAATAGTCTCTTATTACATAAACCCTAGTTCCTTCTCTTGGTCCTTTGGTTTTCTTTTTTCATGAGTTGTATTGTAATATCATGGATATGACCCAGTCTTCCTCATGAATTCCTTTTGCTCTCCTTTAATTTTTTATTTTCAAATGATTTTTTAACCCTTTTGGGTCTCTCTTTTGTGATTTATAGTGTAAGACCATGGATAGGACCAGACACTCCTCACAAATACCTATTTTTTCAATTTTTTTTCACATGCTTTGTCCTCTCTATTGGGTTTTCCATTTTGTGAGTTATAGTGTAAAACCATGGATAGAACCAGACCCTCCTCACAAATTTTTTTTTTTACTTTATTACACCCTCTTTTTTTTTTTTAATTTATTACACCCTCTTGTGTTTTTATTTTATGATTTGTACTATAAGACCATGGATAGGACTAGGCTCTCCTCATAAAACCACCATTTTATTTCAAAACCACATTTATTCAACCAAATGTTCCTTTTATAGAATGTTTACAAATGGTTACAAGTTTGTGATCCCATAATCTTAGATTCAATTTTTGTTTCTTTTGTAGATATTAATTTCACAATAAACTATGTTATCATATTTACCTACACTTCCATATATCCTTATGATAAGGAATCACACTTACCTATCATTGTATCCCTTTTCACCTTTGTTACATTGTTTGTGATTTGAAGTAATTCAAATTGTTTCATGTTCATTTCCTCTTTATTTCCTTTCCTTTAATTTTTATTTGGATAAAATAATGTCAAAATCAAGATATCACTTTTATTTCACATGAATAAATAAGATTCTTAGATACCATGCTCTCCAAGTTCTCTTTCTGAGAAACCAAGTGCAAAGTTTATAAATGATAGTCATATTTAGCACCCATGTTTAGTTCTCTGAATCTATATGGAGGAGGAATATAAAAAATCATCATAAAGTTAAAATCCAAATCATTTTAAATAAAAGGCAAAGATAAAAAGGAAACATACAAAGTCAAAAGTCAAAATCACACAAAAATACTTGATTTATAACACATCTCCTATCCCTAGTTAAAGCTCAAACTCCATAGTTGGCCTCATGATAGAGGCGAGGTCTGTTATGGTGAAGTAGGTCAATAGATTAGTATAATAGAATTAAAAATAATCTATGGTGCTACCTACTTTCTCACACAAGTACCTAATATTCATATTAGACCGATGGATCTATAAGGGGTCTTGGGGAATAGGGAATATGTTGTGGGAAGGTATGTCCATTTTACTTTGCATGCATATAGACTTCATGGGATGATATTCATACTTAATTTGATGATCTAAGATTTGTGTGGTTAGGAAAATTTCTTTAGATTCCTTAATGTTGAAACTCCTCTTGTTTTGAAAAACCTAATTTAATTGTCTTGTCTTTAACAAGGATTTTCTCTATATTTTTCCTTCATTTCCCATACCACCCATTTAATTTCCCCCTTGATAGAAAAGTTTGATCCTAAATCTATTTTATTGCTTCTATTTCCCTCTTATTCATATATTAAAACATGTTAGCACTATTTTGATTTAGTTTTATCTATCTTTTAGAATAAAATAATATGCTTGAGTGACTATGGATTATCTTCTTTATACCATTCATTTACATTTCTATAATTTCTTTGGTTTTATTTGAAAATTTTCTATTATTTTACCTCCTTTTTTGGACAATTATGTCTATTTTTCCATTATTGGACCTCCTTTTTTCAGACAACTACATCCATTTATCCATTATTGTACTTAAATTTTTGTAGACACACATGCCTGTTTCTATTTTTCAAGTACCTTTTCTATTGTTGAGTGAGGTTCCCTTGTTACTTATCACTCACCAATTTTGTTTTCCATTTTATGCACATTTTCCAATTGATGCCAAAGTAAGGATTTTAACTACTCACTCATCAATGTTGTTTTACCATTTCTTACTAATATTTGTTTAAGAGGATTAGTACTACTTTCACATTGATGTTTGATTACCATTTTTACTTGTATCCTTAGTTTGACATGGTTTTTTACCTTTCTTACTTAAGGTTTACTTTTTTTATTTTTTCAGTTATCTAGTAGCCTTGGATTTTTGGTTACTTTATTTATTATTAAGTTTGACTTGGTTATTTGGTCCTAAATTAGCATTTATCACCCTAGCTTAACAAATTTTCAAGTACGTCATTCCTACACCATTTTAGTTATCTTGGCTTTCCTACATTTGTTTGTTTTTTCTCTTTAGTTTTGTATCCTTGGGTTTATCCAAAGCAGTCTCGTGTGCCCTCCATGATCAAAACTAAAAACACAACAAATAACCATTTAGAGATAAAGGTAAGTCAAGGTACACATATATTACTTTCATTTTATAGTTATTTCCTTTTTAATCATTTAATTTCAATCATTTTATGCTTTAAAATTATATAGTTTATTTAGCTTCAACATTGTGTGTTTCTATGTTCTTTTCTCAAAGCACCATCCCCTATTGCTCTTGAGTGACACATGATGAGATTTGAGTGGTGAATATGTATACACATAATATAATCAAAATTTATTAATTATTGATGTTATATATCCTATAAGAACCCATCTAGTCTCAATCTCTCTGAATGCATGCCTTAAAGGTTATACTAGGAAAGGGATGGGTAGACCATTGGTGCTTTGTAGGATTGTTATCCTCTATACCAATAATTAATATATAAACAACCTTCTCCTATACACTTCAATAATATACCTATCTTACACACTCTTCTAAGAAATTCACTACCTTATTTAGCACCTACATAAACCTAAAACCTTTTTTGACATTTATTGAACAATGTTAGCTTGGAATGACCCTATACTAAAATTAATATTTACATGTTATAGGTCTAGGTCAGCCTTGGCTGACCTAGACTAGGACCTAACTTATTTTTATCAAATAATGATATAGAGCCAAATTAGGGAGACCCTATTGGATAAAATTTCAAAAAAGGTTTAAGGTTAGATTTAACTATATATAGACATTCATTTCACCACTTATTAGAGAGACAATAAATTTAATTATTCATTCGCACTTATTTACAATATTTTCTTCAACCATTCTACTTGAGGAGTTATTGCTTAGGGTTTATACTTGGATATGAATCTTGTCTTGTGAAAAATTCTTGTATTCTTAGGCCTCTCTTAGTGCTCCTTATAAACCACAACAAACTTTTGCAAAGTGCCTTTGGCCAAGGGAGAGATTGAGTCTCAACAGGTTTTTCTTCAAGGTAAATATCTCTAACTTTAATCCTCTATTTTAATAGATAGAAGTAACATAAGTAAATGGATTTTGAATATATTATTCTCTCCATGCATTATATATATATATATATATATATATATATATATATATATATATATATATATATGCCATAAGTTTTGGTGAACACTAAATTAGGTTTTACTTTACTTTGTGTTGAGACCAACACCCCCCATATTTTATTTTTTTGAAAAGGGGACCCTTGTAATTATTTACAAAACCTCTATATTCTAGAATAATTGTGAAAGATTGTTTGATCTTGAATTTTAAAGGCAAATCAATTTTAAAAAGGACATGAGCTTTAGTGTATTTGATTATTATCATGTTTTATGGATTAATATTGCTAACAATCATTTTCAAGGTGATTAATTGCAGGTTCCATAGAAGAAGTTAGGGTTCCCAAGTAGTAAACCCTAGTGGTTTGAATTTAAAAATTTGTGGGAAAATTTAGCAAGAAATCTTATTTCATTTCAATTAAAATAGCCTTAACTCTAAATTTATATTAAGTTTCAATTATGTTTTTAAACATGACCAAATATTAATATAAAACCATGACTTAAACCTGGACCTTTTTCCTTTTAAAACATGAGAGCCCTTTTAGATTAAATAAGTTTTATTAAGGTTTAAGTGTATTTATGTTTGCAAACACAAACAAATTTTAAAGGTCTAAACCTTAGGTTAAACCTTTATATATATTGAGCTTAACTTAAAACTCATGCACTTTTGTAGATCCAATGATTTTTGCTCAATCAAAGGATTTGATCCAATGGTAAGAATAAACGCTGACACCCAAAAGGACAACAATCACTATCAAACACTCAGATTATGATTTGATGTTCCTTGTTACCTTAGAAGCTTTAATCTAATAGTGTGCATCAACCCCAAAGCCTTGGGAATTCCTGAGAGCTTTACACATGGCATTTGGTCATTGGTCTAAAGCATTTCATTGTCTTAAATTTGACGAGTTTATTCCCATCATTTGATATCTATGAGGACTTATTTGACATTACCAAACCCATCAAATTTAACCTCAAAGTTTGATGGGTGGCACTTAATCATTGAATCACAAATTCCATTGTCTTAAATTTGATAGGTTTGCTCCCATCATTTGACATATGTGAGGATGTATTTGACATGACCGAACCCATCAAATTTAACCTAGACAATTTTTAAAAGCCTAAACAAAGAGGGCATTTCTAAAGAACATTTTAAGAAATTCCTAGCTTTTTACATAGGCAAACTTAGCATATAAAGACTTCAACCTACGTCATTTTATTTTTTTTAACATAAAATTCTAAATGTCATGTTTAATCCTAAGTTTCATATAATCATGGAACTATTTAAGAGGTACTCATTTTTTAGGATCCAATGATGATTGCTTGTTTTCTAGATTTGATCCAATGGTGCGTCAAGCCCAAATCTTTTTAAAAATGCATACAATTAATGATTTGGCCCTAGCCAAGATCTAATGGTGATCGCTTGCTCACTAGATTTGATCTAACAGTGTGATGAATTCAAAGAATTTTCAAAGGCCTCACAAGGTTGACACATGGCACAATTAGTGAGCTTAAAAATTAAAGGACCAATGAAATGTAAGGATAGGGATTTAGTTTTTCAAAGAAAAATAAAGAGGACTTTTGAAAGCTAATGGCTAGTCTTTAATTAGCATTTATGAAATTTACCATGAAAGGCATGGAACCTCACCACATAGGCTCCATATAAGCACGGAAGATCAAAATGAAATATATCCTATGCTCGATAATGTAGAAGACATGAGAATGAGGTCCCATCGAATTTAAGGTACATATTAAATCAAGAGCTAGATATTTTTTCCATTAAAGATAAAAAAAACCTGAACACTCTATAAAGAAGAACTTAAGTCAATTTAGTTGATCACATAAAAATCAAAGTAAAACTTGAATTCAAATCAAGTGCCTTAGTGAGATATTTGTTTTCATCAACTAAAATTTAGTGTTATAAATGGTGATAGGTAGGAAATAGATGAAAATAAAAGTGGAGCTCTATCTAACTTTAGATGGTGAAGGAAGGGTCTTTAGAGACATAGAGTTAGATTTAATAGCCTTAAATGTACATGGAATCAGGAATTAGTTTGAATTATTCTTCTTTATAGAGTAGTTTCAAAAAAATTATCAAGAGGAAAAGAAGAATTCTATGGTGCACCAAAGATACAAAGACCTAGTATCAATTCAGCTGGTAGGCCTTCACCATGCGACTACTAAACAAGAGGTAATGCATTGCATCAACCTTCTTGTTCATATTTTTGTTGACTATAGAATAGATGTGGAATGGAGTACTCATGAAGGGAGTAGTAAGAAAGTTTCATGTATTGCTCCCATAGCCTTTGAAGCTTACTAAAATCTCCCTTTGCCTCATGTTGATCTCCCATCCTTGAGAGAATGGATAAATTCCAAAGCCTTGGATTTAGTCCTCTCACCTTGGTTAATCCAAGGTTCTCATGTTTTTAGGTCCCCTAATGGTGAGATTCCTATTGCCCAATTTACTAATGGCATTAGGGTAGCTATGACCTTATTGAATAGAGCATTTGGTGCCTCTTCTACTACTTATTTAAGTAAGGTTTGGGTGTCTTATGTCCATTTCATACTGGAGCAAAACTAAACCGATTTTATTGGAGATTTAATAAGTTTTTTCTTGGCCAAAAAATTTATATCCATCAAGAGAAATACCTCCAAGCAATTATTTATGATGTCTTACCACTTAGATTCAATCCTAGCCTCTATTAATTTCCCTGACATCTAAAATTAGTCCCCTAATGGTAGAACTACCATTTCCCATCATTACTCTAAATTACATATATTCAAATACAAGAATCACATGCAATTCATATGTGATGATATCTTCCCAGTCATTTTTGAGGCAATAATTGGTATCCCTATGCCTAGGTTTCATCCTCTAATCAAAAGACAAGTGGAGACCATAGGGGATGTGTGGTTCTATCCATGTTCCACTATAATAAGGATAGAAGGAATCATGGTCCAACCATATAGATTGCCTATATATGTTCCCAATAAGCTTACAGAGAAATAAATTGCTTATCAAATCATCTAGGTAATGGATTGGATATGCAAGAAGAATAAGAAGGCTCATGTTCATCCCTTTCCACTAGATATTGGCAAAATTGTAATCAAGGATTGGAAATAGTTGGAGATCATGGTAGTGTAGAGGAATTATTTTGATTTCAAACTAGATGACCTTAAGATGTGGGACCTCAATGATAGAGTGGCTAACCATATTTGGGATAAAAAGGTCCCAAAGACTGAGTATAAACATCAACCAAATGTGGGGGATGGTATTTACATGAAGGCAAGGAACTTTGAAGAAGTCTTGTCAATGGTTAAAAATTACAACATCAAATTAGAACATAGGTTGGTTAGGGATAATAAACTATTAGAATAAATATGGCAGCTACATCCTTTGCACTATCACTTGTTACCAGGACCATCTAGGATTGCACATCAAGAGACACCTATTGTAGGACAATCTTCCAAGCCTCAGTAGACAAAATTGACAAAGTCTCCCTAGGTTAGGCATATTGAAGATGTAAAAGGAAAAGGTAAAGATGTGATTCAAGAGTCTAACATAGAGCATAGACCTGATGAAGGTCCCCAAATTCAAGCATCCCCACCAAGGCCTTCTTCCCTAGTAGAGGTTATTAGCATGATTGCTTTGGAAACTAGAGAAATAGTGGAAAGTTACCTTATTAATATCATAACTACCTATAGTTTTGATAAGGAAGAGGATCCATCTGAGGAAGCAAGTAAAGAATTAGTTCCATTAGATAGAGGAAAGAGATAGGTAGAATTGGCCCTAGTTCCTCTAGCACTAAGAAAGAGGCCTAGGTTAACTTTAACTCACCCTAATAGTGATATTAACCTCTTCAGTGATGAGAATCCTATTTATGGACCAACTATTCTGATTATTTTGTTTATGAGAAGTTCCAAAAAATCCCATCTCTTTCTCCTTCACTGGCTTTGACTCAATTTGACATGGATGTTTAGGATAATGTCAATCCTTGGATTCAGGATATTCTAAATGGATAAGCAAAGAGAAGGATCCAGATCCTTCATAATAAGTAAATCCAAGGGATTGGTACCCTAAGAGCCTTTGGGAGTTCAAATTTAGAGATTCCTAAATAGCCATAGGTAAAGGAGTCTGACCCTCAGGTCCATTTCAATACAGATTCATTAACTCTTGAGAGAGTAGTGACCAAGAAGATTATTGTTAGTAATGAGGAGTTCACCTTTAAAAAGGTGGAACCATTTATGGGATTGACTCTTATTCTAGGGTAGGTAGTAGGGGAGCATCCTATATTTCAGGAAGATGTGGGTAAAATAGTATTAGCCTAGTCAGTAATGACCTTGGCTAGATTTTATGAAATGAAATAAAAGACTCTCAACTTGGAAAAAGAAAAACAAGATTTAGAAGCTCAAGTCTTCCTTTCAATTCCTGAGGACATATTGCAAGTGCTAAATAAATCTTTGATCGATGCATTCAATAATTTGAAAATCATTAAGCTTATATTGAGTGCTTTAAACCATCAAAATGAGATGACACAAGCATTAATCACCCAATGGAAGGATTCTCAAGCTCAAATGGAGGAGCTCATCAAGGTACATAAGACAAAGTAGGCCTTAGATTTCAAGATTATCAAACTTAAACATCTAGATATCTTCATGGTAGTTTTGACGAATAAACAATAGGATTTGATCACTTGGAGAAATGATGTCAACAACTTCATCAAGGAAGACACAGACTTGGTAAATTAGATAGAGAAACTTTAGGGGAATCTATTAGATAACCCTTCTCAAATCAATACTATAGGCATAATTAGTGATGAAGAATTCAAGCAAAAGGTTGGTGTTCACATCTAGGGCATTAGAGAAAACAAAATTCACTCAACAAAGGACAACCAAAAGATCCTTGATATCATTATTTCTATAGGGAAGCAAATTGCAGAAGCACAATGTATTAAGGAACTTGTATCTCAACCAGATAATGAGTTTAACAAGTTGGTAGGTCAAAAAGAGGATTATTTAATGAAGCTTGCAGTGGATTTTGAACTAATCAAATAAAAATACACCAGGGTGAAAGACTTACTAATACAAGGCTAATTGAGGTGCCCAGTAGTGTTTCTATCAAGGGATAGTTTCTTTTATAAAGCATATGTTAGTCTGTAAGCATATACTCTTTCTTATCAAGTTGACATGTGACCTTTCACTTTATATATTTATATCAAGGACATCTACCCTTATCTACATGTGGATATTTTCAAGGTTAACTAGTTAACTACCTATGATTCCTATAAATAGGTAGATGGTTACCATTTGTAAAAGGGATTTTTCGATAAATTGTATACCAAGAGCATTTAATACAACTAAGGAATTCTGAAAAGATTGTCTATATAGTTTTGTTAAATGTCCATGCTACCTCTAAATTGTAGAGAGTCATCTTGAATTTGAATGATTCTTCTTGTTTTAAGTTACATTCTTTGTCATAGGGTTATTAATTTGTGTTAAATGATAAATTGACTATAAATATCTCAAGTATACTACATTTTATTTGCTCTATATTTGGATGTACTTAGGTTATTCAGATCATAATAGCAAATCTTTAAAGTAAATTTGGTTCTTACTTATGATTCATATTTTTCCTTTGAATTTTGCTTAATTTGTGATATTATTTTATCTTATGCTATTTTATAATATAAATTGGTTCAAATGTGCTCAAATTAATTGGAATTTTGTCATAATATTTGAGATGAAAACCTACAATCATGTTTCTTTCTTATTCTACCCTTCTCTTTTCTTATTTTTATCAAGATTCACTCTAGCTTAAAGATCATTGTTAATACTCATTTAATTTATCCTATCAAAAACTATTGAATATCTAAATATTTAAACCCTGGTGGCTGCCTACCACTAAATCAAACAAATATTGTGGATAGTTCTCATACTCTAGTTTTATTCCACCACAGACATCATTGAATTATCACAAACTACAACTCATGTCTTGGATTTTTCAAATCCTAAAATGAGTAGTGTTCATCAACACTAAAGAGAACCTATGGTACATTTTGAAGTATCAATAGGAGAAGCTATGCTAGTGCTATAAGGAGGGCCATCTTTAAAGACAATACTTTTTGGGTGTATTTGGTCAATATTACTCTACATTTTTCATGATTATGTTTATTTTATCATAAATTGTTTAAATATTGGTGACCTTTGTAGAAATACAACTTTTATTGCTAAGAATTTATTAGTATTTGGAGTTAGGATAGCTTATTTTATTCAAAATTGACAATTCTTTGACAATAAGAGTTTTGTTTGAATCATAAGTTGTAAAGATTGGTCATCTTTGCATAATTCAGAACATCTTTGAACTTGTTTACTTAAATATTGGTGTCCTTTGTCCTCTTATGAACACATTTTTGCAAATTAAACTTAGTGTGCATATTATTTGTCAATTTTTGGATATTAATGTTTTACACCGTGTTTCAAAATAGGATCCTTAATCTTTAAGCTAGAATTACCAAGGATTAGTACCAGGTCACATTCATAGACTAGAGAACCTTTGGTCAAACTAAAAATCCATAGAAGGACTAGGAAAGATAGAGGTAAGCGTAGGTATTCTAAATCTCTACCATCATCACCTTTGCAAGAGATTCCTATGATCGATCTTCATCCAAACATGGCGTGGCTTGGAAGTTCTCCTATCAATATACCAAGTGCAGTTCATGATTTACCACAGAATCCTAAAAAATATTAGCCAATATTTAGTCCAACTAGTATTACGACTACCAAAGAACATGTTAAATTTTACAAAGTTGCATTAAGATTGTTAAATGTTATTCATGAAGATGTAGCATGTAGGTTGTTCCCATTTACATTTAAATATGTTGCATATGAATGGTTCCTTAATCTACCTGATAATTGTATTATCTCATGGAATAAATTTGACACTATTTTTATTGATCAATTTGGAAAGATCATAAGTTATTGTGTCATTTATCATCAATTTATAACTATTAAGAGAGATACAAGTGAACCTATTAGATCCTTTAATGCTAGGTTCCAAAAGATGTTTAGTCAGACCATGGATCCATATAAACCTAATGAAGCTTTAGATTTGGAGGTTTATAAAGATGTTGTTGACCCCATGACTTTTGTGTTTCTAAAGATAACCCTTCCACTTATCATCACATTAGCTCAAGCATATTCTAAAATAGTGGTTATTAGCGACCAAATGCAGGCCCAAGGAAAAATGGCTTATTTTATCCTAAATATTAATCCTCAATATTGGAAATATTGTCATTGATGTCAGAGGTTTAGTATTATTGGTGATAAAGTCCCCATTGCATTTAATGTTGTGGGTAATAAATATATCTTGGCTAATATGAGTTAATATTTATTTAATATTAACGAATATATTTTTGGTTACATATGAGATAAAAGAAGGGCCCATGGAGAAGTCGAAGAGCCACGGGATAAAGACAAAAAAAGGATGGGACGCATTTTCCCATGAAGAGTCATTGTAGGGAATACCAAGAGTCACCAAGTGAAGACAAAAGAGTAAGGGCGAATTTCTCATGAAGGGACACTTTAAGGAATACGAAAAGTCACCAAAGATAAGGACAAAAGTGGGAAGGATGTTTTTGGTCATAAAGGGTCACCACATGACTTTTCAAATGCTTGGATATGAAGGGTCATCCAAGATTGGTGCCATTTTCCATAAGGATTGAAGGGTCACAAAGGGGGAAGGCCAAAGGTCATTTGGAAAGATATAAATAAAGGCTTGAGTAGCCATTTGTAATATGAGTGTGAAAGGTTGATTTGATATTGTAATATCTAGCTTAGAAGAGCAATTGTGAGAGATGAATATGATTTGTATTTGTTATACTAGCTTAGAAGAGCAAAGGTGAGAGAGAGGAAGGAGATGTTTTATTGATCTATCATTTGTTGAGATAGCAACACTGAGAGATAGGTGTGTGGTATACACAAAGGGGTTGGTGCTCCTATGGGTTGGTGCTCATGAATTGTTGTTGGGTTGGTGCTCGGAAAAGGGGTTGGTGCTCCTATGAGTTGGTGCTCATGAATTGTTGCTAGGTTGGTGCTCACAAATAGGTGATGGGTTGGTGCTCGATAAAGGGGTTTAAAGCTCTTGTGGGTTGGTGCTAATGAATTGTAGATGAGGTTGGCACTCGACAAAGGGGTATGGTGCTCTTATGGGTTGTTTCTCATGAATATACTTGAGATTGTTCTCTATGGTTTTTCCCACATTGGGTTTCCATGTTATATCTAGTGTCTCTCTCTATCTTTTGTGATGTTTATTTTTTGAGTTTTATTGCATATCTTGAATGTTTGATTAAGTGGAATTTGATACAAGAAAAATTTTATAACATATATAATATACTGATTCACCCTCCTGCTCAGTATATTCCATGCTAAAGATTTAAATTCTATTTTATGTGGTTTATGTGAATCTAAATTTGTTAAAGTTATGCAATATAAATCTGCTCATGAAACTTGGGTAAAACTTGAGAATATTTACAAAGGTGATGGAAAGGTTCAACAAGCTAAGCTGCAGACTTTTAGAAGGCAGTTTGAAAGTTTGAAGATGGAAGAAGAAGAAAATATAGCAAGTTATCTCTTGCAAGTTGATCAGATAATAAATTAGATTCAAGGTCTTGGAGAAACATTGGAAGAGTCAATAATGGTGCCAAAGGTTTTGAGATCTCTACCAATGAGATATGATGCAAAGGTTTCGGCAATCGAGGAAATGAAGAATTTAGCCAAGCTAAAGATGGATGAGCTTCATGATATTCTCACAGCATATGAGATGTGGATAGAACAAGATAAACCCTCAAAGAGAGAAGCGGCTTTCAAGACATCAAAAAAGGAGAAAGCTAAGATTCAAGAATCAAGTGATAGTTTCAGTGATGATGAAGATGACAACGAAGCACTTTTCATTCATAGGCCGAAAAGAGAAACAGGTAAATATCAAGGAAAATTACCTTTTAAATGTTTTAATTGTGGAAAGATTGGACATTTTTTAGCTAGATGCCCAGATAAGGTTAATGGTGAACAAGAATAAAAGCCTACATACAAGAAAAATTTCAAAGGCAAATCCAAGAAGGGATTCGAGAAGAAGAGCCTGTATTCTAAGGATCCTAGCTTAGTTGAAGATAGTGGAGTCAGCGATTCAGAAGAAGAAGAGATTCTATTCATGGCCATACATGATAATCAAGAAGAAGAAGAGGAGGAAGCTGAAGTAGATATGGAAGGAGAACTCAATTGTGCCCTAGAAGAGTTAGAAGCTATTCAGACGAAGAATTGAAGGTTAAAGCGCTAGATTGAGAAAAATGAAAAGGAGTCAAAGGAAATGATTGAAGATCTACAAGCACACTTTGAAGAAGCTAAGAAGAATGAAGAAGATCTCAAAGCACAGTTGGAAATAGAAAGAAAAGATTGTGAAAGGTATGTTATTGAAATTGCCTCTTTAAAAGAAGATATTTAGAAAGCAATCAATGAAAAAATAGTTAGTGATTCAAAATTTGAGGATAGCACTAACATGCTGAATAAGATATTGGAAAGTCAAAAAGCATAGTCAGATAAGACAGGGATTGGTTTTGAAAATAAAAAGAGCTATGCTGAAGCTCTTACACAAGAGGAAACAAAAAGGGAAGAAGTGAAGAATACAGAGGACATTTCAAATAGAGAAGGCTGGAAAGAACAAAGCCACAAAAGGCAATCAAGTCAGAGATATACAAACAAGTCTTATTTCTATGGCTATTGTTTTTATTGTAATGGATATGGTCACAAGAAATTAGAATGTAGAAAAAGAGCTAACAATTTTAGAAATAAGAAGGAAAGTCAAGTAGAGTCAAGCAGAAGCCACAACTCTTTTGCTCCTCTATCAAGCTTTGATGAAGAGACCATAGTATGCTACAAGTGCAACAACTTTAGACACATAGCTCGGTATTGTAGAAGCATGTTTGAGTCAGTCAAGAAGGATCAGAGGTTTAAAGCTCCATTCATCAAGAAGAAGGATCAAATTTTCAAAGCTCCATTCATCAGGGAGAAGGTTCAGACATGTTCATGGCAGAAGAAACAAGATGAAGATTTTATGATGGTTCAGATAGCCCTGCATGTAAGAGGTAAAGATCAGCCATGGTTAATCGATAGTAGATGTTCAAGACATATGATAGGAGATAAAAGTAAGTTCATATCTCTAAAGAAGATCAATGGTGGTATAGTGAGATTTGGAGATAAAACCACTACCAAGATAGCCAAAATAGGTACTTTGAGTTTGGATTATGGTAGAACTAAGACTAAAAATGTTTTATATGTAAAAGGTCTTAAGCATAATCTATTGAGTGTTAGTCAAATTTGTGATCAAGGATACACATTAAGGTTTCATGCTGAAGGTTATAAGATTAGAATAAAAGATTCAAATGACTTGATTACAAATGCTCAAAGGATAGGGAACAATGTGTATGTATTGTCAGATACCTTCTCAAAGGCACGATCAAAAGACACATTCAAAGATCGACACGAGGAGTTGGGAGTAATTTATTTTACTTCTTTCCATTGATGTTCAGCATCAGTTGAGGGGGAGCTAAGTGTTAGCTCTAGGTAGGCCCTTTACCATTGATGTCAAAGGGGGAGAATAATAGGTACAAGTACATGTGTAAAAAATAGGCACAAGGAACAGGTACAAGTTGCTACAGTAAGGGGGAGTTACTATATGTTTTCAGATGATAGTATGTGTAGGTGACAGGATGTGGCAGTTTTAGGATTGAGGTTGCCATCAATGATAAAGGGGGAGATTGTTGGAAATATTATCATTGATGTCAAAGGTTTAGCATTATTGGTGATAAAGGCCCCAATTCATTTAATGTTTTTTGTTATAAATATATCTTGGCTAATATGAGTCAATATTTATTTAATATTAATGAATATATTTTTGGTTGCATATGAGACAAAAGAAGGGCCCATGGAGAAGTCAAAGAGCCATGGGATAAAGACAAAATAAGGATGGAATGCATTTTCCCATGAAGAGTCATTTTGGGGAATACCAAGAGTCACCAAGTGAAGACAAAAGAGTAAGGGCGAATTTCTCATGAAGGGACACTTTAAGGAATACGAAAAGTCACCAAAGATAAGGACAAAAGTGGGAAGGATGTTTTTGGTCATAAAAGGTCACCACATGACTTTTCAGATGCTTGGATATGAAGGGTCATCCAAGATTGGCACCATTTTCCATGAGGATTGAAGGGTCACAAAGGGGGAAGGCCAAATGTCATTTGGAAAGCTATAAATAAAGGTTTGAGTAGCCATTTGTAATATGAGTGTGAAAGGTTGATTTGATAATGTAATATCTAGCTTAGAAGAGCAATTGTGAGAGATGAATATGATTTGTATTTGTTATATCTAGCTTAGAAGAGCAAAGGTGAGAGAGAAGAAGGAGATGTATTGATCTATCATTTGTTGAGATAGCAACATTGAGAGATAGGTGTGTGGTATACACAAAGGGGTTGGTGCTCACGAATTGTTGCTAGGTTGGTGCTTGGCAAAGGGGTTGGTGCTCCTGTGGATTAGTGCTCATGAATTGTTGCTGGGTTGGTGCTCAGCAAAGGGGTTGGTGTTGGAAATATTATCATTGATGTCAAAGGTTTAGTATTATTGGTGATAAAGGCCCCATTGCATTTAATATTGTTTATCTTGGCTAATATGAGTTAATATTTATTTAATATTAATGAATATATTTTTGGTTGCATATGAGACAAAATAAGGGCCCATGGAGAAGACGAAGAGTCACGGGATAAAGACAAAAGAAGGATGGGACACATTTTCCCATGAAGAGTCATCTTGGGGAATACCAAGAGTCACCAAGTGAAGACAAAAGAGTAAAGGGCAAATTTCTCATGAAGGGACACTTAAAGGAATATGAAAAGTCACCAAAGATAAGGACAAAAGTGGGAAAAATGTTTTTGGTCATGAAGAGTCACCACATGACTTTTCAAATGCTTGGATATGAAGGGTCATCCAAGATTGGCACCATTTTCCATGAGGAATGAAAGGTCACAAAGGGGGAAGGCCAAAGGTCATTTGGAAAGCTATAAATAAAGGCTTGAGTAGCCATTTGTAATGTGGAAGTGAGAGGTTGATTTGATATTTTAATATATATCTTAGAAGAGTAATTTTGAGAGATGATTTGTATTTGTTATATCTAGCTTAGAAGAGAAAAAGTGAGAGAGAGAAAGGAGATGTATTTATCTATCATTATTTGAGATAGCAAGATTGAGAGGTAGGTGTGTGGTATACACAAAGGGGTTGGTGCTCCTGTGGGTTGGTGCTCACAAATTGTTGCTAGGTTGGTACTCGGCAAAGGGGTTGGTGCTCCTGTGGGTTGGTGCTCACGAATAGCAGTTGGGTTGGTGCTCAGTAAAGGGGTTTAAAGCTCCTGTGGGGTGGTGCTCACAAATTGTAGCTGAGGTTTATACTTTGCAAAGGGATATGGTGCTCTTATGGGGTTGTTCTCATGAATATATTTGAGATTGATTCTCTGTGGTTTTTCCCACATTGGGTTTCCATGTTATATCTGGTGTCTCTCTTTATCTTGTGTGATGTTTATTATTTGAGTTTTATTGCATATCTTGAATGTTTGATTAAGTGGAATATTTGTTAAAGGAAAGATTTATAAGATATATAATATAATCATTCACCCCCCCTCTCAGTATATTTCATGCTTAACAATTGGTATCAGAGTAGGTTCCTTTTTGAAAAGTTTTACATCTTGAAGGTAGATCGGGAAAGCACGATGGCTAGGTCACAGGAAGGATTTTCTACAAATAAGGCACCTTTGTTTGATGGGATGAATTACGCTTTTTGGATCATGAGAATGAAGGTTTATTTGATGGCCCTTGGATTCAGCATATGGAAATCAGTGGTGGAAGAATATGAAGAGCCATAGACATCTACAATTACTCCAGCAGAAAAGAAGGCAAGTGAATGTAATGTTAAAGTTAAATGTTATTTTATGTGGTTTATGTGAATCTAAATTTGTTAAAGTTATGCAATGTAAATCTGCTCATGAAACTTGGGTAAGACTTGAGAATATTTACAAAGGTGATGGAAAGGTTCAGCATTCTAAGTTGCAAACTTTCAGAAGGCATTTTGAAAGATTGAATATGGAAGAAGAAGAAGAAGATATAGCAAGTTATCTCTTGTGAGTTAATCAGATAGTAAATCAAATTCAAGGTCTTGGAGAAACATTGGAAGAGTCAATGGTGGTGCAAAAGGTTTTGTGATCTCTACCAATGAGATATGATGCAAAGGTTTCAGCAATCGAGGAGATGAAGAATTTAGCCAAGTTGAAGATGGATGAGCTTCATGGTATTCTCACGGCATATGAGATGTGGATAGAACAAGATAAACCCTCAAAGAGAGAAGTGGCTTTCAAGACATCAAAGAAGGAGAAAGCTAATATTCAAGAATCAAGTGATAGTTCTAGTGATGATGAAGATGACAATGAAGCACTTTTCATTCGCAGGCCAAAAAGAGGAACATGTAAATATCAAAGAAAATTACCTTTTAAATGTTTTAATTGTGGGAAAATTGGACTTTTTTTATCTAGATGCCCAGATAAGGTTAAAGATTATGAAGAAGAAAAGCCTACATACAAGAATAATTTCAAAGTCAAATCTAAGAAGGGATTCGAGAAGAAGAGCCTGTATTCTAAAGATCCTAGCTTAGGTGAAGATAGTGGAGTCAGCGATTCAGAAGAAGAGATTCTATTCATAGCCATACATGATGATGATCAAGAAGAAAAAGGGGAGGAAGCTAAAGTAGATATGGAAGGAGAACTCAATTGTGCCCTAGAAGAGTTAGAAGCTGTTCAGAAGAAGAATCGAAGGTTAAAGCGCTAGATTGAGAAAAGTGAACAAGAGTCAAAGGAAATGATTGAAGATCTACAAGCACACTTTGAAAAATCCAAAAATAATGAAGAAGATCTCACAGCACAGTTGGAAATAAAAAGAAAAGTTTGTGAAAGGTATGTTATTGAAATTGCCTCTTTAAAAGAAGATATTAAGAAAGTAGTCAGTGATTCAAAATTTGAAGATAACACTAACATGTTGAATAAGATATTGGAAAGTCAAAAAGCATATTCAGATAAAATAGGTATCAGATTTGAAAAGAAAAAGAGCTATGCTGAAGTTCTAACACAAGAGGAAACAAAAAGTAGAGAAGTGAAGAATACAGAGGACATTCCAAATAGAGAAGGCTGGAAAGAACAAAGCTACAAAAGGCAATCAGGTCAGAGATATACAGATAGGTCTTATTTTTATGGCTATTGTTTTTATTGTAATGGATATGGTCACAAGAAATTAGAATGTAGAAAAAGAGCTAACAATTTTATAAATAAGGAGATGGAAAGTCAAGTAGAGTCAAGCAGAAGCCACAACTCTTTTGCTCCTCTATCAAGCTTTGATGAAGAGACCATAGTATGCTACAAGTGCAACAACTACGGACACATAGCTCGGTATTGCAAAATCATGTTCAAGTCAGTCAAGAAGGATCAGAGGTTCAAATCTCCATTCATCAAGAAGAAGAATCAGAGTGTCAAAGATCCATTCATCAGGAAAAAGGTTCAGACATGTTCATGGCAGAAGAAACAACATGAAGATTCTATGATGGTGCAGACAGCTCTGCATGTCAGAGGAAAAGATCAGCCATGGTTAATTGATAGTGGATGTTTGAGGCATATGATAGGAGATAAAAGTAAGTTCATTTCTATAAAGAAGATTAATGGTGGTACAGTGAGGTTTAGAGATAAAACCACTTCCAGGATAGCTAGAAAAGGTACTTTGAGTTTGGATTATGGTAGAACTAAGACAAAATGTTTTATATGTAAAAGGTCTTAAGCATAATCTGTTGAGTGTTAGTCAAATTTGTGATCAAAGATACACATTAAGGTTTCATTCTAAAGGTTGTGAGATTAGAAGAAAAGATTCAAATGAGTTGATTGTAGATGCTCAAAGGATAGGGAATAATGTATATGTTTTGTCAGATATCTTCTCAAAGGCATGATCAAAGGATAATTCAAAGATTGGCGAGAGGAGTTGGGAGTAATTTCTATTACTTCCTGACATTGATGTTTAGCATTAAGTGAGGGGGAGCTAAGTGTTAGCTCTAGGTAGGCCCTTCGCCATTGATGTCAAAGGGGGAGAATAATAGGTATAGGTACAGGTGCAAAAAATAGGTACAGGGAACAGGTACAGGTTGCTATAGTAAGGGGGAGTTACTGTATGTTTTTAGATGATAGTATGTGCAAATGACAGGATGTGGTAGTTTCAAGATTGAGGTTGCCATCAATGACAAAGGGGAAGATTATTGGAAATATTGTCATTGATGTCAAAGGTTTAGTATTATTGGTGATAAAGGCCCCATTGCATTTAAAATTATTTATCTTGGCTAATATGAGTTAATATTTATTTAATATTAATGAATATATTTTTGGTTGCATATGAGACAAAATAAGGGCCCATGGAGAAGACGAAGAGTCATGGGATAAAGACAAAATAAGGATGGGACGCATTTTCCCATGAAGAGTCATCTTGGGGAATACCAAGAGTCACCAAGTGAAGACAAAAGAGTAAAAGGCAAATTTCTCATGAAGGGACACTTAAAGGAATACGAAAAGTCACCAAAGATATGGACAAAAGTGGGAAAGATGTTTTTGGTCATGAAAGGTCACCACATGACTTTTAAAATGCTTAGATATGAAGGGTCATCCAAGATTGGTGCCATTTTCCATGAGGAATGAAAGGTCACAAAGGGAGAAGGCCAAGGTCATTTGGAAAGCTATAAATAAAGGCTTGAGTAGTCATTTGTAATGTGGAAGTGAGAGGTTGATTTGATATTTTAATATCTAGCTTAGAAGAGTAATTTTGAGAGATGATTTGTATTTATTATATCTAGCTTAGAAGAGCAAAAGTGAGAGAGAGAAAGGAGATGGTGTATTGATCTATCATTTGTTGAGATAGCAACATTGAGAGATAGGTGTGGTATACACAAAGGGGTTGGTGCTCCTATGGGTTGGTACTCACGAATTGTTGCTGGGTTGGTGCTCAACAAAGGGGTTGGTGCTCCTGTGGGTTGGTGCTCATGAATAGCAGCTAGGTTGGTGCTCGGTAAAGGGGTTTGAAGCTCCTGTGGGGTGGTGCTCATGAATTTTAGCTGAGGTTTGTACTTGGCAAAGAGGTATGGTGCTCCTGTGGGGTTGTTCTCATGAATATATTTGAGATTGATTCTATGTGGTTTTTCCCACATTGGGTTTCCATGCTATATCTAGTGTCTCTCTTTGTCTTGTGTGATGTTTATTTTTGGAGTTTTATTGCATATCTTGAATGTTTGATTAAGTGGAATATTGGTTAAAGGAAAGATTTATAAGATATATAATATACTGATTCACCCCCCCTCTTAGTATATTCTGTGCTTAACAGTTGGTTCTCATGTGGGTTGGTGCTCATGAATAGGTGTTAGGTTGGTGCCTGACAAAGGTGTTTGAAGATCCTATGGGTTGGTGCTCATGAATTGTAGCTGAGGTTGGCACTCAGCAAAGGGGTATGGTGCTCTTGTGGGTTGTTTCTCAAAAATATACTTGAGATTATTCTTTGTGGTTTTTTCCACATTGGGTTTCCATGTTATATCTGGTGTCTCTCTCTATCTTGTGTGATGTTTATTGTTTGAGTTTTATTGCATATCTTGAATGTTTGATTTAGTGGAATTTGATAAAGGTAAAGTTTTATAAGATATATAATATACTAATTCACCCCCCTCTCAGTATATTCCATGCTTAACACTCAAATGCTCACATTAAATCCTTTTCCAAATAATAAACAAAATACTTCAACATTAAACCAATTCCCTGCTTTGAATGTATTGCCTACTATTCATGCTTTCCCTAATCAAAATTTAGGTTTTTTAAGCCATCAAGTTACTAATGGATTTCATAACAATGATGAGAAGGCTTTAGTGCTTGTCAATGGCATTAACAGTAACCAAGTTCAAAATTTTGAGGTTTCAAAAAATGAGAATGAGTCTATATTAAAAATGGTATAGAAACTTAGCATAGATTTTTTGCAATTTCAAAATCAAGTTGGTAATGCTAATGACAACTCTAGAAGGAACTTCACTTTCCAAAATTTCAGCAAGCTTAGGAATAGGTTTTAGAATGATAGCTTCTACAATAACAAAGTTAATGAGCCTTCCTCTAGCAAAAAGAATATGGATATAAATCTCACTGATATTGTCTTACCAGATTACTATAGGGTGCATGCTACTTCCAAGCATGGTGAGATTGATTGCATTGAGTTTTGTAAAGCCTTTAAAGCTTTTCAAGAAGAACTTGAAACATTTGAATTGGTTCCAAACAAAGATGCTACTAAAAATTCTTCTAAATCTAAACCATCTAACCAAGTGCATATGGTGGAAACTTTTCAATTCCCTTTTCAAGAGGATAATGAGCCTGAGAATATTCCTGAGGAGACTCAATCATCCCAACAATTTTTGAAGACATATCCTCTAAGAAATAGGGAACAAAAATAACCATTGACTACCTCTACCCCTCTTAACAATTATGGAACCCCTCCAGACATTACATCAAATAATAATCCTAAACCCACTAGAGGAAGTTCTTCTAAGCTAACTATTGATCCTCCAAGAAAAATTGGCTATAATATTATGGAAGATATGAAAAAGATTAAATCCAATATCAATCTACATGAGCTAACTTAGATCATAGAACAAAGAGACTTACTCTTGAATTCTTTGTCCAAGAAAATTGGGAAGCCCCCTAAGAATGATAGTGCAAATGTAATTATGAAATTAATCAAAGTAGAGTCTCCACCCTTTTTACTTATAGTCAAGATACTTGGGAAGAATGTTCATAATTATCTTTTAGATCATAGAGCCTCAACCAACATTATGCTTGTTGGGATATGTGAACAACTCGAGTTAACTCCAATCAAGTCTAACAGGGTAGTCACTCAACAGGATAAATCTAGAGTTAAATTTATAGGAGAATTATTGAATGTGCATATATAGCTAGCTAGTGAACCTAGGGTTCAACAATTCATTGATATCCAAGTGGTAGAAATGCCTAGTGCTTTTGGATTACTCTTAAGTAGAGAATGGACTAAGGCCTTAAATGGATATATGTCTACTGATTGCTCGCACTTGTGTATTCCTTGGAAAGGTGTGCCAAATAAAATAAGAGTGGAAAGGGAACCTCAAATGAAACACATGATAACATAATGTAATGCTATTAACAAAAGGGTAAATTTCCTAGATTCTGATTTGGGAGTTTTTACTTTGGAAATTATAAAAGAACCAATTTCTAAGAGTTCTCCTCTAATTTTTGGTTTGTGGAAATTATACATTGATGGTGCTAAGTGAAAATTAGGATTAGGAGATGGTATTGTATTAATATATCCTTCATAAAATCAATACCATGTAACTTATAAGTTACAATTTCCTTGCACCAATAATTTAGCTGAGTATGAGGCTCTCATACTTGGATTTTAGTTTGTCATTAAGCACAAAGTTAAAGAACTCCTTGTCTATGGAGACTCTAAACTTATGGTTAGCCAAGTGAGGAGTAAATACCAACACAAATTTTCTTACTTAAAGAGTTATAAGTTTAGGGTGTGGTACTTAATCAAATATTTTGATGCCTTCAACATCTTAGTTGTTCCAAGAGAAGAAAACAAAGTTGTTGATAAGCTTGCCTCTACTATAGCTAACCTCATGCCTAATAATTATTCTCAAAGCATCAGTATTGAGCTAGTACTCTGTTCTTCAATTCTTGACAACATAAATCATTTCTAAGTTTTCAATGATGATCAACAAATCATAGATTTATTAACTAATTTTGGTGATTTTAAAGCTCACATTATTGATGAAGTTGATGAAATTTTTATTGAGATGGAACTTAATGGTAAAATAATATAATTAAGTAAAAATAAGATACCTAAAGGGATGATTTCATTGGAAAGACTATTTCATCTTGACAAGATTTCTAAAGCAACTAAACAACCCAAGGTAAATGGTATAGATTATCATGTGATGAACCTTAATCCACATGATCAACCCCAAATGGTGAATATAGGGAAGGCATGCACTAAAATGGAAAAAATATATAGAGATCTGATTAAAAAATACAAGGATGTAATTGTTTGGTCTTATAAAGATTTGAAAATATTTGACTCGAGGGTCATTACTCATACTATACCTCTTCAAGATGGTTGCAAACCCTTTAGATAGAAGAAAAGGCTAATAAACCCTATTTTAGAACCCTTGATTTTTAAATAAGTTAGGAAGTTGTTGGATGCAAGGATAATGTTTCATATTAGACATTCCACTTGGGTGGAAAATCTAGTCCTAGTTATAAAAAAGAATGGAGAAAAAAGATTGTGCATAGATTTTAGAAATCTGAATAGAGCATTTGAAAAGGATAATTATCCTTTACCTTCTCTTGACTAGGTTATCCAAAATATTTTAGGATCTTCCATGATGTCCTTTTTGGATGTATTTTATAGATATAACTATGTGCTTGTTTCTCTAGAAGATAGGATGAAAATAACTTTTACTACTGAATGGGGAACATATGGTTACAAGAGAATGCCTTTTGGATTAATTAATGTAGGGGAAATTTTTCAAAGGGCCATGGACCATGATTTCAAAGGTTTATTGGGAAAGTGTATAATCATATATATGCATGATATTATAGTATTTTATATAAATATAAAGGAACCTTTCATACATTTGAAATAAGTACTTGATAGATGCAGGAAGTATGGTGTATCTCTTAACCAAGGAAAAGTATATTTTGTGGCATTGAAGGAAAATTGTTGGGACATGTCATTACCAAATATGGGATTTATATAAATCCTAATAGAGTAGATGCCATTTCTAAAATTGGGTTGCCCAATAGCTAAAAAGAACTTAAGTCATCCTTTGGCAAGATTAACTTTGTGAGTAAGTTTATTTCAGGCTTCGTTGAGATTGTCAAACCTTTAATGATATGCTTAAGAAAGATGCTATAATTTCTTGGAATGAAGAATCTAAGAATGTCTTCACTGACATTAAGAAGGAAATCACTAAAGCTCTAGTCCTCATAATTCCTAATTTCTCAAAATATTTCTATCTATATTCATTTGCTTCTGAGCATACTATGGCTGTAGTGTTAACTCAAAAAGTTGATGGGAATGATCATCCCATATCTTTCATGAGCACCAACTTCAAAAATGTATAAGTGAATTAATCTATGATTAATAAGAAATATTATGCATTGTTAAAGGTAGTAAAAAAAATTAAGATATTACCTCCTTAGAAACAAGCTACATGCTATATTACCTGATCCAGCTACAAAACTTATGTTGAGTCAGAATGAGTTTGGAAAAAGAAGAGGCAAGTGGATGGCAATTTTACAAGAATATGATATAGAGATGAAAATAGCCAAATTAGTGAAATGTCAAGGTTTATTTTAGATGATCGCTAGTATTGACCCAAAATTCCATGTCATGTAATTAGATCAATGAAACTTCCAACCCAATGAGTGGTATGACTCTATTATCCATTTACTTGTCAATGGTGTTTGTCCCCCAGGATTTATAAGAGAATGAAAAAGAGACTTAAGGATTAAATTAGTTCATTACCTCATCAGGAATGGACTCTTGTATAGGAATAACTTTGAGATGTGTGTCAAAGAAGAAACAACTTCGATTATGACTACCTTCCGTGAAAAGCTAGGAAGTAGACACCCTTTAAAAAGAACCACAACTCACAAGATTATCAGGGATAGCTATTATTGGCCCACCTTCTTCGAAGATGATTATAAGAATGTGAGGGAGTGTCATTCATGCTAGATCTCTAGCACAAAGGTGCCAAAGGCAGCTATGCCATTACAACTCATGATGGTGGACAAACCTTTTGCATAATGGGGATTAGACTTTGTAGGAGTAATCAACCCTAATTATTTTGAAGGTCATAAGTATGTCCTACCTGCTATGCACTATTACACTAGGTGTAATAAGGTAGTAGCCACTGAGCAATGTAAAACAAAAGAGGTGATCAATTTCTTAGAGGAAAATATTTGTACTAGATTTGGAACCCTAGTTTCTTTGGTTTATGATAATGGATCTGCATTCATTTATATTAAAATGATGGAATGGGATTATGACTAAGGAATTGCACTTAAGTTTTCTTCCAATCAATACCCTTAAGGAAATGGTGTTTCTAAATCCATAAATAAAAATATGATGAAAGTTATCAATAAATCTGCTGAAGATAGACCTAGAACATGGCATAAACTTCTTAAGTTTGCATTATGGGCAGATCAAATCAGGATCAAACAAGCTCTCAAAGCTTCACCATTTTTGTTGGTATATGGTCAATAACCTATCTTTCTCATCACCTTAAAGTTTCTTATGTTCACATTCATCCAATAATACATGGAGGATAGCCAAAAACTTGCTAATTCTAGGCTATTAGACATCATTCAAAAGGAAGATGCTAGAGAAAAAGCATTTATAGACTTCAGTAGACACCAATCAACCATGAAAAGATGGTTTGATAAGAGATCTAAAGTGAAGGTATTTAGACAAGAAGACCTAGTCCTTCTTTAGAACAAAGCATTAGAACCTAAAGAAAAATATGGTATGTTCACTCCTTTATGGATTGGCCCTTACCAAATTTTATAAATATTAGGCAAAAACACTTTCAGGTTGAAAGATCTCTAAGGATCAAACTTTACTTTACCCGCCAATGGGAAATACCTTAAGTATTACTTTGTTACTACCTCACCAAGGGTCTTTATGGAATAAATGTGTAAGATTGTTAAAGTTAGAATAGTTAGGCTAGTTGGTTTCCTTTATTGCTTTGTTTTTTTTCTTCCTTGCTAAACTTGTATATATTTGTTTGTTTGCATTTTGTTTCTTCCTGCTTGGTGGTGT
Source organism: Torreya grandis (assembly GCA_037957365.1). NCBI lineage: Eukaryota > Viridiplantae > Streptophyta > Pinopsida > Cupressales > Taxaceae > Torreya > Torreya grandis. Next base: position 1,781,507 of record JARHVA010000023.1, on the reverse strand, counting down.
TCCTTGGTTGTAGTAACATCTCATAATATTGTTTTGGTTTGGAATTGCTCAAAAGTGTGGGTATAAATCTTACAAAAGTGAACATGAGGTGTAAATAAAGCAACGTGAATCAACCAAAGGTACTATTATATATTGGTATAGGAATTTAATGTCCTACAAAGATTTAAACCTTATCTTACATCAAAAATTGGTTTTAAGAAGAATCATATGTATATAATGTGACTTCAGTTTATTAAGTCATATTCATGCTTACACTTAAAACACATCCTTGTCATGGACTAAAGTTTCAACTAAAGGAGAGTATCCTAATGACAGGGCATTTGACTAAATCCTTAAAACTAGGCTATATTGGTTTCCAACCTTTGCAAAAGACCTAGAAAATGTTTTTAAAAAAAATCATTATAAAATCTATAGAAATAGAAGCAAAGGTGATTTAGGTAATCTCCACTAGGGCTATGGATGCCTAACTGGCAATGGAGCAAAACCTTGAGTGGAACCAAATGTATCTCTATTGGGGCTATAGATGCCTAGTTGGTAGTAGAGCAATGCCCAAGCCTCCCCTAAATTAAAAGTTGTTATTATTAAATAATATCTAAGTTCTCAAAGTTAAGTGTAATGGACCAAAAGGATATGAACCTAGATGTTGTTTCTTGAAATTCATGACAAACAGTAAGTGGAATCAAAACACACACTACATTTTTATGTTTTAATTTTTAAGTTTAAATTTTATACATAAGGAACTTGTTTTAACCAAAAGTTGATTTAGGAGAGAATATATGTCCAAATGGGATATAAAATTCATGTACACATTTAAATTAGAGTCTTGTGTTCTAACATATTTATATGTTGCCCTTGTGAGTCACCATTTGTTGAGACCAACCCCCCCCATCTTTCTTTTTTTTGAAAAGGGGACCCTTGTAATTGTTTTCAAAACCTTTGTATTCTAGAATAAGTGTGAAAGATTGTTTGATATTGAATTTTAAAGGAAAATCAATTTTTAAAATGGCATGAGCTTTGGTGTATCTGATTATGATCATGTTTTATGGATTAATGTTGATAATAATCATTTTCAATGTGATTTATTGCAGGTTGCATAGAAGAAGCCAGGGTTCCCAAGCAATAAATCTTAGGGCTTTGAATTTCAACATTCATGGGAAAATTTAGTGGTAAATAGTATTTCCTTTCAATTAAAACAACTTTAAGTCTAACTTTATATTAAGTTTCAATTATGTTTTTAAACATGACCAAATATTAATGTAAAATCATGACTTAAACTTGGACCTTTTTCATTTTAAAACCTGAGATCCCTTTTGGATTAAATAGTTTTTATTAAGGTTTAAATGTATTTGTGTTTGTAAAAATGAAAAAAATTTAAAGGTATAAACCTTAGGCTAAACCTTTATATATATCGGGCTTAACTTAAAACTCGTGCACTTTTGCTCCAAATGTTTTTTTCTCAATCAAAGGATTTGATCCAACAGTGTGAATCAAAGTTGACACCCAAAAGGACACCAATCACTATAAAGTACTCAAATTATAATTTGATCATCCTCTCTACCTAAAAATATTTAATATGATATCACACATCAACCCCAAAGCCTTGGTAACTCCTGAGAGATTTACACATGGCATTCAATCATTGGACTAAAGCATTTCATTGTTTTAAATTTGATAAGTTTGATCCCATCATTTGACATCTATGAGGATGTATTTGAAGTTACCAAACCCATAAAATTTAACCTCAAAGCCCAATGTGTGGCACTTAAATATTGAATCATAAATTCCATTAGCTTAAATTTGACAGGTTTGCTCCCATCATTTGATGTCTTTGAGGATCTATTTGATGTGATCAAACCTGTCAAATTTAACCTAGACAATTTTAAAAATCCTAAACAAAGAGGGCATTTATAAAGAACCTTTTAAGAAATTCTTAGCTTTTTACATAGGAAAAATTATCATATAAAGACTTCAAGCTAAGTCATTTTGTGTTTTTTAACATAAAATTATAAATTTCATCTTTAATCCTAAGTTTCATATAATCATGAAACTATTTAAAAGGTACACATCTTATAGGATCCAATGTTGATCACTTGTTCACTAGATTTGGTCTAATGGTGCATCAATCCCAAAGCCTTTTAAAAAGGTATATGGTTAATGATCTGGCCCTAGCCAAGATCCAATGGTGATCACTTGCTCACTAGATTTGATCTAATGGTGTGATGAATTTAAAGACTTTTCAAAGGCCTCATGAGCTTAACACATGGTAAAATTAGTGAGATTAAAGATTAAAGGACCAATGAAATGCAAGGATAAGGATTCAGTTTTTCAAAGCAAAATAGAGAGGACTTTTGAAAGCTAACATCTAGTCTTCAACTAGCATTTATGAAATTTGCCATGAAAGGCATGGAACCTCAACACATAGGCTCCATGTAAGCATAGAGGATAAAAATGAAAGATAGCCTATGATTGATAACATAAAATACATGAGAATGAGGTCCCATAAAATTTAAGGCATGTATGAAATCAAGAGATATATATTTTAACCATTAAAGCTAAAAAACCCTAAACCCTCTATAAAGAAGGACTTACATTGGTTCAATTGATCACATAGAAATCAAAGTAAGTGAAACTTGAATTTAGAAAAAGTGCCTTAGTGAAATATTTATTTTCATCAACTACAATTTAGTGTTATCAATGGTAGTGGGCAGGCAACAAATGAAAATTGAAGTGGAGCTCTATCTAACTTCAGATGGTGAAGGAAGGTTGTTTAGAGACACAAAATTAGATTTGATAGCCTTGAATATACATGGAATCAAGAATTGGTCTAAATTATTCTTATTTATAAAGGGGTTGAAACCAATTTCTTAAGAGGAAAAGAGGAATTCTATGGTCCACCAAAGATACAAAGACCTAGTATCAATTTAGCTAGTCAGCCTTCACCATGCGGCTGCTAAACCAGAGGTAATGAATTACATCGACCTTATTGTTCTTATTTTTACTGACTACAAAATAGATGGGGAATATATTATTTATGGAGTACCAAGAAATTTTCATGTATTTCTCCCATGACCTTTGAGGCTTACTATAAGCTCCCTTTGCCTCATGTCAATCTCCAATCCTTGAGAGAATGGACAAATTCCCAAGCCTTCGATTCAGTCCTCTCACATTGGTTAATCCAAGGTTACCATGTTTTTAGGTCCTATAATGGTGAGATTCCTATTGCCTAATTTAGAGAGGGAATTAGAGTAGCTATGACCCTATTGAATAGATCCTTTGGTGGTTCTTTTACTACTTATTTGAGTAAGGTCTGGGTATCTTATGTCCATTGCATGTTGGAGTGGAACTTAACCCCTCCCATTGGAGACCTAATAAGTTTTTCTTTGGCCAAACAATTTATAGCCATCAAGAGAAAGGCCTCTAATGAATTCTTTATGATGTCTTACCTCTTGGATTCACTCCTAGCCTCTATTAATTTCCCTGACATCTGAAATTGGTCCCCTAATGGTAGAACTACCATTTCCCATCATTACTCCAAATTACATATATTAAAATACAAAAATCACATGCATTTCATATGTGATGGTATCTTCTCAATCATTTTTTAGGTAATCATTTGTATCCCTATACCTAAGCTTCATCCTCTAATCAAAAGACAACTGGAGACCATGGGGGATGTGTTGTTATATCTAGATTGCACTATAATAAGGATAGAAGGAATCATGGTCCAACCATATAGATTGTCTATATATGTTCCCAGTAAGCTTGTAGAGTAATAATTTTTTATCAAATCATCTAGGGAATGGATTGGATATGCAAGAAGAATAACAAGTCTCATGTTCATCCCTTTCCATTAGATATTGGGAAAATTGTAATCAAGGATTGGAAATAGTTGGAGATCATGGTAGTGCAGAGGAACTCTTTTGATTTCCAACTAGATGACCTTAAGATGTGGGACCCCAATGATAGAGTGGCTAACCATATTTGAGATAAAAAGGTCCCAAAGACTAAATATAAACATTAACCAGATGTGAAAGATTATATTTACACAAAGGTAAGGAACTTTGAAGAAGCCCTATCAAGGGTTAAAAATTACAACATCAAATTAGAACATAGTTTGGTCAGGGATAATAATCCCTTAGGAGAAATATGGAAACTACATCCCTTGCATTATCACTTGTTGTCAGGACCATCTAGGATTGCACATCAAGAGCCACCTATTATAGGATAATCTTCTGAGCCTCAATAGAGAGAATTGACAAAGTCACCCCAGGGTGGGCAACCTAAAGATGTAAAAGGAAAAGGTATAGATGTGATTTAAGAGTCTAGCATAGAGCATAGACCTAGTGAAGGTCCCCAAATTTAGGCATCCCCACCAAAGACTTCTTTCCCAGTAGAGGTTATTAGCATTATTGCCTTGGAAACTAGAGAAATAGTGGAAAGTTCCCTTATTAACATCATAGCTATTTATGGTTTTGATAAGAAAGAGGATCCATCTGAGGAAGCAAGCAAAGAATTAGTTCCATTAGATGGAGGAAAGAGATAGGTAGAATTGGCCTTAGTTCCTTTACCACCAAGAAAGAGGCCTAGGTTAACTTTCACTCACCCTATTAATGAAATTAACATCTTTAGTGATGAGAATCCTATTTATAAAACAAATATTCTTGATTGGATTGTTTATGGGAAGTTGCTGAAAATACCATCTCTTTCTCCTTCACTGGATTTGACTCGATTTGACATGGATGTTTAGGATAATGTCAATCCTTACATTCAAGATATTCTAAACATACAAACAAAGAGAAGGATCTGAAACCTTTTCAATAGCGAAAGCCAAGGGATTGATATCCTAGGAGCCTCTGGGAGTTCATATGTAGAGATTCCTAAACAACCATAGGTAAAGGAGTCTAAAGTCCATTTAAATATAGATACATCAACTCTTGAGAGAGGAGTGACCAAGAAGGTTAATATTGGTACTAAGGAGTTCACATTTCAAAAGGTGGAACAATTTATGTGATTAACTCCTATTCCAAGGTAGGTACTAAGGGAGCATCCCATATTTCAAGAAGATGTAGCTAGTATGGTACTGGTCTAGTCAATAATGACCTTGGATAGATTTTAGGGAATGAAATAGAAGATATTTAACTTGGAGAAATATAAATAAGATTTATAAGCTCAGGTCCTCATTTCAATTCCTGAGGATGTATTACAAGTGTCGAATAAATCTTTGATAGACCCATCAAGAATTTTAAAAGCATCAATCTTAGATTGAGTGATTTAAACCATCAAACTAAGATGGCACAAGCCTTAATAACCTAATTATAGGATTGTCAAGCTCAAATAGAGGATCTCATTAAGGTACATAGGACAAATCAGTCCTTGGATTTCATTAAGGGAGACACAGGCTTGGTAAATTAGATTGAGAAATTTTTGGGGAATCTATTAGATAACCCTTCTCAAACCACTACTATAGGCATAATTAGTGATGAAAAATTCAAGCAAAAGGTTGGTGTTCACATCTAGGGAATTAGAGAAAACAAAGTTCACTCAAACAATGACAACCATAAGATCTTTAATATCTTTATTTCTATAAGGAAGTAAATTGTAGAAGCACAATGTATTAAGGAACTTATATATGAAGCAGATAATGAGTTTAACAAGTTGGCAAGTTATAAAAAGGATTGTTTAATGAACCCAACAGTGGATTTTTAACTAATCAACAAATAATACACCAGGGTGAAATGCTTCCTCACACAAGGTTTATTGATGGGCCCACTAGTGTTTCTATCAAGGGAGACATTATTTTGTAAAGTATATGTTAGTCTATAAGAATATACTCTTTCTTGTCAAGTTGACATGTGACCTTTCACTTTGTATCTTTATATCAAGGACAAATATCCTTATCCATATGTGGATATTTTGAAGGTTAACTATTTAATCACCTATGATTCCTATAAATAGGTAGATGGTTAACATTTGTAAAAGGGAGTTATTGAGCAATTGTATACTATGAGCATTTAATACAACTAAGGAATTCTAAAAAGATTGTCTATATAGTTTTTTAAATGTCCATGTTACCTCTCAATTGAAGATAGTCATCTTGAATTTGAATGATTCTTCTTGTTTTAAGTTACATTATTTGTCATAGGGTTGTTAATTTGTGCTAAATGCTAAATTGACTATAAATATCTCAAGTATTTGGATGTACTTAGGTTATTCAGATCATAATATCAAATCTTTAAATTAAATTTGGTTCTAACTTATGATTCATATTTTTCCTTTTAATTTTGCTTGATTTGTGATATAGTTTGAGCTTATTCTATTTTATAACATAAATTGGTTCAAATGTGATCAAAGTAATTGGACTTTTGTCATAATATTGGAGAAGAAAACCTACAATCATGTTTCTTTCTTACACTACCCTTCTCTTTTCTTATTTTTATCAAGATTCACTCTGGCTTAAAGATCATTGTTAATGCTCATTTAGTTTAGCCTCTAAGTCATCGAAAACTATTGAATATCTAAACATTTAAACCCTAATGGCTCCCAACCACTAAATCAAACAAATATTGTGGATATTTCTCATACTTTGCTTCTATTCCACCACAAACATCATTGAATTGTCACAAACTGCAACTCATGGCTTGGATTTTTTAAATCCTAAAATGAGTAGTGTTCATCAACACTGAAGAGCACCTATGGTGCATTTTGAAGCATCAACACTTTTCATATACTTAGTGAATATGAAAACATAGGACCTAGCTAGGTTTATTGCATTGAGTTACTTGATTAAAGGCTTTTGAACCCTCCCTAGTGATGTTATTATGGTAAGATATCCCTTGGTTAGGTCTAGTGGATCCATATTGGTCATGACCCTGAATATTTAATGCATCAACAAATAAAAGTGTAAGTAAGCTTTATCTTCTTTAATCTAGGATTGATTAATAGGTTAGATTCATTCTCTTTTATGTACACAAACCACCCCAATATTGTGAGTTAGTAGGATTATACCATGTGGTGTAACCCTAATAACCTAGAGGCTTAGAGGGTATTCAAAAAAAGCTTTAGATTTTGGGTGATTAGGTCACTAGTATTATGCCACATGGCATCATCCCATTAACCTAAAGGCTTAGAGCCATTATCTACCATCTTGACCTTGGGGTGTTTGGGTCATCAAGATAATTCCATGTGAAATCATCCTGGTGACATTGATGCTTAGGTCTATTTGTCTATTGATATCCTTTTAGGTCCTTATAACCTTAGGATTGCATCACATGGTGTGATCTCAAGATCCTAGTAGCTTGGTGATTTTCAATGAAACAAGTATAGAAACCTTGGGTGCTTGGGTAAATGGAATCATGCCATTTGGCATGATCTCTATCATTCAAAGTGACTAGGGAGAAAAACCTATGGAATAAAAAAATGAAATAAATATAAGGTAAAATAAGAAGTTAATTTAGTCAAAAAAATGAAAATTGACTAACTTTAATGATCAGGAAATGAAGATCTAACAAGGCATAGGTATGAATTTTTTTTCAATCAAACATAGATCTTGACTATAGACATAGAGCTTTGAATTATGTAAGTATAAGAAATACTAAATTATTTGATAATTGACCAAATTTAATATCTAAACATTCAAAATTCCTAGTCAATTCTATTATAAATAACATATAATTATAGACCAAATTACCAAGGGAATTAGCATAGAACTTATAAAAAATATTAGATCATTTTCCTAAGTCGAAGTCAAATTTTACCCAAGGGGGGGGGGGTTGCAAAATAATTTTCATAGCATGATTTAAAATGGTTAGCCTCTTTTATATTTAGGAAAATTAAAGTATTGATATCAAGGACTAGTTTTAGGTGTGTTATTTAAACTAAGCATTTGTAATGAAGATTTGATTGTTCAGACTTGGTTAATTTAATGAAGCATTTAGAAGGCAAAACTTCATGTTTAGAAACATACAAACCAAAGACCAAACTAGAAAAAGAGGATCCCCATTTGGAATATTGATAATGGGGACTATTGTACCCAAAAAATGATGAATTCCATGGGGAGAATGTTGTTAAGCATTCAAAATCCATAATGTCTAGTTAAAGTACTCCAAAATTTAGACCACAACCCTTCACACCTAAACACAAGCATAAAATTAAAAGAATTCTCTTTAGAAAAAATTAAAAATATGAGGGCACTAAAGTCTACTTAAACATGTGGCATACTAAGTTATAATTCAGTCTTAGTCTATCAGTGTGTGTAAAGTGATTAAATCCTCATGGCTCTTGAATTCACATAAAATATTTCAAACCTACTCAGACAACCATAAAATATGACAGGGAAGATATTTAGAAACTTGGATTGGGGGGAATGGTATGGGAATTTATTTTATAACATCCAAGAATAGATAACCCTAACATATATGTCTCTGGTCCCACTCAAGGCCTTTCTCCACTGCCAACTAGGCAAGAAAGTATGAGATGGAGATTTCTTAAATCACCCTTTCAAGGAAGACTTTAGGTATTACATTTTTATTTCATTTCCTTCAAAATTTTATTATGAAAAGGATTTTTATTTCTATCCATTGAGGGTTGGGGACTCTGCATGGGTATTATGATAGACTTAGAAAGTTTAGATTACCAAGACAAGCCTAAACTAGTTCAATTTTTCTTATTTGCTTTATATGTTTAATTATGTGCTACTAACGGATTTAGACAATAAAAATAAACTATTATAGAATCCATAGATTCCATTTAGAATCATAGGACACCAAAATTTAAAATATGCATAGAATAAAATTGAATCAACCTATGCCATTATCTAAACATGAATTTTCATTTTATAACTTTTAAGACTAAAACAAATTTCATGTTTTTATTAACCACTTGAGGTCTTTTATCCTAAAAACATAAATAAAGAAATTCACAAGGTCTAATTATTCAATTAATGCTGTTATTATCAGTACAAAACTCACCATTATAAATGGATGTTTAGGATAAGGAAAAGATAGAATGATGAAGCAAAACCAAAATAATAAAAGCAAAAAACATGAAACTTAGTCTAAAACAAATATATATACAAACAAGAAGTAGGGGAAGATAACTAAGAAATCAATTGTAGAAACTAAAAAACAATGCACATTAAGCTAAAAAGGGGCATGCCCAACACAACATGATTTCCAATTTTTGGAATTAGTAAGGTTCTTCCAATTAGTGTCCTTAGGAGGGAAAGGACATTTTTAAACTAACTTAAAATATCTTTAACTTTCATTTATATAAAACTAATGTCATTATCAAGTATGCATTCAAAAGAACTAGTTATCTTAATTTCAAAATCAGAATCAACATAGGCTTGGAAAGAATTCTCCTCAAAGTCTGGTAAGGTAAAATAAAGATATCCATAGCTTACCTCACCATATTTAGAATCAATTAAATCCATGAGTGGATAAATGTATGAATCTTTTTCATGAAAAATATAACCACTAGTTAAATCAACATTATCAAGAAAGGGAAACACTCCTCTTGAAAATATTAAAACATCAAGACATATATTTCCTTAAGGATTACTAAGGTATAGAAATTCATCATTTTTACTCACATCCATAAGAGGGAACACATTATACAAGTAATCATAAAAAATATCACCTGGTAGGGAAGTGAAATCAGACCTAAAATCAAAGAAATACTTAATGTATTCTTTAAAATATGCCATGTGAAAATCACCATCATCTTTATCTATGTATTTAGGATTCAAAATTTGCATTCCTAGATATAATTCAGGTGTCTTGACCTCATCACAACTAGTGTACTCAGTTATCAAATGTTACATGATTAACTCTAGGTAAACTAAATCTTAAATGAGATCATCATCAGTACTTTCATTGTAATCTTCTTTTTCAAGTGAATCTGGGTTTAATATCCTCACTTCCCTATCTAAAAGTTACTTATCCTCTTTTATCACATCATTATCTAGAGGATTATAATCTTATGAGTTAACCCTTTATAATACCCCATACTCAAAATACAAATTTTCTTGAGGGAGACCATGATTTGGATCTTCAATACTGACATTCATGTCAATTGAAGAAATAAACTCAATTTTGTATTCAGCCAAAATGCCATAAGGTATTGGGGATAAATTAAGCCAAAAACCACATAAAACATTTGTTTCCTTCTAAAACTCTCAATTTTATTCACTTACATCATCAAAAATATCTACATACATGAATTCAGGATAATCATTTCCCTTTACTTTAAAACCAAAATTAATAAAATTGTAAACAAGAGGTTTATCTCATTCTCAATTTTAAGAACTATCATTGGAATTAGAATAGATTACCTCACATTCATACAAATCATAAAAAGGGATACATTTACCTAGGGGTCAATAAATATGATATTAGACACAAGAGGCTATGGAACTACCATTTATTATAAGGTTAGAACACCAGAGACAAGAAACTTTTCTACTTTGTCCTCTACATCTAGATCTCATAGTTTGATGAATTCTTCTTCTAGGGGAATATATAAGGTTTCAAAATCTTCTTGTTATAATTTTATTTTCTCTTAAAATTTCAATATTTCCTCTTTAAGATATAAAATATGTTAATCTATTTCAATCATGTCATCAAAATCATGATCAAGTGGCTCAAAAAAAATAACCTCCATTATGATAGTGATGGGGTCCTGATTCTTATGATTGTTAGGAAAGAGAATGGGGAGAGAGGGTGAATCTTCCACTAGGATTCCAAATTAAATTAGGAATTGATTTTCTAGATTCTTACAACTAGTAATAGAATTTAGTGTTAAGATTGAATACCAATCATATGCTTCTCCTTTCAAAGTGAAAGGAACCATTATATAGGCTATGCCCTAATATTCCACTTTTAAAATATGAATAACCACTATGTAAGTAATAATGTGGTCCTACAAAAAAATTATATGGTCACTCTAAAAGTCTAGGAGGAAATCAAAGGGATCCACTGGCAAGTCATGCTGAAATCTTAAGATGTTGATGGTTGAATCACCAAACCAAGACATGGTGATAGCTAAAACATTTAAGGGATCAAGGATAGGTTACAAAAGTATGGAATAATATTTTCAATGAGTTTATCCCTAAGGTTATATTCTTCCTATGACTTAATAAGTGAAATGAGAGGAGTAAGAACTTAAATCTAGACCTTGTGATCCTTATAGTGGGGTCTAGGTTACTTTCAAACTGATAACAATTAAATGATAAATAAAAAACAAAAATGGTTAGCAAGATTAAATCAATGAAAACAGTATCCCTCTCTTCTAGCACCAAAAATGTTGGCCACTTCAGATGACCCACTCAAGGGAAGCTATGGGATTAGCTTCTTTGGAAAGATATAGGGAGGTAATGATCATGGGATGAAATGTCCCCACATATTTTAGGACTATGTTGGTTAGTCCAAGGGATGAGGAGTTCATAGATTTACTTTGAGAGCAACAACTTATACTACTAGAGTTTTACCTAGTCTCTTACTGACACAATATCTAATTTTTATTGTCTACTTGATTTAACTGATAAATAATTGAGTGTTATTTCATTATAATTCATTTTAATATCTAAACTAAGGTATAATATCATCAAAAAGATTAAAAAAAGAGAAAGATAAGGTAAAAAAGAGAGGACATATTTTATCTAAACAAGCTTCTTGATGCCAAGGATCTAAAAGCATGCCTGACCATAGTTATACCACCATGTGCCTAGTTTAGTAATTACACAAACATGATCCACTTAATGGGAAAGCTTCGAAGGAAAAGTGGTAAAGCCATTTATTCATTGAATCCATTCTACATAAAATTACTTACAGTCTATAACTATTGCACAAAATGATTGAGATAAGTCTAAATAAAACATGAAAGACCTCAATAAACTAGTTATGATAGCTAATACACAACATAAATAAGACAATCATCTACAATGAGTCATATTAATAGTCATAGCACCAATTGACTAGCTACATCAATACATTAAATAAATGAAACATAATAAAATATATATATATATATATATATATATATATAGCATTCTAAGAGTATTTCACCATAGTCACCATCCATAAGCAAGAAATTAAGGTTGAAGGCATGGCAGAAAAGGATGGTGTAATTTAGGCCAATTCTAACAAAAGTTTGATGCCTTAATAAGTGACCAACCCTTGGTAGATAATCTAGGAAAAAGATAAAGAAATAAAGGTATGTGAAATCTTGGTGAAGTTCTTATAGAGCCTTAATGCCCATTAGTATCTCCCCATTTCAATGGAAATCCAACCTATTTATATAATAAATTTAACAATTTCATGGCCTTCATGTATGATCAAGGAATCATAACTGATTACAAATTGACATAATAGAAAAATATGCTTTCACTTGGCCCACTTATTCAATGTGTTAAAGAATTTGAGGATGACCACCTAAATTCCATGTTTTGACAACTTAACAGGATAAATTACCATCAAATTCATGCTCTACACTCTTCTATGGACATCATATGTAGAATCATCCATCAGGTCCTACTTACCCTCTTTTGGCTAACGCTTTTTCCACTTGGCCTTTTCTTGGCATATTTTTATTGACCACATAGACCTCCCTTTGTTTCCTAACCCACTATTACCATGTAAAAGGTTATCATTTTCCCACTCTATGAACCATCATCTAGCCTTGCCTTATTAGCCCCAAGCTCATTTCTCCTTGCTTTACTATCCCCAATCTCATGGGATGGTACCACATGGTAAAATCTTGCTAACCTAGAGGCTTAAGATTGTATAGACCACCCCAAGATTAGGGGTTAGTGGGATGATTCCATGTGGTGTAATCTTGCTAACCTAGAGGCTCAAAGGGTCTTCAAGTAAATTTTTGGATTCTAAGTCGTCATGATGATGCTACATGGCATTATCCTAGTAACTTAGAGGCCTATATCCATTAACTACCATCTTCGCCTCTAAGTCCCTGGATCACTAGGATGATGCCATGTGGCATCATCTTGATGACTTAAAGGCCTAGTGCCATTTGGTTTATAAATGCCTTCTGATTCTCTAGGTCCCATGGATTATGCCATGTGGCATGATCTTGGGACCCTAGGATCTTAGTAATTTTTAATTAAATGGCTAAGTATGATTTCCCTCAGGTACCTAGATGAATGAGATCATGCTTTGTGGCATGATATCAATCATTTGGAGGGATCATGAAGAAAAAAATCTATGGAATAAACTTGAAATAAACACAAGGAAAAATGAGAAGTTAAGTCAGTCAAAGTATTGAAAATAATCTAAGTACAATGATCAAGAAATGAAGATCTAATAAGGAATAAGTATGATCATTTTTTTCAAATCAAACATATATCCCAACTATAGACATGGATCTTTGAATTATGTAATTATAAGAAAGCCTACAATATTTGATAATTGACCAAATTTAATGTCTAAACATTAATAATTCCTAATCCATTTTATCATAAAGACCATACAGTTACATACCAAATTATCAAGGAAATTTGCATATAACATCTAAAGAAAGTTAAATTATTTACCTAAGTCCAAGTCAAATTTTACCTAAAGGGGGGCTTGAAAGCATTTTCAAAGCGTATTTAAAATGGTTACCCTCTTTTAAACTAGGAAATTTTAAGTATTAATATCAAGGACCAATTATAGGTGTGTTATTTAAATCAAGAATTTGTAGTGAAGACTTTATTATTCAAACTTGGTTAATACCAATGAAGCATTTATAAGGTATAAATTCACATCTATAAACCTGCAAATCAAAGACCAATATAGAACAGGAGGTTCCCCATTTTAAATCTTGAGAATGGGTTGTGTTATACCCAACAAATATATTTAGACCACTTTTGGATAACCACATGTTATAAAAAATTAGATTCAATAACTATTGGCTTGAAATTAGGTGCCAAAAGATTTTGGGCATTAGTAGATGATATAATAGGGAAGAACACAACCTTGGAATATATTTGACAACTTGTTTGACAATAGGAATTTATTGTGCATATAGTGTCATTTGCAACCTAGAAATATCTTTACATAAAAGAGAATTGATTATAAAAACACATAAATAATGGTTTAAATATGACTAAAAATTATTCAAGGAAAGTAGCTTTCTATGAATTTGAATTTATAATGTAATGGAATAAAATTCCATCTATGTAATGTGTATAAACCATGATGGAGACATATAAACAAGTTAAATTAAAATACTCCACACAATTTGAGTTAGGCTCAACCAATAATGCTAAGAAAATAAAATACTTGGTTTGATGGGTATTTACAATTAAAGCATGTCCAATCAAGTCATTTAGTAAATTTTTATACCTTTTTCTCCAAAATATTAAAAATTGATACAATCTCATATTAAATCAATTTTTCAACATACATTAAATGAGATGTATGGCAACTAAAACATGATCTTAATAAGAATCAAACCCAATCTTTGATTATTGAATAACACTCATAAATTTATCTCCATAAAAAATGAGTTCTTATTTCCGAATTTTGACTATGAGAGACAAAATATATTTTGGTTTAAGTTTCACACTAGTTTTAGGTAATACTAACACCTCAATAATGCAAACTCTATTTTTTTCATAATTATCAAGGATTAAAATATATTAGTTTAAATAATTGTATTCAATGGTGTTTTCAAGGGAATGATTGATGAGATGATAATGGTCTATTTGGATGACATCACTAAATTTTTAAAAAAATAGGAGGATCTCTTTGAGCATCTAGAAAAGATATTTGAAAGGTAGAAGGAATTTGGCAATCGATTGAATCATAACAAGTCTATTTTATTTTTCATGAAGGAAATCTCTTGAAAAATATTGGCCAAAGTGGATTATAAATCAACACAAAAAGAGTCAAATTTATTTTGTATCTTTCTCTTCTCTTGCACATAAAACATTACAATCTTTCCTTGGGTAGATTAAATTTGTGAAGAAGTTCATAACTAAATTTTTTGGGCTAATGAGGCTTATTAGTCTCATGCTAAAGAAATAACAAGTATTCTAATGTAATCCTAAAGGGAAATAAATATTTTTAAAATTTAAATCAATCCATTGTGGAAGCTCCACTTTGATCCAACCCTAATTTTTACAAGGATTCATATTGTGTGCCATAGGTAGTGGATTCAATGTACTAGTTGTGCTCATCCAAAATGATGATAATGATGATGAGAATCCAATTGATTTCATGATATGGAATATTAAGAGATATGATATCAATTACACCTTCATAAAAAAAAATTGCATTGGCAAAATCCCTAAAAAATTTTAAGGACTTGATCTCTATTAACCAAATATATGTTATGGTATTCAACCTTGGTATAAGAGATTACATCTTAGGAAGATAGATTAGAAACTAGTATGGTATATCAATTATTTTTTTGAATATGATATTGACATCAAACCATCTAAGCCTATAAGGGGCTTTACCTTATGCCAACACTTACCTAATGACATGACTTGTTTTGAATCATTGATGTGTGTGCAAGGGGAAGACTCTCATACAGAGCATGGGGAGGACCATATAAATATTAGTATACGTTTTTATTTTTCCCTATTTATTAATTAGGGAAATTGTATTTCTTGTGCATACATGGAGTTTTCCTACATTTGTGGGATAGGCTAGCTTATGCGGAGGTGTGTGTCATAGATGTGTCATAGGTGTCATAAGAATGTCATAAGTAACTCCCTTGATGGGATTTACTTCTCTATTCTTAGCACCTTGTCACCACCTTTCATGGAGGAGTTACAGTCTATTCTTGGGGTGCCTTGTCCACCTTTTGTGGAGGAGTTACTTACGTACTCTCCTATATGTATTACTCACTTTGGCCATCTCATGTTAATCAGATTTTGGTTTTCTCCATTTTGTCTTGTGCAATTTATCTTCTTGTGTTATTTTCAAATTACTTTAGCATCTATGTGGTGTGCACTTGCTTCAACTCATGTGATCATGTCTCCATTGCACTCACATTATCTGGATTCTGGCAACAACTCCGATATAGTATCAGAGCAAGAACAGTAATCATGTGTTTGGTTATGCTTTTAATTTATTTTGAAATCAAGAGTGGAGTTCTCTTTGATTTTTTATTTCTAGATCTAATCTAAAATAAATAAATAAAAAAATTTCAATATCATTTTTGGTATCATTTCTTGTGTCAGGATCTACCAGCTCTCAAAAGAGCACACATGATTACCTTTGTATAATCAACTAACCAGAATGCACAAGTAACTAGAAATAAGAAATAACACAGAATATGAGAGACAATACCCAATTGTATTAATACTCTTCCAGAAAAGAATTACAATGAAGAGATGCCACACTCTTCCACACCTTTCAGGCTTCCCACACCAAGTGTACAGTAATTCACCTTCAAGAGTTTCCTCTCTCAATTACGGTCCCAACACACAACTCAAACATAGAGTTGGTGTTCACCTCCAACCAGCCAGTATCGCTACTGCTAGTCCAACTAGTAAGTGACAATCACTACCAGTCCAACTAAGTACTCCATGTACTCAAGGTCTGAGTACACACCGTACTCCAACTGGATCCCTATGATCTTGCTCCTTGTTGTGTTGCTGATCACCTTGATCCTGCTGCCACCTACAGATCAACCTGGTTCTACACACCTACAAACCTAGACCTCGCACACACACACACACACACACCTACAAATCAACTGATCTTACTTACCATGTAGATCTCACCTGATCATGCTATACCATAGATCAACCTGGCCTTGCACACCTACCGACCAAGATCATACACACCTAGAAAAACCCTTGTCCTTGCCTCACTAAGTCCTTATGATTCTCCCTTGGATAGAACCCTTTTGTCTCTACAGAAGCCTTCCAATTCTACAATCTTACAATATAGCCCATGAGTCTATTATATAGATCCCATGTAAACAATAATTAGACTTCTAATTACAATAATTAGAACCATAGCTCCAAGTCTAAAATTAGTCTTTACATGCAAACACTCAGACCTCCTTAAATTAGACCACATCTAATTCTCAAAATGCATGCAAACTCGCATGCACACACAGGTGATCGACGTCGGTCCCTGTCTACCCACAGACGACTGACATCGACTAATCTATGACTGATGTCGATAGCTTCTTGTCCACCCCTGACTGACATCAATCGGCCTAACCAATGTCAATTACTGTGACACTTCAGCAACCTCCATTTCCATGTTTGCATCAGTGAAGCTTTTAGCTCCACAACCTAACAATCTCCCACTTTGAGATAAATAGTTGCACCTATACCTGTACTTGTACATCATCTAATTTTATTTCCTGGCTTGTATCCCACTTCAAGTTCAACCTTGAAGACCAACCACCACAAATCTTATGGTGCACCTCCTGTCATCCAAGTAACCTACCATATTTGCATCTATAAACCCATGTAGAAAAGAACTTGACCCTGCATAGCATGTTAACCTACTACTGGTCCCTCTTAGATACCTGAGAATCCATTGAACTGCCCTCTAGTGCTTCTTTCCCAGATTGGCTCCAAACTTGCTGACAGCTCCCACTACATGGGAAACCTCAAGTCTAGTACACTTTTACTTAACCTCATCATGTGATTGGGAACAAAGTTCTGTGAACTGTCCATCCATAGGTGTGCTAACCGGTTCTGCATCCTGCATGTTGAACCTTGCCACTACCTCTATCACACAATCATCTAGAGACAAAATCAACCTGTGATCTTCCCTGTCTCTAGACATACTTATGCCAAAGAATTTTGCTCCTCCTAAATCCTTCCTGGCACACATCTGAGCTACCTTTACCTTTAGCTCAGAAAATCCTTGCATATGTGACTCTACAATAAGCACAACATACAGTAACAAGATGGTGTTGCAATCATCACCCAACCTGGTAAAGTAAACACAATGGTTACAATGACATTGACTAAAGCCATGCTTTGTCATCCACCTGACAAA
This sequence comes from Torreya grandis, assembly GCA_037957365.1. Classification (NCBI taxonomy): domain Eukaryota; kingdom Viridiplantae; phylum Streptophyta; class Pinopsida; order Cupressales; family Taxaceae; genus Torreya; species Torreya grandis. The sequence continues at coordinate 1,763,538 of JARHVA010000023.1, read as the reverse complement.
CTTGTACCACTGTCTTGGAGCTTCCTCAAGACCATATGACCTGGCCTTCTATCTCACCTATCCATTCACTCTATTCTTTAACCTGGGAATCCAATCACTTTTCAGTGCTTTTTCAACTGGCAACCCTACCAAAACTACCATTTGGTTCTCCAAGGAATCAAATTCCTGAGTCATGCCATGCTCCCACTGTTTCCTAGACTCTACCTGCATCAAAGAAGAGGAATAACAAATTTGAGGCTTACTTACCCTTTTAGTCCTCCATATGGGCATTTGAGACTCCTTGACAGCTTGTTGTACACCCAAAATCTATTTCAGTGACCATCATCGATCACCTCCCAATCTGCACCCAACTGACATCAGTTCCATGTAACTGACTTGACTGCCAACGCCAGTTCCCTGACTGATGTCAGTGTCCTCCTGGTCTCCGATGTCAGTTTCCTGATCGATGTCGGTGTCCACCTGCCTAACACCACTGACCTCAGTCTACACATGACCGATATCGATACCTATCTGATCGATGTTGATTCTCACCTAAATAACATTGGTAACTGTGTTCTCTTGTGAGCGATGACCTTTACCCATGAGCACACTTTGGATCAAAACCCTATCCAAATCTACCTTGCTCTACCCAAAAATGTCCAGCCCCTTGAGCTGATCTCTGTCCATCATCCCCTCCATGAACACCAAAGCTTTCCAATTCATAAGTTTGTCAAAGACATTAGTCTTACCCTTAAGAACATGCATCTCCTTCTTACTCATGTGACCAAGCCTACAAAGTCACATCTTTGCAATAGAAGGAGAATCAGTAATATAAGTAGATAGATAAAGGATACCTACTTTCTTACCACCTACTAATTTAAGTGCATCCACTATGAGAGTTATTATGCATCTCTCATCACCCAACTTTCCTAAAATTAGACTCCTCTTTAGGACTGGGACCTGCATGACACCATTCAACACCCATATGTTGCATGTCTACAATTTCAGTTGCACTTCACCTTTGCCAACAATTTGACAAGGCACACCAACCCAATCTAGGGTTGCATGGAAAGTGGCAATAGAATCTAAAAAACAAGATTATAATTTATCCAAGGAACATGCAAGAGTAACCTATGCATCAATACCTACAACATCTACATCTTTAATTCCTTCATGTTGATCTCCAACCAACTAGCAATCTTTTACCTACCCTTTCTTTCCATAACTCTGTAATTGATTATTCTTGCTATTCTCTTTCATTCTCAGATTACATTCTTCTACCATTGCTATACTCCCACTCCAACAAAAACTCTTGTGAGTGACCTGTAATCAAAAACCACTTAACACACTCTGAAACCAAGGTGTTAGTGAACCAAGCTCTACCGCTTGTCAGTGATCCTAGCTCTGATACCCATTGTCAAATTGGTATCACATGGAGAGCATCCAACCAAGCTCTGATACCAGTTGTCAAACTAGTATCACATGGAGAGCCTCCAACCAAGCTTTGATACCAGTTGTCAGGATCTACCAACTCTTAAAAGAGCACACATGATTACCTTTATATAAGCAACTAAACACAGAATTTAACCAAAATGCATAAGTAACTAGAAATAAAAAATAACACAGAATATGAGAGACAATACCCAATTGTATTAATACTCTTCCAAAAAAGAATTACAATGAAGAGATACCACACTCTTCCACACCTTTTAGGATTCCCACACCAAGTGTATAGTAATTCACCTTCAAGAGTTTCCTCTCTCAATTACGGTCCCAACACACAACTCAAACATAGAATTGGTGTTCACCTCCAACTAGCTAGTATCGCTACTGCCAGTCCAATTAGTAAGTGACAATCACTACCAGTCCAACTGAGTACTCCACACACTCAAGGTCTGAGTACACACCGTACTCCAAGTATATCCCTATGATCTTGCTCCTTGTTGTGTTTCTAATCACCGTGATCCTACTGCCACCTGCAAATCAACCTGGTTCTACACACCTACAAACCTAGACCTCGCACACACACACACCTACAAATCAACTGATCTTACTTACCATGTAGATCTCACCTGATCATGCTATATCGTAGATCAACCTGGCCTTGCACACCTATTTATCGAGATCATACACACCCAGAAGAACCCTTGTCCTTGCCTCACCAAGTCCTTATGATTCTCCCTTGGATAGAACCCTTTTGTCTCTACAGAAGCCTTCTGGTTCTACAATCTTACAATACAGTCCATGAGTCTATTATATAGATCCCATGCAAACAATAATTAGACTTTTAATTACAATAATTATAATTGTAGCTCCAAGACTAAAATTAGTCTTTACATGTAAACACTCAGACCTCCTTAAATTAAACCACATCTAATTCTCAAAATGCATGCAAACTCGCATGCACACATAGGTGACTGATGTCGGTCCCTATCTACCCATAGATGATCGACATCAGCTGATCTGTGACTGATGTCAGTAGCTTCCTATCCACCCATGACTGACGTTGGTCGGCCTAACTGACGTCGGTTACTGTGACACTTCAGTAACCTCCATTTCCATGTTTGCATTATTGAAGCTTTTAGCTCCACAACCTAACAATCTCCCACTTAGAGATAAATAGCTTCACCTGTACCTGTACCTGTACCTATACATCATCTAATTTTGTTTCCTGGCTTGTATCCCTCTTCAAGTTCAACCTTGAAGACCAACCACCACAAATCTTGTGGTGCACCTCCTATCATCCAAGTAACCTACCGTATCTACATCTACAAACCCATGTAGAAAAGAACTTGACCCTACATATCATGTTAACCTACTACTGGTCCCTCTCAAATACCTAAGAATCCACTAAACTGCCCTCCAGTGCTTCTTTCTTGGATTGGCTCCAAACTTGCTGATAGCTCCCACTGTGTGGGAAACCTCAGGTCCAGTACACTTGTACCTAACCTCATCATGTGATTGGGAACATAGTTCTATGAACTATCCATCCATAGGTGTGCTAACTGATTCTACATCTTGCATGTTGAACCTCGCCACTACCTCTATCACACAATCATCTGGAGACAAAATCAACCTGTGATCTTCCCTGTCTCTAGACATACTTATGCCAAAGAATTTTGCTCCTCCTAAATCCTTCCTGGCACACATCTACGCTACCTTTACCTTTAGCTCAAAAAATCCCTGCATATGTGACTCTGCAACAAGCACAACATATAGTAACAGGATGATGTTGCAATCATCACCCAACTTGGTAAAGTAAACACAATGGTTACAATGACATTGACTAAAGCCATGCTTTGTCATCCACCTGTCAAACATGTACCACTATCTTGGAGCTTCCTCAAGACCATATGACTTGGCCTTCTATCTCACCTATCCATTCACTCTATTCTTTAACCTGGGAATCCAATTGCCTTTCAGTGCTTTCTTGGCTAGCAACCCTACCAAAACTACCATTTGGTTCTCCAAGGAATCAAATACTTGAGTCATGCCATGCTCCCACTGTTTCTTGGACTCTACCTACATCAAAGAAGAGGAATAACAAATTTGAGGCTTACTTACCCTTTCAGTCCTCCACATGGGTGTTTGAGACTCCTTGACAGCTTGTTGTCTGCCCAAAATCCATTCCAGTGACCATCATCAGTCACCTCCCAGTCTGCACCCAACTGATGTCAGTTCCATGTGACTAACCTGACTGCTGACGTCGATTCCCTAATCGACGTCAGTGTCCTCCTGGTCACCAACGTTGGTTCCCTGACTGACGTCGGTGTCCACCTGCCCAACACCATTGACCTCAGTCTACACATGACCAATGTTGGTACCTATTTGATCGATGCTAGTTCTCACCTGACTGACATCGGTAACTATGTTCTCCTATGAGCGATGACCTTTACCCACGAGCACACTTTGGATCAAAACCCTATCCAAATCTCCCTTGCTCTGTCCAGAAATGTCTAGCCCCTTAAGCTAATCTATGTCTGTCATCCCCTCCATGAACACCAAGGCTTTCCAGTTCTTAAGTTTGTTAAAGACATCAGTCTTCCTGTTAAGAACATGCATCTCCTTCTTACTCATGTGACCAAGCCTACAAAGCCATGTCTTTGCAATAGAAGGAGAATCAGTAATATAAGTAGATAGATAAAGGATACCTACTTTCTTACCACCTGCTAATTTAAGTGCATCCGCTGTGAGAGTTACTATGCATCTCTCATCACCCAACTTTCTTGAAATTAGACTCCTCTTCAAGACCGGGACCTGCATGACACCATTCAACACCCATATGTTGCATGTCTGCAATTTCAGCTGCACTTCACCTTTGTCAAAAATTTGACAAGGCACACCAACCTAATCTGGGGTTGCATGGAAAGCAGAAATAGAATCTAAAAAACAAGATTCTAATTTATCCAAGGAACATGCAAGAGCAACCTGTGCATCAATACCTGCAACATTTGCATCTTCAATTCCTTCATGCTGATCTCCAACCAACCAACAATCTTTTACCTACCCTTTCTTTCCATAACTCTGTAATTGATTATTCTTGCTATTCTCTTTCATTCTCAGCTTACTTTCTTCTGCCATTGCTATACTCCCACTCCAATAGAAACCCCTGTGAGTGACCTGTAATCAAAAACCACTTAACACACTCTGAAACCAAGGTGTTAGTGAACCAAGCTCTACCCCTTGTCAGTGATCCTAGCTCTGATACCAGTTGTCAAATTGGTATCACATGGAGAGCCTCCAACCAAGCTCTGATACCAGTTGTCAAACTGGTATCACATGGAGAGCCTCTAACCAAGCTTTGATACCAGTTTTCAAGATCTACCAGCTCTCAAAGGAGCACACATGATTACCTTTGTATAAGCAACTAAACACAAAATTTAACCAAAATTCACAATGAGAAATAAGAAATAACACAGAATATGAGAGACAATACCCAATTGTATTAATACTCTTCCAGAAAAGAATTACAATGAAGAGATGCCACACTCTTCCACACCTTTTAGGCTTCCCACACCAAGTGTACAGTAATTCACCTTCAAGAGTTTCCTCTCTCAATTATGGTCCCAACACATAACTCAAACATAGAGTTGGTGTTCACCTCCAACCAGCTAGTATCGCTACTGCCAGTCCAACCAGTAAGTGACAATCACTACCAGTCCAGCCAAGTACTCCACGTACTCAAGGTCTGAGTACACACCGTACTCCAACTAGATCCCTATTATCTTGTTCCTTGTTGTGTTGCTGATCACCTTGATCCTGCTCCCACCTGTAGATCAACCTAGTTGTGCACACCTGCAAACCTAGACCTTACACACACACACACACCTACAAATCAACTGATCTTACTTACCATGTAGATCTCACTTGATCATGCTATACCGCAGATCAACCTGGCCTTGCACACCTGCCGACCGAGATCATACACACCTGAAAGAACCCTTGTCCTTGCCTCACCATGTCCTTATGATTCTACCTTGGATAGAACCCTTTTGTTTCTATAAAAGCCTTCTGGTTCTATAATCTTACAATACAACCCATGTGTCTATTATATAGATCCCATGCAAATAATAATTAGACTTCTAATTACAATAATTAGAACCACAGCTCTAAGACTAAAATTACTCTTTACATGCAAACACTTAGACCTCCTTAAATTAGACCATGTCTAATTCTCGAAATGCATGCAAACTCGCATGCACACATAGGTGACCGACGTTAGTCCCTGTCTACCCATAGACTACTGACGTAGGCCGATCTGTGACCGATGTCAACAGCTTCCTGTCCACCCCTGACTGACATCGATCGACATAACCGACATCAGTTACTATGACACTTCAACAACCTCCATTTCCATGTTTACATCAGTGAAGCTTTTAGCTCCACAACCTAACATCTTGCATCTTGGAATCCTTGGCCTTTGGGTGTCTTGGTTGTCTTCACTTCAGGGGCTAGTTCAGCAGTTAGCTTGGGCGCCATTGTTGTGTGCAAGCAGCAGAGGGAGGAGTAGCACTCAGTATTTAGTTTAGGCACAACACTTAGCCTCTACCATGGCAAGCTTCTATAGCCATGCCATCCTCTGTATGGCATCCAAAATAGGTCTATGATATGGCACAGATTTTCTGATGGCACATCCTTTCTACAGCTATGCCTAGCTTTTAGTCTACGCCAACTTCTACAATGCCTTCAGCCTCTGTCCTTCCAGCATGCCAAGCAACAGCAAGATGCCTTCAATTCTGCCACGCATCAAGCCATATGGTGTTTCCAGTAGGGTTATTTTTTTTGTCTTTTCTGCCAGCAGTCTTGTTTGGAAAATGGCGCTTTTTTCATGCTTGGCATCCCATGTGGACCCTTAGATGCTTGGCCAGTAGTTCAATTCTATCTTTGCTTCATTATTTTTAGTTAAAAATTGACTTGTAAAAACAAAAATCAGTCAATTTGACTGAATATTTAATTTTTTAGATAGTTTTGTAACTTGGGGGTTTTCATTTAAACTTGTATCTTCGCCTGTCGAAGATGAAGGGTGAGGCCCGAGTTGGTGGGAGGCCAATTCCCCCTCACACAAACCTCATTTGGATTCTTCATTCTGTGCCGAATCCAATGAATGGTTAGAAGGCCACTTTTTCTCTCATAACAAGCATTTTTTTAATGTTTTAGTGCTTTTTTTGCAAAAACACTAGTTTACGGGAAAATTGAACCTTTATTATCTTACAAACGGTAGCTCAAATTTGGGTGTCATTTTTTTCAAAAGTGTTTTTAATTCAATTCTCTACATTGTAGGATTTTTATTTGTTGAAAATGAACTATTTTATAAAGTGCCTAAAATTTGGGTCTCCCAGGACGCATTTTTGGTGGAGTCTAACGTCCTGTTTGCTTAAGTCTTGCACTGATTGCTCTAAGATGCATTCTCAGCTGAGTTCAACATATTTTGAGCATGAACTTTCATATTTGGGGGGGGGGCTCAATATTTTGGGGGGGTGTGATTACTTTTCACAACTTGCAAATCTTTGTTTTCATTCTCCTTTCTACATAATTTCACAACTTGCAATCAACACAACTTCACCTAAATTTAGCTTAAAATAGATTCTTTTCAACTTAAACCCCTAGCACCCTTCAACTATCATGAATGGAAGGTTAAAATGTCAATCATTCTTAGAAGCAGAGGGTTGTATAAGATCATCATGGGTACTGAAGTAGAACCCAACACTGATGCTGAAAAGGTCAAGTGGTACAACCGTAGTGATGAAGCCTATGGATTACTGAGCTTTTCTATGTCTCCAAAACTTTTCTTCCATCTAGAATCTTTCCAGACTCCCAATGACATATGGGTCACCTTAGAAAAGTTATTTGGGAAGCTTGATGAGATGAGAGGTCATGAGCTCGAAAATGAACTCATAAGTCTAAGTCCTAGCAACTTTGACACCCTACAGGACTTCTTCACTAAGTTTAAGGCCCTTAGATTGTAATTGAAAGAATGTGAGATAGAGAAGAAAGATGATCAACTCATACTTTCTATTCTCGCAAAGTTAGGTCCAAGTTATTCAGTCTTTGTCTCCACTTTCCATGCCACAAAAAGTGCCCTTGACACTACATGGAAAATGCCTTCTTTGGATTCATTCATTGCCGACTTGACTAGGGAGCAAGATAAGCTAATTCAAATGGGCACAATGAAGTCTACTCAACCCCAAGATTTGATAGCTGGAAATGGTAAGGATAAGACTTCAACAAAGGAGAAGAAGAAAAAGAACAAGGACCAGGAGAAGAAGAAAGAAAACACCAATCCTACCAAAAACAACACTGAGACTTCCTCTTCTAATGCTAAACCTAAGAAGGAGAAGGTTAAGTGTGCCTATTTTAAAAATGTAGGGTATGATGAACACAAATGCATGAAGAAACAAATAGATCACCTAACTCATCTTCTAGAGAAGAACAACATAGGTGTTCCTGAGTTCATCAAGTAGAATTCATCTGCCCAAGATTCTACCAAGGAAAAAGGCAAGGGTAAGGAGAATTAAAAGGGAAAGGACCTTGTAGCTATAGCATCTTCTACATCTTCATGGGTCATCGACTCGAGTGCTTCTCACCACATGGGCTCTTCACTAGCTGAGTTTTTATCTTTAGAACCTTGTAGTATGACTTCAATTAGTTTGGGTGATGACACTTCAGTTTCTGTTGCAGGGAGAGGGTCAGTTGAAATGGAAGGAGGAACATTCAATAATTTTCTAAGTGTTCCTTCTCTTTCAACTAATCTCCTATCAGTATACCAAATCACTCACATTGGTTGGGGCATGAGAGTTGAGTTTTCACCAGATTCAGTGGCTATCAGGGAGTTACATAGTGATGCTACAGTGGCAGTGGGTAGGGCAGATCACCAAGCAAGGTTATATACCTTCTCACATTTTGCATCAAATTCTTCTCCAACAGCATTGTTGACTCATTCAGATGGAGTTAGCAAATTGTGGCATAAGCGATTTGGCTACCTTAACTACCACTACCTTTAGCAACTTTGCAAACATGACATGGTCATTGGCTTGCCTCGTGTCCAATTCTCAAAAGGACTTTGTGATGGGTGTTCCCTTAGAAAGCATCTCAAAGCAAAATTTGACAAAGGCAAAGCTTGGAGGGCTTCACAACCTTTGGAGTTAATCCAGAGTGATGTATCAAGACCCTTTCCCAAACCATCTTTCACAAGGGCCAAGTACATCCTCACTTTCATTGATGATTTCTCTAGGTACACTTGGATATATTTTCTCAAACAAAAGTCTGAACTGTTTGAAAATTTTCTCGACTTTAAGGCTCTTGTTGAGAAATACAGTGAGAAATCCATCAAGGTTCTTCGAACTGATAATGGAAGGGAGTATGTCAGCATTAGGTTTGAGAAATTTTGCACCACAGAGGGGATTGATTTGCAGTGCATAGTCACTTACAATCCTTCATAGAATGGGGTTTTAGAATGCAAGAATATGTTCTTGAAAGAGATGGGTAGCTGTATGATTCACTCTAAATCCTTAGCACCATAGTACTAGGCTGAAGCCATCAATTGTGCTTGCTACATTCAAAATAGGGTTCCTCACAAAGCTTTGAAAGGTATAACATCCTTTGAAGCTTGGCATAAAAAGAAACCTGATGTTGAACACCTCAGGGTTTTTAGATCCCTAGCCATGGCCTACATTTCGAAGAAGAAACACAAAGCTATGGAATGTCAGTCTAAGCCTTGCATCTTTGTAGGATATCTAGATGGTATTAAGGGATATCACCTTCTAGATCCAGTCACTCATAAGTTGTTCATCGAGAGAAGTGTCCATTTTCAGGAGAGTCCTAGAGACTCAACACTTGACACTTCTTCTCCCTCATCAGATCTACTTCTTCATGATGATTCCTCATCAAATTCAGATCAGCCATAATAGGTTCTTGAACTAGAGACTTCTTCTTCTTCTTCGAGTTTAGATAGTGAGGATAGTGATGCAGAGTCATCCACCTCTAGTCAGTTAGAGGATGAGGAGTTAGCATCTGACTCGCCCACTTCCAGGTTACTTTGGGCTAGACAGACACTTGAGAGTGTTGGCACTTGGGTAGGAGATCCCACAGATGATAGATGTACTAGGGGGATTTTTAGAGAGATCCACATGCCTTCTTTGCTATAGTTTTGGATCCATAGACTTTTCAAGAGGCATCAAAGGTACCTGAGTGGGATAGTTCTATGGAGGAAGAATATTCTTCCTTAATCAAAAATCACACTTGGGATTTAACTTCACTTCCTAAGGGAAGAAATATGGTTTGATGTAGGTGGATATATCGGACCAAGTTTATAGCAGATGGGTCAGTTGATAAGTACAAGGTGAAATTGGTCACCAAGGGTTTCTCACAGGTGGTAGGCATTGACTACTCAAAGACCTTTGCACCCATTACAAAGATAACTTTTATCCAACTCACCTTGGCTATTGCCATAGCACATGGTTGGGATGTGCATCAGATGGATGTGAAGAGTGCCTTTCTTCATGGAGACCTAGAGGAGGAGATCTACATGGAGCAGCTACCATAATTTTTTCAAGATTCTTCCTTAGTATGCAGACTTAGAAAATATATTTATGGCTTCAAAAAGGCCCCTCGGGCCTAGTATGCCAAGATGGATTCCTTCCTTCTCACAACGGGTTTTAATAGGTGCCATTCTAATCCTAATGTCTAATTCTTGCAGTAGGATGATTCGCTCTTGATTTTGGTTCTATATGTTGATGACCTTTCGATCACTGGGAGTTCTTCATCGGCTATTGCAGTGGTAAAGGCATCTCTTTAGGATAAATTTGACATGACAAACTTGGGTTTATTTCACTACTTCCTTGGCATCGAGATCTCATAGTTAGATTCAAGGATTTCTCTTGCACAACCTAAGTATGCTCTTGACTTATTGGCTTAGTTTCACATGGCTGATGCAAACCATCTCCAACTCCCTTTCTATCAATAGTCAAGCTTGAGGCTGATTGTTCTTCACCATTGGTTAATGCCACTTGGTATCGATAACTTGTTGGTAGTCTCATCTACTTGACTCACAACAGGCCTGACATATCATATATAGTGCGACTTGTCTCCAGATTCATGCAGGAACCCCATGAGCTGCATTGGAAAGTAGCTAAGAGGATCTTGCATTACATATAGGGTTCACATAGATATGAGATTCATTACAAATTTGGCATAGAGGTTGACTTAGTTGGATATATAGATTCAGACTAGGCTGGCAATTCACAGACTCACAAGTCCACTTCTAGTTATAGTTTTTCTCTAGGTTCAGGTCTTATCAGTTGGTCTAGCAAGAAGTAGAATGCTATTGCTATATCATCCATAGAGGTAGAGTATAGGGGAGTTGTTAATGCAGCTACTGAGGTTATTTGGCTTCAGTGGATTCTTTCTAAGTTTGACATTCCTATCAAGTAGCCCACCATCATTTATTATGACAACTAGAGTACCATTTAGATTTGTAGGAATCTAGTTCAGCACCAGTGGACCAAGCACATAGAGATTCACATGCATTTCATTCTAGAGCTTATTCATAGTCAGGTCATTGACTTGATATTTTTCCAGTCTTTGAAGCAAGTTGCAGATATCTTCACCAAACCTTTCACTGAGAGCAAGTTCATTCATCTACGAGCTCTTCTTGGGGTGTGGTCCACATCTATAGTAGCATCATCTTTGGGGGGGCCTTCTAGCCTCTTCTTTTCTTTTATATCTCTCTTTTGGGGGGGAGTTTTTTCCTACAGGTTTTCTCTATTTCTCTATCTTATGTGAGATTGCATTTGTACATGGGTACCTCATTAGGCCTAGTTGCCGGGACCCATTTTATATTTCCACACTACCCACCTAAGCTACACTTATGGGGGGGTATTAGTGTAGGTTTTTATTATTCCCTATTTATTAATTAGGGAAATTGTATTTCTTGTGCATACATGGAGTTTTCCTACATTTGTGGGATAGGCTAGCTTATGTGGAGGTGTGTGTCATAGATGTGTCATAGGTGTCATAAGAATGTCATAAGTAACTCCCTTGATGGGATTTACTTTTCTATTCTTATCACCTTGTCACCACCTTTCATGGAGGAGTTACAATCTATTCTTGGGGTGTCTTGTCCACCTTTTGTAGAGGAGTTACTTACATACTCTCTTATATGTATTCCTCACTTTGGCCATCTCATGTTAATCATATTTTGGTTTTCTCCATTTTGTCTTGTGCAATTTATCTTCTTGTGTTATTTTCAAATTACTTTAGCATCTATGTGGTGTGCACTTGCTTTAACTCATGTGATCACGTCTCCATTGCACTCGCATTATCCAGATTCTGGCAACAACTCTAATAATAAAAAGTGTTATAAAGTATATAGAAACCAATATTTTCCTCTTTAGCTTGAATTTAATTCAAAAAAAGATATTTAGACTCCCTACACCATCTTATAGGTTGGTTAATGGATATTTATTTAAGAAAAAATATGATGAAATATTGATGTGTTACATTAAACTAGCCAAGGTAGATGATGTGTTGAGAGATTTCCACAAAGTTATATCAATAGGTCACTATTTTCCATAGACAATTATAGACAAAACATTAGGGATGGATATTATTAGCCAATAATGTTATCATATGCCTTTTGAAGGGTTAGGAAATGGAAAGAGTGCCAGTTTCATGTTGGGAGGAAAATGAATGCTCCTCTTCTACTAAACTTGATAACATAAAATGAGCATTTATCTCAATAGGGGATAGATTTAATAAATGTAATGAACCTCCCCTCAAGTTCTTACCACAAATTCATTAAGATTACTACTGACTATTTCACCAGTGGACTAAATCAATTTCATTAAAAGAGGCCACAAAGTAGGTTATTGTTGATTTCTTGAATAATATTGTGAGCAAGTTTGATGTTCCCCCACCCAATATTACTAATAATACAAAGTCCTTTATTTATACCAAGGTAATAAAGTATGCACATTAGTTTGGGAATCTAATTAAATAACTCCTCCAACTATTACCCTTAGGGTAATGGCATTATAGAGTCCATTAATAATAACCCAATGAATATCATGAGAAGGATCACTAAGAATAACCCCATGCAATGGCTCACCAAACCAAGAAAATCCATATGTGCTAACCATATTACACCAAACTATGCCTTGGGAAATTATCCTTATATACTTTACTATGGTAAAGAAGCTATATTAACTTTAGTTGTGAGACTTCTAACGCTATAATTTTCCCATAACATGGATCTATGATAGTATAAATGGATAATATTATATGTTTATAAGATACACTAGAGGATTTTAATACTAAATTCCATTAACTTCAACATTTGGTGAAAATGTAGTTTGATGGATTGATAAAAAAGATATTACACTAGATTTTAACTAATGAAACTTGGTTCAAGAAATGGGATGAGGATTGAGGCAAGCTTAGAAGACACTCCAAGTTTTATATCTTATGGAGTGGGAAATATCAAATCACTAACTAGAAATAATGTAATGTATTCAAGTTATCAAATATTTTTGGAGAATCTATTCTTATCCTAGTCAATGAGATGTATCTCAAAAACTATCCTTAAAAAGAAACATTGCCACACCTTGTAAATATGTATTGGTTGTATTATGTTTTGTTTGTTATTTTTTATTTGTTTTGTGTTTTGTGTTATGTTGTGTATTTGTTTATGTAGGTGTACTTTTGGGAGAGATTATTTTCTATTTTATAGTTTGCAAATGGAGATAATGTGAAAAGCTAGTGGGTGACACGAAAGGCATTTTGCAATGTTGTAGTATGAGTGTGAATTATGCAAGTGGTAGCCTCTTATATATAATGTATCCTACATTATTAAACTACTTAGATAAATGTGGTCAATATCACATCTTCCAAAGGCCATTGAGTATGTGTCAATATGGAAGTTGTGTCATTATTTGATAAGGTGATGGATAACACAAACATTTCATTATTATTTTATAAGGTAAAGACCTTGTGATCTCTAAGAGAGCATGTAATGGGTCGATAATGATTAATTAGGTTAATAACCAACCACACCATTTTATTTATGGGGCCAAAATTCATTACTAGCTCCAAATTATTTAATATTAGTCTTAAACATATGTGTATGACTAGTAATTTAAAAAATCCAAAGGCAAGGAAAATATTTATAATCCTAGAATGACATTTATTCCTTATCTTATTTGGAAAAAAAATCATTGAACAATAAATTCCAAAAAAATCAAAGTCAATTACCATTGCTAAAATCCAAAACCCTTTAAGTGTAGTTTTTTAACCAATAATTGTGACAAAGTGTGAGTTGATTGATGGAACTACTAGGTTTGAATATTGAAGATAATTAGGTGGATACCATAAACTATATTCAAAAGAGAAATAGGGAAAAATTAAAAAATGGAGGCTTACACTTCAATTCAAGGAAGATACATGAAATAACCAATGGAGATAACACATACTCCTTATACCTTTGTATGTGAATTTTTCCCCAAGTGAACCCCATGGAATATAAAATGTTACGAACCATAACCTCTTCCACTAGTAAATCTCAGGTCATATCCAAATGTGAGAAACCCATCATCGATGTGGGATAGGATGTTTATGATAAATTTTTTCTAGAGGAACCACTAAAACCTTGCAAAAAATTACACATTTACAATTTACCAAATAAACTTATGATAGCTTCAATCATCATGTGTGGGATTACATTATAGGATTTTTCACTCTTTTTACATGTTGGTGAAATCCCATTCATATAAATGTAATATAAATTTAAGGTAGATTAAATAGATAGACATTATTGTCATCTTCGTGATCTCCCTTAGAGCTATTCAGAAAATGTTGGCTATTATCCTTTCCCACTATACATGATAGTTATTGGATCAGTCCTAAAGTGAGCATTAGACTTCATGTCACAAAAAAAATTTAGAGTTATATAATAAAGTAAAAGATCCCCTAAAAAAATTACTAAAGCTTCCTATTGGAATCATAATCTCTTAAAATGACAAAAACCCCTACATACCAATTTTGACATCACCATGCAAAAGAATGGAGTTTGTTAGAAACTAGGTGAAAAGCTAAAGTAACTCATGCTAGATATTGATAATAAGAAATAATAATATGATCAAGAGGGAATAATTTCAACATGTCTCAACTCCATCAAAATCCATGACAAGATCACCCATGAGCCTTGACCTAAAATATAAGCATGTGGGAACCCCAATGACTTTGATCTTAAACATCTCTCTTACATAATAGTCTAGAAACTAGAAAAGGCTCATAAGTATAGAACCCCTAATGTAAATCCTTAGGAAAGGTTATATGAGAATAAAGTACAATTTTAACCCTAAAAAAATATAAGTGATAAAACTAAGAAGAATATTCATAATAATATGGGATTGTCTAAATAAAAAATCTAGGCTTGGTAGAAGTTTAGAGTGGATATCGATGCAATGCATGTGGCCTATTATGTTCATGAAGAAGATGACCAATTATAGAGGCTTATTATAAGGGCCGAATTGATCCAAAATCCAAATAGGAATCAATATAGTATATGGTGTTACCCCTCAATGTCATTGGTAGACAACCCCTTTTTGATCTACTAGCCACCAAATATTTTAAGAAACTGTAGAGTAGAAAATACTCTACGTTTCATTCTGATTTTCAGTTGCACGCTGCAAAATTTTGTTCCCACACATTTTGGTCTAAAATGGCAAATTTTTGAAATAGAGTGTGGGCTCTATTTCATTTTGATTCATTTTTCTCTAAGTATTGAAGTTAGGCGGAAGCTGCCAAGTGTCATCGGTTGAGGCACTTTTCATAATTTTTATAAGTTGGTCGGGATGTGCCACGTATCTCATAGTAACTTAGCAGAACATGACAAGTGTCAGCGTCTATATTTCATATTGGCATCTATGTTTCATATCTCTTTTGAGTGGAAGGTTTCAACAAGCTAAGAATCAAGATCAGGCAGAGGGCGCCAAGTGGCAATCATGGAAGGTTTCAATTTGATTATCTAAAAGCAGTAGAGATCACCACATATCCCTAGTTAAGTAAAGCATAGATTGCCACATATCTCAGCTAAAGAGAGTGGAATCCACCACATGTCAACCTCCAAATTTTCTTCATTTGGTTTCACTAATATAGTAAAGACTGTGGTGGGTCTCAGGGTTTGTTTCTGAAGCAAGCGGAAGCCACCAAGTGTCATTGTCCATGTAAATATGAAATGAGGCCCGATTGTTTCTATAATATAAATAGAGCAATGTAGAGACCACAACATGTCACCTTCTGCAAGTTTCTCAAAAGGTGGCTAAAAGTAGTGGAGATCACCACATATCCCTAGTTAAGTAAAGTAGAGATTGCCACATTTCCTTTATTGAAGTAGCAGAAACCGCCACCTGTCCTTATGCCATTTTTTAAAATTTGCTCAAGTGAGAAATGTTGTGGATCTTATTTTTTGTTAAGTTTTTAAAGTTTCAAAGAAGTGGATTATGACAGGTGTCAAAGGTGGAACATTCTTGAGTGAAGATTTAGGGTCGAATTACATTCAGGTGCATCACCATAGTTAGTTTTTCTTTCTTTGAATTTTTGTGTTTTTGTTAAAATTCCTATCCCTTTTCCTAGTATACGCTCAATATAAAGAAGAGACCAGCTTCTTAAAAATCTAGAGGTTATTTCAAGTTTCAAGTCCTACATCTTGAAACTTCCCATTGTTGGTGTTAGAAACAAACACAATTTTAACCATCAACAATTTTTGACATGCCTGTTGGGACCATTTATTGAAGTCTCTTTCAAGATCGTATGAACCAAAGAGCTACGAGGAGTCAGAGCTGTGGACCAATAACCAGATCATAATCTACTATAAATCTAGATATTATTTTTCCACCTTTGGTAACTAGTCCAAGAAGAAGAGTCAACCAATTTATACCAATACCAAGAGCAAATATGGGAGCCCTTATAGCCCCAAGAAATTATGCAAGTTGGAACACTGGTAGTCCTTTGATTCTCCCAATACCACCAGCCACTTGGGACCCTATCCCAGTGAATGCCCTGAAAGCTCTACCCAAATTCAATGGGCAAAATTTCAAAACACCTGAAGAACATCTGCAGGATGTATCAAATGTCTGTGCTAGACATGTCACACAGCAAAATGTGGCCATAAGATTATTAGTAGCTTCTTTTAAAGGGAAAGATTTATAATGGTACCAGTCCTTAACCCTAAGTACCATATCTACATGGGATCAGCTCGGAGATCTTTTCTTTAAAAGAATTGAAGAGAAGGGTGATAAGTCTTCTTTATTACAGCAATTGATTACCATCCAAAGGGCACCATAAGAAGTGATGACTGACTTCAATTCTAGATTTCAAAAGACTTGGGAAATAATCCCTGCTATGGCTAGACCATTACCAGGTATGGCTATAGTGTTTTATCTTAAGGCTTTAAATTTAGACATATCTGTTATGATTCAGTCACTTGGAGGTTAGACTCTGCCAAAGGCTTATGACTATGCAATCAGAGCTAAAAATAATTTGATAGATGCTGGAAAGTTGCCTCCAAGGCCTCCCATGCCCATGTTTCTAGATATTTCCTTGCCATTACCTCAAGAATCCCCTAAATCTATAGCCCCACTTGTGTCTATGTACACATATCCTCAACCACCTGCTAAAGAAATTGTCTCTACTCAGTCATCTGAGCTAGATGATATCAAGAATATCTTAAGGACATTTTCTAAAGAGCTGATTAATATGAAAAAGACAATAGAATACTTATACTAAACCCCAATATCAAGGCTATCAAGGAAATAGATTTCCATCACAGCCAAACCAATATCAGGGTCCTCCAAGGCAAAATAACCCTCAGCCAACAAACCAATTAGTTGCAGTCCCTACACCCTCATAGACTATTCCTCTCAATTCAAATAGAGAGATTGTTCTAGGGCAAAATAATTATGTAGATGGTACCAATGCTTGGTGTTTCCCTTGAGATAATTCTTATACACCTAGATATTGTCCCATGGGTAATCTACAACAAAAGGTAGCAGAGCAAAGAAGAATGGATGGACAATTTGCAAGTTCTAGTGACAATCAAGTCTACCAATCTTCTGGTATGCAAAATTCAGTCTTAATGGCTCAGATGCAAGGGATGTCTTTGAAACAAGAAGAATAAATAGCCCCATAACATGCTTTGTTCTCATGGGTTAAAGATGAAGAATTAGTTTTCTTCAACGAAGCTTCCACTTCTAAGAAACTAGTGGTGCTATTATACTAGATCAAAGAGAAGAATGATGGAATAGCCTAAAGTTGCAAATAGTCAATTCATGGAGAATCCTCCATTTCAAGGACAAAAAAACATAGCTGTTAGACAAGAAATGCCTCAGCCAGTGTAGAACCAAGTGATTCCTACACAAATTCAAGAAAAAGCAAAATATCTTTATTTTCAAAGAACTCAGACTCTGGGACCAATAAATGTGGTGGATCAATTAAAGAAGACTCCAGCACAAGTATCAATATGGGATATATTGGCTATTCTAAAATAGAAGACACTACTACAAGAAGCTCTATAAGGCCAAGTAGTGCCCAAATGTATTGTTATCAAAGAAGGACCTACTAAAAAATAAAAGCTCAAAGACACAGTTCATCAGCAGACAACAACCCTAGTGAGCAATGCACTAGATGTAAGCAAATCCAAACTAGATCCCTTCTATTTAACTTTGATAGTTGGCAAGAAATTGCTGCATAATGCAATGATTGATTCAAGGGCTAGTACTACAATAATGCCTAAGTAGATAGCTAATGCTTTAAAAATAAAGTATGAACCACTCACTAAAGGAGTCATGCAACTAGATGGCAAAGAAGTACAAACAATAGGGAGAATTAAACAACTCCCATTACAATTATATACTTGTCCCAATATAATTGTAAATCAAGATGTAGTATTCATAGATATACCTCTTGTATTTGGCCTATGCTTATCCAGATACTTTACAACCAAGATAGGAGGATATATGTCCCTTGATTGGTCTCACCTCATCCTAGGAACCAAATATGGTTCAAAGATGAAGATATTATCTGAGCCACTATATAAGGAT
Source organism: Torreya grandis (assembly GCA_037957365.1). NCBI lineage: Eukaryota > Viridiplantae > Streptophyta > Pinopsida > Cupressales > Taxaceae > Torreya > Torreya grandis. Next base: position 1,744,966 of record JARHVA010000023.1, on the reverse strand, counting down.
CACATCACCAATGAACCAACTGCCAAATTAGAGGCAGCTCATGCTATGATGAATAAAGAAGAAAGGGTATTTGTTGAGGAGTTAGGTGAATGGATTGAACATGATCAAGAAGAGGAAAATGATCATTTATTAGCTAATATGCAAAGTGGCCCATATGGAAATTATGACTCCATTGGTCTAGGCACTTATGTCATATTTGAAGAAGATCATAAAATCCCAAATGTTTTAAGGGAAGAAAATTCAAAAGATACCTCTTCTATTAATCCTCAGGTCTCTCAACATGAATTCCATATTCCGAGTGAGAAGTCACAAGTGTATGCCTTAATCTCTGATGAAGAAGAGATAATTTTTTACTTTCTTCTTACTTTGCAAGATGATGTGGAGGAGCATGGACATTTCCTTGATCATGATTTGTTTGAAATCATTGGGTCAGGTTATACTATTTTTTAAGGAGGTTGTAAGCTAGTTGCAGATGAACAAGACAGTATTGAGACTCAATTACATATGCAAAATTATTGCAAACTTTCAAAATTATCATCTCAAGAGGTTGGGAATTTTGAAGTCATTAAAGAGGATGATCATGCAATAGAACTTGAGTTTGAGGCAGAAGGAGATAAGCCAATAAATGATATATATCAAAGGGCTTCTGTTGATGAGAAAATAGTCATTAATTTCTTGATAAAACATGCCAGTATCAAAAACCGGCATTCGACAAGCTTCCAAGAACAAGAAGAGTTTATATATGTTGGAAGCATGTTTGACTCAGACTCACTCGAATGTAGGCCAATCAATGTGGCATATAAAGAAAGCAAGTCATCAGAGCTACATCCAATTTAACCACTTGTTTGGCAACATAAGTCATCTTGTCATGAAGGAGACTTTAGAAATTCTTCTTTTGATCCAGGAAGGAGATAAAGATACTTGGTTAATGTATTATAGTTTATATAGTTTCCCCTTTCCATATTGCTTTGTTTTCCCATTTTTGTTTTCCTATTTTTATTTTAAATAAGTGTTCTTTGAACACGTAGTTGGCAGCTCAGAGAATTTTCAAAATTTTCAAAATTTATCAATACATTGAATATCTTCCAAATCTTTAGAAATCCCTAAGGTACCTTACACTGCTACTTGCATAATGTGTCTATCTCATTGTCCCATAAATACTGAGTAAGATTTGCTAATGGTTATTTGATTTAAATGCCATTTTGAGACTTGATAGGTCAATAAATACCTCTTAGCAAGAGTTAAAGCTTACAAGTTCTCAAACATTCTTACATCTATGAGAAAATATCCTGCTACTTGCATTTTCAATTCATAGTAAACTTGCTTCAGTGAAAGTGTTTCTATTTTGTAAAATTTCATACCAGTTATCACAGAATAGATATAGAGATGGAGGGAGCACAGTCTTCACAACAAGGAGTTAGGATGTATGAATCCCTTGACAAGTTTCTTGAGAGCAAGTCATATACTTTAGCTCCTGCGCAACCATTGAAGACCTATCCACAAACCAGAATCCCTAAAGTTGGTCAAGCAAGTGACCCAGTAAAGATAAAAGATTAGGCAGATGGAATCATGGACCCAAATCTTCAAAGAGATAGTAGCAAAACTCTTAGAGAAGGGGCACATCAAAGGTGTCTTCAGAGAGCCAGAGTGGGGTAATATGAGACATTTTCCATGAGGATATGGACTTCATAACTGGCACAATTCATTGTCCCAATTGTGCATCCATGCCTTGACTTGGTCGAATTATGCACAGACTTGTTCCATGTACCCTCAAGCACCATTCAACAGGGTCTATTCTCAATGCAAATCACATTGTAGGCTATCAAAGACATGTTAGCCCTATAGCACGAAAAGACAGCTACGTTCCCCACTATTGCTAAAATGTAAAGAACGTGGGCAAACATCAATACCTAGTTGAGGTTCTTAAGATCCAAATTACAAATGGGCGATGATGATACTACTGTGCCTACACTCCCTACAACAAGAGCCCAATTCGCACAAGGTAGCCAAGATGCACTGTCTATGATGGCTTTCATCTTTAGCATGAAAGATGATATGGTATTTTATGGAGAAAAAATGGCTATCCTCTTTAGGCTGAAGACCGTCAACAAAACTCAGGAGTATCAGCTTGATTTTTTTGAGCAAATTGCATACTCCATGGTGGAACAATTGGCCCATTTCAAATTAAAAGGAATTTTTAGGTACTCTTCTTATTTGTTCCACCTCATGTTGTATCAAAACTCTAACATCTTTGCCCAACATATGCATCTTGATATGTATGACCCAAGTTTCGATTTACAAAGGACCATTCCTGTGTTTGCATGGTCACATATTTTGTCAAAAACTAGTGACCCATACAAATTCTGGGAACTATTTGTTACCCCTAATTTTTGTCACCTCAGCCCCAAACCAATTATGAATAGACTATTTCTAAGTGTTTCAAACCTTCTGGCCAGTTTCCCAATTCCTTGTGATTTCTATTTTGGATCCCACCATACAATTATAAGAGTCCATGGTTTTTGTGGGGAACCAATGTTGCTACCTAAGATTTTTACTCTTAGGTTAGCATTCTTATAGGTCACTGGGTAGGTATCTATAGTAGATAATGAATATGGCTCTAGGAAGAGGAAGAGAAAAATTTATGACCTCCCATGGATGACAACCAGCATGGTATTAGAAGCTAGAGACGCTGAGATTGTGCTGCTTAGAAAGCTAGCCTTCCTAGGTTTCCTGCTAGTTGAAGACAAATGGGTATATGACCTAAATGGTTTCATAGCTTCTTGGATAAGGACTAACAAGGTTGCAACTAGAATTTCACATGAAGGCTGTCTTTTTTGGGAAAACAAAAAAAATCCTAGAGAAGATACTCCTGGATTTTATGTTGAATTAACAGATTTGCCCCTTCCATAAAATAGACCACGGGAAACTTTCTATGTTAAGTAGAGGGATTATGATCTTAAAGTTAGAATGACTTATGGCTTAAGAAGGATGCTAAAGAATAAAATTTAGGATGCTAATAAAATAGAAGCCTATTGGAAATATAGACAAGAAATTTGTCAGACAACCCATTATTTCAAGAACGTGGACTTCGATGAGTGATGGGAGGAACTCTGGGATGAGTGCCATCTCTCCCCTGTATCTAGCCTAGAGACAAGTAATTTTTTGACACAGAGTGTTGAGACATAAGCCAGAGTAGGATCAAGCCAAGAGTCACAGGCCTTAGGGCAAACTGCAATTGTAGTAACTGTATCAGTTTGGCCCCAATCTCTCAGTGTCATGGAAAAGCAAAAGAGTGTGGTGTATTCACCACCAAAAGCTTACCCATCAGCATCAATTATTTAAATTCCTAGTTCTCCACAGGAATCACTGACGGTAGTAGTAGATGTGGAAGGAAAAAAGATGTAGCCAAAAGAAGAGACACCAAAGAAGTGAAATAGGGTGCAGTTTCAGTTTGATTCAAAAGAGGAAGTAGAACCTTCACAATGCCAATTACAAAGTACTGTAATTACTCCTCAGGTAAGTATTATTCCCCATTCTCCTCCTTAATCTCTTTCTTCTCTTGTTGGCATGATGATTCCATCTAGCCAGATGACATCCCCTACCACCTCTACCATTCCCATTTCTCACTTTGTCCCATCTATCCTTACTCAAGCTTTAACATTACCTCACTTTTTCCCCTCTATTCCTAAGAAACTTTCCCCTCAGATTGCCCATAGCCAACAATTGGCTATACAATATGGTTTGCCACAAGGACATCCTTTTGTGGGTGGGCACATTACCTCTCCTTCTACCTTCCAAACCCAAGTAGATGTTTCTAGGAAGGCAAGGGAAGCTTGAAGAGAGAAAAATAAGATCAAGGAAAATAAAGCTTTGGCTACGCCCCATCTATGGTCACAATTTGACCCAATTCAGCAGCAATTGATGGTGACTCATTTGTCACCAAATGTAATCAAGCTAACTGAGCAGATGCAGTCGAAAGACTACACAATGAATGCAGTGGCCATAGATATGTCCCTATTCAGGCCACAAGACAAAATTGAGCTGCTAACCAAATCCACTTCTGTAGTTGTTGAAGACTACTTGAAGACATCAAAGAGGCTACAGAAGATGGAGGCCAATTTAGCCAAGGAAGAGGCAAATTGTAATAGTTTGACCATAGAAATCAATACAAAAGATAATGAGATAGAGAATCTGAATAAACAATTGCAAGATATTATTTCTCTTCAGACTCACTAGGTAGTCCAGGCCCAAAATTATTCCTTAAAAGTAGGGATAATGTAGGTAAAAGATGTGGTGATGACCCTAAGGTGGGAAAAAGTAGCATTATGAGAAAAATGCAAGGAACATCTGCTACGAGTTACCTAATTGAAACAAAAGCTGCTAAGTGAACATAATAATACTACGGCTATACAAGCCCAATTTCAAGCAGAGCAACAAAGAGTAAAACAATTGACACTGGAGCTGGCCAATAAGCTAAAGAATGTTAGAGTGTTAATTCTAGTGAAAGAGCTTTATGAATCCATGTGGAAAAGAATCTCTTCAAAGATTATTCAGCTCAGGCCTTCTCTCACCTTCTTGCTAAATGCACAAAAATTATGTGAAAAGATGTAGAATTCAGTCGCAAACACTCTAGCTATAGTTTTTGGGAGAGTATTGGACTCTGAAATGCTACTACAAAAGCTTTATGATGCAATAGATGGAATGTTGTCAACAATAAGAATTGAGAATAGAATGGTCACTACTAAGCGAGTGAATGAGGTTCTCATTTGCAATTCCATAGCCATCAATTGTAGAGAGCTTCTTGATGTAACAAAAGAAGGAATCAGTGAAATGAAATAGCACATTGAAGATCTAGTGCAATTAGGTTTTCCTTCTTTGTTTCCTGATGACAATACTATGCTCATGGTTGATGGCATTGAACCTTTGCTATTGGCCAAGCAAAATGATCAAACAATTTTTCAAGATTTAAAGGATGATTCATTAGTCCCTAAAGTGGAAGCTATTTTGATTCCTATTTCCCAGCTTGAATTCAAATTGAAGGCTACAATTCAGATTTTGTAGAATTTTTCACACAAGGATATTATTAACCTTGATTTAGCCTTCAATGAATTGCAAAATAAATAGGGGTTATCTGACAATGAGTGGGTTGCCTACCAAATAGCATTATTGAAGCTGTAATTTTGAAATTTTGATCATGCAGGAGTTGTAGATTATTTTTGAGTAGGCTCAAAAGTCCTTAGGGTCGCCAATAATTGTAGAGTAAAAAATACTCTACGTTTCATTTTGATTTTTAGTTACGTGCTACAAAAAAAATTTCCCACATATTTTGGTCTAAAATGGTGAAGTTTTGAAATAGAGCATGGGCTCTAATTTCCTTTTGATTCATTTTCCTCTAAGTGTCAAAGTTAGGTGGAAGTTGCCAAGTGTCATCGGTCGAGGCACTTTTCACAATTTTAAGTTGGTCAGGATGTGCCATGTATCTCATAGTAACTCAGTAGAATGTGACAAGTGTCAGCATTCATGTTTCATATCGGCATCCACATTTCATATCTCTTTTGAGAAGAAGGTTTCAACAAGCTAAGAGTTAGGATCAGGCGGAGGGCACCAAGTGGCAATCATGAAAGGTTTCAATTTTCTTTTCTAAAAGCAGCAAAGATCACCACATATCCCTAGTTAAGTAAAGCATAGATTTCCACATATCTCAGTTGAAGAGAGTGGAAGCCACCATGTTTCAACCTTTGAATTTTCTTCATTTTGTTTCACCGATATAGTAAAGACTGTGGTGGGTCTCAAGTTTTGTTTCTAAAGCAAGAGGAAGCCACCAAGTGTCATTATCTGTGTAAATACAAAATGAGGCCCAATTGTTTCTATAATATAAATAGAGTGATGTGGAGACCACCATGTGTCACCTTCCATAGGTTTCTCAAAAGGTGGCTAAAAGCAGCCAAGATCACCACATATCCCTAGTTAAGTAAAGTAGAGATTGCCATGTGTCCTTTGTTAAAGCAATAGAAATCACCACCTGTCCCTATGCCCTTTTTAAAAAGTTGCTCAGGTGAGAAATGTTATGGGTCTTATTTTATGTTAAGTTGTTAAAGTTTTGAAGAAGCAGATTATGACAGGTGTCAAAGGTAGAACATTCCTGAGTGAAGATATAATAAGAGTATAGGTAAAGCAGAGAGCATCGTGTGTCTTCGATAAGGCTACAAAACATGCCAAGTGTCATTCTCTAATGTCTCCTAAGTAATAAAAAGGTTTTCAAGGAATTCACCAAGTGTCCTCTTCCATTTAATAGAAGGGAGCATCCTGTGAGCTGTTTCAGCCAATGAACTGCCAGAAAATAGAGCGTTTTAGAATCTAAGAAATATCTTCTGTTAGACACTTCCAGTTCGGTTAGATTTCAGTTGGGGCCATTAAATTGGGAACACATAGACAATCCAGAGTGAATTTGAGGCTATAAATAGGGGTGTAAAGATCACCAAAAAAGAGGATCATATACTTAGAGAGAATTTTCTCAGAGAATTATTGTCAAGAGTTTTAGACTTTCTAGAGCTATGATTAGGAATATCATTTGCCTTTCTTCTATTTTCTTAAGTTGGAAAGTGTTCATGTTTCTATGCCTCTTATGTGACTAGAGAATTAATAAGAATATTGAATCATGTGCCTTTGTTGATATTTTCTGTGTCACTGCAAAAGTAGTCTAAGTTGTGAGCCTCTGTTTCTATTGTTTTCATCTTTTACATTGATCATGCCTTGTTTGCTCTTAAATGTAATTGAATCTTACATATAGTTTTCATTGTGCTCAAGATTTAGGGTTGAATTACATTTAGGTGCATTTCCATAGTTAGTTTTTCTTTCTTTGCATTTTTGTGTTTTTATTAAAATTCCTATCCCTTTTCCCAGTATATGCTCAATATAAAGAAGAGACTAGCTTCTTAAAAATTTGGAGGTTGTTTCAAGTTGCAAGTCCCACATCTTGAAACTTCCCATTGTTGGTGTTAGAAACAAGCACAATTTTAACCATCAATAGAAACCAAACCTTAAGGAGATAATAATGGTTACACAAGGTTATATTATATTAAATGGTATAAGACCTTAGGGTTTGGTTACTCCAATTCCAATCATTTTAGTAGGTGTGATCATCCCATGGGGAAAGTCATGAGTTTGGAGTGGAGATGCGGTAGGCTATGACTTCACAAATAATCCCCAAAATGAGGATGTTATATCCTCAATCCTAAAAATTTACATTAATGGAAAGTAAAATAACCTATCATCATTTCAAAATATACTTAAGAGGGGAAAAGGGAGAAGGTTTACCCATGTAAAGGGTTTCAAGGATTAGAAAATATCCTTAGACTATACCTGACAAGACTTTTAAACCATCCAATTATGGGGGAAACTTGTGAAAATTTAGGTAGTGGGGGAGAAGACACTAATAATGGAAACTAAAATTAAATGAAACAAAAGGACCATAAGGATGTAGTATCTAAAGGGCCAAGTAGGAAAAATATAAAAAATGAACAGAAATAGAGAGATTTGTCTAGCATCATTTATGGGGAAAGTATATAGGTATGAATTTATATTATACTATTGTTCCCTCTATAAATTTGATGTTTTTGTAGTGTTTCCCCAATTATTTTCACTATTTATATTTATTTTATTGCTCTACCCATAAGCACTCATCCAATTTTTCGTTATGTACATACTTCTATTATAATTATGCATATTTTTTAGTGAATAACATTTTTTCTTCTTCTCTTAAGTCTTATGTTGATCCTTACTTATTAGGGGGCACTTATTATAGGCCCTTAATTTATCCTCATGTTTAGGGAATCCCCTTCTTTACATCAGTATTACAGGTGCCATTTCCCACTCAAATACCTAACATCAACACTACACCAAAAAATAGGGAAATGGTATATGCATATCACCATTTCTATTCCCCTCATTTGTATATACATACATGCCACCTATGCCATAACTATTTTCCTCTAGACAACTTTTTAGGCCATGGGTTTGATTCAACAAAAATGTGTAACAAATATAAGATAAGAGGATCAATTTAAAAAGGAGAGGCTAATTTATATGCAAATCTTTCAGTAACTACTATGGTGAGAACTCACTATGATTTGATGGCAGATACTACGTATTATACTCAAATGGTTCTTCATATCATTAAGACTAAGAAATATCTATGCGTCTGATTACAATATTAGTGTAATTTATATTCCTTGTCAAGGTAGGGACCCACTATATAAGCTACATATTCTCCATGCCTTATCTTAGAATGCATCTATCAGCTATCTAAAGATAAACACATAGTTGATGAGACATAAAAATGAGATTTAAGGGCTAATAAAGAACCTCTAAGACCAATTAACTATAAATAAATACCAAGATAATAAAACTAGAGATCTTTAGGGAAACTTGACATATAAGGTCCCTTTGATATTTTTAAAAGAGTTGTAGAAAAATTAGCATACCGAAAAGGAAAGATCTAAGATTACCAATAAAAACATGGGTTAGATGGAAATCAATACCTCTTGGAGATCATTAAAGGGGAAAGTGACATTAAAGGGGTAAGTAGTTTATCATGGGGAAATATCATCCAAGATACTAAAATCCTATTGTTAGCCTTAAGATTTATTAATGAAGTTATAATATGGAATTGGTTACTTGTAGAGGAGGCTATAAAAGATAATAATTATATGTGAGTATGATCAAGACTCAACATTTATAAAGATCCTCAGTTCAATGTTGGATGGTGAACTAAGTAAAAGTGATATTGTTTATGTGTGTTTTATACACACCCTAAAAATTCCTATGAGGTTGCCTTTAACATTTAGGATCAGTGAATTGACTCACTCAAAGGCATGAGTTATAAGTTATTCATTTTTATAACAACCTATTGGTGGAATAATGGTAGATGACACAGATTTTTTACCAAGGATGAATTGGCTATGGGTGAGCCTAGATCTATTTGGAGTGGGTGGAAAGATTATGATTCTAACTAAGGTGGGTAGGATTTCAAAAAAAACTTCAAAAAGAGGGAAAATTAAAGAAGAAAAGAGAGCCTATGGAAACCCAAAGATAAAGCCTTTTAATACTAGTATTTGAACTCAAATAGGACAAGGAATATAAACCAATGTTTATTGTAAGATTATGTAGCACACAAACAATCAAATATAGTGAAGAGTTAAGAGGAATCATAACACAATATATTTAAACATGCAAAACTCAAATTCTACCTAATTTCTAGATTGTTATTGCACATCTACAAGAGGATTATGATAATCATATAAAAGATATTCAAATCAGCTAAAGAGAAAATTAAAGACTATATTTAAAATAAATATCCCATACATAATTAAAGAACTAATGTACTGTAACTATGGAATGTCTCATGTAATCCACAAATTTGGAGAATAATCAAGATTTTCACTTAGAGATCAAGTTAACCATAGCTTCTTTGAATTTATTATTAATCTGAATAGCCAAAATTCTCCTATTTTTGAGACTGAGAGGTTATTTATAAGCTTGGGATGGAGAAGGCCTCATCTCTTCAAACTTATCATATAATTAAAAGTTCAAAAGTAAAACCTTTCATTCAAAATCATGCAAAGATGCATGTACAATGATAATACTCATAATAGACTTCCTAGCTTAAAAATACAATATCCATGTACAATAAATAAATTGGGAACTAAAGTTCCACCTTGGTGATAACCATGTAGATACATACTCATTATAAAATTAAAGTGTTAATGTAATGTTGTTAACTTGAAGAGTCAATGGAGACTCTATAGTTACAACTGAGGCAAGGACTAAGAGATTTGTGAAGCTAGGAGGCACTGGCAGCAAGTTGTATGTATGGGACCAACCCAAAAGCTATATATTTAGCCTTTAAATATTCACATAGTGCATAATATGCATCAAATTATTTATCTATGATTTCAAAATTTGGTAATGAAGGCTTCAAAATTTTGATTGCCTTAGCCATTAATCTTTCTTGCTCTACCTTTGAGCTCTTGAATTCAACTAATAAAGCCTCTACTCTTATTACCCTATCTTTAGTAAAACTAACCAACTACAATACTTCTTCATTGGTTTTATACACCATTATTTCTACTTCTTACCTAAAGTTTTCAATAAACCAGTGGAGAAGGTTCTCAAATATGGGTATGTTGACCAGCTCCCCTACTTGGGTGATTACCTTAGTGAATCTCATATCTCCAAAACTTTATAGTGCCTCACTCTCATGACTAATAAAATGACATAGCAGCTTCTTCATTTGTATATGCCAATTTAGGGATGCATCCCTCTTGGAAATCACATAGTTTACACACCAAGAAGAATCCATATTGGTCATGAGATTAAACTGATAAAAAGCACTAATCCTAGAGAATTGGACCAAGAAATTCAATATTCTTTCTTTATCCTTCATCTTATTCCACAATGTAACAATATCTTCTCTATGGGTTTGATTACCTACCCTAGACACTTTGATGTTGTATAAAATATTATACATTTTTATAGCTACACTCTAGACATCAACAATCACTTCCTTATGAGCCTATGTAATCTACATTTGCTTCCATAGTTTACATGTCTCCTTAGTACTCTAGTGCATTTCCTTCATTACTTCCCTAGTGAAATCTAAAAAAGTGTTAAAATCCTAAATATATTTAGTAGGGTCATTGGGATCTATTTTGGGTTTCTTAGCTAAAGATAACAAGTTTTATCTTTGTTCGAATTCCACCTCACCTTTTATTCTCATGTTGACCATATTCCTCTTCCTCACTCTATGAATAGTCTTACTCTTCTTATCAAACCAAGTGGATATTATGGGTAGCTATCTTAAAACCAACTTTGGTCTTTCATCTTTGACATTTTGCATCTCCATCACCCATTGAGGAACAATATGTTATCCTATTTCTTCTATTTGAGTGAGATATGAGGATGTAGTAGGTGGAGAGGTAATTGGAAGGGATGTAATCACAATGTTTGGTAGAGAGGAATTTATTTGAATAGGTATTTGGGGAAGTTTATAGCAAACCATTTCCTATAGGGATGTTTCTTTACAAGGTATTACCTTTATCGCTAATCTAGTTAAACTAGGGGTTATTTCCACATTCATTGTTACTTTTGGCATGGACAATGGTTGGGGCATATGAATTTCTATTTGGGTTAACTTTTTCTTGGAATATATGGGATTATTTAAAATAGAAACTATGACCAAATAATCAAAATGGATTACCCTAGGATTCCTTATTAGTTTTGGAGAAGAAAGAATATCTGAATCAACACTAATACTAACAAAATTGGATGATATAATCCTAGGCATTACTAAAGGTAAACTTACAACTATAATTTATACTTTAGGCACTGAATAAATAATGGAAGAGACTACCTCATCAATTTTATTACTTTGTTTTTATGTGAGGTTGGCTAAGGTGTCTCCCCCTTCAATCTCACCTAGACTCAAAGAATTAGCTTCTTCCAACTCAGCTTCTTCATTATCTATTTGTGTCATGCCCATTTCTTGATCTTCTTCCTTTGAATGATAATCAACCAAAGATATTACTTATTCTATTTCTTCTTCTTCTCTAAGCTCTATTGTAGTCTCTACATCTTTTTCCTCCTCCTTAGTAGCTTTTTTGTAATAAGGAGACCAAGTGATGCCCTTTATTATAGTTTTTTATCTTGGGAGAGAGTATGGGAGTCCTTTTACTTCCTTTGGTAGGTGAATATGGGTGGATTGGAAGGTGGATGAGATGTTATAGGGGTTGTGGAAAAAACTATGGTAGGAAGTGGAGCTGAAGGTGATGAAATGGAAGGAGTGGAAGGCATATGGATTGCTTGAGGGGACTTAGAAGATTGCATAGTGTTAGGGGCAGTTGGAATTGATCTAAAATACATTTAAAATAATTTAGGAAAGATTTCTTAGGTGACTATAGTAAGGGGAGGCAAAGGAGTCATCAAAAAATTATTCTTCTTTTATTCAACTAAGGAAGCAATTGATCTCTCCCTTGTAGTTAATATGCCTAAGACCTTTAAATGTGAATATGTTGAAGTAGAATGGACTTTAGGACCAAGAATTCCTCTTAAAATATCCCTCCTAAGTTAAGGATTTGATTCATTCTAAATACTAGATTCATATGGTTTCTCCTATGTAGGCTCTGTTGAAGGAAAATGAGGTTGATATGGGGCTAAGAGCCTTCTGGTGGAGATGGATTGCTAACTTCATGAATTTTGGGCCTCTTATTATATTTCCTCTAGGTTTTATTGTAGGGATTGGGAAATTATAATAGACATTTACTTGTCTTTCATCTTTATCCACACTTCTAAATCATTCAATGAATTTAATAAAATTTGATCATGATCATATTCTTGGTGATTATAAGAGACATGCACTTTATTATTTTATAGGATAATTTTGAGATACTCACTTATTTTCTTCCTAGGGTCCCATTTTATGAAAGGTGCAAGTTGTAAGTTATATAGTGTTATATCTCTCTTAGATTGAATGAAATTAGACATAGTCACATATTGATGTTGTCCAATGTTAAAAGGAGTCTTGAAGTAGTAGGCCAAATATCTCTAACCTAACTCCTCATCAATAATTTTAAAGACTTAATAGGTTATTTCTTGTTCTATAATGTGTTCCAAAACATGATGTGGCAATAGTAGAGGAGTAGTGCTAGTACTTTCTACTCAAAGATTATTACATATGGATATAACTAGTATTCTCCTAACCAATTATCGCCCATTTTGCTTAGGCTCCATGTTATGTTTTCTAATATTTTAGGCATCAGGGTGCCTTACATTGCTTGGTATATATGAGGATATATCTCATTTATTATCCTTATAATTTCATTCCTATACCTATGAATTAACATAAAATAAAAATCCTCCCCGGCCCTATTTCCCAAATATTCATCTGAGGGTTATCAATTTGACCATAGGACTTGTAAATAGTGGCCATTACCACATATAAAAAGTAATACATCATGTATAAATTACCATACTTAGGCCTCCAATTAGGGTAGAGTAGATATTAATCTAGTCATACACTTATAGTCTCCCTCAGTGTCACCAATTTGTTAGTTGTCAGGAGTATATCCAATAATAGAACCTATTTAACTTTAAACATACATAAACTTGGGAAACCATATAACCTATTTAAAAGTTCCATTATTATTGAAACTCCAAGTATGAATTTAATGATGCAATTGGAGGATATATACCCCTTTAGATTCAACCTCTAACCCTTTATAAGCCATTTCTTTAACTTTCCATCTACAGTGTTATGCTCAAGCCAAACATTGGCCAAAATTTTATTGTAGCTGGTCTCAGGATAGGGAAGCCTAAGACATATTTTTAATTCCCTTATTGAAATATAAATAGAGGCACTTTTGACTTTATTTACATGGATGATATCCTTAATAGTTATTCCATTAACAACTAAAAAATTTAAGAGGTTAATACATGGTATTACCTTAGGTTTAGTCACCCCTAGTAGACACCTTCATCTTTGATTGGTAGATAGTAAATCATCTATTTATTGCTTAGCATTTAGAGAGAGTTCATCTTATATAGAATATGATTATATGGATTTGACCTTTTCCTAGAGCACTGAGTAATGTGGAAATTTGAAGTTTAGGGAACTATTCTCGAATATTGTAAATTTGTATTTTATCAATCCTATAAAAGAGTATGGGGAAGGAATTGAGGGCTTGCCCTATTTTGATGAATAAGTACTTGTTTTCTTTTAGTTGTTTAATTCCTTTGATGTCCTAGACTAGTTCATTCTGGGATTATTGGATGAAGAAAATTAGGGATCACTTATTATTGGGGAAACTTGGGAATGCACTTATTTAATCAAAAGAATAATATCAAAGTGAATTATTCTTATCATAGATTTTGTATATATCATTCACAAGACTAAGTATTAAATGTATTCATGCAACTTCAATGTAGATAATGGAATTTTTATTTTAATGCTCATTTTATTTTGAATGTGATAGTCATCTTTGACAGCTGTCCTTACTTGCCAAATGAAAATCATTCATTAATTATTTGTGTCTAGTCATTACTTTTGAGACAGTTTTTAGTCATTCATTGCCTTGATTATTTGTCATGCTATCAATCCTTCCCATTTATGTTTTGTCCATGCCTTCCTCATATGGTCCCACTTGTCAAGTTATCATTAACCTGATCATTTAAATCTATTCATTATGTTGGGTAGGTCCTGTAATGGTGAGTTAACATGATTAAGCTATGTGGCCTAATATCACAACACTGAAAGCATAAAAACTTAGATTATTGGACTAGTATTATTTTTTGTGAAGAAGTTTTTGTAGTTGTGGGTCAGTATAATCAAGACACATGTAATGATCTTGGAATCCTAGAGACTCAGGAGCTTAGAACCATTGGATTATAGACCAAAGAATTAATTTACCTTCTTGTGGATGTATATTACTATGAATGTGCTAGGTGTTGATCACTTGGAATCTTGGAGTCTTAAAATCTCAAAACCATTGGACTGGTATTCTTTTTGGTGAAAAAATTTACATGATGACATTTTACCATGATCAAGACACATGGAATAATCTTAGTATCCCAAAGACTCAAGAGCTTAGAATCATTGGAACATGGGAATGTGGAACTATTAAATCTACTAATAAATATATGAAGTTCCCATGTTTCCATTTTAATGTGAATATGCCATGTGGTGAGTTTTTTAATCTTGGGAGACCATAAGACTTAAACTTTTAAAAATATGAAAATATTATAAATGTCCATAGCTCTAAATACTTTTAAAATTTATGATCGTCCAAAGTTCTAAACGATACAAGAGTGATGCGTGTCATAATTGCATAGAATCTACAATGTGGGATCAGTTAGAGGAAATTAATGGTCTTTGGTTTTTAATCTTATGATCCAAAATGTATATGATATAACATGGAAATATTAATTCCTTTATCTCTCAAAATAGAACATCATATCAAAATAAAATTCTGAAAACCCAAGGTTTAAATGACTTAAAATACTAGTTTAAACTTGGATTTTCAAAATTTAGACTTGTGTAATACTAGATTTTTTATAAATAACCCTAGATGAAATATTCATGACAAAATATTTATATAAATTTAGGCTCAAATCTCCTTGAATAAAGGTTTTAAAATAATAGGTCCATGTTTTAAAATGGTGTGTGTGTGTGTTAGGGCACAACAATATTTTAGATAAGTATATTGTAACAAAATTGGTGATATCAATAATTAAAAAAATATTTTTTTAAGGATAGTGATGAATATAAATAATTTCCACATCCTTATCCATCAATTTAATGAAAATTCAAATTAGTTAATTTGAGTAGTTGGGATTCCTTCACCATGTGATATAAATAATTAACTACTTCTAGAGGTGGTTTTCAAGTTGGCCATGGGGAACAAGAATAATGATGATTCCATGTTTGATAAATTCAATCAAAAATATTTTTCCCATATAACAAATCCCCTGAATAAGCTAGAGGTTCAATCTCATAATGATTCTTTCAAGCTAACTAGATGCTAAAATACCCTACTTGAAGATTGAGATACCAACCAAAGAAGAGTGGGAACTAATACATATAGCCTTAGATAGAGCCTTGGACATGAAATAAAATATGGTCTCTCTAATAAAATCAAATCCAACTAAATCAATATGAATCACCAAGTAGGTAGTTTTGTAGATGTATAAGACTCATTGGGTATTTCACAATGGACATCATAGGTCACCAATCATTTCAAAAGTCAAGAAATTGGGAAAATTTTATTTGAATGAATAAGTAAAAGGGATAGGTTAATAAATAATTATGTTAATTTAATTCCATTTAAATAATGTTGAATGGATGATAAATGTCTCAATCAGTAATGCCAACCTAGGTTAACATCTACTAGGAAATTAGAGGTGTAATCTAACCTTTTTTACTAATTACACCAATATTAGAGCTTATTTATCTAATTCCACTTAAGGAAAAAATGAAACCTACAAAATAAAAATATTTTTATGAAGACTAGGCAAAATATTATTTTTGTGATCCAAATTTATGATGTGACCAAGTACTAAGTACAAAAATGACCTTTGCCTTCTCCAAGTAGTGTACCCAATTTTCAAAAATGATTTGCAATCAATCTTTCCTTTGTGTAACCTAACTAACCCTTATCCCAAAAAATGACTAAAGGTGACCAAATCCATTCATAATTTTATATTAAATGAGGACATATCATCTTTATAAATAAAATAAGTGTTATCTGTCATGTCCCGTTTCCAAAAAATCCAAATGATGGCCAAATTGCTTCATTTCCATAATTCCAAAGAACTAAGTAAATAATTAATAAATAATTATTTAATATTTTATAGTCCACTATAATTAATGTTTTTAAAATATGGGAAATTAAATATTAAATATTATTATTTTATTGAACAAGTGGGGCATGGTTTTCTAGGTGGAGTTAATTTTGAGTTTCTAAGGAAACTTTCCAAATGGAACATTGCTTTCTAGGAGAAGATATTGATGGGGGTTCCAAGGAAACTTTATATTTTATAAGTGGGTAAAATTTTGGAAATTTTGAGAATAGAAACCAAAGAAATAAAAATAAAGAGTTAAGTGAATTATGGAAAGTGGAAAAATATGGAAACTATTGCTTTTTCCAACTCATGTCTCCCCAAAACAAGGAGTGGAGAATATTTGTGGGTAAAATTATAAATATATAAAAAGTAAAATTTATATTTCCTATGCTAGAGATATAATATGTCAATATTCTATTTGGGATGTTTGGATTTGTGACCCATATCTTATTTAAGACAGATGACCTTATTAGTATGTGGATCTTTTGCCATTACAACCAAATTCTATAGATTGTTGCACTTGTGCTTCAACAATAAGATTCAAGAAAAAAAACCCTTGGGTTATTGGATATTAGAGGATTAAAACCCTTTTATTTCATGAGGGTAATATAATTTATATATATATATATATATATATATATATATATATATATATATATTTCATTTGAGCTTCACATATTTGTAATTTACCATATTCAGTTGTGTGTATGTTTGTATGTTTTGAAGTATGTAGTTTGAATAGATTCCAATGTGGTGAGTATAGTGTTGTTTAAATTATTAATTTATTATTTTATTACTATAAAAAAACCCATATTTTTTTTAATTCCATCATATCTATCGGTAATATAAGTTGGAGTTCATAATTTGTCATTTTTATGACTTTCAGTGAAATTGGGTAAATTGAAGATTCTAGTTTGGTATAAAGATCTGTGTTTGTGATTAAATATAGAAAATTTATGATGTATAACACAATGAAGAAATGAACTTAATGATATTGGATGTTAAATATAAATATTTTGAGTTTAAGTAAGTTTCCATTGCATTGTGTTAAAATTACCATTTTTAGGATCAATCAGTGTAGGGAAAATTTAGGTGTTTTGAAAGTTGGAATTAAAAAAAAAAATAGCTTAAATAGTATTTTCATGTAATTTTTGGAGGGACATGATATTAGTATCAGAGCCATATTATTTATATCATATAGGGTTTTAAGAATAGATTTTTGAGTGAGAGGGAAACTAGACATTTTAAATGCGTACATTGATTTGTTTATCATGGGAGGATTCCTGAGATTATTAACATATGGGGAAAATGTAGATATCATTAAAGATAAAATCATGGAAATATAGAGGAACCAAGATAAAATTATCAATTCAATTCAATTCTAAGGCTTCTAGATAACATTGAAAATTTAGTTCCATCTAAAACATCTCAAAGTGAAGAGGTACCAGGAAAGAACTCATTGGAAAGAAACTTCCCTTCTATTACAAATAAACTTGGAAGACAAGTCATCAAGGTTAGAGAAAAGAAGAAAAGGTAGAACCAGAGTCTCAAGAGGTTATGCATCTAAGTGCACACAATGAGGATAAACTAATCTTACAAGAAGATGAAAGAGAGCAAGGCTTGAGTGAGTCTACCATAGAATATTTTGAGGAGAAATATTTCTTACATAAGAAAGAAAGAATGGAACTAGAAAACGTGGTTGAAAATAAACTAACCACATTGCATAAAATGATAGAGGATGTAATGAGGACACATAAAAAGTGTGATGAATGGATGGAAAGAGCTAAGAGAGATAAGTTGATAGCCACTCAAGTAAAACAACACCTTCAAAAATTCAAAGGTTAAGGATTGTGAAAATATTTCATTAACTTCTAAGGTTGAGTTTACACATAATTTTTGTATTGAAGAAGTCAATCAAGAACCAAGGTTGCATGAGAATGGCCTACCGAATAGATATGTTGATGAGCATGATTTAGAGAAGGATTCCCCAGTTGAGATGTATTCTATTGATGGTGATAAAGGAGATACTACTACTACTAAAAATCCCTTGAAAAGTTTCAAATCAGATGGTATAGGTAAACATTTTGATTGCTTCTTGGATTAAAACTTGAGAAATAAATATGTTGGTAGGAGCAAGGATTTGTTGCATATGATGTCATTACAAAATTTATGTCATGATGAGAAGTATTCTAACAAGATTAAAAAGAGGAACGCTACAAAGTGGAAGGGAGATCCTATATCTCAAAATCAAGATGTCTCATAATTAATGGTGTGGGATCTATGTGTTTTGACCATATCTAACATATAGAGTAAAGGAAAACCTTTTTTGGTAGTCGAAGAGGTTTTGTTATCTTATAATGATTGCATGTGTCAAAAAATGGGTGATGTAGTCAAATAAGAAGAGGATCTACTTGATAGATGCAAAGGATTCAAGATGGAGGAACATTGGCTAATCTCCAAACTTTCAAATGGTAATGTAATGACTGGTTATCATAATAACATAGTAAATGGATATGCATTTGAAGGAGATATTTTGAATTGTAAGGATAGAGATGTTGAAGGTAGCTCAACAATTCCTCCCTTATCAAAGGTGGATGATATCAATATTAATAGCCTAGGGTATGAGCATAATGATCATTTATTGTTTCCTCTTATGCCACTACAAAATTTTATTCATCATGGAAAGAATGCACTAAAGGGTGATAGAGTGAGAGGCACAACTTACATTTAGGGCATGAGGACTCTTTGTTTTTAATTCCACATTGTGTTTTAAAATGGGATCCAAGTAATATTTTAAGAGTAAAATTAAATAGAGGAATTGGTATTACTCTTGAGTTTTCCATATTTTGAATTTGGAATGAAGGGAAGTCCATGAGGAAACACTTAGAGTTTGTTGTGTTCTTTAACCACATTGTGAGGGATCCATGTTAGAGGGTTATAGATCACTTGTGGGAAAACAAGATCATGAATGATGAATAAATGGAGATATTACCTATGGAAATCTTGATTCTATATGTGGGTAAGTAAATCAAGTGCCTTCTTAATGTTCAAAATTTTGTGACTAAGTTTTTTATGGCGCTTTAGGTATCAAGCTAAAAGCAAGTTGTAGGATTCATGAAGGAGGACATACTACAAATTCTTATAATCATGAATGAAATAAAATTAGTCATTATTTTTGGTGAACAAGATTATACATCATGAATCTTGAAGGAATCAATAAAACTTGGATCTTGCATGGTGTGAATTTTATTGGAGAGTTCACTATGAAATTCAAATCCAAGGAAGAAGATTATTTAACCACTTTTGGAAGATTAAATAAGGTAATAAGTTAATGTCAATTTATTTTTATTTCATATTTATCACTTAATTTTATTGTATAATATGATTCTTTAGGAGAAGAACTTGGAATGGTAGTAGTTCAGAAGAGGCATCCCATAACTTTTGAAACTTGGGAGTTGGAATAATCAGACAAGGAAAGCCAAGCCATCATGCATGTTTTGGCCGTGTTTAGACAATTCTTAGCTTATGGAAGAAATGGGGTGAAGGAATCCCATAATAGTTTGAATTTTTGGGTGAGTAAGCTCCAAGATCATGATGTACGTGATGATTCATTTATTGTGGGATTGGGAGGAACTAACATAATTTTTGGTATGCAATGGTTTCACTTTAAGGGTTATTTCTCACATAATTTCATGAAGCTCAAGTTTAAATTTTAAGTAAAAGATGTGATGTTTAGAAGGATTTCTCATGGATCACCATAAATTATTACAATAATGGAGAGATCTTATCTCAATGGATGAGTTATTTAGAAACAATTGGTTTTTTGATGCCTTGTAAGGAATGTATGTATAATATTGCTAAATTTATTAACAAGCACAGTGTGGTGTTTAATGACTTTCCTCCATGATTACCACCATATATATTAATTACCATGATAGTGGAATCAACCTCTATGACTATCATGATCACTCCATACTACCATCCCAACAAGTACAATGGATTGATAAGCTACATGGTGATGAGTATTGTTCAAGGAAATAATTTACGTATGAATATCATCAAACATGGATAAGAATAGAATATGTTAGGAGACTATTTTTTGGGGTAAATGGAGATACTTTGGTATTATGGTTACAATATTGAGACTCAATAATGCATTGACCATCATCCAATCTGGTATGTATAAGGTGTTTGGTAAGCACTCTTATAGGTTCATATCAAGATATGGGAATGATAGCCTTAATATATTTTAGTTTTGTCATCATTATAAGGAGGGTAAAAGAGTGAATTTAGATCCTTTAGCTCAAACTTTTCAATACACAATGATGTGTTTTCTAAATGGTAGTTTGAAGTATTTACAAGATAGAAATTTTGAGTTCAACATCATTGTTGCTCATGATTTCATTATGCCATACAAAGGGATAAGAAAAGAATAAAAATTAACCTTAGTTGAGCTTAAGGGAAATATGGTGAATGATAATAGGATTCCATGGTTGGACCACATAGATATTTTTATTCAAAGTAACCTACACATCATTATATGGGATCTAGGAGATATCTTTAGGCATGATCAAGCGAAATATTGTGATAAATTCACAATCATTGTTATTACATATGTTATGAATGCTAACCTAGTTATGAAATTTTAGATGTTTATCAAAGTGGTATAGTGGACATAGGGTGGGAAGGTCTGAATATTTGTTTGGGATATTAGAAACATTTAGAGTTAAGGGACTGGTACAATTAAATTTCCATTACTTAAATCAATTCAAGGATGTAAAGTCATGAATCGCATCAAAGATATTCTAAAGGTTTGCATTCATGTTTTTATAATTCATACACCTTTACTTGAAATTTATACTCATGGGGTTAAGATATTTTTCACAGGGATGATCAAATCATATGAGTGGCACAAGGGTTTTGGTCATGTTGGGCCACATATATCTTGTAGTAATCTTTGGCATAAGTTGGCTCACTTGACAAGGATAGGTGCTAGATTACATGGGCACTAAATTTTGATTCAACACTTGGGCACAATGATTCTTGAGCATTATGGTTTACAATTGCTTGAGGAGAATCAATTTTGGGAAGGGAGGATTTGTCATGTCTCATTTCTAAAAAATCTAAAGGGTGGCCAAATTTCTCCATTCCCATAATTTTGGAGAACTAATTAAATAATTAATAAATAATTATTTAATATTATGTGGTTCACCATAATTCATATTTTAAAAAAATGGGCCATTAAATATTAAATATTATTATTTTATTGAACAGGTGGGGCATGGTTTTCTAGGTAGAGTTAATGTTGAGTTTTTAAGGAAACTTTCAAAATGGAGTATTTCTTTCTAGGAGAAGATATTGATGGGAGTTCCAAGGAAACTTGTTATTTTATAAGTGGGTCAAATTTGGGAAAGTTTGAGAATAGAAACCAAGGAAATAAAAATTAGGAGTTAAGTTAATTATGACAAGTGGAATAAGATGGAAACTATTATTTTTTCCAACTCATGTCTCCCCAAATCAAGCAGTGGAGAATCTTTGTTGGTAAAATTAGAAATCTATAAAAAGGAAAATTTATATTTCCTATGATAGAGATATAATATGGAAATATTATATTTGGAATGTTTATGTTTGTGGCTTAAATATTATTTAAGACATGTGACCTTATCAGTATGGGGATATTTTACCATTACAACCAATTTCTATAGATTGTTGCATTTTTGCTTCAATAATAAGATTTAAGGATGAAAACCCTCAAGTTATTGGAGATCAGGGGATGAAAAACCTTTGATTTCATGAGGGTAATATCATACATAGATTTCATTGGAGATTCACATATTTGTAATTTCCCATATTTAATTGGTGTGGATGTTTGCATGTTTTATAGTGTGTGGTTTGAATATATTCTAGCATGGTGAGTTAAGTGTTGTTTCAATTATTTATTGATACTATTATTACTATAAAAAATCCCCTATTTTTTTACTTTCATCATATATATCAGTAATATAAGTTGGATTTCATAATTTGTTATTTCTATGAATTTTGGTGGAATCAGGTAAATTAAAGATGCTAGTTTGGTATACAAATTTGTGTTTGTGATTAAATATGAAAAATTTATGATGTATAAAAACATGAGTACATAAATTACTGATGTTTTATGTTATTTATCAATATTCTGAGTCTAAATAAGTTTCCATTGTATTGTGTTAAAATTGTCATTTTTGGGATCAATCGATGTAGGGAAAATTTAAGTGTTTTGAAAGTTAGAATAAAATACATTTTTAGCTTGAATATTATTTGCATGTAATTTTTGGAGGGACATGACATTATCAAATGGAAAATGAATATTCCATAAAATAATAAAGGATACACTCCATCTTATTCCATGGTTAGGTAGAAAGACATTAATCTCTTTTCACTAAAATGGGATGGGGGATACTAGTAAAAATGATCAGTAAACATCAATAATGTTTCCTCCTTTAACTACTTGATAAGGTGATTTCTTGATTTTTTCCATCCCTTGCCATAAGCCCTAAACTAGAAGGTGTTAGCCCTTGCTATGCTACATACAACATACCATGAAAATAGGGGTCATGTCGAAAGGTTGTTAAGGAAAATAAAAGTTTCCATAACTAAAACCCACTAGTAAGAAGCATATCAAAGTCCCTCTAATGAAATGCCATGATAATTCATGGTCTTCATGGTTTCAATTGGTGGATTTTTCTCAAGACTAGCTCACTCAATAGGTGCCTCCTATTGAAATTTATTCATCACATTTTGGATTGTGGCTCAAAGAAGGTCACCACTTTTTAACTTATCAATCTCACCCTTGTAGATGAAGTGTTTCCCAGCTAGACACTTTCAAAGGATGGAGTGTTGAATATTCCCCTTAGAGGACACTTCATATCAGATGGGGAGAAATAAATGTGGAAAATTTTTGGTGGGTTTTTTAATAATGGTGACATGATGTAGATCCATCTATGTATTATTAATTCTCACCAATTCCCCTTACTTTGTAATGATTATATATTGCATCACCTCATATCTCTCCCATGAAACCATAGTATAAGGGTCCCATAAATGAATCCATAATGGGATACATTCTATGACAAATGTGAAAAACAATATGATTTGATTTCTCTTTTTGAACAAGGATCCTACATGACCCACCATAATTTTAGTGTAAAAAACTATGCTAAAGGTTAAATTCATTAGCCATTTTTTTAATGTGATGAGGTACAAAAAACATTAGGATAAATACTTTATCAAAGTATTTGATGAAATAGAGGGACCCATTGTAGTATAATCCCCAAAAAAAATTCATAATAATTACTCTAACAATTCCAATTCAACCCAAAATATATGCACCATTAATCTTAGTGATTGAATGAAGTGAAATGATCCTCTAAAGGAAAAAGTAAAAGCAAAGCAAAGGTGGAACCCACTACCTAGTTATTGAGAAATTACTTAGACTTCAATATAGTGAGGTGAAAAAGGCAATTAGTGGCACAATTTTAATGATTAGTCATCATGTTATAGGAGCATAAATCCACCTAGATAATCTAAAAAATCATATCCTCCAAAGTCTACCATTTTTATGGTGGAATTAACAATAAGGTGATATATTTATCATAAAAATGGGGTTCCACCATGTGAAAAAATATAATAATTAAAATTTATGACCATTCCCATGACCCCCCAAAAATATTCCCATATAAATCTTCAATGTAACCATTAATGGATTTTGACCAACACCAAGCTAGATCTCTAAGCACAAAGAATTTCTAGAGTTGTCAACCAAAATGTAAATTAAAATTTTGTGGATCCAAATTTTTTCCTTTTACTTTTAAAAATTAAATTATGGTGAAAGTATTAAATTCTAAGTGGCATCTATCTTACATACATATTAAATAAATGGTGGCTACCTAAAACCTCTAGGTGTTTATTTAAAGGTGGATAGTAAGATGCACAACACATGTCACCTATAGAGCATTCGAGGCAATGAGATCTAACATTCCCACCCATTTTAAATCCTTTATTCAAAATTATTTTATAAATGTAATGAACTCAATTATAACAAAGGATCGACAAAATTTGTATTGTATATACACTTTACCTATCTTTCGATTTCATAATATTAATCCTTATCAATTTTATTAATTTTTGCATGATTCCTTAAGACCTTTGGAGTATGTTATGCAAATATATAATTTATTTTGAAACATATAACCTAATACATTATGGATATTTTATTCCCTTTGTCTTAATTAGTTGTTTTTAACTCTAATCCCGTGTGATATTGAGTGTTTGCCTCTTGTAGTGTGTGTTTTGGATATTTAAGAAAGGTAAAATGGGTTATATTATTTAAAGTTTTAAGTCATGAGATAATTTTTGGCATTTAATTTCTTAGTGCATCACTAATTTTCCACTTTATCATTTGATTTATGTTCTTTCTCCTCCATTTTCCTTTGTAAAACTTGTATTTCCTACACTAGGTTAGATCCGTATAAGGAGATAGCCTTTAAATCCTAGAGGTCACCTTCTAGGCAAATCCACACTACAAGTCTTCCTAATATGTTGGGCTTAATGGTGAGTGTAATTATAGAATGTTTTTTAGTACACTACGCATCTACATGAGAACTTGAAAAAACAACATAAGGTCTTAATATACATTAGTGAAATTTCACCTTATATTTATGCAAATATGGAGTTATTAAATTTTGAATCTTTGGGGAAAGCTTATTAAAATTCCACAAAGATACAAGATAAGGCTAATATGAATTAGCATATCACATATTATTGAAACATTGTGCACAATATATATCTTTCACACAATGTACCATCTCAACCACCTTCACAAAAGTAGAACACACATTGTAAAGGAGAACAACCTAAGAAGGCCATACACTACTAGAAGGATTATGCACCTTTTAACTCACGCAAAGGTAAGGAAAAACTATATGAAAAGTGGAACCATCACTCACATGCCCATGATGATTCTAAATACCACATAAAATAATTATTTATTAAACATTATACATTACATCATGTGTCCATGGATGACACTAATATAGATAGTTATTATTTAAGCAATACTTCCATGACACTAGACACTTTGAAGGAGTGTAAGTGTCTCTTCCACATGAAGTTTTGGGTTAGATAACATCCTATCTATGTCATCATAAATAGTGGGAGTCAAAATAACACCATTTTTAAAGACATGGTTTGACATCTAAAACTTCCTACCATGGCACATCCATGCCCAAACTATTCGGGTGGTTCCAACCATGAAAAGTTAAACATGTCTAGTGATAATGTAATTTATAATAAAAAGTATAGTCAATGAAGGATAATGTTGCTTCTAACATCACCTTGAGGTTTAAAAAAATATATGGGATGACCTTAGTTATTTTATTACAAAGCTAAATTTTAGGTGAAACTACAAAAATGTCTATTCACATCAAATACTAGTTCATAAATCTCTTTGAGTCATCACCTACAACCAAGGCCACATTTTTCTCTATAAAACAATTCCAAAAATTGATGTCACACATGCAGATTTTTATGTTACTCATGGTCTACCTTGAGGGACATGATAGGATAGAAACAAAACATTATAAGAATACAACCTATAAACATAATCACAACAATAAAAAATTGACCAAAATGACTACCAACACATTGCACAATAAAGCACCACCTTGATTTGGTTCTTGGAACACCTATTTTAAACTACCTTCTATAATATATATTAATTTTGGAGAATGATGAATATCAATGCCAAAATTTAAGATTATCAATTAGGGAGATATTAGGCCTTTTGTTTATCATTGTAAGAGTTTGATAGTCATTGTGCCAAAAATGTTAAGCACTAGATATACTGAGAGGGGGGGTGAATCAGTATATCATATATCTTATAAATCTTTTCCTTAACTAAATTCCACTTAATCAAACATTCAAGATATGCAATAAAACTCAAGCAATAAACACCACATAAGATAGAGAGAGACACCAGATATAATGTGGAAACCTAATGTGGTAAAAACCATGGAGAACAATCTCAAGTATATGAATGAGCACCAACCCAAACAATATTCACAAGCCAAGCTTGCAAGAGCACCAACCCTTTTGCTGAGCACCAACCCACAGGAGTACCACACCCCTTTGTCGAGCACCAACCTAGCTACTATTCATGAGCACCAACTCACAAGAGCACCAACCCCTTTGCTGAGCACCAACCCCTTTGTCGATCACCAACCCAGCAACAATTCATGAGCACCAACCCATAGGAGCACCAGCCCCTTTATGTATACCACACACCTATCTTTCAATGTTTCTATCTCAATAAATGATAGATCAATACAACATCTCTTTCCTCTCTCTCACCTTTGCTCTTTGAAGCTAGATATAACAAATACAAATCATATTCATCTCTCACAATTGCTCTTCTAAGCTAGATATTATAATATCAAATCAACCTCTATCTCTCTTATTTACAAATGGATTATAAATCCTTTATTTATAGCTTTCCAAATGACCTTTAGCCTTCCCCCTTTGTGACCCTTCAATTCTCATGGAAAATGGTGCCAAGCTTGTCCCTTCATATTCTTGCCTTTGAAAAGTCATGTAGTGACCCTTCATGACCAAAAACGTCCTTCCATCTTTTGTCCTCACTTGGTGACTCTTGGAATTCCCCAAGATGACTCTTTATGGGAAAATGTGTCCCATCCTTCTTTTGTCTTTACCCCATGGCTCTTTGACTTCTCCATGGGCCCTTCTTTTGTCTCATATGCAACCAAAAATATATTTGTTAATATTAAATAAATATTAACTCATATTAGCCAAGATATATTTATTACAAACAACATTAAATGAAATGGGGCCTTTATCACCAATAATGCTAGACCTTTGACATCAATGAAAAAAATTCCAACAATCTCTCCCTTTGTCATTGATGGCAACCTCAATCCTGAAACTGCCACATCCTATCACCTGCACATACCATCATCTAAAAACATACATTAACTCCCCCTTACTGTAGCAACCTATACCTATTTCTTGTACCTATTTCTACACCTGTACCTGTACCTATACCTATTATTCTCCCCCTTTGAGATCAATGGCCTTTGACATTAATGGCAAAGGGCCTACATGGAGCTAACACTTTGCTCCCCCTCAACTGATTTTGATCATCAATGGTAGTAAGTAATATAAATTACTCCCATCTCCTCTTGCGTGTCTTTGAGAAGATGTCTAATTAAAACATTGCCTATCCTTTAAGAATCTATAATCAACTCATTTGAATATTTTATTCTAATCTCACAACCTTTCGCATGAAACTTTAAGGTGTCTCCTTAATCACATATTTGACTTACACTCAATAGATTATGCTTACAAAACATTATTAGCTTTGGTTTTACTAATATCCAAACTTAAAATACCTTTTCCAACTATCTTAGCAGTGGTTTTATCTTCGAATTTCACTATGCCACCATTGATCTTCTTTACTCTTATCTCATGTCATATGCCTCAAACATCCACTATCAATGAACCATGGCTGATCTTTATTTATTACATGCAAAGTTATTTGCACCAGCATAGAATATTCAGGTTGTTTCTTCTACCATGAACATGTCTGAACTTTCTTCCTAATGAATGGAGCTTTGAAACTCTTATCCTTCTTCTTGATGAATGGAGCTTTGAAACTCTGATCCTTCTTCATTGAATCTGCATGAGTATTCTTTTCCTTCTTTCTAAAATTGTTAGCTCTTTGTTTCTATCGCTAATTCACTTTCTACATTCAAAAGATGAATAAAGAAACTAAAGAAATGGACAAGGCTAGAAGTACCTGGATAAAGATTACGCACCATAATCCAGACATTTGTGGGCACCCCTCTTTGGCTGTGGAGGAATGACACTACAAAAGAAAAGAAACTTGGACAAGAAAATGTTAGATGGATAGGCAGTGGATTGCCAAGTGAAAGCTTGTTCCCAGAAGTGTGAAAACTTCCTCAAGGGAGGTCAACCCACTAATAACAGATAGATAAAAGACTAAGGAAATACAGAATGCCAGAATATAGGAGTGATAAACAAATTAGAAATGAAAGAAAAGATCAATGATTTCCTGAAAGGAGTTGTCGGGCTGATGACAGTCACCGAGGTCGGGAATGTTGCCGGCGTCGGTTGCCTGGTCTGCCGACTTCGATTATCCTGCCGATGTCGGTCAGGGAAGTAACCAGCGTCGGTCGGGGCAGTGGCTTGTAGTCAGGTCTGGTCGGGTTTCTGGACTGTGGACAGGTCTGGTTTGTGAACAGGGTCGATGCAGAGTTCAGGGATGACTTTGAATGGACTGGGGAATGGTCTGGTTCTGATTAGGTGCCCTGTACAGGGTCTTTGTTGGCAGGAGGGATGAGGGAGTTGTCTGGGATTGTACTGAAAGGATGATAGGTGAAAGGGAGATGGACAGAGGACAGGGCCTGAGAAGGCTTTTCAGCCTCTTAGGGGGTAGGACAAAGGGAGTGGGAGACAGCAGATACCAAACAACTGAACACTAAAGAAAAGAAATGAAATGAAATAACAGACTGTGCTTACCTTTTTAGCTTGTTGAATGAAGAGTGGGAGAGCTGTTTTTGAGACCATAGAAGACTTAATCTCTGCTCCAGAATCCGTGCACCTGTTGCTGCTATTGAACGAGGTCCAGAGGGAGAAGAGTAGAATGCCAAAATGCCAAGAGAATTCAGTTTGTGAGCTCAAGGGGCCGGGGGCTGGAATGGATGCAGAAAGGAGTCTTGAAGGCTATTGACGCTGGCAGTATCGCCGATGTCGGCCGAAGGGTCGCCGACGTCGGCAGTGGTAGAATGGGGACAGAGACTAAAAATAGCCTCTGCCCATTCTGGCACGCCGTCGGGTGAGGGATTGTGGGAAGAACGGTCATGAGGACACTTAAATGGGCGCAGGAGGAAGATAATGAGAAGATTTGGCATAATAAAGGCTAAGAGGGAGGTGGAGGGATCCAAGGGAGGATCCAAGGTGTCAAGGGTGAGGTAGAAAGGGGGCCACTTAATTGAAATATTTAAGTTATTTTAATTAAATGAGTGGAGGGGACTAAGGCCAAGGGTTAGGATATGGGTTTGAGGCTGACAAGGGGGGAGAACTAAGGTGCAGACACATTTGTGGTGTCTACACTCTTTTTAAACATTCTAATTTCTTATGACCATAATCATTTGAAACACTTTAAAACTTTTAAACACTGCATATGCAAGAATCATTCTAATAGCCTCAAACCATAATACTGATGCAAAATTCTCTTCAAAAATCTATTCCCTCAAAAGATGTACAAATTAATCTACAAACTCACCTTTTTGTCATGCAACATAACAAAGACCCAATAGCATCCACCGTGCTTCAATTTTTCTTAAAAGTGTCTCCTTAAAGCCTAAAAGAGACACCCCACACAAAAAGGTCCTAGAAACAAATCTCAGGAGATTTCCACATCTCCTCTATTTCTTCCTTGATCTTCTTGTGTTTTTATTTTATAATCCATTTAAGCATGTCTAATCTTTTTGACTTATTAACCTTATCATTTATGATGTTTTTCACCTTCTCAACTTTTACAACTATCTTATCTTGACAAAGCTCATGCTCAAATATAACAAGAGATTCTACACAATCCTTCCTATCTAATTCTTTATCTACTATAGCAAGTAATTCATTTTCACTTTTAAACTCAACCTGATCAACCTTTACTATTTTAGGTCTCCAAACCTTAATTTTTCTTTTCTCATATTTTCTAGGGCCTCTATATCCTTTGACATACCTTGAATATCTCTTTACTTTATTTTGACATAATTTAGCAATATGTCCAACCTCATGACAACAAAAGCAAACAATATTTCTCATACCTTTCTCTTGAATGTGACTAAGATCTCCCTTTGACTGATTACTTCTCCTCATACAGTCTCTTGCCCTATGACCAACATGATGACAAACAAAACAACGGCCATGAAAAGAATTTGAAATTTTAAAAGCATTGGGCTACCTGATCGACTTCTTTGATTTGCCTTCAAAACCTGCATCCTTCTTTCCTTAGACCAATATTTCATGATCTTTCTCAACCTTGATTATAAGCTTCTCATTATTATCCTTTAAAGAACCTAACTCATCCTTCAACTAATTACACTCTTCTTCTTTTAATATTAAAATTGAATTTGCAACTTCTAACTGATTCTTAAGATCCTGAATAAATATCTTATTTTCTTTTACTTCTATAGCCAACTTAGAATCCAAGATACACACCTATTCCTTAAGAGCCTCAACCATAGATTCAACTCTTGATTCTCCTTCTTTAGCTACTTGGCCATCTTATGATTTTTTTTATCTACCTTCAATCTGTTATACCCTTTTTGAAGGAACCTACTCTAATACCAATTGTTAAGCATGGGATATACTGAGAGGGGAGGGGAATCAGTATATCATATATCTTATAAATATTTTCCTTAACCAAATTCCACTTAATCAAACATTTAATATATGCAATAAAACTCAAACAATAAACACGACACAAGATAGAGAGAGACACTAGATATAATGTGGAAACCTAATGTGGGAAAAACCATGAAGAACAATCTCAAGTATATGAATGAGCACCAACCCAAACAATATTCTCAAGCCAAGCTTGCAGGAGCACCAACCCCTTTGCTAAGCACCAACCCATAGGAGCACCACACCCCTTTGTCGAGCACCAACCTAGCTACTATTCGTGAGCACCAACTCATAGGAGCACTAACCCCTTTGTCAAGCACCAACCCAGCAATAATTCATGAGCACCAACCCCTTTGTGTATACCACACACCTATCTCTCAATGTTGCTATCTCAACAAATGATAGATCAATACAACATCTCTTTCCTCTCTCTCACCTTTGATCTTCTAAGCTAGATATAACAAATACAATTCATATTCATCTCTCACAATTGCTCTTCTAAGCTAGATATTACAATATCAAATCAACCTCTATCTCTCTTATTTACAAATGGCTTCTCAAGCCTTTATTTATAGCTTTCCAAATGACCTTTGGCCTTCCCCCTTTATGACCCTTCCATCCTCATGGAAAATGGTGCCAAACTTGTATGACCCTTCATATTCTTGCCTTTGAAAAGTCATGTGGTGACCCTTCATGACCAAAAATGTCCTTCCATATTTTGTCCTCACTTGGTGACTCTTGGAATTCCCCAAGATGATTCTTCATGGGAAAATGCGTCCCATCCTTCTTTTGTCTTTACCCCATGGCTCTTTGACTTCTCCATGGGCCCTTTTTTTGTCTCATATGCAACCAAAAATATATTCGTTAATATTAAATAAATATTAACTCATATTATCCAAGATATATTTATTACAAACAACATTAAATGCAATGGGACCTTTATCACCAATAATGCTAGACCTTTGACATCAATGACAATATTTCCAACAAAAAAATGTATGGTTAATGGATGGCTAGGATAACCTATAACTATCCTCTTTTTATTGATAGGCTAGGACACACATAAGGTCATGAAAATAGAGATTGATTATGTTTGGATGATTTTGTAAGGACCTATAATAATCATAGAGCTAACATAGGGTAATATACACTAAAATTTAAAGAGGAAAGGGTTGTAAAGGCTAAGCCTATGACATGGGTATAGCCCTCATTAGGGTTCAATTATGGATAAGTGATTATAAGGATGCAAGTAAATTAAATGATGGGTAAGGGTTAAAAGTAAATTACTTGATGGATACATTTTTTTAAATAAGGTAAGGTACAATATTCAACCAAATGAGGGTTTATGCAACCTAAGGTGATAAATGGTAAGCCTAAGAAACCCTATATAATACTAGCTTCTTTGGTATATGTAAGAACATAAACAAGTATAAAAAAATACATACACAAATAAATAAACCAATAAATTCTTATTGTATTAAGTAAACAAAGGAAAGAGTGTAGGGATATAAATACTTACCTTTGAATGGACCCATTGATGCTTCAATACCATAGTGTTTCTACTCATTTTTGCTTGTTACATTCAGAAGAAATAAGAAACTAAAGATAATGGTCAGGGGTTAGATGATACCCAAATGAAGTTGCGCACTGTATCTAGATGTTGTAGGAGCTCCTCTTTAGTTGTGGAGGATGACACCTGTAGATAAGAAAGACTTAAACAAATAAAATGTTAGATGATATATGGTGGACTGCCAAGCAAAGCTCAGTCTTAGAAGTGCAAAGACTTCCTGGAGGGATGACAGTCCAGTTTTTGATAAAAAGAATATCGTAATAGAAAGAAATAATGAAAGACTTAAAGAAAGAGAAATAGATAATATGTACCTGATTCTTGCAATCAGTCTTCCACAGTCACCGACATTGGTGGTTCTGCCGGCATCGGTTGGTCAAGGTTGCTGATGTCGGTTAGGCTGTCGACATCGGTAGGGGCAATAGGCCTTGATGTTGATGTCGGTAGGGGAAATGGGCCTTAGATAGGTTTTAGGGTATGTCTGTGGTCAATAGAATGGTCTGGGAGATTCAAAAGGGTTATGTAGGGATGCAAGATAGTGGATAGAGTCTTAGGAAGGACAAAGGTAGGGGATAGGTTGTCAAAATGGGTCAAAATAAAAAGAAGGCTTTTCAGCCTCTCTAAGAAGAAAGCTAGATTTAGTCTCAATAGTACTCAGAAATAGCCAATGGACTAATTACCAATGCACTCTAAAAATACTGAAATATAAACCAGAAGAATACTTAGCTCTTGGTGGAGAACCAGAAGTGTAGAAGACTTGTTCCCGTTATGGCTAATGTAGGAGACTTCGTAAAACCTTCTAATCCAATGTCTAGAGTGAATTTTGCAGAGCTTCTTAGCCTAGAGAGTGATGATAGAATGTTGATGCCTCATCCCAAAGCCTACCTTTGATATGCAAAGAGTCGAGGAAAAAGAGAATTTGGATCTGGAGCCAGAGAATTAGCCTTCGGGTGTGTAGTCGAGGTTAGAATTTAGTTTTAAGCAATCAATGTCGGTGATACTGCCAGTGTCAGTCAACTGTTGACCGACGTCAGCGGCTAGAGAATGGGTAAAAAGACTATTTTTAGCCTTTTGCCCATTCTTCCATCTGCCAAGTTTAGTTGTCATTGTTGAACGATCCAAAGGCGGGTTTAATAGGTGTGAGAATTAGTGGGGGAATTGAAATAGGTCTTAGGTAATTATGATTAGTCATAGGGTGATAAATGGTCTAAGGACGAGGTATCCAAGGTGAGGTGTTTAGGGTGAGGTGTCCACGATGAGGTGTCCATGGTGAGGTGTCTAGGAAGATGTCATTAATTTAAAATAAGTAATTTATTTTAAATTAATAAAGTGTGTAAGGGTTTAGAAGGGGACTAAGGGCTAGACACAATTTAGGTGTCTACATTTGCCCCTTTTTATCTTGTTGGTTGTTCTGATGAACTGCCAGACAAAAATAGGAGTAAGTTGCCCCAAGTATGGGATAAGGTGTAGGTTGCCCCAAGTGAGGGATGAGGTATTCCCCCTCAAAGCGAGAGTTGAGGGAAGGTAACCTAATATCGAGTGCCGATATGATAAGTAGTGGATGTGTATGGTGAAGTTTGAGTGTGAACACTGTAATAGTTGAGATTGCGCATATACCACTTCATGTGATAGGTAGGTCAAATTGTCACAATTCAAGGTCGAGGAGAGCTAAAATTGAATTAACCAGTCCCCAGCTTTTTAGTCGTAGCTAATTGGGTTAAATGATCAAAGTTGTAGCTCTAATGGTCTTCATGTTCCAAGTTTCTTGGGCTTAGGAAGTGCTCCTGGAAAACATGAAAATGTCACAAGTAGTGGGGATAAACATGGGCATGATCCAATACTTGTGAGGCTCGTAATGTCGTGTGCATACAATTTTGCTAACTATTCATGAGGTAGCATATATGCAATCAAAACAACTAAGGCAAAGTTATCTCAAAAATGGTCATGGTCTGAGGAGATAGTCGTGATCTCCAAGGTTGTTGGTTGAGTTGGGTCGAGATATAAGTCATCTCAAGTGGTGTGTGTTTTGGATGGGGAGATGTATGTGATCTCCAATGTGCCCCATGAGAAGTCTAGGTAACTCATTCAGTGTCAGGGCTAGTTGTTTGGTCATGATTTTGGGTTGGTATAGATAGTTGGTCCATTAGATGGATGGATGAAGGAATGGCTGAGCTAACCTCAAAAGACCCCATGTCAATTGAGTGTTGCCTACATAGCCCCTGTTTAAAGGGCCTTAGGCCAATGTAGTTCTCCCTGAAAGGGAGGAAGGGTCAAAGTGGTTGATAGGTTGTTTGGTCATGTTAATGGTTTAGCACTTCCCATATGTGTGATGGTAAATGCTTGAAATGATGAAGGGTATGATGATGTTACAGCCTTTTTCATATTATGTGATGGTGTATTCTGTAACATTGGTTATGTTGGGTCGATAGTTTCTATGTGTATTGTTTTCCATAGAAACTAGTGTGAATGGGCTATGTCATGTTAGTGGTCTGAAAATGTTTAGTTTGGTTTGGTTTGGTTTGAAAATGATTTGGTTGTATGTGACAAAAGAAGTGAAAGGTGTTTTTCCCTTTCATTGATAAGGACCATAATGATAGCATAGATAGGGTTGTTGTAAACAAAAACCCCGTTCATGCATTACGTCATTGACCATTGTTTGTGTTAGAGAAGTATTCAAATCACTTGATGTTAAGTGAGCTCAAAATCCCTTAGGTATGTTGGGGTAATAGGTTTGATTATGTGAGATGTGAGGATAGCGTAACCCTTTTTAGCAAGGATAACTTTACCCCTTTTATAGGTTACCCTGAGAATGACTATAGGCAACTCCATGACTTAATAGTTTGTCAGTCATTTTTTTTTTTTTGGGTAGACTAATCAATGCGGGAAGTCTACGTGGGGATGTTGTTTTGTTTTGTGGTCATATGTAAAGTTGATCGATGCAGGAAGATTTTGAGAGAGTGTTTTTTGTAGAAAGATTTGGGCATAGCCATCCTTTGACGGATTGGTCTATATTTTGCTTTGTATTGAGGGCTTTGAATAGCTGTCCTTCAAGGGAGTAGTCTATTAACTACAGCAATTGATGCAGTTGTCCTTCGAGGGAGTAGTCTGCATTTATAGTTGATGACCTTTGGATATTTTGTTTGACATCTCCATTTGTTTTTTATAGAATTTATAGTCATGGAGAAGACTATATAAGTTTAAGGGTTCCCTTTTAGTAGGACAAAGTATTAATGCAAAAAAGGATTAACTAATGTTTGTAGGGAAAAAAGGTTGAAAGGAATAGGAATGAGGATGACAGAGATTGATCAAGAGATGAGCTCAAGTTAAATATCAAGTGAATGAGTACTTGATTAACAGTATAATGGTCACAAATGCAAGGCATTAAGGGGCTCAGGTTCTGGCTGGCCTTCAAGAGAAGACAAATGATAAGTCCCTGATCCATACTTGTGCGTTATGATATAAGGTCTGAGCCAATTAGGAGCAAACTTGCCTCATTTACTTCTTTCTATATTGGTCATGTGTTGGTTTTCTTTAAGGATGAGATCCCCAATTTTGAAATCTCGCTCTTTTAGATTTTTGCTATAGGCACGTTTGATGCGATTTTGGTAGATATGAAGATGATTAAGAGTGGCAAGATGACGTTCATCAAGTAACATGAGTTGAGCTAATCGATCTTGATGAAAGTCATCGTTAGAAAGTATGTCATGCAAAGAGATGCATAGAGAAGGTATTTTTACTTCAAGAGGCAAGACGGCCTTAGTTCCATACACTAAAGAGAAAGGTGTAGCACCCGTAGGGGTTCGAATGCTAGTGCGGTAGGCCCATAAAGCGAAGGGAATGTGAATGTGCCAATCCCTTCTAGTGTCATTGACCACCTTCTTTAGGATTTTGGTTAAGATTTTGTTAGAAGCCTCTACCTGTCCATTGGCTTATGGGTAATAAAGCGAGGAAAAGCTAAGTTTGAGGCCAAAAGAGTCGCAAAGTTTTTGGACAGTTTTGTTTTTGAAAGATTTGCCATTATCAGTGATGATTTTGTGAGGTACACCAAAATAATAAATGATGTGGTGGTTGATGAAGTCGATGATTTTCTCAGCTTTAGTGGAGATGAGGGGAATAGCTTCCACCCATTTTGTGAAATATTCAATCATGGTGATAATGGACTGATGTTAGAGAGATGAGTGAGGGTTAATCTCACTGATTAGATCTAAACCCCATTGTGAAAAGGGCCAGAAATCCTTAACGACTTGTAAAGCATTGCTAGGGATGTGAAGTAAGTTAGTGTGTTGTTGGCAATTGATACAATGCTGAACATAATCGCTACAGTCTTGGTGAAGAGTGGGCCAATAATAACCCAGGTGAAGGATGTGTTTGGCAACCAAGTTACCACTGAAATGTCTGCCACAAATCCCATCATGGATTTGTTTGATGGCATGAGATGTTTCAGTGGAGGTTAGACATCGAAGAAGGAGGCCATCGAAACCTCTTTTGTAGAGAAGACCCCCTAGCATGGTATATCAAGTAGTACTCTTGATAAAATCCTACCATGCATTGCTAGAGAGATTAGGTGGAATGATAGAAAAAGTTAAGTAGTCAACAAGTTATTTATACTAAACATCATGTGGACTAGATTCGATATTGCCGACAAAGTTGATGTCAGTGGAAATATATGAAGGCAATGCCAAATGATGTATTGTGACATAAATTCTCAAAAAAGATGATGAAGATGGTATGCGTGAGGCTAGAGAGGCCATAGTATTAGCAAACTTATTCATAGATCGAGAAACAGTTTGCAAGAGGTAATGGTTGAAAGATTCTAGTAGGGTGTCAACACGGTGTTTATACCATTGCAAAACTTTGTTTTTGCAAAGGTATGAACCATTAATCTGATTAATGACTAGTTGTGAGTCGCCAAAGTTGTTGATTGTCTTGATGCCTAAGGAAATGGTAGTTTGAAGTCCCAAAATTAAGGCTTCATATTCAGCCATATTATTGGTACATTCAAAGTCAAGTTTAAAAGAGAGAGGCATAGGCTCACCCTTGTGAAGAATAAGAATGACCCCTGCACCTCCACCGAGTTGACATTTGGATCTGTCAAAGAACATTGTCATTTGATAGAATATGTCATCAGTGGAAAGTGTGGTGATAGATTCATCAGGGAATTCGTAGTGAGAAGGTTAGTTGTTAGGTAGAGGGGCATCTACTAGTTGGTCAGTGATTGTTTTCCCCTTTATAGATTTTTGTTGGATGAATTCCAAATCAAACTCAGCAAGAAGCATGAGCCAATGAGCCATACGTTGGTTTTGGTATGGCTTAGAGTGCATGTATTCGAGAGGGTCGGTATGAGTGATGACGTAAGTTTTGTGATTGATAAGATAATGATGAAGTTTGGAGGTGGCAAAGACTAATGCCAAGCAAAGTTTTTCAGTATGAGTATACCGAGTTTCATAGTCAATGAGTGTTTGGCTTATATAATAAACCACCTACTCTGATGTCGTTCATCTTGATGCATGATCATGGCACCTAAAGAATGATTTGTTGTTGAGATGTAAAGATAGAAAGGTTGGTCATCTTTAGGTGGAATAAGGACTAGTGGAGAGATAAGATAGTGTTTAAGAGCCTCAAAAGCCTCTTGGCAATTCTTATCCCAATTGAAGGAGATGTCCTTCTTGAGGAGGTGATGGAAGGGTTGACATCAGTCAGATACCTATGAGATAAAACAATGAATGGATTGAAGCTTCCCTTGCAGGCTGAGAAGTTACTTTAGATTGGTAGGTGGTGGCATCTCGAGTATAACTCGAATCTTAGCAGGATCAATCTCAATGCCATGCAGAGAAATGATGAAGCCTAATAGCTTCCCTGAGAGAACCCCAAAGACACATTTCTTGGGGTTTAGTCAAACATTGTATTGGTCACGACAAAGTTTAGATTTGCCTAGTAGGTCATCCACAAAGTCCTCCATGATTTTGTGGAGGAGATCGTGAAAGATATAAGTCATAGCACATTTATATGTGGTGCCTATGTTCTTTAGGCCAAAAGGCATGACCCTATAGCAAAAAGTCACCCATGGAGTGATGAAGGTAGTTTTTTGTTGATCTTCTGGCACAATCAGGATTTGGTTATATCCTGAAAACCCGTCCATGAGTGATAGCATCTCATGACCGGCTATAAGATCAACAAGTTGGTCGATGTTGGGTAGAGGAAAATTGTCCTTTGGGCAAGCCAGGTTAAGGTCATGATAGTCAGTATAGATTCAGATCCCCCCAATTGCTTTACTGACAGGGATGATATTTGACACCCATTACGAATAATCAATGGGTTGGATAAAGGAAACAAAGAGAAGATGCTGAAGCTCCTCTTTGACGAGGAGTGCATTGTGAGGATGCATTTTGTGAAGCTTTTGCCTAACAAGCTTAGCTTCATGGTTTGTGACAATGTTATGGATGATGACGTTAGGGTCGATGCTGGGCATATCACTATAGGTCCAAGCAAAGGCTTTTCTATGATCTGTAAGGAATTTGGTATAGTCAATTTGTTCCTGGGCATCCAAAGATTTACCAATCTTTAAAACATGAGGAACATCAGAAGATGGAAGGTTAATGTCAATGGTTGATTCATTTAACATAACCTATGTTTCTAAAGGAAGTGACCGCTGAATGAAAGAGTTGTCTTCACCCATGTAGGTGAGAATGGCATCATCGTCTACACATTAGATAGTGTTGATGGTAGCAGATTCCTCATCTATCATGTTTGGATAAATGAGAGGGAGAGACCTGGATACCCCACCTAGTTGATAGGTTAGGGTTTCCAAGTGAATGGCATTTATGCAAAAAAAACTAGGAGGGATGGAAACCACCGACTCCGTAGGTGAAGATGGGAGAATAGGCGAGTTTGAAGGTGATTGTTCTACAATAGGTTCAGGATGAGGGTTTTTAGAAGTTTCAGTAGGTTCTTCAAAACCCAGGCCATGTCATTTCTTGGCATTCTTTATGGCCTCATGATTTGGTAGTTTGATGGGCTAGTGGGAGCCTTGTTCGTAGCGCCCAAAGCCAAAGACCTTCCATGCACACCTATAAAGATAGGTATGAGCAAAGTTTGGGTTGCCAAGAAAAGAGAAGTCAGACGTAAATAGTTGGGGTGATGAAAGAGGATTCTCATCAGTGGGAGCTCAATCCAGCCCTCCATAGATGAGACTTGTTTGAAGATTAGGAGGACCATAAGGGATGACCATTCCAATACGATGGTCATATCTAAGATTGTGATGAATTTGTCCATACTCTTGAGGAGTTTGGAACATGTCCAAGGTATCTTCCATAGGGTCTTTTGTCATCACTTGAGGAGGTGGTGTTGGGTCGATAAGTTGTGTTGCATGTCTTGAAATGGGAGGGGTCTGTAGGAATGACATGGACTTGACCATCGTGTTCAAATTTGACACAACGGTGTAATGTAGAAGGGACACAGGCCATGGCATGGATCCAAGGTCGTCTTAATAACATGTTTTATTGGAACTCTCCCTCGATGATGTAAAAGAGCTCTAGGATTATTCGTGGGCCAACATGAATATGCAAGATGATGGTGCCAACGGTAGTGGTGGTGGAGTCATTAAAAGATCAAAGAATTGTGTCAGTCTTTGACATATAATTCTTTGGGAGGGCTAATTGGTCATAGGCATGGGTGGAAATGATATTGATGTTGGTGCCCCCATCAATCATAACTCGCTTAATGTGAGTTTGATCAACGTAGGATGTGATGAAAAAGGCAGCATCCTAATCTTCCAAGTTGGAGGTAGGAATTTCAGAATCACTAAAGGTAATAGAGGCAATGGTGGGTAATGATTGGACTAAGGTAGCTAGTGGTTGGGGGTCCTCGAGATGGACATCCACTGCCTGTAAAGCTTTGATTAAAGCTTGACAGTGTTGTGGAGAGCTTTGAATGAGGTCATATAAAGTCATCTTCACGGGAGTTTGGTGAAGTTGTTTCACCATAGAATCACAGATTGCCTCTGAAGAAGTTGATTGGGATGTACCCAAGATAGAAATATTGGGTTTTGGTGGTTGAGCAGGTTTGACAAATGGGTAGGTGCAAGGAATAGCAACTTTCTCTTTTGCTTTATCCTTAAAAATTTGTGACCTAGTGGCCACATTGATGGTGTTAATCTCGAATAAAGGGGATGAAGGAGGTAAAGGGACCATAGTCTGATGATGGGATCCCGATGAAGGTGAAGAGGTTTGAGAGACATGAGATGGTGTTAAAGATTTGTTGATAGTATCCTCAACAAGAAGGGTGTCTTTTTCTAAGTAATGGTGAATGACAACCTTGAGGGCACAACAATTTTTAGTGTCATGCCAAGGTGAGTGATGATATAGGTAGATTTTAGTGTCATCGAACCAAGACGGTTTTGGTCTGAGAGGTTGAAATGGTTTAATAGGTGGGAGAGTGATGCTAGAAGTTTGCAAAAGTTGGCGTAGTATCAAAGCATATGAACCCACTAATGGGTCCATTCTTGTTGATGCACTAGGTGTTGATGACTTTTTTTTGGGAGTTGTTGAGGGAGATTTCTGTACCACCTTTTGGGTTGGTGGTGTGGCCACTCGTGTAGATGACACTTTTTTTGTGAGGGGTGCCAAATTTTTTAGAGGAGGTATGTTTTTGGTAGGTAAATGGAGTAATGGAGGTAACTTGTTTTTGTTAGGTGTTGGATTAGGGAGCATTCCTATTAAGGTAGAAGGATGTGGGCCCAAAATAGAGGGTAATGGTGATGGTGGAGGAGGAG
The DNA here is from genome assembly GCA_037957365.1 of Torreya grandis. NCBI lineage: Eukaryota > Viridiplantae > Streptophyta > Pinopsida > Cupressales > Taxaceae > Torreya > Torreya grandis. The sequence continues at coordinate 1,703,759 of JARHVA010000023.1, read as the reverse complement.
TTCTCTAACGTGGTTTAGTAGCCTTCTTTAATATGGTGTGAGGACTACTATTATGGGGGGAAAGATTCAAATTTACCTTCACTTGTGGGTGAGTGAGGTTTGATATGGGGTGAACACTAAGGGATTTAACCAATTTTGGTATGGTGGATGTTTGTGAGGGTTTAGGTTCAGATGTGGATGGTTGAACTTCTGAAGATTTGGAAGTAGAAGCCTGGTTCTTGTTGGATACTTTGGGAGATTTTTTTGAAGGAGGGTCACCAGTACGAGATGAGATGGGATGTGTAAGATAAGGAGCTTTGAGTCACTCCCATAATGCCTCATGTTCTAAGTTCCTCGAATGGAGAAATTCTATGTTTTTAGCCAGTCGAGAGAATGGTTTAGAAGTTGTTGTGCTAGGCTTTATAATTGGTTTTTTAGAAGATTTGGGTGGTTGTGAGAGTGGGAATGTGTTAGATGTGGCAATCTCAGGCCAAAGGTGAGAGAGAGTCATTACTAGATCCTCTTCAATTGAATTAGGTGAAGAGACAAGTTCTTCTCTCGGTGAAGAAGGAATTGGAGAATGGGGTTCTTCGAGAGGAAAGAGCATAGGGTTGATCATGCCTTCTACTTGTGGTTGAAGAGTAGGAAAGGTATGGTCCTCCATTGGTAGTAGGAAGGATGAAGGTGGGGATAGTGGCATTGGTATGGTTAAAGCATCCTCCAATATAAGAGGGGTAGATGGAGGACTATTAGGAGAAGAAGGCTCTTCTTTCTATGGTGGAGGGATAGGTTGACTAACCTCTTCAGTTTGTGGAAGAGGTTGGTTAGGGATGATAGGTGAAACCATATCGACCATGCATATATTATGCTCTTGGGGATCTTCAGCTATGGTCTGAATGTTATTTTGACTAGGGTGATGGTTAGGGAAAGGTTGTCTAAAGATGTCTATGTTTTGGTTAGGTGGCACGTTTGGGTTATCCAAGACAAGATCACCTTTATCTAACATGTCCTGAATGACATTCTTAAGGGTTTTATAATTGTTTGTGTCATGGCCTTTGACACAGTGATAATTACAGAAGTCATTCTTCCTATACCATGCAGGGATGGCACGTGAGGGATCAAATTAAGGTGGTGGTTAAATTTGGGGGAGGTTGAGGACTCCCTCTTTGACTAGTTTATCCAACATGGATGCATATGATTCTCCTATTGGAGTATATTGATGTTGCATGTATCATTGTTGGAATTGTCTCGTAATGCTTTGAGATGTGGAAGGTTTTGATTGGTTAGTTGTGGTAGAAGAAGATGATCTAAGTACCACAGCATTTGTCGATCCCTTAGATTTAGAATTGGAAGAAGAAGATTTAGATGGAGGATCATTTGATTTTGCATTAGTATTTTTACTATGCAGTTTGACTTTATTTTCTTTGACAGCACAGAGTTCAAGCTTCTTAGCCATGGTGAAAGCTTCATCAAATGTGTAGAATGTTTGGACCCACAAAGTAGATGAGATGTGTTTGGCACATGCTTGTGAAAAGAGCTCAATGAGCTCAGATTGAGGTAAAGAAAAGGAGAGTTGGTTGATTAAACGTCTCCATCAAGCTATGAAATCAGCTATTGATTCATCATCAAATTGTCTGATAGAATATAGGTCTGTGATGGAGACCTTTTTAGTGATGTTGATTGAAAAGTGGTCAAGAAATAGTTGAGCTAGTTGAGTGAAGGTAAATAGAGAGTGATTGGTAATAGAACTATACCAATCAAAGGTAGCACCAGAAAGTGACATGGAAAATGTGCGTAGTAATAACGCATCATCATGTGCTATAAGGTAACAAGCGTGTCTAAACGCTCGTAGATGTTGCTATGGGTCCTCTTTACTCTGAAAGTGAGTAAACTTGGGGAGTTTCCACTGACTATAATATGGTCGAATTGGGACCGAAGGATGAATAGGTTCATTACAGATTTATTCATATGAGAGAACATTTCTCGAACCTGAAATGGATGTCTCAAGATTAGACATCTTATCCATCAACATCTTGATTAGATCGGTTGATGGATTTGAAGGTGGGGCACCCCCTAGGTTGTAAGGCATTTGGATGGTGTTAGGTGGAGCATATGACATAGGTGGTTACACTTGCATAGGCGCAACATATTGGTAACTAGTCATAGGGACTGATGTTGAAGTCAAGGGTGGTTGTGTCATAAAGCTAGAAGGCACAACTTGGCTTGATGTCACCAAAGGTGGTTGGATGGTGGCAACACTAGCCAAAGGATAAGTAGTCACTCTTGTATTTATGGGTGCAAGAGTAGGTGGGATGGAGACAATTAAGTTATGGAATGGTGTAGAACTTTGTTGAATGGTTTGTGGTTGAGGGGGTACAGAAACCCCAATGGAGGTAGGTCCAAAAATAGAAGGAGAGGCCACACTTTGAATATTGGTCATGGTTGGGTTGTTAGTTGAGGCAATGGCCTAGGTGACCATGGGTTGGGTTACGGAGGCTATTGATATGATTGTCATTTCAACTAAGGAAGTTGGCATCCCATAAAATGGGTTGCCTGAAGGATCTCATGTTTGTCTTCTTGTGAGATAGTGTTGAAGAGCCTTGATATTGAGGTCAAGGAACCTTTCAAAGTCTTGGTCCCCTTCAGGAATAATAGGGGGTTGAGTTGGGGTTGGTTGGATAGGAGTACATTCAGTTTCTAAATTATACTCCATTTGGGGACATGATATAGAAGGTGAAGGTGGGAGTGGTTGTTGCCTTGTGTGGTCAACAAGATTTTTGGTTTGACTACGTGTCAAAACCATCCAAGGAAAAATAGATTCAGGTTCTAAAAACTATATGTTTTAGCCTCAAAAAACTAGAATTTGTTTTTAACAGCAAAAAGGTCAAGTGTTTAGCTTGCTATTTGAGAAGAAATTTTTTTGACAGTGACTGATGTCGGTAGAAAAACTGATGTCAGTGAAGTAAGTTGCCAATGTCGGTCAAATAACCGATGTAGATGAAGATCAGTTGCTAACGTCGGTGGAAAAATTGATGTTGGTTACTGTGTATTTCTAGAAACTCAAAAAATTGAATGTTTTTAGAAGAAAGTTCTGAGTTATTTTTGGAGCTCAAAATAATGTGTCCTTACCAGCGCAAAAAACTAGATAAAAATAGAAAAGTAGATGAAGGTAATCAACCTCTAAACATTAAATTCCTAAGAATAAATTTTAGAGTCATGTTGGCTTATGCCTTAGAAGAATATGTTTGGGAATTGGGCTTTTAGAATAGGTACTAAAAGAAGCAGTCTAAGGTTGGTTTCGGGTTAAGTTTTGGTGCTCAAAATCTGTATTAGGTTCCGTACGTGGCCTGGTGCTAAGAGCTTGCTCCCATCACTTCACGAGCCCAGAGCTAAGCTAGGTCACTTAGCCAATATATACTTCCCCTATAGTTTATACTCTGCCAGAGAACAGAGTGGGTTCTCCCCTTGGTAGTGAAGTCCAAGTAGGATTACCAGGAAGGGTAAGGTATCTGCTAGGTGGTGAAATCCTAGTCGAGCCTTGTCTCAGGTATGTCTAGATGTTTAGTTTGATATGCTCATGGTCTGGATGTGTAACATATGTGCACTACGATTTATTCATAATGCATTTTTAATTACTAGATGAGCTAAAAATGCATTTAAGTAGGAATGAGATGCAATATATTTTTAACCCAAATTGAAATGTTTTGTTTAGATGCAAACAAGTGGGGAAAAGGTTAAGAGTATGAATTTCACTACTCTAAGATGCAGGGAAAAAGTGACAAGAGGGAAAAATAAAGAGGTTCTTTTTAACTTGTGTTTATGGTTTTGTTTCAAAATAAAGAGATAGAAGAAAAGGATGCAAGAAGAGATTTAATGCACCTACATGAATGTTTGCCTTTAGAGGAAAAAGGATGAACCCAAGGAAAACTCCAAGGGTCCCATTGGGTGTGCCAGAATGTTTCTACTCATTTTCGCTTGTTACATTCAGAAGAAATAAGAAACTAAAGATAATGGTTAGGGATTAGATGATACTCGGATGAAGTTGCACACTGTATCCAGATGTTGTAGGAGCTCCTCTTTGGTTGTGGAGGATGACACCTATAGATCAGAAAGACTTAAACATAGAAAATGTTAGATGATATATGGTGGACTGCCAAGCAAAGCTCAGTCCCAGAAGTGCAAAGACTTCTTGGAGGGATGACAGTCCACTTTTTGATAAAAATAATGTCATAATAGAAAGAAATAATGAAAGACTTAAAGAAAGAGAAATAGATAATACGTACCTGATTCTTGCAATTGGTCTTCCACAGTCGTCGAAGTCAGTAGTTTTGTCGGCATTAGTTGGTCAAGGTTGCCGATGTCGATAGGGGAAATGGGCCTTGATGCCGATCTTGGTAGGGGTAATGGGCCTTGGATGGGTTTTAGGGTATGTATGTGGTCAAAAAAATGGTCTGGGAGATTCAAAAGGGTTGTGTAGGGATGCAAGATAGTGGATAGAGTCTTAGGAAGGACAAAGGTAGGGGACAGGTTGTCAAAATGGGTCAAGATAAAAAGAAGGCTTTTTAGCCTCTCCAAGAAGAAAGCTGGATTTGGTCTCAATAGTACTCAGAAACAGCCAATGGACTAATTACCAATGCACTCTAAAAATACTAAAATATAAACTAGAAGAATACTTAGCTCTTAGTGGAGAACCAGAAGTGTAGAAGACTTGTTCCCGTTATGGTTGATGTAGGAGACTTCGTACAACCTTCTAATCTAATGTCTGGAGTGAATTTTGTTGAGCTTCTTAGCCTGGAGAGTGATGATAGAATGTTGATGCCTCATCCCAAAGCCTGCCTTTGATATGCAAAGAGTCGAGGAGTAAGAGAATTCAGATTTGGAGCCAGAGAATTAGCCTTTAGGTGTGCAGCTGAGGTTAGAATTTAGTTTTAAGCAACTGACGTCGGCGATACCGCCAGCGTCAGTCGACTATTGACCGATGTCGGTAGCTAGAGAATGGGTAAAAAGACTATTTTTAGCCTTTTACCCATTCTTCCATCTGCCAAGTTCAGTTGTCATTGTTGAACAGTCCAAAGGTGGGTTTGATAGGCGCGATAATTAGTGGGGGAGTTGAAATAGGTCTTAGGTAATTATGATTAGTCATAGGGTGATAAATGGTCTAAGGGTGAGGTATCCAAGGTGAGGTGTCTAGGGTGAGGTGTCCACGGTGAGGTGTCTAAGATGATGTCATTAATTTAAAATAAGTAATTTATTTTAGATTAATAAAGTGTGTAAGGGTTTAGAAGGGGACCAAGGGGTAGACACAATTTAGGTGTCTACACATAGTTTGGATCAAATTCCCATTTACAAGAGATGTTGTAGGTTGAAGAACTCAAATGGTAAGATGAAGACAAAGATATTTGTAGTCAATAATTCCAAAATACCTATCCTATTAAGTGTCAATGACATCAAAAGAAAATACATCCAAGGTAAGGTTCTAAACCTATAACTCTCCCAAATACTACCTAGGTGAAAAAATGTGAGTATAAGGAGAGTGTATAAACATGATATATGTTTTAGGAATTAAATATGACCCCTATATATACAATTATAATCTTTAAAAATAACCTTAAACTCTAAATCAATGGTATTGGCTAAGATGATATAATACATATGACAAAAGATAAAATCATAACTATATCGATTTGGCTGATATAATACAATGAAAGTAAAGTATGAAATAGACTATATCAGCCATTAAAATTTAATAGAATATAAAAAAAGATATTAAATACGTATGTAAATTAGACATATAATTAAGATGGAAAGATACTCAGATGAGATTAAATTGATAATAATGATGGTATGATATAATAGTATGCAAACATCTCTTATAAAGTACCATGATTTGATCCCACCCCATTCACGATGCATAATTTAAGGTGTGAACTCAAGGAGATTAATGTATCAAAAAACCCATGTGAGAGAAAAATAATTAAAGTGATAAAAGTTAAAAATATTAGGTGTATACATATGCTTCACTTGAAGCTCATCGTGTGTCACAATAGTGTAACACAGGATGCTTCTTTAAGATAGATACATAACAACATAAAAGAGTAACTAAAAATAAATGCTGAAAAAACCACTATTAAATGAACAACTAAAACTACATATACACACCTTGACTTAACTTTTCATTGACTGAATGCATGAAAATATCATAGTCTTGATCATGGAGGGTACAATAACTATATTTGTGAAATCCTTAGGATACAAGGCTAACAAAGGAAATAAAAAATGCATTTATACACATGATGATTGATAGATGGATGTAAATGAAAAACTCTCATAAATGATTGAATCACTTTGAAATTGGCAAGCTAAGATTGATAAAGCTAGGTTAGAACAAAAAAATTTAAAAAAGTAGATAAAAATAAAGGAAAATCATTAAGTCCAAATGCCAAGGATATTTATGACCAAAAACTCAAAAATACATCGAAAATTAATATATGTAACAATCCCAATCAAAAAATGGACACAAATAACTATTGTGTGATAAAAAAATCAATGTTATAGAAGTAACAAACCAAACTCAAATAAATATATGAAAAATGTAAATATGGGATTACACAACTTGTAAAGAGGTGAAACATGAAAGCACAAAAGAGAAAAATGGGACCATGTGGCCTAAAAAAGTGAATATAAAACTAAATATCCCAAACACAACTAGGAGAAATCTTTTAAAAATAAGGTGATGACTAAGAGAGAATATCAAAAGAACTCATAGATATAACTTCTATTCTAAGGATTGAAACTCTATAGCTACCATATTGCTATCATGTTTTAAAGAGATGGAGGATAAGAAGTAAAGATGGGGAAGAATTAGAATAACACCTACCTATCATGGGGGGGAAATGGAGGGAAGGAAAATAGGTCATCACCAATTTCAAAAATTGTCTTTATAGAAAATAAGACACTTAAATTAAGTTGGAAATACTACGGGTTTTCAACATCAATGGCCTTAAAGAACCCTACATATTAAACATAAGCTTAGGATAACTAGTGAAGTATATAGATCATTCCCTGAAGGCTAGCGTGCATTAAAAATAAAAGGATCCTACCTTCCCAAAGCATGTTTGTAAATCCTTAGGAATCCTTAAAAATCCATTAGTCTACTACTAATATTGGGTACTTGACTGAAAAAGAAGGTGGCACTACAATGTAAGAATATATAGATAGATAAGGATGTAATGTGACCTCTTACCCCAGTATACTAGCCTATCACATCGAAATCTACCTTGGCTCTATCATGAGGCCAATTTTATATTTTTAGATTTTATTTTAATAGGATATGTGCTAGAAATATCACATCTTTTAGTGTGACCTAAATTTTAAGATTTGATTTACATTTTAACATTGACTTTTTCTTATGATATTGATTTTAACACACTTGAAGTTTTCTATCATCCTACTTGATATTAATTTGAAAAATGAATAATGGGTGATAAATATGACTATCATGAGGGAGCTTACACTAAACCACAAAGGATATAACCTAAAATAAAGTGGCATGTAGGAGATAATGGAAATGAGCACAAAAATATTGGGTTTCCTAAATTGAAAAAAAGTATAAAGAAAAATGGTACAATGATATACAGGTATGAAACATCATCATAAGAGAGGGTAAAATGTGTATGAAGACACACAAATAGAACACTATAGTTTAACCATAATAAAATGTGACTAAATCTAAGTGAGGAAAAGTAATACTCTTGACCATTTCTTTGTCTTTTTAAGAAGACACCTAACTAAGGTTGGGAGCAAAATAGATCTATGTAGGAAAATGATGGGAATTTTTTAGAAGTGCATGGTTTATTCCCTAGGTTTAAACATTCAATTCACAAATTGAAAAGGTAAAAGGAAAAATTAATACAAAGATATGAAGCATTGAATGATAAAGCTATGAAGCATAAACAAGATATAAAAACCCCAAAATGTGTACATAATGATAAAATAAACAAAATAATCATAAAAAAAATAGTGGTTAATAAAATAAATCTAATAAATTTAGAAAAAAATATAAAGAAGATAGACATTTATGAGGAGGCCCTAATTCATTCGATAGGGCTTACCATGCAACTCAAAAATTGAAAAACTAATAGGTGTAAAAATGAAAAAAAGACCTAAATACCAAACAAAGGTACTAAGGATAATGTGAAATAAACTTGGAGGTGTTTATATGGAGAAAGGATAAGATGAAATATAATAGAGTCAAAGTATAAATTGAAATAAATGTTAAGATAACAAAACATAAAATAACTATAAGTATGAAAGTACTATGTACAAGAAAAATCATTGTGGTCATGTCACTAGAGATGCCATACAAACCTACAATGGGTTTATCATAAGAAATAATAAAAGGAATCATCCCAGAATAGGGGGAATAAATAATATAAATAATAATCCCAAGGAAACTAAGGCCAAATATGGAGATGTTATAAGATGTTAAAAATAAAACCCAAGCTACTACTTAAGATCCACAAAGGAAACCCATACTAATTGTAAATTATCCCAAAAGAGGGGTAGGCTAAAAATACTAAAAAGTGAAACCTAGTGATGTTACCAAATATCCATAAGAGAATATAAGGCTAACTATAAATCATACCAAAAGAGGGGAAAGCTAAAATCTTAAAAAATAAAACCTAAATGTGCTACCTAAGATCCACAAGGGAAGCTAAAACTGACTATATGATACCAAATCACCAAATAGGAAGTAATGATGTAAGTAAATTGATGATAAAAAAAATAAAATAAATGAAAGGAAATGAACATGAGACAAATAAAAAACAATATATATTATAATCATTCATATCAAATAAAAATATGTGAAATTCAAGAATAGTTGTCTTAGAAGGTTTATTCAAGCTGAATTTGTTTATTTATAAGATGTGAAAGGTTATTGATGTATACCTCATGGTAAGGATGATAGATAAAGAATCAAATAAAATTATTATGAGCATCATAATATTCCCCAAATCATGCATAAGGGTAAGGATGGGCATCAAAATATGCCTCAAAGGCTGAAATAAGAAAAAGGTAGAAAATATAAGGTTCCCAAATATGTGTAGTAAGAAAAAGATGGGCATTTAAAGATACCTAGACATGTACAAGAAGAAGAGGATAGGAATTATAAGATTATAAAACCTATGATATTTAAGATGATTGGAGTTAACCTCAAGATTTATGATCATAATAATGATGCCAAATTCTATGTAAATATGTTTTATAGTAGGGAATGTGGCATATATGGAAATGTCAAGATCTTTGAGAGGTGATAGAAAATTTTGATGTACATTATTGGACAAGGTAATACATTATAGTGTAACAAAACTAAAATAAAATGTATCATCCATATTGATATGTTTTGGTGTGGCAAGACTAAAATGAACTATATTAAGAAGGTCAATATAGTATGGTGTGACAAAATTGGATCGAGTTGTATCAATCATGTCAATACAATTTCATAAAATAAATGTAAAATGACCAATATAGTTATTATTAGGGGCATGATAGAGTAATAATATATGGTCACTACTAAAGACATGGCTAATACCATTATAAGTATCAGGAGATGCTATTAAAATGACATCGACACTATCTTAATACTAGCTAGTATAAATAGAAGAACATGAAGGTAATAGAATATTAGTCTTGATAATCTAAAATGTCTGGCAGATATCATTAGGTGATGGAAATGAAACTATATTGACACTCTATAATGGTTAGTGGTTAGTGTAATTAAATAAAATAATAAGAACTATATCTAAAAATTTTGGGTCATGGTTGGTATAGTTTTTTGTAGTAGTAGATAGAAGGAAAACTCTATCGATATATTTTGAGTTATGACTAGTGCAGTGGTTTAAAATAGTAAGACCTATATCAAAACATTATGTGTCCTATCTAGTGTAGTTGGATGAAATAAGAAGTTGAATTATAATTGTGTCAACACATTTATGATGAGTTTCCTTTAATGGTGGTTATAGAAGGTATAAATGAATGACCCATGCAATAGCAAATTGGGTTGAGGATCACTAAAAACACCATAAGAGGGGACATCATGATGAATAAAACTAAAAATTATACATGGAAAAATGTTGATCAAAATAAACATATGGTATTAGGTAGGATGATGTAATTAGTTATTAAATATAAAAAATAAATTGTATTAGGTTGGCTAATATATTAAGAGAAAAAATTAGAAAATGACAATTGTATCAAGCTAGCTGATAGAGTTTGGTAAAAATGTGGTTGAACTAAGTACTGTATCAAGATGGCCAATGTAGTTTTTGAAAAGGTGGTAAAATTAATGGCTTAAAAATGACTATATTAGGCTAGCTGATGTAGTAAGAAATAAGAATAGGAAACAAAAAGCTATAACAAGTTGGTCGATATAGTATGGTAAAAAATGAATTATATCAAGCTAATTGATGTAGTTAGAAGCTAACTATTAGAGTTAAACTATATTGAGATAGTCAATATAGTTGGAAGTAAACTTATAACTATATTAGTCTATTTGATATAGTTGTCAAAAGGCATATAATGGTATTGAGCTAGTGGGTATAGTTAGAAATAAATTAGTAAAGTTGAATTTTATTAGGTTTGTTAATAAAATTGGAAAAAAACTCAAAAAATTATTGGGCTAGCTGATGCAATTTTCAAACAATGTACAAAATGGTATTAAACTAGATAATATAGTATTTAAATCAAAAAATTGATAAATTAGCCATATAATAACAAAATAAACAAAATAAAAAGGTATTACTAAGCTAGATGTGTTTGATTTATAGGATCTCAAATATATTAATCTTAGGCATAAGTATTGAACACACAAAAAATAAAAATAACCACTGAGGATTCCACCATCTCATAGTTATACTATCCTCTCTCTGAGGTACATTGAAAGTAACTTTATAATGCTACCCACTTACCAATGTACTACCAAACCAAATGGATGAAAGGATTCCTATTGGTTGAAATAAAAATCCTAGGTTATTCTCGTATGCTATGAAGTACATGGAAGCTAAATTCTATATATAGTAGTATCTAATGGATTGAGTATTAGGGAATTACCCCTCACAACATAACTCAAGTAAAATTGATTACTATTTTTCCTAGAATGAAAAATTATATGAGTTTTACAACTACTAAAAGATAGTTATATAAAGACAAAAAAAATAATATAAATGATTCAAATTGAAGTCAAAGAATGTAACTTGTAATAAATGAAATAAAATATAACAAGTGTATTGAGTTTTGATATAGTTGGGAGAAAAATGATAAAATTGATTTATACTAGGAAGGCTAATGTAGTTGGTTGAAGACAAAAATATACGGATATATTTGATGTAGTTTGAAATAAACATAGAATTGTACTAGGTTGGCTGATACAATTTTCAATGAACATAAAACTATATCGAACTAGTTGATACAATCATGCTAAAAATATGTGATGGTTTTAAAGATGTCATTAAGAAGCTAGTAGGAGAAGCATGAAATTAATATAACTAGATACAGGATAAGATTCACATTAGGTTCATAAGTATTTTTTTCACGAGTTAAGATGCCCTATAAATACCCTCTTTATCTTGATAGAATAGGAATCAAATAAGTTCATAACAATAGAGCCTGGGTATAATTCAATGATAGAGTATGGATATAGAATAACTGTAGACCTAATAGAGGATAATATAAACTCAAATATCAAGAGAAAAAGGTTACAAATCTTAATATTATGACATGGGGTATAAATTTCACTAGGGATTAATTAAGGATAAAATAATATAGGGATGTAAGTAAAGTAAATGATGGGAAAGTGTTTGTAAATAAGGTAGGTGAAATGGTCAACCAAAAGGGGGTCTATGAAACTTAGGGTGATAAATAGAAAGCCTAAAAAAACCTTATATATATACCAATTCATTCAGTATAAGGAAGATCATAAGAAAGGATACACACATTTATACACAAAATAATAAACCAAGCAATATCCATTTTACAAAGTAAATAAATGAAATAGTATAGGGATAGAAATACTTACATTGGGTGGACCTGTCGACTCTTCAATGTATCCTTTTAACTCAACTGCATCTTTCCAAGATATGTTGTATGTTGAATAACCTAAATGGTAATATGAATACCTAAATACCCCTAGTTTGGAGTTCCAAAAGAACTATCCTATTGGGATTTAATGACATATTAAGACAAGACCTTGAAGATAAGGTTATAAACCTATAACTCTCACAAATACTAATTAGGAGAATAAATGTGAGTGGAAGGAGAGTTTATGAATGTGATATATGTTTTAGGAACAAAATATGACACACATATACATTTCCAATACCCAAAACTAACCGTGAACTCTAAGTTGATGGTATTGGCTAGATTGATACATTTAGAAGATGTCAACTGACATAATATGGTATTGGCCATGATGATATAATAAAAATGACAAAATATAAACTAAAAATTGTATTGGGTTGGATAATACTATACAAGGAAGGAAAATTATGAAACAACCTATATCGACTAGGTTGAGACAATAGGATATAAGGAAGATAAAAAATATGGATAGAAAGGAGACAAAGAGGTAAAACGTAAAGAGACTTAGATGGAGTTAAACAAATAGTAATGATGGTATGATAAAAAATTATGAAAAAATATCTCACAAATTACCATGGGTCAATCCACCCCATTCCTAATATACCCTTTAAGGCATTTACTTAGGGATATTGATACACGAAAAATATTTTGTAAGAGAAAGTGTCAGTAAAGTGATGAAAGTGAAAAATTTTAGGTGTATATATATGTAACTTAGTACCTTTATAAATACTATCTTGCACCAAATAAAATTACAATGAAAAATAGGTACCCACTACCATGCATCGAAGACCTCTTGAACTATATCCATAGTGCTTGATACTTCACTAAGATCAACCTAAAGTTAGGTTACCACTAGGTTATAGTACATCATGAAGACATACAAAAGAAAAAATTTAATACACATGAAGGATTATATGAATGGATTATCATTCCTTTCAACTTGACTAATGTGCCAACCACATTCATGTCCTTGATAGATGATATATTTCATCCATTTGTCAATTTATTTACCATTGTCTATTTGGATGAAATCCTCATTTACAATAATATTTATGAGGATCATCTAGATCATGTTTTTCACATATTAGACACACAATCACAAGTTATAAGATAACTTAAATAAGGGTTTGTTCATCATTACAAGAATTCAGTAATTGGCATATATAATGAACCACATCAATATTCATGTAGACTTGTTGAAGGTCAGGGTGATCCAAGATTGGTGTAGTCCTTACAATCTTTTAGAATTCAAGAATTTTCTTAGACTTATCAAATTCTACTACAATTTTTTTCTTGTGTTCTCAAACATGTAACAACCTCTTAGTTAGATCATTCATGTTAAAGAAACCATCAATTACACACCTATAAAAAAATGTAATTGATGGAGTAAATTACTTTGAACTCCATTCCATTACATTCAAATATACATTAAACACATTACTCATGTATTATGGACATTATTTTACATACCCCTTAAAGATGTTAAATGAAATGGCTTGATATTAATCCATGTATGACCAATAACTATACACTAGTGTGAAAGTAGTTAAAAAATGATGACACTAAATTTTAGGTAAGGGGATAGTCATTCATTCTAATCACAAGACACTTTAGTTACTTTACATGCAAATCAATATAATAAATTCATGCCACATGAAATGGATGAATTACCTATAATAGTTCCACCTTGTGATAATGCAAAAGAAGGGAAAGTATATAGTTCGATGGATTTATTTTTGAAGGAAGATGTTCTAGCTCAAGAATATATCTTTTGGAAAGTAGTGATAAAAATTAGATTTCTTATTTATAAAGGTTATAAATGGGTAGTTGGTGATGGTAATACTATCTGATTATGGGAGGATCTCTAAATCTTCAACTTTCCTATCTTGGTTATTGATGATTTTAATGTTGTTATCTAATTTTTAAAATCAATGATAGGGAATAAATTTAGGGACTATTGGTCCTCATCTGACTAGGCCCAAAGTTGGAAAAACTTTTATTCCCAAGAGAAAATGAATACCATAATTGATTCTTGGATATTTTTAAATATAAGACCTCAAACACTCACTTATACTTATTTTATAAAGAATAAAAGATTATTTGACATTTGAATCCCATGGGGGAATATTCTATAAGATCTAGCTTCTTGGTGGATTAGGACCTTATAGACCATGACCCTTCCTAGTCCAAATTTTGGGATAAAAATTTGATCCCAAAAGTTGGTATTTTTCATAGCTAGTTTTTTAGAATAGAATTCTCACTATCAACAACCTTAAAATTAGGGGATTTTAGATTCATAATAGATGCAGTCTATACATGGAGGAGAAAGAATATATAAGCCACATTTTCCTAGAATTTAATTTCACTACTTCTATTTGGAATTATTTACTGTGTGATTTTAATATTGTTTGAGTCCCTCTACATTCCCTTTGGGACCTTTTTTTATAATGGAATCCACTTTAGAAGCACAAGGCCTTGAAGTTTATTTGTAACCTCACTCTTTTGCACTTTCTTTGGGGTATTTGGAAGGAAAGGAATCACATGATTTTTAGGGTAAAAATATTTGAGTGGTGGATCACTAAAGGAAAAAAATTCAAGGCTATTAAGGAAAATTGGACTTCCATTATTCCTAATAAGGATGATTAGAATTTTGGTGAGGATTTAAATATTCTTAAGTTTTATAACCTTAAGCTCCATCAATTTTTTGTTTATGTAATCATCCCACTCAAGAATCTACCAAGTGGACTCCCTCAACTGATGGTTGGTTCAAACTCAATTTTGATGGTGATTCAAAAGGTAACCCTATGTCAATCAGAGATAAAGGTGTGATTAGGGATTGTTTTGTAAATATGGTAATTACTTACATGGGAAAAATGGGTATCCAAACTAATCATGCTATTTAATCTAGGGAATCCATTTGGGGTATCAATTTGGCAAGATACATAGGTGTTTTCAATATTTCCATCAAGGAATAATCCTTTGATATCATTAAATATCTCAAAGGGACATTTCAGACATCTTGGACCATTGAGAACAAGATTAGTGATGCTAGGAATTTTATGGCCTCTTTTCTAAGAGATTAACATTGGTCACATTTTAGAGAAGTAAATGGTTGTGTAGGTCTACTTATGAACCTAGGGGTTTCAAAACATTTTATGAATTGGGAAATGCAAGGTTCCAACCCAACCCCTTCACCCTTATAGATCATATTATTTTATACATGTTGAGGGTGGTCTAGATTGCCTTCCTATTTTTTTGATTTCTCTTTTAGGGTTACCTTAATGGTTATTCCCATGGTTTAGGATCATCTTGGTTTTCCTTCATTTGATGGTGTTGGTTTTGATTTTATTCTTTGTTTTCCATAGGTCCTTTATGACCCCAAATTTTCTCTTCCTCATTTACGTAAAAATTATTGATTTTCTCTTTGTTTTCCTCTCCTTGCTAGGGCTAGGCCCTTTATGGACCCCCATGGTCAAATTTATTTCTCAAAGTTCCTTTATTGGTTTTTCTTCTATTAGTGCTTCATTTAGGGGAATTTAGCCCCCTTATGCTTAGGATGGTGCTTTTTTTTATTTCCCTCGTATGTGATCTTTATTTGTGATTTTTTGGATTTTTCTTGTAGAGACCTGGACCTCATTATGTGTCTAGGGTTGGATTCTACACTAGCTTCTAAATGTGAGATTATACTAATAAAAATAAGGTATTGGATCACCTTAACTAATCTTTTGGCTCTCATCAAAATGCTAGACACTTGTGTCCATATTTTTGCATATTTGGTATCCATCTACTTTGACACCACCACTACATCGAGTAAATAGGTTTGATAGTTATAATTGTCTTAAAAAAAATTCTAAAATATTTGACATATTTATGTTCTTAATGACACACCTTATCAGGGAATATTTTATGAGGCACATTATGCCAATACATTAGGCCACTTTAGTGTTACAATTAATCTCATTGCATTGTAATTAAACTTATGCCAACCACTCACAATCCTGGAACACCACATCATGTCTTACAATCCTTGTCACACCAAAAATCTCAAAAATAGGAAGCTAGGACATTACACACCTACACTTTATCCACATAGGCCATGGGTATTTATCACCATGGGTTTCATGACTAAATTATATATGATGAAGCACTACCATAACACAATGTTTATTATAGTGGACATGTTTTTAAATATGGATATCTTAGATGCCTTCAAGAAAGGTATTAACATAGATAACATTATGAAATATTTATTCATCCATGTATGGGTTCAATTTTATCTCCCTACATCCATTTTATCTAATTGGGAATTGCACTTTGTGAGTCATTTTTAGAAATCATTGTGAGACCTAATGGGTACACAATTGAATTGGTCAATGAAATTTAATCCATAGATATATGAAAAACTTAAATTGACAACCACACACTTTTTCATTTTCTTCAAATGTAAAACCATGCATATACTCACACTTAGGATGAAAAACTATCGTACATCCAACATGATTATAATTTCACACTTTTACAAGGCATAATCCATTATAGATATGTATTGGTTTCCATCAAGTGGAAACTTTAGACATATACCACCATGAAATACCCAGTGCTAAGTTGTGCATAAAATAAATGGAAGTAGAAAATTACATATTTTTATGCAACACACACAAAATATGTTCATTAATAGGTTTAACATATCATTTTTCATGCACAATAGAACTAATAATAGCACAATGATGCACATTTAACATATTATGAATTTTGGGTTGGTGATAAACTATAGTTACATCTTCAAAAAGAATGTATTAAGGATCCACACAAAAAGATCAAGCATTTGAGTTATGGTTCTTACATAATTCTTAACATAGCTATTGATAATTCACTCATTATTAATCTACATCCATACTTGGGTATGCATCCAATATTCAATGTGGAGTTTGTAAAGCCTTTCTTCTCTTCACTTCTAGAGCCAATATGACACAACATGATTTTGATTAAGATTCTAAGAAATTATGTCTTATAGATAAGGAACAAGTCATTGATGTGACATATATGAAAATAACCATGACATACATCAGTTGTTTTGATTGGTCATGGCTAGGCATTATGCTCATTGAGGTAATTAACAGTGCAATGGAGTCTATTAATGGTCAAGGAAGGGTGAATGATTCATGCACACCCTTATATCCACTTGAATCTACACAAGATTCATCACCCCTATTTAAAAAATTGAACTCTCCATCCTTATCACATCTCATGGAGAGTATAAAGACTCAAAATCATGCATAGAAATAGTGTAGTGCTTTGCATCCTCTTATAAAGTTCTCACTTATCTTTTAGCTCACCTAACACTGTGTGATATTCAAAAAGTATGATGACAACTTTGTGTATTTCCTTGAGGATTCCCATACATGTTTCACTCTTACTTTGTAGGCCTCATAGCTTCCATATTTCCATGTAAACATAAAAAACACTCATAAATTTTGTAGTCTTATACAACTAATATTGCATCACTCATATATCCTAATGTCTTGTGCTAACTTATGCACATAGTAATCATAGTTTCTAAAATAAAACACATTAATACATATCATTTATATATTTTCAATGTTGTACACCTGATCATATCATCTAAAAATTATCCCAGTGTTGTATATCACCTCACATCCTTGTGACATGTCAAAAATACTTGTGCATTACTTCTCCATATGTCTTGTGTTACCAAAACCCTATATAAAACTATTAAAAAATAGAATTATATTACTATAATTTTGATACCATGTAATACACTCCATAATTGGACAATTTTAGAGCATCTTTAGCATACCATATACTAGTCCAATTATCACTTGTTTAGGGAAGATGAATAAATTTTATGATTATCTCTCCCACAACTATTTTCAATTGTAACTACCATCTTATACATGTATATGTACATATATTTATCATAACCACATTCAACATATAATTACATAGGATTAACCTAAAATATATACACCTACATATATTCATCCATAGAACTAATAAATCACACATAGACCATAATGAAGTTTTTTCCCATTTTATATAGCATTCAAACATATTTATTTTCTTGTATAATTTTTTAATAGTATAGGCATTAAACAAGAAATAATTATCCTTATAATATAATAACTTAAACTCTTATCCTTATTGACTCATTTTACACGTTTGTACTTTTTCCTATTCTACATATTTAATAGAGGTTGCCTTCTTGAAAATCAGTCTTATGCTTATCTCAAATGTGCTTCAATAGAATATCTTAGTTAATCTTTCTCGATCATTCTAAAATATGCCACTTATCTCTAAGTGTGGCACTAACCAATGAATAACCTATTCTAGGAACTATTTATACACACTTTTTTTGAATTATATAGAACCTTAGTCTTATATACTTTGGAAAATACATATCATGGATATACCTTTAGCTTCTAGACCTTTCTTACTACCAAAAGAATCACATGCACTATCTCTCTATGTGAACTTTATTATATATTAGTCTAACTAATGTTATTATAATGACCTAGGCCTTATTTCTTGCCTAAAATGTTATAAACCTACTTATCTTCCATCTCTACAAGGTATAGACTTTCACTTATTTTCCAACTACCTAGACATGTGCATGCCAATCAAATGCCTAGATAGACACAAGTGTCCTATTATTATGGAAGTGTATACTACCCTAAAGTCATCTAATTTTCAAATGAAATGTATCTTAAAGGTAGGACTAAGTTATTTAATGTGACATATTCTCCAAAGGGATTTGTTATGAATATAAGATCAATCATCATTCATCCCTCACCTAACACAAAACAAAAATCACTCAATCAAGCACTAAAGTGATAAAATATTCTATAATTTATCTTATTCCCATATCGGTCATATGTAAATATATCTATAGGTTTGAAGTATTGAAGGAGTATCCAAAGATCCATATTTTCCAAGTTAGAATCTAGGTCATTATTGTACTTTCTTATCACACATTACATTATTCAGACAAGCCAAAATGTAGGGAATAAATACATAAGTCTAAGGCCCTCTTCCCTCCACTTTTTTCTTTATCCTTCATCTTATTCCATAATGTAACAATATCTATGTTGTGGGTCTGACTACCTACCCTAGACACTTTGATGTTATATAAAATATTATACAACATTATAGTTGTACTTTGGACATCAATAATTAATTCTTGAGGAACCTATGTAATCTACATTTGCTTCCATATTTTCAAGGCCTCCTCAATACTCTGGTGTATTTTCTTCATTTCCTCCCTATTGGAATCCATAAAAGTGTTGAAATCCTCAATATATTTAGTAGGGTCATTAGATTTATATTGGGCTTCTTGGCTAAAGAGAATAGGTTTTATATTTGTTTGAATTCCACCTCACTTTTTGTTCTCATTTTGACCATCTTCCTCTTTCTCGCTCTCTAAAAATTCCCACTTTCCTTGTTGAACCAAGTGGAGACTGTGGGTATCTCTATCAAAACTAAATTTGGTCTTTCATCTCTAACATTCTGCATGTCCTTCACCCATTAGGGAACAATAAGTTCTCCTATTTATTCAGCTTGAGCAAGATCTAAGGTAGTATTAGGTGGAGAGGTCATTATAATGTATATAATCATATTTTTTATAAGGGAGGAAATTATTTGAATAAGTATTTGGGGAATTTTTTGGCTAACCATTTCCTATGGGGATTTTTCTTTCAAAGGTGTTACCTTTACTAAGAATCTAGTTAAACATGAGGTTATTTCCATAGTCATTGTTGTTTTTGGCATGGATAAAAGATAGGGCATAGGGATATCTATTTGGGTTAACTTTTTATTAGGATTTTTGGGATTATTGAAAATAAAAAATGTGACCAAATTATCAAAGTAGACTGCCCTAAGAGTCCTTATTAGTTTTGGATAAGAAAGAATATCTAGATCAACACTAGTCCTAATATAACTAGATGATATAATCTTAGGCATTATTAAAGGTAAGTTTATATTTGGAATTTCTACATTAAGCATTGAATAAATAATGAAAGTGACTACCTCATCAATTTTATGACTTTGTTCTTATGTGAGGTTGGCTAAGGTCTCTCCCCTTTCAAGTTCACCCAAACTCAAAGCTTTGGATTTTTCTAGCTTAGCTTCTTCATTATATCATTGTGCCATGCCCATTTCCTACTATTCTTCCTCTAGATTAATAATCAAACCAGATGTTACTTTTTCTATTTATTCTTCTTCTCTAAGATATATTGTAGTTTTTACATCCTTTTTCTCCTCTTCAATAGCTTCTTCTATAATAGGGAGACCAATGGATTCCCTCTCTTCTAGTTTTTTATCATGTGAAGGAGTAGGGGAGTCATTATGATTCCTTTGGTTGGTAAATATGGTGGATTGGAAGGTAGATAAGATGGTAGAGGGGTTGTGGGAACAACTATGGTAGGAAGTGGAGCTGAAGGTGATGAAGTGGAAGGAGTGGAAGGTACGTGGATTTCTTGAGGGGATTTAGGAGATTGCAAAGAGTCAAGATTAGTTGGAATTGAATTAAAATAAATTTGAAATAATTTAAGAAGGCTTACTTGGGTGACTTTATTAATGGGAGGCAAAGGAGTCATCATAAAAATACTCCTCCTTTGTTTAATTGAGGAAGCATCTGATCTCTCCCTTGTAGTTATTATTCCCAAGACCTGTACATGTGAAGTTATTGAAGTAAAAGGGAATTTAGGACTAAGAATTACTCTCAAAATCTCCTTCTTAAGATGAGGATTTGGTTCACTCTAAATACCAAATTAATTTGGTTACTCTTTTATAGGTTCTGCTAAAGGGGAAGAAGGTTGATTTGGTGGCTAAAAGCCTTGTGGTGGATATGGAGGTGATTACTGACCCTAAAAATTTTGGGCCTCTTATTATATTTCCTCTAGGTTGTATTTTAGGGATTAAGAAAGTATCATAGACATTGACTTATCTTTCATCTTTATGCATGCTTCTAAATCATATGAGGAATTTAAGAAATTTTGATCATGATCATATGCCTAATGATTATAAGAGACATGCACTTTCTTCTTATCCAAGATAGTTTTGAGATACCCCTTATTTTATTTTTGGGGTCTCATTATATAAAAGGTACAAACTATAAGTTATATTTTGTTCTAGCCTTCCCAGATTGAATGAGACTTAGTCACATATTGATGTTGTCTAATGCTAAAATGAGTCTTGAATTAGTAGTCAAAATGTTTCTGAACTGACTCCTCATCAATAATATTAAATAATTGATAGGATATTACTATCCCATAATGTGGTATATAACATGATGTGGCAATAATAGAGGAACAATCTTGGTACTTTCTACTCAGATGACAGTTACATATGGATATAACTAGTAATCTGCCATTTTACTTAGGCTCCATGTTATGCTTTTTGATAGTCTAGGAATTGAGTTCCCTAAATTTCTTGGTATATATGACGATATATATCATTACTTATCCTTATGATTTAGTTCTTTTACCTATGAATGAACATAAAATAAAAATCCTCTCTGACCCTGTTTCTCACATATTCATCTGAGGGTTATCATTCTTGACCATAAGGATTATAAACATTGGCCATTACCATGTCCAATAAGTAAGACATCATGTAAAAATTGATTTACTTAGGCCTATAATTAGGGTAGAGCATCTATGACTTTAGTTGTGCACTTATAATCTTCCCCAATGCCACCAATTTGTTAGTTGTTAGGAGTATATCCAATAGTCGAACCCATTCAACCTGAACATATGCAATACTTAGAAAACCATATAAATCATTTAAAAGTGACATTTTTATTTCAACTCCAAGTCTTAATTTATTTATTAAATTTGATGATATTTACCCCTTTGGATTTATCCTATGACCTTTTTCAAGATATTGCTTTAACTTTCCATCTATAGCATTATGCTTAAGCCAAACATTAGTAGAGACTTGATTGTAGGTAGTCTCACGATAGGGGACCCTAAGATATATTTTGAATGACCTTACTAAAATGTAATTAGAGGTGGTTTTGAATTTATTTACATGAACAATATCCATAACAATGGTTCTATTAACAATTAAAAGTGTCAAGAGGTCAATACATGGTATTACCTCAAGTTTAACTACCGCTTGGTGAAGACCTTGATCTTTTATTGGTATCAAATAATATATGTGTTACTTGGCCTTCAAAGAGAGTTCATATTCTATATAATATGATAGGATAGATTCAACCTCTTCCCAAAGCATGGATTAATGTAGAGATTTGAAGTTTAGTGCACTCTTATCAAATACTGTATTTTTATATTCTATCAGTCCTATAAATGAGTATGGGGAGGGAACTGAGGGCTTACCCTATTTTGATGAAGAGGCCATTATTATCATTTAGTTTTTGTAATTCCTTTTATTTCCTAGAATATTGTATTTGACTCATACTAGCTGAAGAAAATTAGGGCTCACTTATCACTATGGAAGCTTGGGAATGCACTTGTTTAATTGAAAAAGTAATGTCAAAGTGAATTCTTATTATCATAAATTTTATATATATATATATATATATATATATATATATATATATCATTCACAAGCTTGATCATTGAATGTATTCATATTCCTTTAATGTAGATAATGAAAATTTAATTTTAATGTTTATTTCAATTTGAATGTGCTAGTCAACTTTGGCAAGTACCCTTACTTTCCAAATGGTAATCATTTATTAAATATTTATGTCTAGTCATTACTTTTGAGATAGTTGTTAGTCATTCGTTGAATTATTTATTTATCATGGTTTTGATCCTTTCGCTTTATTTTTTGTCCATGCCTTCCTTAGTGCCACTTATCAGGTCTTTGTTAAGTTGACCCTTTAAATTTATTCACTATGTTGGGTAGGTCATGTAGCGATGAGTTAATGTGATTAAGCCACATGACCTAATTTCATATCACTAAAAGCATAGAAGCTCAGAACATTAGACTAGTATTCCTTTTAGTGAAGAAGTTTTTGTGGTCATGGGTCACCATGATCAATACACATGGAATTATATCAAAATCTTAGAGAATCAATATCTTGTAATCATTGGATTATAAACCAAAGAACTGATTTACCTTCTCATGGATGTGGATTACCACATATGTGACAACTGTCAATCACTCAAAACCCTAGAGGCTTAAAATATCAAAACCATTTGAATGGTATTCCTTTCAATGAATAATTTTCCATGGCCATGTGTCACCATGATCAAGACACATGGAACAATATCAGAAACCTAGAGAATTAGGAGATCAGAATCATTTGAACATGGGAACATGAAACTATTAAAATTTACAATAAATAAATGAAGTTACCATATTTCTATTTTAATGTGAATATACCATGTGTTGAGTTTGTAGATCTTGAGAGATCAGAAGACTTAAAATTTTAACAATGTAGAAATCTTGTAAACATCCATAACTTTTAAGACTTATAAATTTTGCAATCATCCAAAATTTTGAATGATGTG
Organism: Torreya grandis; assembly: GCA_037957365.1. Classification (NCBI taxonomy): domain Eukaryota; kingdom Viridiplantae; phylum Streptophyta; class Pinopsida; order Cupressales; family Taxaceae; genus Torreya; species Torreya grandis. The sequence goes on along the minus strand of JARHVA010000023.1, from coordinate 1,680,147 downwards.
AGAGTGATGCATGTCACAACCACATATAATATAAATTATGGTTCTAATAGGATAAAATTAATTGTATTTGGTTTTTAATATTGTGATCAAAAATATATATGCTAGAACATGTAAATATTAGTTCCATTAGGTCATAAATTAGAACATCATATCAAAATAAAAGTCATGAAAACCCAAGGTTCAAAATGACTTATGATACTAGTTTAATCTTGGATATTCATAATTTGAACTTGTGTAATACTAGATTTTTTTGAAATAACCCTAGATGAAAAATGCATGATAACCTAGTTATATATATTTAGTATCATATCTCCCTGAATAAAGGTTTTACAATAATGGGTCCCTATTTTAAAATTTTAAAATGGGGTGTTTGTGTGTTAAGGCAAAATAATATTTTAGATATGTCTATTGCACCATAATTAGTAATCTTAATAATTAAAAAAATAGTTTTTTATAATAATGATACATACAAATAAGTTCCCCATCCTTATCCATCAATGGAATGAGAAATAAAATTAATTAATTTGAGTAGTTGGGATTCCTTCACCATGTGATATAAATAATTGACTACTTCCAAAGGTGGTTTTCAATTAGGCCATGGGGAACAAAAATAATGATGATTGAATTTTTAGTAAATGTCCAATAATTAATAATCTAAAATATTCTCCCCATATAACAAATCCCTTTAATAGGCTAGAGGTACAATCTCATGATGATTATTTCAAGCTAACTAGATGCTAAAATACCCTACTGAAGATTGAGATGCCAACTAAAGAAGAATGGGAACTAATAAAAATGGACTTATCTAAAGCCTTGGACATCTTATAAAATATGGTCTATCTAATAACATTAAATCCAAATAAATGATCTTGAATCACTAGGCACATATTTTTGTAGATGTAGAAGACTCATTGGGTATTTCATAATGGATATCGCAAGTCACCAATCATTCCAAAAGCTAAGAAATTAGGGAAAATTTATTTGAACAAACAAGTTAAAGGGAGACTTTAGTAATTAAGTATGTCAACATCATGCCATTAAAACAATGTTGATTTTATGATAAATCACTCAATCAATCAATGCCAAACTAGGTTGACATCAACTAGGAAGTCAGAGGCTTAATCTAGCCTTTTTAAACCAATTGGGCCAATATTAGAGCTTATTTATAAGATTCCACTTAAGGAAAAAATGAAAACTATAAAACAAAAATATTCTTAAGAAGACTAGGTCAAATATAAATTTCATGATCTAAAGTTATGAAATGAACAAGTACTAAGTACAAAAGTAACCTTTGCCTTCTCCACGCAGTGTACCTAATTTTCAAAAATGTTTTACAATCAATCTTTCCTTTGTGTAATGTAACTGACCCATAGCCTAAAAAATGAATAAAGGTGAACAAATCCATCCATAATTTTATATTTAAGGAGGAAATATCATCCTTATAAATAAATTAAGTGTTATCAAAATGGAAAATGAATCTTCCCTCAAATAATAAAGGATACATTCCATCTCATTCCATGGTTAGGCAAAAGGAAATTAATCACTTTCCACTAAAATGAGATGGGGGATACTAGTAAAAATCATTGGTAAACATCAATAATGTTTCCTCCATTGAATACTTTATAAGGTGAGTTCTTGAGTTTTTCCATCCCCTGCCACATGCCCTAAACTAGAAGGTGTTGGCCCTTTCTAGGCTTCATAATACATACCAAGAAAGAAGGGGGCATGTCAAAAGGCTATAAAGGAAAAAACAAAGTTTCCATAACTAAAACCCACTAGTAACAAGAATCTCAAAGTCCCTCTAATGAAAGCCCATGATAGTTCATGGTATTCATGGGTTTAATTGGTGGATTTTTCTCAAGAATAAAGCACTAAAAAGGTGTCTTTTATTGAAATTTATTCATCAAGTTATGGATTGTGGCTTAGATAAGGTCACCCACCACTCTTCAAATTATTAGTCTAAGCCTTGTAGATGAAGTGTTTACCAGTTAGACACTTTCAAAGGATGGAGTGTTGGAGATTCCTCTTAGAGGACACTTCATATTAGATGTGGAGAAATAAATGTGGAAAGGCTATGGTAGATTTTATAAGAATGGTGATATGATGTAGATCCATCTCCTTATTAGTAATTCTCACTAATTCCCATTACTTTTTAATGATTATAGATTTCATTACCTCATCTTTCTCCCATGTAACCATAGTATAAGGGTCCTATAAATGAATCCATAGTGGGATATGTTCTATGAAAAATGGAAAAAACAATATATTTTTATTTGTCTTTTTGAGCAAGGATACCCCATGCTCCATTGTAAATGTAGTGTAAAAAACTATGCTAAAGGATAAATTCCTTAGCCATTTTTTTAACGTGAAGAGGTATAAAGAGCATTAGGATAAACACTTTAAAAAATTATTTGATGAAATAGAGGGACCCATTGTAATATAAGCCCCCAAAAAATTGCATAACAACAATTACTCTATCAATTCCAATTCATCCCAAAATATCTACACCATTTATCTTGGTGATCGAATGAAGTGAAATGATCCTCTAAAGGAAAAATTAAAATCAAAACAAAGGTGGAGCCCACTACCTAATCATTGAAAAATGGCTAAAAATTCAAAATAGTGAGGTGATAAAGGCAATCAATGCCATAATTTTAATGATTAGTTATCACATTATAAGAGCATAGATCCACATGTATAGTTTGATAAGTCATACATCCTCTAAAGCGTATAATTTTTATGGTGGATTAATGATAAGGTGACATATTTATCATAAAAAAGGGGTTCCACCATGTCAACAAAGCTAATCAGTGAAATCTATGACCATCACCATGAACCCCTAAAAAATATTCCCATATCAATCTTCAATGTGATCGTTAATGTATTTTGACCAACTATTGAGCTAGATCACTAAGCATAAAGAATTTTTTGTGCTGTCAACCAAAATGTAAATTAAAATTTTGTGGATCAAAATTTTTCCCTTTTCTTTTTAAAAATTAAGTTGTGGTGAAAATAATTCACGTCTCAATGGCATCTATCTTACATGCATATTAAATAAGTGGTGGCTACCTAAAACCTCTAGCTATCTATTTAAAGGCGGATGAGTAAGATGGACAACACATGTCACCTACAAAGCATTAGAGGCAATGAGATTTGAAATTCCCACCCATTTTTAATCCTTTAGTCAAAATTATGTTATAAATGTAATAAACTCAATTATAACAAGGTATCGGCCAAATTTGTATTGTAGCTCCACTTTACCTTTCTTTCGATCATGAAATATTAAGCTTTATCAATTTTATTTAGTTTTGCATGATCACTTAACACCTTTGGAGTATGTTATGAAACTATGTAATTTATTTCTAAACATCTAAGCTAATACATTGTGGATATTTTCTTCCCTTTATCTTAATTATTTGTTTTAACATTAATTCTATGTGATATTGAGTGTTTGCCTCTTATAGTATATAAAATGTTATGTTTTGGATATTTAAGAAAGGTAAAATAGGTTATTTTGTGTCAATTTTTAAGTTTTTAGATAGTTTTTGGCCTTTAATTCCTTAGTGCATCACTCATTTTAAATTTTATCATTTTATTTATGTCGTTTATCCTCCATTTTACTTTATAGAACTTTTATTTCCTGCACTAGGTTAGATTAATATAAGGATTTAGCCTTTACATTCTATAGGTCACCTTACAGGCAAGTCCCACACTACAAATTTTCCCAATATGTTGAGCTCAATGATGAGAATAATTATAGAACATTTTTGAGTACCAACCATATTTGTTAGCATGTCTAGTAGGACCCAAAACCATCCTAGTGTCTAATTTTCAAACTTTAACAAATATTTTGGTGAGTATATTGGTTATGATGTTGTAAAGAACACTAAAATTATCACCTAGTATATCTTTATATAATAAATATCTAGTTTTATTATGAGAAGGATACACAGAGTTTAGTATCCAAAGAATAATCAAGCTAAATATTAACTAGTGAAATTTTTTAAAAAAAAGGACAATTATTTATGCACAACCTTGCATCCTACCTTGCACCTACTCATAGCTGCACAAACCTTATCCTATTAAAATACTTGATCTCTTCAACCTTACACCATATCACAAAAAGTATACACACTTGCAGTCATGGAAAATAATGGTGTAACACCTTACAATCCCCCACACAACTCTTACTTGTATCATAACTTGCACAACACTTTACATTATTATCAAAGTGACACAATACCTTGGTGCATTATTTGTATAACCCCATGCATGCTACACTCTTACTTCATAACTCTCATAGATTCCATACTTATGTATAAAAACTCTACAACACTTGTAGCTTTTACATTATTTCACACCTCATATCACAATGCTTATATCTCCTATATCCTTATCTAAATTTTGCATGTAATACTAATATTTTATATAATACCACATAATACCACACATCATACTTATATTTTGAGATTTTATGCACCCCATTGTATCATTTGTATCAAATTATTGTGTATCATATTGCATCTATGGAACATGTTAGCATGCTTGCACATTATTTATTAATAGACCACATGTTATCAAATTTCTTAGAGAACCATTACACATCAATGTTCATTTCACAAAAATTCACTACCAAATGGCACACTTTATGTTTGTACCAGGTCAAATAATATCTATAACATACCACACATAAATTATAATTGTCACTTAATTAGGGAAGGTGAAGTGACTTCATAACCATATCTCTAGTAACCATTTTGAGTTGTAACTTCCATCCTATATAAGTACATATACATATATGCATTATAACCACATTTTGCATATAGTTACCTAAGAGTGACCTATAGTATATGCACATGCACATCTATTTATGCATAGAGATGAAAAATCACACAAAAAAATTATTTGTTGGGATTTAATTTAACACTCAAACACATATGTTGTCATTTATTTTTTTTATAAATTTATATTTAATCAATGAAGAAACATTCCCCTTCTAATACAGGATATTGTATTCTTAGTTTTATTGACTTATTTTTTACATTTGTAATTTTTGATATTCTACATATTGAATAAAAGTTACCTTTTTATTTATTAACATTCTAATTATCTTCAATATGCTTGGGTAGATTAGTATAGTTAACATTTCAAACACATTATAAAATCCATCATTATCTCTAAGTGTGGATTTTCCCACTACACACCCAATCTTGTACACTACCATGCAAATCATTGGTATCAAAGCATAGCTATTTCTTATGGTTTTAAACATGAGAAAATGGTATGAGAAATAGGGATTAATAAAAATATTTGTCTCAACCTACCCAAAATAAAATCGTATCAAGAAAAATATGGATGATGCCTAGAAGAAACCTAAGGTACTGATAAATGTCCAAAAGCTTATTGAGAATTACCTAGAAGCCCAACACACAAATATATTTATCTAAATTTACAAGTTTATGTTTTAGCTTGACTCAACATTTTCATCTTCTTTTTTGTAACCACTCACCAAAATTTTTAGAAATATACTTCCTTCTAAGTGCAATTCAATCTTGGCATTCTTATGATTGAAGTAAAAATCAACACTATAACATTGGATGGTTGGGTTAAACAACTTGAGGCATAATTATTAGTCAATGAGTTAAATAATGCTGATAATATCACATTTGTATTGTTGGATATGTCCACACTAGTGGGAAACTATCAACACACAATGCTCACAAGACTACATTCTAATAAAGTCTTAGAATACTTTTGTCAATGTGTTAAAGGAGGAATAATATCATATAATATACTTTGAGGATGAATTCATAAAGTTATAATAGTTTCACCAATTTTAGGAGTAGTCAATCAAATAATACAACAATGAATTTCATGACTGCACTATGCATCTACATGATAACTTGAAAAAATAACATAAGGTCCTAATATACATTAGTGAAATTTCACCTTATATTCATGTAAATATGGAGTTGCTTAATTTTGAATCTATGGGGAAATCTTATTACGATGCCACACATATACAAGCCAAGGTGAATATGAATTAGTATCTCACATCTTCTTACAACACTTTGCACAAGATCTAGCTTGCACACAATGCATCATCTCAACCACCTTCACAAAAGTAAAACACATATTATAAAGGAGAAAAATCTAAGAGGGACACACACTACTAGAAGGATCATGAACCTTTTAACTCACACAAAGTTAAGGAAAAACTAGATGACAAGTGGAACCATCACTCAAATGGCCATGATGATTCTAAATACCATACAAAATAATTATTTATTGCATAATATAAATTAGGTCATGTGTCCATGGATGACACTAATATTGATAGTTATTATCTAAGCAATTATTCCATGATACTAGACACTTTGAAGGAGTGTAAGTGTCTCTTCCACCTAAAGTTTTGGGTCAAATTACATCTTGTACATGTCATTCTTGATAGTGGGAGTCAAAATAAAATCATTTTTAAAGACATGTTTTGACATATCACACTTCCTACTATGGAACATCCATACCTAAACTACTTGGATGGATCCATCCAAGCAAAGATATACAGGTGTATGATTATATTTTTGAGATATTGATTAAAAATTTTATATATATATATATATATATATATATATATAATAAATTAAACCCAACAACATAATAACATTACAAGGAGGGAAATAAATTAATAATCAAAAACTTAAGAGTGAAATATTACCATCACCTTATCCTTTATAGCTTCTCTCCAATATTTTCCAACTGATTCTAATGTAATATGATTTGGTTGTGGATTGCTTGATGGTAGCTTCAATATGGATCTAATGGCTTCGTTGGATAGTTGAATGGATTTAAAGAGTGTATGGATGCTTCTAATATGGTTGGTATGAGAGTAATATGAAGGATTATGGATTTCCCAATTTTATTATTAACTTGGCCATGGCCCAAGCATGGATTTTTATAGGATGGTGGAGGGAGTTTTATGGGAATTTTAAATTATTTAAAAGCCTTTATTTTAGATATTTCTAGAATCTTAGAGAGGCTTCTCTAGTTATATAGGTTTATTGGTTAGTTTAAGGGATAATGGGGATTAAATGAGGTTTAAGGTTCATAGGGATGTAGGAGAGGCTAGGGTGGTAGGTTGGCTAGGGGGTAGTTGAACAAATATGAATTTTTTATTTGTAAGTGGGCTAGTGGGTAGTTAATGCAATAGGATTAGTAGTCAGGTAGTCTTGTTAGTAGGATAATGGGGTGATTAATTAGTCATAGAAGTTTACAAAGATTTATGGGGTATGGGAAATAGAATTTTACTTAATTGGCTAGGACTATGGTTATTAGATAAATTAGTAGGATTAATAAAATAATTAAGGTAAGAAGATTTAGGTGCATACATTTTACCCTCTTTGAAAGGGCATTGCAAGTGGATGAAGTGGAAGGGGTAATGGTATTTCAAAGAAAAACCATTTCATGGATAAGTTAGCAGATAATGGATGAGTTAGTAGATGATGTTAGTAGACATATTGCCCCCTTGAGGGGATATGTAGGGATAAATGAGATGGATGGCCACTCAAAAAGAGATTCTTAGGGTGGGATAAGAATAATATAATTATGGGATGGGATGCCCTAAGTATTAATTAAGCTAAGATTAAGATTCCCTATTTATAATGGCTTATGGGATAAAGGTACTTATCCTTAGAGGATAAGTCCTAGACAATGATGAATGACTAGGAGGGAGGCAGTTCGATTAAGATGATAAGATTGAAATTTATGAGACATTGAGATTGTTTGGGGAATGAAAAGATGAGATAGGCCATAATATGAAAATAACTCCCTAGCAAGGACACATGTAAAGGATAGCTAGAGGCTTATAAATGATATTCTACAAGTGACTATTGATTTTAAGTAACTTTAATATAAGGTTCATTACACACTATGATAAAATAAATTTGAGTGACCCATAGGGGAAAGGATGAGAAAGTAGTGGATGAGTGATCCTGGGGCACTAAGAAGTGGCCAAGTGCTACCTACCTAGTATGAAAATACCTCATGCCAATGTAGTTATGACTCAAGAGCTTAGATATAGTGGGGAATAGGAGACTATGCCATGGATTTTGAAACTTAGGGAGGATGATAATGTGATTAAATATATAATAAAAGGATGTATAAAGGGTTATGTGGATCAAAATTAGTGGATTGGGTTTGGATAATATAGTTAAAGAGGGTTAAATAGGATGAAAGGGGTAAAAAAAGGGGTGAATTGGGGGGTGAAATAGAAAAAGGTGGGGGTTAAAGGGTAATTTTAACTTTTAGCTAAAATGAAATTACACTCTGGAGACAAAGAGATGGATCACATTCCTCACTCATCACACTATAGAGAGAGTCTAGGAGCACTAGAGGGTAGATGATTTATAACCATTGGTGAGTAATCCATCCCTAACTAACTTATTTTCTCATTTACACATTTATTATAGTCATTTATTGCATATATTAGGTCATGGCAATACCACCATTAGGGGTATTACCCACAATCATGGTATTATCACCACAAATTATGGTATTGTAACTGAGTTATGGCTTTGAAAAAATACAAGGGTAACCTATGTTTTTTCAATACCATGTCAAATGATTAGCATTATTATAATAATACAAGGGGGAAAGTGGTTTTGTAAACTATATAATTTGACCTATAGTTTTAAAAAACCACATGTTTTAAATGGCAATGTTGTCAAGATTACTAGCTAGGGTAACATCATAATATGTGATATTGAGGTAATTAGGGATTAAGGTTAGTTAATGTGTTATAAAGGGAATAGGGAGAGAAGATGTAGGTGTAATTTAATTAGGTGTAAAATTTAGCAAGTTAGTAATAGGGGAATGTTAGTAGTTGGTGTGACTAGTGAGATAGGTTGGTTAGATGAGTGATTCAAGAGGTAGATAGTAGTTATATGGGGATGGGTAAGCTTTGGTGGAATACAAAAATATAGTTAAGAAGGGTAATTAGGTAGTTATTATGGATTAGTTAGAAGGGAAAGATTAAATAGGTGGTTAGGTTAGGGAGCTAGATTAGATGCATGAGACAGGGGATAGGTACTAGATAGATGGGATGGAATAGGTAATGTGATGGGTGAGAAAGTTGGTTAAGAAGGGTTTAGTTAGATAGGAGGGATTAATTAAAGGAAAGAGTTGATTCAATGATTAGATTAGGACATGGGTAATATTAGTAGGATGGGGGCTTAGAATAGGTAGATGGGATGGGTAAGATAAGTAGGGCAGGATAACATTGATGGATTTGAATAGTCAAGATGTGATAGATTTTGAGGGATAGTGGATTTGATAAGATGTGTATTGATGCAGGAGGATTTAGACATGTTGGCATCCAAATTACATCATCTATTGGTATTATTTGAGATGCATTATTTGGCACATATAGAGTATGGAGTGCTTGAGATGGTGGGCCTATATTACATCACTATTATGCCCATGGTGTGGATCAACAAGGCATTGATTACATCTCTAGTTAAGATATGGCATTCAGAGACCAACACATTCCATTTTGTGACTGGTGAGATGACAGTGATGCTTAAGGATGTACTGCATATTTTTTGACTACTGATGAAAGGTGATACGATGTACTGGTGATCACATACCCTTAGGGTGACTATGTAGAGACTATGTTGTGGTATTTAAATTATATTTTATAATTCTAGGGTTGATATTGATAGAGCCTTGAGAGAGGGGTCTATTAATAGGTTGACTCTAGTGGTTATGTCTCTTATTACCAGTATACTCTTATTAGAAAAGAATGGTTAATTGTTCCACTTGGGATTGGAGGATATGGTATCTAATATGGTTCAGGATTATTAATTTTTTTATTGGGGTCTCATGGTATTATCCCATTTATATAGAGAGATTCATATAGGGGCCTATAGAGGATCAATAAGCCTAGGTCCCTCTCTACTATTACTGATATAGAGTTGGGAGCACATTGTAATAAAGAGACTATTAGGCACTCATGTAGATAAGTAGCCTAACCATCCTTTATGTTTAGATGGTACATTATTCTTGGAGTGTAGAGATCCCATGCCGGCAAATATGTGATTTTATAGTTAGACATTTGACACTCTAGATCTGATTAGATCCCATGGATCCCTTATAAATAGGTCCAGTGGAGATGGGATGAGGATGCAAATGTTACACATTTTATGCTCATAGAGTGTTATTTGAATAGTCATCATGATTAAATTATTGAGATATATAAGTCTAATTAAGTGGAATGATAGTTTGGGACATAACAAGATGTTCCCAGAGAGGAGCATCTATTTGCTCACAATGATAGGGAGAGGTTGCAGTGGGGGGCTTTAGTAGACATAGCACTAGCAAAATTAGACTATGAGAGAATTAACCCTATTATATGGGTTTATTAAAATCCCATACTAGATCCAAGAGTGACAATGACCTATACAACTTGGTGGGCCCATAGATGATCTCATAGATTACTTAGATAGCTAGTAGGAGTGAGGAGTGGGTTGTACAAAGATTATTATAGGTGTAGGCTCAATTAGGGAAGAGGAAATAATAAATACCACATCCCTAGGCATAGGTTCATCAGAATACATAGGTAGGGCTAGATGTTATAGATAATGATGGGGGAGATCAGGGGGTTAGAGATGAAGAGTAGGCTAGAGGTGGGGATCAGGTAGGGAGGGGAGTAAGTGTACATGATACAAGATCATCAAGGAATTTTGAGTGATTATGATTAGGCACTATTGGGTAGGATAAGGAGAGAGGTATAGGCCCAAGATATAGAAGTGGTAGGTATCTCACCTAAGCAAGATAGGATAGTTGCAGATTTATAGAGATAAATCATTTAGAGGGATAGCTAGATGGTAGGGGTAGTTGGACAAGTTATAAAACTGATGGGATAGGTGGAAACCTTTTAGGGGTAGATGGGTTAGAGATAGGCTCAAGATGGACAAATAGATTCACTATAGAGGTAGATTTAGAGTTGAGACATATAGATAGCCTCATACAAAGTCAGACTAGACAACTTTGGTCAAGGCTAAGGGAGAGAGTTAAATTTATAGGTTCCCAAGAAGGCCAAAGAGGAGGATGATATTTTATTAAAATAATGAGATATGGGGATGGTGATGAGATTGATAGGTCAGTTGACACAAGAGGTTTAATATTACATAGATTTGTATGAAGGTGTAGTGCCATTAGATTGGTATACACTAATTTTTAGATCCAGTTCCTCCCAGTCCATGCATTAACCTGATAGGAGACCACCTAGACAATAATGATTATGGATTTATATTTTTGAGATAGGTTTTATATTATGGACATGTATTTATTTTATCACATTGATGTCCATGGGGTCCACTTGTGTAGTTATATATTTTGACATGGACTCTTATGGACATTATGGACCATATATATGTGATTGTGATTATGTTATGTATGATGATGTATGGATTGTGTTTATTTATATGTGATTATTGGTTATAGATATATGGATCATGGATGTTGTTGGTTATGTATTTAGATTATGTGATTGAATATTATTATTTATATTTTTATGTGATGATGAGTAGTTATGGATGAGATGATGATGATGATGATGATGATGATGATGATGATGATGATGATGCATAGGTTTAAATTATTGACTAGATGGTAGAGATGATTAATATGTGTTATGGTCTAGATATGGATGATGTTTATTGTTTATGTTTATAAAGTGATGGTTTAATGACATGTAATGATTAATAATATGTTCTCATAAATAATCCATTGATTTAATAATATGTCTTACAAATTAATTTTGGGTAAAATCCTCTTACACCAAGGAAGTGGGTGGTGTGTTGGGTAGTAGGCTAGGATTATTAAGAAGGATAGTGGAATGATTGGGTGGATGGAATGGGTGGGGAATTTAAGCCAATAAAGATGTAGGTAATCCAAAAAAAAATTCACATGTGAGTAGAAGTGTACTCATGACATGAGGATAGTCATGGTCACATTTGATTTAAAGTGCATAGGGGGAATTTGAGTGGGAACTCCATTTAGTGATATTTTCAATTTATATGTTGGGTTGTCACTTAAGGCCATCCTCATTCCCTTTTGTTAAAGGACAAAATTTAATACTTAAAAAGACAATCAAGACAACAAAACAAGATTCTTTACAAATATTTAAAAGATAAAAATATTTACGTGACCCAGTTAGTATCAATAAACTATTGACACTATTTACATATGTATATATGCATTGACTTGTGATAAAATAGAACACATACACATGTATAAAATCTATCACTTAATAAGATAATATAACAAGATTATGATGAAATTTTTGGCATAATGAGATAAAATGGAGGCTAAATATATACATATTGACTCCTATAAAAATATCTTAAGAAAATGATTCAAATGATTTTGGACAATTAAATATTATAAATAAAGGGATATAATAGTATTATTTACAATATGATAAAATTCCTTAAAACACTTAATATAAAGGTTGTTAAATGCAATTTATACAACATGACCTAAGGGAACTAAATTTAGGGATATAGTTAAATATTTAAAGGGGTAGATTGTGCCCAAAGATTGTTGTGGTAAATGAGACAAGGATCAAAGACCAATTATAACAAGTGTAGGATCTGAAGTGAATGATCAGGGTTCAGTTACAAAGCGTATTATAGATCTTAGAGTAAGAATTTTATATGACCTTTCTTTAGTGATGAGGTTAGTGGGTAAGATGAAAATTTATATGTAGGGGATAAGTGGGTATAAACAAAGGTGGGTGTGATTGAGTTTTATAGGAAGAAGATTCATTAATGAAGATGTGATTGCGATATGTATTAAGATGTCATAATGGAATGAGTAGATGTCTAAATGTGGACTAGATGTTCTAGATGACTCCACAATAGATATCCTCTTCACACTTTAAGTAATGATTCGACCCATATTTTAAACTCATATCTCCTAATTTTTCCCAAGCATATATTATATACCCACTATTAGGATCAAGGTCATATGGAAATGATGGAATGGAAAGGAAATATGAGAGTATATTGGTGATGGATGAATGTGCCTCAAAGAGTGGGGACTTATAGATGGAGGTTATTTAGAGAACTTAAGTATAAAAATACTTTAGATACATAATATTCATGGGCTCATCAAACTCATCACCATCTAACATGGCCAATTTATAGGCTCTTGATCCAAAATTTGCAATAATAATATAGGGCCCAAGCCAATTTACATAGAATTTTCCTTTCTTTTCTTACTCTGCATTGGTGTTTTTCTAATTTTCCTTTAGGATTAGGTCACCAAATTCTAATTCTATAGACTAGATCTTCTTTTGATATTATCCCTTAAGCTTATTTTGATTTACCCTAAGGTGATCTAAGGCATTTTGACATTTTTCATTTAATAGCTCGAGCTCTTGTAGCCTTTCTTATTTGTAATTATGATTAGTAATCATGCCCTACAAAGATATTTATAAGGAGGAGAGATCAAATTCAATAGGAAATATTGTTGTCATGCCATAGACTATATAATGTAGAGTGGCCATGGTAGGTGTTCTGACACTGGTTATTTAAGACTAAAGGGTGAGATATAATTGTAAATACCAATTTCTACCAGCATCATTGACAATTTTATTGAGAATATTGAGAAGTATTTTATTGGTTAATTCTATTTGTGCATTACCCTAGGGATATTAGGGTGTAGATAAATGTTGCTCAATGTGATAATGATTACAAAACTCTTTGATTTCTTGATTTTTTAAAGATTTTCCATTATCTGATATGATTTTGGCTAAGATTCCAAAGTGGCAAATAATATGATTTAGAATGAATTTTGATATTTGTAGACCTATGATATATATTAATGGAATTAATTCAACCCATTTCGTAAAATATTCTATATTTATATAATTATAAACTTATGTCCACCAGATGATGTAGGATTAATCTTTCCAATCAGGTATAGTCCCCATATAGAAAATGGCCATGAGCTCATTATAGTCTATAGATCTTATGTAGGGGCATGAATGAGATTACCATGATTTTGATAAGATACATATTTATGCACATATTTTTATGAATTATGATCCATTGTGAGCCAATAATATCCAATCTAGAGTAACTTCTTGGCTACGGCCATCCCATTGACATGAATGCCACATATACCATCATGGACCTTCTTTATTATAAGGGTAGCCTCCTCTGATGTTAGGTATCTCAACAAAGTCCCATCATTCCTCATTGATAGAGCATGATACCAAGTATGGTAAACAAATATGTGAAATGAATGAAGGCTTTACATTGGTGGTGATTAAGGTCTAATGGTAGAATGTTGTTGTGGAGGTAAGTGTAAATGTCATGGCACTAGGGTAGACTGGGATTAAGTATAACACAAATTTGATAATGAGCTATTGATTGATGAGATACTAATAATAGTTTTTAAATTATAAATTTACCCTCAATTACATATTTTTTAAGATATATCAAAGAACCAATAGTGGACATTGAGTCAACAACTTTATTACTTTCCCTAAGAACTTGCTCAAATATTATTGACTAATTTTTTTATTTAATTTGTCCACTAGTTGTTTATATGGAAGTAATTTTTCATAGTTTATCTAAAACTCTTCATTCACCTATTTTATAATTAGATAAGAATCACCAAGGACTTACAGGTGCTATATATTCCACCTGATGGTAAGTTGGAGTCTAGAAATGAAGGTCTCATATTCATCGATATTATTTATGCATGGGAAATTGATTCAAAATGATTTAAGGATTAGGCCATCTTGTGGGGTTACCAAAAATATTCCTACTCCCAAATCATGCATGGTGAAAGAGCCATCAAAATATAACTTCCAACCATTTGAATCTTCAGTAATAAGGATAGACTCATCTAGAAAGGTCATGATTTAGAGGTTTGGTGTCTACAATATGTGCTACTGCAAGTTGATCCACAATGGGTTGTCCTTTAATGGGATTTTGATTTACATACTCTATATATAAATTACTTAGTAACATGATCCATTTGGCCATTATACTAGTTAAAGTTGATTTAGATAGAATGTACTTGAGGGGATCAACCTTGGCTATGAGCTTGAATTGGTTATTCAACATATAATTCTTGAGTTTTTGTGAGGCAAAGACTACGACCAAGCAAGATTTTTCAATAAGGGTATAGTTGAGATTATATGAGATTAAGGTTTTTATTAGATAATAAATTTATCTTTCTTTACCTTCATCATTATGTTGAACTAGTAAGGCCCCTATAACACAAGGTGTAGCAGAGATAAATAATAATAATAATAATAATAATGACCTTTTTAAGATATGTGGTGATAAAACTAGAGGCTTCACCAAATATTGTTTTAGATTGTCAAATGCATTTTGATATTCTAAGTTACAATTGAAGTGGGATCCCTTATTTAAAATATGGGTGAAGGGATGATATTTATCTACTAATTGTGAGATAAACTTATGAATATCCTATAGTTTCCCTTGAAGGTTCCTTAACTATTTTAGGTTCTTAGGAGGAGACAATTAAAAAGTAACTTTTAACTTGGTGTGATCTACTTCAATACCTTTTCTAGAGACTATGAACCCCAAAATTTTACCCAAGGTGACTCCAAATACACATTTCTTAGGGTTTATTCTAACCTTGTATTCTGTGAGCCTCTCAAAAATTCTTTTTAGGACTATAAGATGCTCTAATTGGATCTTAGAATTTCCTAGTGTATCATCCACATAATATTTTATAATGTCATGAATAATATCATGGAATATTACTATCATATCCCTTTGGTAAGTGGCTCCCTCATTTTTTATACCAAAAGGCATCACTTGGTAATAAAAGGTCCCCCATAGAGTGACAAATGCAACCTTGTGTTGATCCTCGAGAGTAATTTTAATTTGATTATAGCCAAAAAAATCATCCATGAGGGAAAGTATCTCATAACCTATAGTAGAGTCCATGATCATGTCAATATTAGGTAAGGGAAAGTCATCTTTGGGACATACTTTATTTATGTCCTAGAAGTTAGTAAAAATTCTAATTCCTCTCTATGGTTTACCATGGGGACAATGCTAGATATTCATTTAGAATAGTCAATTGGTTGAATAAACCTAGATTCTAGGAATTTATGCAATTCTTCTTTGACCAATAGAGCTACCTTGGGATGCATTTTGTATATTTTCTGCTTAACCAATTTTGAATTAGGATGACCCACTAAATGATGCACTACCAAGGTTGGATCTATCCCAGGCATATCAAAATAACTCCGTGTGAATACATCTATATATTCTTTGGGAAGATTAATGAGGACTGGTTAATATTTGGATGTAATAATTTCCCCTAGTTTGACTATTTTAGGCCTTTCATTTGTTCCAAGATTACCTTCTGTAACCTCCTCAACAAGAGAAGGTGACTGATCTTGAAGATATTTTAGGGGTGATGGTAATTCTTCTCTTGAAGAAATTTTTTTTGGGAGCTTTGTATCTAATTTCAAATAAGACTTTTGTTCATCAAGAGTGGACTAGATTTCTTCCATATTTAGAGAGGGGTTGTTATCTTCATATTCTTCTTCTTTGATTTGATTTAGTGACACTTGTTACTCTCCAAAATATGCATATTCATTTAAACTAATAGAGAATCCTTTCTTTTAGTCTCTTGATGGCATAAAATCTCTAGCTCCTAGATATTCAATAATGGCCTCATCATTTTGGAATATATCAAAATATGTCTCGTTATTCTAATCCCAACCTACAAG
Organism: Torreya grandis; assembly: GCA_037957365.1. Taxonomy (NCBI): domain Eukaryota; kingdom Viridiplantae; phylum Streptophyta; class Pinopsida; order Cupressales; family Taxaceae; genus Torreya; species Torreya grandis. Next base: position 1,663,361 of record JARHVA010000023.1, on the reverse strand, counting down.
TGTGGGATAATAGAGGGAGATGTTGATTTTGGAGATAATAGTACCAAGGAAGAGGTTAGTGACAACCAATTATTTGTAAATACTATATATGGAACCTATTTTGACTTCTTCATCAAAATTAGACTCTTTAATAATCGATGGAGTGTCCATAACGATAGTGCTTAGGTCAATACCCAAAGGTTTGTACCCTAAGATAAGATGTTTTGGGTGTTTTTGAACCCCTATAGGTTTAAGCTTGCCTTGTTAGTCTCTTCTTAGTCTTTTTACCTTATAGTTAATATTCTAAAACATCTTTTGAAGTTGGGGGTACTTTTTTTTATAAAATTATAGGGCCTCTTCCTTAGAAATAAATAATGAATCATCAGGTTCATCAAAATATTCATCTGATAACATACCTGCACCAGTGAAGGTCATGGACCCAAATTGATAAATAATGGGTTTATCTTGCATCATAATAAGGGACCCATAATTGTGTGGGGAAAGTGGTAGGTTTATAACATAAAGAGTCTTGCATTAATACTCCCCATATCCCTTGTAAGTGATTTTAATATGAGTGATGTCTGGATATTCATATGAAGTAGGTGATAAGTCATCAAGGTGGATATATTTTGCATCTTTGGGATTATAAGAGGAACTATGAGGGATGGGGTAATAACAAGTAGGATTATATCATTCTATTTGATAGCAATGAAAGTGTTCTATTTCCCATGGGATGGTAACCTCCATTCCATAATGTGGGAATTTCAAACATTAATGAAGGGTAGAGGGAACTACTCTAATTTTATGAATCCATGGGCATCCCAAAAGTAAATCATATGGGAGATCAACATCCACTACATGAATTAGGTTTGGTGGACTATGGGTCCCATAATTATAGGAAAATAAACAATTCCTATAGATGATCTCTCATTATCATCATATGATTTAATCATTATCAAAGTAGGACCTAATGAAGATTCAGAGTACCCCAATTTCTTAACAAAATCAAGATTTCACAAATTCAAGGCTAACCCTTTATTTATGAGTACATGTGGGAACTTATGATTGGAAATGGAAATTTCAATGAATAGTGGATAGTTTTGATGAGGGCCTATAGGTGGCTTATCCTATGCACTAAAATTAATCTATTACAAAGGAGATAAATGTCCCATCAGAGCTTGAAATTGGTTGTTAATATCCCTAGGGACTTTTAATTCATTTAAGACTTTATTGAGAATATCTCAATGCATCGATCATGTATTAATAAGATCCATGAGAGAGATTTGGGGTGGAATCTTCTCAAGATGTTGGATGATATCATAGGTTTTGTTGAAAGAACTCAAGACTTTTTTAGAGATATTGAACTTTTGAGATGTGGATGTGGATGGATATTTTGGAGGTGCTATAAGAACTATAATATTTCCATGCCATGTACTAACTACACAGTTAGTTATTACCTTGTTAATTTTAAGTGTGATGGATGGTAGACATGTAGGCTCTTAAGGGCCTTGAATTTTAATGGTATTAATGTAATGGTATGGGATGGAGTGATAGTTGGTTCTATTAGAAGTGGAGGCTTGACCCTGATCCTTGAGTGGTTTCTCTATCCTCTAATCATGCTTAGATAAAGCATCCTAATATATAACCAGTTACTAATTCTTGGTTTGACTAGTTGGACTCTCCCATTCTACTTATATATCTACTCTCTAAATTAATTCTTGGATGTAGTGCTTTAAATATATGAATTTCTCAATATCATGTCCCTTGACTCTATGTTATTATCAAAATTCATCTTCTCAATACAAATTTAGTCATGGCTTGCTATCATCCAATGGTCAAATTTTAAGGAGAGTAATCATATTACTAGTGGTTAATTATTGTAGGACCATTTCTATGGGTACACCAAGACTAGTTAGAGGATGCTTTCCCATTCAAGGCTTTGGTTTTCATGTTGGTGCCCTTATAGTGGATACATTTTGTTTTTAGTGGTAGGGAAAGCTTTATACAATATCTATACATGTTCAGGATCCATTACACCATCCTCTATGATTTTTTATTCTTGTTAAAGACCTTAGGCTTACCTAAAAAAGTATTATCTTGGTTTTGACCTTATTTATTTTGAGTGTATAATTTAATCACGCCTTTATCAATGAGTACTTTTTAAATTTGAATCCCCTTTTATATGATTTCATCGAAAGACTTGGTAAACTATAGTTTTAATTCATATTTTAATTCAGCATTGAGATTGTCAATAAATATTTTGGATAGCTCCTTTTCAAGAACCGTGCAACAAAATTGACTAGCGAGGCTTCTCCACTATTTTAGGAATAATGCTAAGTTCTCCTCATTTTTTTGCTTAGTATTATATAGATATTATATATATATATATATATATATATATATATATATATATATTTGTGATCAATGTTAAAAGAGAAGTGTCTCACAAACTTATCTTTTAGCTCTCCAAAACTAGATATGGACCCTTTAGGTATATGCATAAACCATTCTAGTGCAGGTCCTATAAGACTTTTAAGAAAGAATATGCGAAGGTAATCATCATAATAGGAAACCTCATGTCATGCTACATATAATACCTATACATGGTCATGTGGATCCCCTTTCACCTTATATTTGTCAAATTTTAGGATCTTGAAGTGTGCTAGAAAAGGTACTTGTAAGATAATCATATCCAAGGGAGACGTACAAAATTATTCATATTTATATCTCATTTATTGGGTATGAAGATAAATATGATGAAAATTATCTTTCATCATCCTCCACACTTGAGCTAATGAGGGGTCCTTTAGGGGATTGGAGGCTTGTGCTTGGCTTGTTCTAAGTCTTGATGAAATGGGATTGGTATTTCTAGAATTAGGTCTTGATGAAGTGGGTCTTTGGTTTTGAGCACTAAATTGGGAGGTAAGGGAATTAATTTGCTGAGTTAATTTGTATAAATGATACTCCAAGTTGGACCTTCTCCTATAAGCCTCAACATGATTATTTTATGGGGGGCTCTTATTCTTCTTTAATTTATTTCTTGTGATCTACAAGATTGTCTTCTTCTTATTCTTGGTTGATGTTATTTTGATGAGGTGGAGTATTAGGTCTAGTGGATGGGTAGATGAGATGTTGAAAGAGGATTGAATCAAAGGTAGGGGGAGTTTTCCCCCAATTACAATGACTTGGGTGAGATTTTTATCATGGTTATCATAGATGTATTGGTAAAGCTATTCCCTAACCTCATCACTATGGAAGAAGTCATTTGTAAACCAGTCTTCCTCTCTAGGGGTATGCATGTTGTTATGTATGTCATCATTATCATGGTTTCATTAAAATAGATTCACAATGATGCCATTTTATTTATTAGATAATTTTCCCATTCATAGTATTTGGTCATAGGTTTTAATAGGCATGGTGGATGGTGAGGGTGATGTGAGAATAGTGATTACGTGTGGCTTTGATATAAGATGATGAGATAGAAGGTGGCTTTGGATACTAATTTTGTCTTAAACCCAAGACTAAAATTGGTCAAGAAAGGTGATTAGATGTGCTTTAGATTTGAATTTGAGGATATGAAGACTAGAGTGACCAAATATTACCAAATTAGAAAACTTATAAGGGTTTAATCTAGTGAGGAGACAAAAAGGATGAAATGACTAGATGCCCTTTCACACTATCAAGATGATGATTGAATGGGTGATAGGTATGAATAGGGAAGATGATAAGATGATGGGTGATATATAAAACCTAAAATGATTGTATTATTTGACAAATTTTGATTAAGGATGGGTTGAATGAAGTGATGACTAGGATAGAGAATGATAAGTGACTACTAGAGTTTGGATCCAAGACAAAATTTTAATACCCAAAAAGTGTGGATGATGATATGGAGATGAAAAAGTTTAGATTAATTATAAGATGGGATATGTCCTAAGTTTTGACTACATGTTTTTGATAATAAAAGGGATAGGTTGACTCAATTCATAAACAATATGGGCCTTAGCATAACATACACACAAACATGCCCAATCACAAGCCTTGATTTTAGTCAAGCAAAAGGGTGTATAACCTGATGGATACACCATCTAATGGCTTCATAAGTGAGGTTGTATGCCAGTGACACATTATATAATATAATTAACCCTCTCAACCCCATATTTAATTAATGGTCACTTGGGAACTGATATTGACTCTAGTAATAGAGTGCCTATTACAACTAATAGGTCCTATACTAGGTATACACAAAGGTGTCTAGGGGCATCTATAAGATACATAAAGGTACATGAGGCCCAAATATGTATAGGGTGATATATAATGCCTAGTTTATAGAGATAATTGGGTAAGTGCATAAAGTTGGGGGACAAAAAGTGGCTTACCTGTGGACATGATTTTTCTAAAATTTCAAAAATTTAAACCTTTGTAAATAATTTGAAATATCTACACTCCAAATTTGAAGATGGTATAAAAACATGAAATGTACAATTTCAAGTCTAGTTCCAAAACAATAATTTTTTTAAATAAGTATAACTAGGTCAAACATCCAAAATTTTAAGAGGAACGCCATTTTTTGAGTAGGATTTTTAATGTTATTTGAAACCCTTTAGGGAAAGTTTAGATAAAATATTATAGCATGTAACCTATATTTTTTGTATTTTTTAAATGAATACTTTTTTTATGAATTTTACAAGTAACTAGATCTTAAAAATTGACAAAGAAATGGATAGTCATCTGTGAGTCAGGCCTAACTACCTCAAAAAAAAATGAAAATAATTTTTTTGAATGTGTGTAGAATTAAGAGTACTACATCACCATATAATTTGTTTTTAATTTGGGTCAAAGAAACACAAATTACATGAACATATATAGACATGTATGTTTGTGGCATGTAGTCGCCCAAAAAAGGCATAGTTAGAAATAAATATAGTTTGAAACCTTATATTAGTCCAATAAATATAGGATTCATATTTTTGGAAAGAGGAGAACATGCTTGTCATGATGGTATCAAGTTTTTTAATTTTTGAGTTTAAATTCTTAGTGTATTTGGAAATTAAATTTTAAATTTTTTATTTATTTTCATACCTTTCAATACTCGATTGTACATTGACAGTCCAAGCCTTTGGCTCAAGAATCTAAGACATTCCCAAGCCAAAAAACATTGGAATTGAATTTTAATTCAAATATAGAGATCATGTTAATAGCATGATTACATCATTAACTATGTTATTAACATAATCACATTATTATATAACATGATCATGTTAATAACATGATCACATTATATATTCTACACATCCTAAAACTTGAATAGGAGCCATTAGGCCTAGTAGTCCTAAGATTATTTTATAATATGACATGTGCTATCAAATCTTTGATTAACATTATATTGAATTAATTACTTACACGGGGACCAATTACTCTTAATTATAAAGATTATACTAAAGAAAATAATTGATTAGTTAAATATGATGTGAAATTAGGGAATAATATTTACAATGGAAAAATTAGATAGGCACAATTCGTTACATGGGGTGAAAAATGACTCATTTAATATTATAAGTGGAAGCAATTGATTACATAGGACTTAGTTGTCCTCAATTGTGTATAGTATTGAAAAAAAAATCAATTGATTTAACATGGTGTAATTAAATCCCCAAATGACATTAGATGAATGTAATTCATTTCTTGGGGATTGAGTGGCCCTAATTGCATATCATATGGAACCTAAATACTTAATTGGTTCAATATGGTGTGCAATTAGGGATAATGGAACCCAATTAGAACATTATATGGATTAAATTACTTTCATGGGGCTCAGTTGGCCCTAATTATGTATGTAAGATAATTTACCAAATGCATGATTAGCTAGATATAGTTTAGAATCGGGGCCAAAAAAGTTGTAATTGACATTAGATTTATGTAGTTACTTGTATGAGCCTTAGTTGGCCATAATTGCATATTAAATTAAACTAAATACCTGGTTAATTGAACATGTTATGTATTTAGGACCAACAGAGCCCCCTGTTGACAATAGAAAGATGAAATTTTTTACACAAGGCTCAAGTTTGGACTAAATATCATAGACCATATTGAACCATTATATTTTTTTAGTTGAATTTGGTGCACAATCAAAATATCAATTGTTATTAAAGATGGATTTGTAATTCCTTACAGAGGGTACAATTGGTCATGATTTCATATCAGATTCATGATAACACTCAATTATTTGAATAAGGTGTGTAACTAGGGCCCTAATTAAAATTATGTTGACACAATTCCTTGGGCAATCCTTGATTAGCCCCAATTATGTATCATCTAGAACCAAATACTTGATTGGTTCAATATGGTATGAAATCAAGGCTAAGTAGGCCCAAATTTTCATTATATATGAATTTAATTCCTTGTACATAGCTCCTTTAGACTGAATTGCATATCAAATTAAAAAATACTTATTTTTTAAATATGGTGAGCACTTGGATCCCAAACTGATATCATATGGATCAAATTGCTTACATTAAGGCTCAGTAGGCCCCTAGGATCAATTTATCCCTAATTAACATCCTTTATAGATAGTAAGAAATAGGTTCATAGGCATGAACTTGGTTAAAATTACATTAGGCATTACCACAATTGAATTTGTAGGCTCAATCTATGATAATGTGGGGGATAATTGATCCCAAATTCACATTATTTACTCATATATCTACATTTAAGGAGCTCAAATTTTCTCTAATCACCATCATGATTGTACCTTATATGCCCTAAAATCTATACCCTAATCCCTGATCCATAAATTTTCTAATCCCTAAATGATATTTACTATAAATATAAACTCTTTAAACCTTGAACCAATAATTTTAGCCCATATTAACATCATTTAGACTAATAATTAAGTTCACAGGGCTCAGTTTGGCCTAAATCACATGAATGATTGACACATTTGACTAATTCACTCAATCTGCATGTGTGACATGACATCCATGGTATAATTACAACCCAAAAACACATTCTATAGTTGCAAATGGGTCTAAGTGATTAAAATTTTCCTCAATTTCTTTATGATTGACCTTGTGTACCCTAAACCATGTATATACATTAAAACCTAGAAGGGCTATAAACTATAAACACTATACCCTAAATTGTAAACCATTTACTTTTTAGGTAGTTACCAACTTTAATTTAGTGCCAATTAACATCCTTTGTAGTAAGAATCTAGTTTGAACACATGGCATATCTAGTGATTAAACATTAATATATAGGTCCTTAAACCTAAACCCTATGCCCTAATCCCTAATTATCCATAAAACATTTAAATTGTAAGTCATATACCCTAATGCCCACTATGTATGCCATAAACATACATGCCTTATGATACAATTGATTTTATCATGATATGCCATTTAATTTATGCACTTTTTAAACTTATAGCTAAAGCCTTTGGAGTACCAATATAGCTCTATACATTTGTTCAATAAATTGGGATATTTCAAGCCCCTTCAAACTAATTAACAAAAGAGGAGAGGTGGATGATTTTTTTAATTGATGAGGCATTTGAGGCCAATTTGAGGGTCTTTAATAGCAAGATATGATTTGGGGAAAAATCAAAAGATTGATCTTGTATCATGAATTGATCTAATTAGTCAATTTGTACAATTTCTTATGTGATCTAGGTAAAATTGATCCCCTAAACCAAATTTATGGCTCAATCAATTATATAACATGTACATGGCATAATTGACCCTACTTTTATAAAAAATGCAAACATGAAGTTAATCAAGTCATAAATAGGTGTCACAAATGGCTTAAATTTTTTTCAATTACCTTAGTGATTGGACCCTATATCCTATATCTTAAACCCTAAGTTACCCTATACCATTTGACATTAACTCCAAACCATGTACCATTTACATTAAACCCTAAGCCATAAGCCCTAAACCCCAAACCCTTTAAATTATAGACCCTAAACCCTAAACCAACAAATTTAAGCCCAATTAACATCCTTCATATATATATATATATATATATATATATATATATATATATATATATATATATATATATATATATATATATATATATAGTAAGAATTAGGTTCATAGGAATGAACTTTGATAAAATTGCATCCCTCATTATAATAATTGACTTCATAGGCTCAATCTATGATGATGTGGGGGATAATTGATCCCAAATTCACATTATATAATCAAAGATATAGGTTCAAGGCTCCCAAATGTTCCCCAATTGCTTACATGATTGTATAAATGTACCCTAAAACCTATGTACCCTAAGCCCTAATCCTTAAAGTTATTAATCATTGAACTATAAACCACAAATATAAAGTCTTTAAACCTTAAACCAATCATTTTATCCCAAATTAACATCATTTTAAGACTAAGAATTAAGTTCATAGGGATCAATTTGGTCTAAATCACATGATTGATTGCCCCATTTGACTAATTCACTCAATTTGCACGATGACATCCAAGGTATAATGGCAAAAAAAAAAATATTTTATTATTAATGACTTATTATTATTTTTTGGGGCTTTTATGTGCTTAGAGTTTCTTTCTCCAAGTATTAGTAAAGGTCCTCATATCCATACACCTTCACTTTAGACCTCAATTATAATCACTAATTCTAAAAACATAAATTATAATCCTTAATCCCTAATCCCTAATTTGTAAACCCTATGAACTTATTTTAATTAATCCCCAATCTCTAATCCCTTATATAAATTAAGTATAATGTGATCATATTATTTAATAACATGGTCATGTTATTGTTAAAATAGACAACACTCACTCACCATTGCTAATTTCCAACCCCATAGCTTGTACAAATAATAACACAATCACATTATTGTCAATATCAACTTTTCAATGGGTTGGGTGTGTTGGGACCTTGTGGTAAGCATAATGTGATCACATTATTTAGTAACATGATCACACTATTATTATTATTAGCTCCCTAATGGGTTGGGTGTGCTAGCACCTTGTGGAAAGCATAACATGATTTCATTATTTAATAACAATCATGCTATATAATGTGATCATGTTAGTATTATTCTATTGATAAGCTCACTTATCAATGACTATTTTTAGCCCAAATTGAGACTTATGTCCCCAAAAACATTCTTTATGTACCTATGTACTTGACCCTGCCTTTGAAAAGTTGTCAATTGTCCCTTCTGATGGGTTCTAGATCACGTTTGAAGAGGAAGTTGTTGAAGAAGAAAGCAGCAGAGGAATTAGAATATTTCAAAGAGAAACATAAGCTACTAATGTGAAAAGTTCATGGTAAACAAGGTAAAAACCCTTATGTTGATGAACCAAATGCCATAGATAATAAGCCAATTGATGATAATGAATTAAGAAATGATGAAATTAACTATAATCAATTGAATAATGTTGAAATTGACAATAATGAAATGAATAATAATGAAATTAACCATAATGAAATGAATAATAATGAAATTGAAAATAATGAATTAGTTAATGTTGGAAGTTCACATTCAAAGTTCCAAGTTTTTTATTTTGTTGATGATGAGTCTATGTATGATGCTTCACCCTCCATAAATGAAGAAAAGTTTAAGGAAACAAATAATGATGAAATTAACCATCAAAAAAATTTCATGGAAACATATAATGAATAAATTAACAATAAAGAATTTAATGTCATCCCACCTCTAAATAATGAAAGTAATAATAGTTTTGAAACACCCTCTCAACAAATCCCACCATTACCAACACCTCCAAGAATTGTGTGTAAAAAATAAAAGTACTTAATTGAAATCAATGAAAATATTTTAAAACTAATGCATAAAAAAATGTTTAATCACCATTCAAGAAGACTGGCTCAATAATTTTTTTGATATTTTCTTTCATAATTTGCAGTATAATAGTCAAAGATGTCAATTATTTGTTTCATTGATAAAATTGATTAAGATGAGACCAATAATGTACACATTAGGACTACTAACATCTAACATGGATGATAAAAATGATAAAATTTTTGAAAATATGCATGATACATATCATATTATAGGCCCAAAATCATGCACCAAATATTGTAATGCTGCCCAGCATATACTTATAACTTATGCAATAAGTTACATAATAGTTTTAAAATGAATGGTTTCAAAAACAAGCCAAACACTTAATATAAATATAAAAACAATAAGGAAAACAATTGAAAGACATGAAATAATTAATGAACCTAATTCTAATGACCTCTAGGCATTCTCTAGTAGACTTTCACAAAAGGACAAGGCTCTATCTGATACTCTAAAAGAGTTACTTGCTCAATTTTGGAAAGATAATACAAAAATTTTGCCCAATGCAAGAGATGTTGTGAACAGAAGAGTTGGTTCTCATAACTATGAACCACATCCAAAAAATTTATCAGATACGAGTCAAACACAATTGTACTCTAAAATCACACACACACCACTTGTTGTAGGCAACATGTTAAATTTTCAATGCACTATGGTGTTTTTTACTATATTCATTGTAATTTGCATACTAACATTTTACAAGAGTGTGGTATTGAATTGCCACCAAAATTAGCTAGGTTATTTATTCCAACTATATTCTACAAAAGACCAGATGGATAATTATTTTACAATAAATCATGTTTAAATAGAAATTATAGCATTTCTGGTGGATTGCCAAATTTTAAAAAATATATCCATGAGGAGATTAAAACTATAATTGGACATGAATTAGTTGGTTTAATCAAATATAAATAAGTGACTTATCAAGTAAAAGATGGAAAAGAATCTAAAAGGTGTAAGCTTGTTATAAAAAAGATACCTATTTCAGAATTTTTGGTCAAATTTAGGGAGAAGATTGTTTATGACTATGCAAGGCACACACACAAGGCTAGATGGTTAGATGAACATTTAAAGATATGCAAGGATACATTACCACTTGGTTACATTGTTTTGGTAGTTAATTTTGTAGATAATTATAGATTTAAACCCCAAATAAAAGTTCAATCACAATATTACAACTCATTACAAGTTGTGGTATTTGTATATATAGTATTCATGCATGCACCTGATAGTACAAAGAAACAACAAAAAATATTAAGGGAGTACTATTTTTATATCAAAAATGATAGATCAAATTGTTCAAAGTATGTGCAAGGTTATTTTTAGAACTTATATGAGCACTTTATTTATAGGAACATTACTTTCAATCAACATTACATTTGGTCAGACAATTGCACATCACAATTCAAAAATGCACGGATGTTTTATTGGTTGAGCAAGATGCACATTACCACATGTGTAGAACATTTTTGGAGTTTCATTGAGGCTAGCCATGGAAAATGGAAGCATGACAATGCTAAAACATGTGTAAAAAGAGCTATTACAAGGGAGAAGTTAAAATTTGAAGAGCATGTTCATTTGATATATACAAAAACTACGGTTGAATGGTGTAATGAGAAAATGTGTCATGGTGCTCAACCAAATTCTATTTTTCATAGACATTTTTATGTAATGGATGAATAACACTTTGGTAAAGTATGAGGATTTTATGACTTTAACAAGTTCAAGTGACCTTGACTCATTTTTTAGCTCAAATTCAAGTTCTTGGACTATTCATATGAAACACTTGGAATGTTTATGTTCTGCATATGTGGACTTTGTTTGGAATGAGTGTGAGTCACAAGAGTGGGTGGATGATTGGAGTTCCAAACCTCTAATTCCAACCAACACATAACAAGTTCTAACATCATTGTAACTTATAGATATGACATCATCAGATGACTTTGACCATGTATCTAATCTAGTGTAGCTAGGTAGAATATGTAAGGGCATGTTTTTGTAGTTATTGCAGATGAGGATAATGAAGAAGGCACTGATTAATACTTGTGTTGATGTGTAGAGAGAAATAAAAAATTGACTTCCCCAGTTATAGATGGAGAAAACATTGATTATCCCACTGGGTTAGTGGTAGTCAATGGGACTTGGTTTCAATGATATCCTATAAAAAATTTAGATCAATGGTTGTTTGAAGAATTTGAAATGCACAGGAAGAGACTACACTATTCAATTTTTATTCTTGTAATGAATATTCAATTACAAAAATATCATGGGAGGCCATTAAATAGGAAACTATGGAAAGTTTAGGAGTTAGATCATGAAGCTATTCATGATACTATAAATGTTAGAGCAAATCTTAGTGGTTCATTGGATTAAAATACATTGGTATGTTGAATTTTCAAATGTAGATGTAATCAATTTTACCAAATGTTTTTTTTATTTTCTAGGTAGTACATATATAAATTTCATTTTTAGTTGCTTACTAACAATTTTTTGTAGGTCAACAGTGCCAGATAAGCTTCCACCTTCACGTGATTGGCATTGTCAGTAAAGAATTATATATTATTGAAGCTAAGAGAAGCTTAAGTTATTGGAACACAACTAAATATTAAGAGGGGGTGGGGTGAATCAGTATATCAATTAAAAACTGGTCTTTCAATCTTTTTAAAGCAAATTCAAAAGCATATGCAGATCAAAATATAAATACAGAGATCACATACAAGCAAAAATACACATGACACAAGATTTATACATGGAAAACCCAAAGAAAAAAAACATGGTGAGAATAGTTGCTAGAATTTATTGTTCTAGTCTAGCCTCATAATTCAAAGCCAAACTAGGAAACCTCACTAGTTACATTTAAGGACACCAATCCTAAGGAGACACCAATTCCCTAGTTTAAGAGCACCAACTCTAAACAATAACCCACTCCCTAATAGGAACACCCACTCAACTTATTTGATGGCACCAAACTATCAAACTTTTCTTATGGATCTATAACTCTAATTTACAAATTAGATTCATAAATGATTCTAGATATATATTCTTTATTACAGGTCTAATCTACAATTGATCATTCTCTACATATTCTCTTTGTGACTTTTTTGCTCTCTACTCCTTTATGCCCCTCTCTAGTCATGTGTCTAGATATTTCTTTAGTTGACACACTTCATTTCACTCACCAATCACTCTGATCTATATTCAATTTGGTGCAATATCAAATGAAATTATTTAGTAGCATTTTATTTATCCTAGATATCATATATATATATATATATATATATATATATATATATATATATATATATATAAATGATCTACAGTTTTCTTATTCTCTTTGTGTTCACACTCAAATTGTAACACACTGTGCCAATTTTTAAACTTAGTTAATTATTACTTGAACTATAAGTTCCCACATCTTGATTTTATTGGCCCACCGATTGCCATTTTTTTAAAGGATTGAATTATTAGTGCCTTATACAATGACCAAAGCTAACCATGACACCTTACAATATATTCCATAAAACATGTCATAATTGTAGTTTTTTTACTACCTATAGCATTTGTTAGACTAAAGTTTTGATGCATAGGATCTTTAATGTAGATTTGATTAGTTAGATCGATCAATCTTGTTTTAGATTAAGGTAAAAATAGGTTTTGAAGGGACCCTGAAACCATTTACAACAAGGAGAAAGATGAATTATAAAGCACAACTAGGTTTTTAAAGAACCTGTTTCCAGTAAAGTACCAAAACCAGGTTTTATAGGGACCTGTTACCAACAGATATGACCAAATGAAACTACTGTCAAAACACTGATCTGAATGTTAACAGACTAACCTCTCAGACCAGTAACCAGAAAAGCAACCCGTTTACTAACCCAAAAAAACTAGTCAGCAAAAGGGATCATTAGATATTCCTTTTGAATTGAGGTTTTTTTTTTACTCGATCGAAGATTCATGTCTAAAGGGGGGACCAAAGGCTTAGACCTCTTCCTCTTAACTACTCTCCATCTGTCCTCTAACTTTGCTACCTCAGCAACCCATGCCTCAGAAGACAATGATCCTTAGAACCCAATGGACACAGATGTCGCAACAAATTCCTTGTGAGAACCAGACAAAGTCTGGCTCCTTGGAGAATCCTCTGAAGCAGGGGAAGAGACCACCACCTCCACCACTGGCTCAGAGAGATCACTAACCACAGCCTCCATAAGAACTTCATTAGAATGTTTCACCAAAGATTCCTCCTCAACCACCGGCTTGGAATGAATACTTTCCTCTAGATCAGAATCGGATTCAGTCAGGTCTTCCATAGGTTGTTTAACAATGTTATGTTTAGAGGAAGTCTCAGTCCACCAAGAAGGTGGTCATCTAGATTTGGATTTCCCTATTGTACAATGAGCAGCAATATGACCCATCAGGTGGCACTTCCTACACCAAAAAGGGATCCCCTCATAATCCAACATTTGTGTCCAGGAACCCCTTGGGGAATCCAGGCAAATTACCTCAGGAAGGCCCTTAGAAACATCCACATCTACCAAAAAGTGTGCGCAAGTCAAATGGTGAAAATCTGTAATAATTTCCTTCACAAATAAAAAATCCCCTATAGCATTCCCAATGGTTTTAAAAACTAACTCATGCCACAGATGTATTGGAAGATAAGGGAGCCGCACCCAGATAGGGATCTTGTTAAAGGATTTCGAGAGAGGATTAAAATCCTTATGCCATGGTTTGGCCATGAGAGGATATCTGCCTTGCTAAGAAAATTATTGTGGCATAAAATAATCTTCCTATCATCAGAGCATTAGAACAATACTATAAAAAAAACCCTGGCGCATGGGAGGATTTGGGCATTATTTTCAATAAGTGGCATCCAAGTCTTGGAAATCTAGTCCTGTAGTTCTATGAGAGGGCCAAAAGCCACAAAAATGAAAAATAGCAGCAAGAGAGGAAAACTATTCTTCCTTTTCAAATATTTCTTCCATTGATTTAGGATCTAAAGTTACCCTAATGGGTTTTAAAGCACTTACAGGCAAAATATGGGAAGTCCCAGATGATGCGTGAGGTAGAGCATCATGTAGTCCAGCTTCAAAGGCAGCCACATTCGCAAAAGTCCTTCCCCCACAACCAAAACCTGAACCAGGGGCTTGGGACCCATTAGCATAATGTAAGGCCAGAATAGAGCCCCCACTTGTAGCTTTAGGGGCACTCTGAACCCTCCCCCCACATACAGAAGAAGCCCCACCCGTAGCGGTTACCACAGCCACACCAGCCTCTAAATTTACTACATCCAGTTTCAAATTTTGAAATCACGCACGCACAGGATCGATCAATCTTGTTGTCTGTGTTGAGATTCATGGATTATACATAAGTTAATTCATGTTTCTATAACTAACCATTTGTCTCGACATGACTTTAAATGTTAGTCATTGATCTTGACTTTGGTGCCAAAATCCAATGGTCTCTATTTAATTATCACATCTTTAAAATGCATCCATTTGATCACCTTCTAATAGTCTCATGATATTCAATATATCCTTGTACAATTCTAAACTTTATCTCTATCAAGATGTTAAACATCAAGTTCTTTGTTCCAACTTAGTCCACTCACTTTGTTGGATCTTTATCATCCAAGCTTTCATGTACAATTCAATCTCTGAAGATATATGACCTTTACCTTGACTTGGTCATTAAAATTCAATACTTTGACCTCATCTCACTACTTCCTATATCTTTGGATTACTTTTGCTTTATCGATCTTCTTGAATCTATTCAGTATTTAACTTGCAATTATGTCAATAAACATCAATCACTTTATAGCATTTGAATCCATTTTCTCTATTAGATCTCCTTTTCATGATCACCCATACACCATCATATCTTTTAACCAGCTCAATATTTATACCTATCCAACCCTTGAGGATATGACACTTGGCATAAATAAGTGCCTTTCGTACATAGCTATCAGTTCCTCTTATTGAGACATTTGGCATCCTCACATTGGTCTTCTATTTGTTAGACTCATGTGCTTGTGACACTTGGCATTAACATGTTCACTCAGAGGGAATTTTGCCAATTTGACTTTACTTCACTCCATTAGATCATCTGCATATGATGAATCACGGATTGTTGATCAACTGGGACATAATATAAAGTCTAAGACTTAGGAAATATTAAGTCCTTTTGATCACTACTCGAGTTGGTAATTAATAGGTTGAGGGTTTGGTTTTGTAATGATGATAAAGTCTTAACTTATAACTTAAGCTACCAATTCCTCACTATACTAAGTCAACATTAAAATAGAAATTTTCTTGTTGATGCCATGGCTAAACTTTTAGGGTTTTATTAAGAAACCCTATCTAGTCTAAGAGATAAATAAATCAATTAAGAGTTCATTCCTTCTCCTCTGAACTTGTTGACCATATTTTTATACCAATTCCTCACTATACCAAGTCAACATTAAAAATAAAACTTTTCTTGATGATGCCATGGATAAACCCTTAGGGTTTTATTGAGAAACCCTATCCAATCTAAGAGATAAATAAATAAATTAAGAGTTAATTCCTTCTCCTCTGAACCTACTGACCATATTTTTAGAATGTACATGAAAAACCCATAATGGATCTTCAATATATTTTAATTTAAATGTCCATAAATGGTCTTTGTAAAAGCATGACAACTTTGCACAGTGCAATTGTTAAACATGCTCTTCTCTCCATCAATCCTACCTAATCCTTTTGACATTAATGAAAATAATATTTCCAACAATTTCCCCCTTTGTCATTGATGGTAAACTAAATTTTATGATCCAAATTTAATGTCTTGATCTTCTAAAAAAATTCCCTTTCTCTGGTATTAATTGCATGGGTTTTTGATGTGTATAGATTGAAGTTGTTCATACCATACTTGTTCCCCCTTAGGTAATGGCACATTTTCCTAAACTCAACTTGGACACTTTCTCTACTCTTCTAAATTTTTACAAAGAGCATTTGCACTTTTTATCCCAACTTTTACAAAGAGCATTTGCCCTTTTTCTCCCCCTTTGACATCAATGGAAAAGTGACTCTAGCTAACTATTTGTCTATCTCTCCCCCTTTATTAGATAAAGGAGTTTGTCCAAGAATTTAAAATTTTCAAATCATTAGTAATTTTCAAAAGCATACATACATAAGTTGACTTTTCTCTCTTCTTCTAGGGATTAATAAAGCTTCCATGAGACTCCCCCTGGACTCATGCCCAATCAATAGTGATTTAGTGATGTGGTGTAGGAACCACAACTCCTAAATTCTATCTTACATATTCAAATTGTTCCTTGGGAAGAGGTTTGGTGAATATGTCTTTAATCTAGTCCTTAGTTGGCATATATTCCATTATGACCTCTTGATCTACAACCCTCTCTCTTAAGAAGTGATACTTGATTGATATGTGTTTAGTTCAAGAATGCATCATTGAATTCTTTGATATATTTATTTCACTTGAATTATCACAAATAATATAAATAGATTACTTGTACTCAACCTTGATGTCCTTGAGTTTTTACTTCATCCATAGGACTTGAGTGCAACATGCCACTACTGCCACATACTTTACTTATACTATGGATAGAGTAACTAACTCTTGATTTTTTTCTTAGCCATGAAACAAGTCTATTTCCAAAGAAAAATGCACCACCACTAGTACTTCTTTTGTCATTCACACTTCCTACACAATCAACATTTGTATATGTTGTCAAAGTGAAAACTTCACTTGTAGGGTACCATAGGCCATAGTCAATTATGCTCTTGATGTATCTAAAGATTCTTTTCACTATATTAACATGTGATTCTTTAGGAATAGCTTGAAATATAGAAACTATACACACTAATTTCATGATATCTAGTCTTGATATAGTTAGGTATAGCAAGATACTTATCATTGATCTATACATAGTCTTATTTACATCAAGTGACTCATCTTCTTTGCTCAACTTGCATCCAGTTATCATGGGAGTACTAACTGGTTTATTATTTTCCATTCCAAATTTATTGAGTATCTCCTTTACATACTTAGTTTGGAATATGAATATCCCTTCATCAGATTGTGCTATTTGTAGACCAAAGAAGAAGGAAAGTTCTCATAGCATAGACATCTCAAATTCACTTTGCATTTGTGTAGCAAATTCTTTGCACATTTTTTTATTACTACCACCAAAGATGATGTCATCTACATAAACAACAACAATAAACATATGCTCACCTTCTAATTTGAAGTACATATTACCATCTACACATCCTTTGTTGAATCCTTGTTGTTGTAGGTATTGGTCCAATCTTGAATACCATGCTCTAGGTGCCTATTTTAGATCATACAGTGCTTTCTTTAGTCTTCACACATAATATTCTTCATCTAACAACTAAAAACCTTCTAGTTTTTCAATATAGACTTCCTCTTCTAGGTTCCCATTCAAGAAATAAGACTTTACATCCATTTGATAGACATTGAATTTGTTGTAAATAGAGAATGCTAGAAAAAATACTTATAACTTCCAATCTAGTAAATGGAGAAAATGTTTCTTCAAAGTCTATGCCTTTTACTTATGCATATCCCTTACACACCAATCTCACTTTATTTCTTATAATATCTCTATCCTCATTGAGATTGTTTCTATAGACCCATTTTGTTCCTATCACATTCTTGTTTGAGGATCTTAGAACTAATTTCCAAGCTTTGTTCTTTTCTATTTAGCTCAGTTATTCTTCCATGAATTTTAGCCAATTCTCATACTTGTTGGCTTCAACATAGTTCTTAGGCTCAATTTCAGGCATTAGAACAAAACTTACTTGCTCCTTGTTCAGTGTAGCTCTTCTCCTTGTTTGAACTCCTTAATTCTTATTGTTTCTATATGATTTTTGCTTTCACGTTCAAAAAGGAAATGAGAAACTAAGAGAATGGTCAAGGTTAGATGTTACCTAGATGAAGTTTGTGCACCATTATCCAGACATTGAGAGCACTCCTCTTTGGTTGTGGAGGATGACACCTGTGGAAGAAAGATACTTGAACAAAGAAGGCGTTAGATGAGGAGATGGTGGGCTGCCAAGCAAAAGCTTGATCCCAAAAGTACAAAGATTTCCTTGAGGGATGTCAACCCACTAATTGATAAAAATAATGTCTGATAAAAGACTGAAATGAAAAAAGACTGAAAAGAAATGGAAGCAAATGCTTACCTGAATGTTGTTGTCAGTCTGGTCATAGTCACTGATGTTGCTTAGTCTACCAACATCGGTTGGTCAAGTCTACCAATGTCGGTTAGGCTACCAACATTGGTTGGTAAGTCTGTCGACATCAGTTAGGTTGCCGAGGTCGGTTTGGGAAGTGACCGGCGTCGATCAGGGCGATGGTCTTTGACAGAGGTCTGGTCAGGTCTAGACAGGTTTCAAGGCTATGGACAGGTCTAAGAAGGAGTTTGGGCCTTGTTAATGGTATGTGTAAGGGTCTGGGTAGAGTTGCAAGGATAATGGATAGAGTGTATGTTCTAAAAGGGAGGATAGAGGTGATAAGGATATGGGAAGGCCTCTCAGCCTTTTCAGGAGGGAGTCAAGTCTGGTCTAGCTAACAGTCTGGTCTGGGAGGGTGATATTACTTGGAAGCAATAACTAAAAACATAATGAAAACACAAACAAAATACTTACCTGTGGCTTACAGAAGGAGTGCTGCTGGTGCTTGTAACTATTGTTGATGTAGAAGACTGATGCAGAGTCCCTATTGTTGCTATAGCTGGTGCAAAAGCCCTGTAAGAGAGAGAGTGAGAGGTCTGACGGATTGAAGACTAGAAGATTGGCTGATTGTTGAAGGTCGAAAGGTGGATGATTGAAGGTTGAAGGAGCAGATTGAAAGAGTGGATTGAAAGATTGGATCCAAATTTTGGACACAGAATGCAGTCTTGAAGGCTGCTAACGCCGGTAAAACCGCTGACGCCAGTCGCAGACTGACCGACATCGACGGTTGTAGAATGGGGATAGAGGCTAATTTTAGCCCTCTGCCTATTCTTACAAGCTGTTAGGGTCAAATGTCTTTAAAAAATGGTCGAGAGGGGCTTAAATGGATGCGAGAGGAAGGGAATAGGTCAAGAATGGGGTTTGGGAATTTAAGTCTTGGCATGAGAGGAATGAAGAGAATCCAAGGAAGGGGATCCTAGGGTGGTGAGGTGGCATGGGTGAGATGGCAAGGGGAGAGAGAGAAAGGAAATTATTAATTTAAAATAGATGATTATTTTAAATTAATAAGACATAGGTGGGTTAGGGATGGTTAGAAGTGGCAAGGGACCAAGGGGGAGAGAAGGGGAGGATGACCAAAGAGTAGACACAATTTTGGTGTCTACATTTGCCCCTTTTTGTCTTGTTGGTTGTTCTTAATGAACTACAAGACAAAAATAGGAGTTGGTTGCCCCAGGTATGGGATAAGGTGGAGGTTTCCCCAATTATGATGATGAGGTATCCCCCCTCAAAGCCAGAGTCGAGGGAAGGAAACCTCAAATCGGGTGCCGATTTGACAGAATGGATGAAGATGGTGAGTGTGAACACTGCAATAGTTTTGATTGCATGCATACCACTTCACGAGATGGTCAGGTCAAATTGTCATAGGTCAAGGGTCAAGGAGTGCCAAAATTGAAATAACTGGGACCCAGCATTAGTCATAGTTGATCAGGTTATTCAATCTTAGCTGTAGCTCCAATGGGCCGTCGTGCTCCAGGTATCCTGGGCTCAAGAAGTGCTCCTAGAAAACATGAAAAATTCACAAGTAGTGGGGATCAACTGGCTTGCGATCCTATACTTTTGAAGGTCAAAAATAGTTGGCACACAATTTTGCTGACCAGTCGTGGGGTAGCATACAGGCAAAAACAACCAAGGTAATGTTGGCTTAGAAGTGGTCGGAGGAGATAGGCATGATCTCCAAGGTCATTGGTCGAGGATGGAGGCTGAGATAGATAATTGGTCGAATGAATGGGTGGATGAAAGAATGTGGCCGAGCTAACCTCAAAAGATGTCATGTCATCTAAGTGCTGCCTACATAGCCCTTGTGGTTAGGGCCTCAGGCCAATGTAGTTCTCCCTAAAAGGGAGGAAGAGGGTCAAAGTTATGGATTGGTCTGAATCGGGGTCAAGTCATGGTCAAAGGAGGAAAGAAGGTTTATCTATCAAAGAAACAAACAAATGAGGGTGGTCGAGTTAACCCCAGAAGATAGTCGCGTCAACTGAGTGCTGCCTACATAGCCCCGGTCTTAGGGCCTCAGACCAATGTAGTTCAGACTAAGAGACAAAATGGTCGAGAGTTGGTCATGAGAAATGATTCAGCATGGCCCATATGTCTGAGGGAACATGCTTGAAATGATGAGGAGAAATAAGATGTTATAGCCTTTTCCAAATGGTGTATTCTATAACATTGGTCAGGGTTTTTCATCCCTAGAAAGTGTCCATATTAGGTGATGGATGTTTGCTAAAAATGAAATGGGTCTATTTATGCACCAGCAAGTAATGGTTTATGCTAGACATAAATTGAGTAGTCCATAGTTTCCATGTGTATTGGTGTCCATAGAAACTAATGTGAATAGGTTAGGTGAGTGGTCTGAAAAGAGGTTTGAGTTGAATTGGCAAATGACAAATGATGTATTTGAATGTGACCTGAAGTGTAAAGGAAGTGAAAGGCATATTTGTCCTTTCATTGGCAAAGACCAGAGTGATAGCATAGATAGGGGTTTTTAGAATCAAGAGCCCCATTCATGCATTACATCATTGACCATAGGTTGTGTTAGAGCGGTAATCGAATCACTTTGACATTAAAGTGAGATCGAAGTCCCTTGAGCAGGTGATATGATAGGGGAGGATAGGGTAACCCGTTTAAGAGCAGAGATAACTTTTCCCCCTTTTATAGGAGACCCTGAGACAAGTATAAGCCAAGTCCATGACCCATTTTTTTTTTTTTGATGCAGACTGATCAATGCAAGAAGTCTACATAGAGATGTCATTTTGCTTTGTGGTCATTTGTGAAGCTGATTGATGCAGGAAGCTTCTAAAAAAGTGTTGTTTATAGCAAGATTTAGTCATAGCCATCCTTCGAGGGAGTGGTCTATATGTTTGCTTTATATATATATGAGGGCTTTGAATAGTTGTCCTTCGAGGGAGCAGTCTGCTTTTTGATTTTGTGACCTTGGATATTTTGACATCTCAATTTATGTTTGACAAAATTTTGAGTCATGGACAAGACTATAGAAGTTCAAGGGCTCCCTTTTATTAGGAAAAAGCATCCATACTTTATAAAAGGGTTATAGAGGATTTGTTGGGGGGAATAGGGTTGAAAAGAATAAGGAGTTTAGAGGATGGGGATTGCTCAAGGGATGAGCTCATGTTAAATGTCAAGTGATCGAGTACTCGACTAACAGTAGAATGGTCGCAGATGCAAGGCATAAAGGGCTCAAGTTTTGATAAGTCCCTGGTCCATGCTTGTGCGTTATGATGTGGTCCAAGCCAACTTGGAGCAAACTTACCTTGTTTACTTCTTTCCAAATTGGTCACATGTTGATTGATGTTTGGTTGGTTGATATGGTCATTGATTGGTCGAGATTGGTTGAATGTTTGGTTGAGGGTCGGGTCGATGCTTGTTTGGTCGAGGCATGGTCAAGGCTTGATTGAGGCCTAATCGAGGTTTATGATTAAAAGAGTGATTGATATTGGGTTGAGATTGAGTCGAAAGGTTGGTCGAGACTAGATTGAGGCCTAGTTGAGATTTATGATTAAAAGAGTGATTGATATTTGGTCGAGACTGAGTCGAAAGGTTGGTCGAGGCTTGGATGAACATTGAATTCCCCCAGCGGTGAGGGAGAATGTTTGATAGATTGGTCAAGGTTGGTTGAGGCTTGGTGGTCAGATTGACTGTGTTGATTTTGAATAATGGGGTTAAAGGTGGCAAAAGGACCATAGTCTGGCGTGGTGATCCCAATTTAGGTGATGAGGTTTGAGAAGCATGGGTCAGTGTTGATGATTTGGCTAATAAGTGGGCAAGAGGATCCTTAATGCAAAGGGTATCCTATTTCTAGTGCTAACAAATGATAGCTTTAAGAGTGCAACAATGCTCAGTGTCATGTCCCAGAGTGTGATGATAGTGGAAAAATTTAGTGTTGTCAAACCAAGATGGTCTTGATCCGAGAGTTGATAAGTGGGGTGGTGTTGAAGGTTTGTTGATAATATGGTCAAAAAGAAGGGTGTCCTTCTCCAAGCATTGGTGAATGACAACCTTGAGGGCACAACAATGCTCAGTGTCATGCCTAGGCATGCGATGATATGCACAAATCTGAGTGTCATCGAACCAGGGTGGTTTTGGTCTGAGAGATTGACATGGTTTAAGAGGTGGGAGATTGATGTGAGAAGACTGCAACAATTGTCATAACAGCAAGGCATAAGAACCTTCTAATGGTTTTGTGCATCTTGTTGCAGTGGGGGTTGATGACTTTGATTTGAGAGGTATAAGAGGCATTGGTCATACCATATTTTTGTTTGGTGGTGTAGCCAGACATGTAGATGGCACTTTAGTGGTGATAGCTGTTGGATGTTTTGGAGGAAATATATGTCTGATGGGTTGAGAGAGTAATGGAGGCAATGTGCCTCTGTGAGGTATAGGTGTGGGAAGCACTCCTATTAAAGTGGATAGATGTGGGGCCAAGATTGAAGGTAATGATGAAGGTGGGGGAGGAGTCCTCCGGTGTGGTTTACTAGCCTTCTTTGGTTTGGGTTGAGGGCCACCATTGTGCGAAGTGAGGTTAGATACGGGTTTGGGTTCAGATGTGGACGGAGGTGAGTGAGATGTAGCAATCTCAGGCAAAAGGCAAGAGGAAACCATGACTGGGTCTTCCTCAGTCGAAATGGGTAAAGAGACTGGTTCTTCTCTTGGTGGAGAAGAAATAGGAGAGTGTGGCTCCTCAAGAGGGTAGAGGGCAGGGATGATTGTGCCTTCGACTTGTGATTGAGGAGTAGGCAAGGTAAGGTCCTCCATTGGTGGGAGGAAGGATGGAGGTGAGGCTAATGGTATTGGTATGGTCAAGGCATCCTCCAATATAAGAGAGGTCGATGGAGGACTAATAGGAGAAGAGGATTCTTCTACCTGTGGAAGAGGTTGATCAGGGACAAGAGGCGAGACAGTGTTGACCGTGCATATATCATGGTCTTGGGGGTCATTGGTCATGGTTTGGACACTGCTTTGACACGAGGGATGGTTAGGAAAGGGTTGTCTAAAGATGTCAATATTTTGATTGGGTGGAGCATTTGGGTAATCTAAAACAAGATCCCCCTTGTCGATCATGTCTTGGACAATGTTTTTGAAGGTTCAGTAGTTGTTGATGTCATGGTCGTGGACGTGATGAAAGTGACAGAAGTTGGCCTCCCTATACCATGTAGGGAGGGCTTTTGAAGGGTCGAATTGAGGTGGTTAAATTGGAGGGAGATTGAGGACCCATTTTTTAACAAGTTTTTCTAAAATGGAAGCGTATGATTCTCCAAGTGGAGTATATGAACACTGGATGTACCATTGTTGGAATTGTTTTGTGATGCTTTGAGATGTTGAAGGTTGAGAGTGGTCGGTTGTTGTCGAGGATGGTGATCTAATGACCATAGTTTTGGCCACTCCTTTGGATTTGAAGTGGGAAGAAGAAGGTCTAGAAGAAGAAGGGCCATCAATTTTTGTATTGGTATTACGCAATTTGACCTTATCCTCTTCAATGGCACAGAGTTTGAGCTTTCGGGCCATAGTGAAAGCTTCGTCAAAAGTGCAGAATGTTTAAATCCATAAGGTGGATGAGATATACCTGGTGCATGCTCGAGAAAAGAGTTCAATGAGCTTGGGTTGAGGCAAAGGGAAGGAGAGTTGGTTAATCAAGCCTCTCCAATAGGCGACAAAATCGATAATTGATTCGTCATCAAATTGCCTGATAGAGTAGAGGTATGTGATAGAGACCTTTTTGGTGATATTAATTGAGAAATGGTCAAGGAATAATTGGGTGAGTTGAGTGAATGAAAGGAGAGAGTGACTGGTAAGAGAGTTGTACCAATCAAGGGCAGGGCCAGAAAGTGACATGGAAAATGTGCATAGTAACAACGCATCGTCATGGGCTATGAGATAACAAGCATGTTTGAATGTTCATAGGTGTTGTTGTGGGTCTTCCTTACTTTATAAATGAGAAAATTTAGGAAGCTCCCATTGGTTGGGGTATGGTCAGATCAGGATGGAGGGATGGATGGGTTCATTACAAATTTGGTCATATGAAAGAGCATTGCTTGAACCAGAAATAGAAGCCTCAAGACTAGACATTTTATCCATCAACATTTTGATGATATATGATAACAGATTGGCAGGTAGAGCACCCCCTAGGTTTTAGAGTGCTTGAAAGGTGCTAGAAGGGGCATACGACGTAGTCGGTTGTGCTTGTAGGGGTGTAACATATGTATGACTAGTCATTGGGATAGAAGTGGAAGCCAAAGGCAGTTGGGTTATGGAAGTAGAACGCATAAGTTGACTAGATACCGCTAAAGGTGGTTGCATGGCAGCATTGGCAAAAGGGGAGGTAGAGACTCCTACATTTACGGGCACAAGAGTGTGTGGAGTTGAGACAATCAAGTTCTGATATGATGTAGAACTTGGTTGAATTGCGTGTGGTTGAGGGGGTAATGAAACCCTGATGGAGGTTGATCCAAAAATATATGGGGAGGCCAAACTTTGCATATTAGCCCTGGTTAGGTTAATGGTTGAGGCAATAGTCTGAGTCATAAAAGGCTAGGTAGCGGATGGTGTTGATGTCATTGCCGCTTCACCCGAAAGGTCTCACATTCAGCTTCTTGTGAGATAGTGTTGGAGAGCCTTGACATTGAAGCCAAGGAGTCTCTCAAAGTCTGGGTCCCCTTTAGTGACAATTTAAGGTTGATTGGGAGTTGGTCGGGTAGGAGTTCATTCGATCTCTAAATGAAACTCCATTAAGGGACTGGTTATGGATGGGGAAGGCAGAGGCGATCGTTGCCCGGCATGGTCAAGAAGAGTCCTGGTTTGACTGCGTGTCAACACCATTCAAGGCAAGAAGGTTCAGGTTTTAGAAACTGTGTTTCTCAGTCTCAAAAAAATAGAATGGGTGCTAGACAGTAAGAAAGCTGGGTTTTAAGCTTGCTGTTTTGAAAAGAAAAGATTTGGACAGAGACCGACGTCGGTTTAAAAATTGATGTTGGTGATAGAGGATGCTGATGTTGGTCAGATAACCGATGTCAGCGAAAAAGGTTGCCGATGTTGGTGGTAAAACTGATGTCAGTGACTGTGTTTTCCAAAAACTCAAAAAATTTGAAAGTTTTTGGAAAAAAAGACGGAAACGTCCTCACTAGCTCAAAAAACCAGATAAAGATAGAAAATAACATGGAGACAGGCAGATCCTAAGCATTAAATCCTAAGAATAAATTATTAGGATCGTGTTGGCTTATGCCTTAGAATGTGTTGGGGAGGTTGGCTTTTGAGACGGGTCCTAGAAGAAGTAGTCTAGAGCTGGTTTCAGGTTTGTTTAGGTGCTCAAGAGTCTTTGTTAGGTTCCGTACTTGGCCTGGTGCTAAAGAGCAAGCTCTCCTCACTTCACGAACCCAGTGATAAGCTGGGCCCACTTAGCCAGTATATACTTCCCCTAGAGATTATCCTCTGCCAGAGAACAGAGTGGGCTTTCCCCTTGGTGGTGAAATCCAAGTGGGATTGTTGAGACGGGTAAGGTATCCGCTTGGTGATGAAATCCCAGTTGGGCCTTGTCTCAGGTGAGTTTTGATGTTTGATTTGTGAAAGTGATTTGGTTGTGTAACATAAAGTGGACTACAATTAATTCATGATGCATTTTTTAATTACTATATGTGGACTAAGTATGCAGTCAAGAAGAAATGAGATGTAGTGTGTTTTAAGCCCAAGTTGAAATGTTAGTTCGTATGAAGACAAGTGAGAAGAGGTTGAAGAGTATGACGTTTGTCTAGTCTAAGATGCAAGAAAAGAAAGAAGAGTTCTTTTTAATCCTGCTAATGGTGTCTTTTGGAAGAGATAAAAGAAAGAGGTGAAAAGGAAAAACCTAATGCACCTATATGAACAGAAAGAAAAGAACCTAAGGAATACCCTAGGGTCCCATTGGGCATGTTAGAATGTTTCTATACGATTTTCACTTTCACGTTCATAAAGGAAATGAGAAACTAAGAGAATGGTCAAGGTTAGATGTTACTTGGATGAAGTATGCGCACCATTATCCAGACCTTGAGAGCACTCCTCTTTGGTTGTGGAGGATGACACCTACGGAAGAAGGAGACTTGAACAAAGAAGGCGTTAGATGAGGAGATGGTGGGCTGCCAAGCAAAAGATTGATCCTGGAAGTACAAAGACTTCCTTGAGGTATGTCAACCCACTGATTGATAAAAATAATGTCTGATAAAAGGCAGAATGATAAAATACCAAAATGAGAAAAGACTGAAAAGAAATGGAAGCAAATGCTTACCTGAATGTTGTTGTCAGTCTGGTCATAGTCGTCGATGTCAGTTAGTCTGCTGACATCGGTTAGTCTGCCGACGTCGGTTGGTCAAGTCTACCGACATCGGTTAGGCTATCAACGTCGGTTAGGCTGCTGACGTCGGTTTGGGAAGTGACTGGCGTCGGTCAGGGTGATGGTCTTTGACAGAGGTCTGGTCAGGTCTGGATGGGTTTTAGGGCTATGGACGGGTCTGAGAAGGAGTTTGGGCCTTGTTAATGGTCTGTACAAGGATCTGGGCAGAGTTGTAGAGACAATGGATAGAGTGTATGTTCTGAAAGGGAGGATAGTGGTGATAAGGATATGGGAAGGCCTCTCAGCCTTTTCGAGAGGGAGTCAAGTCTGGTCTAGCTGACAGTCTGGTTTGGGAGGGTGATATTACTTGGAATCAATAACTGAAAACATAATGAAAACACAAACAAAATACTTACCTGTGGCTTGCAGAAGGAGTGCTGCTAGTGCTTATACCTGTTATTGATGTAAAAGACTGATGCAGAGTCCCTATTGTTGTTGTAGCTGGTGCAGAAGCCCTGTGAGAGAGAGAGTGAGAGGTTTGATGGATTGAAGACTGGAAGATTGGCTGATTGTTGAAGGTCA
Organism: Torreya grandis; assembly: GCA_037957365.1. Lineage (NCBI taxonomy): Eukaryota > Viridiplantae > Streptophyta > Pinopsida > Cupressales > Taxaceae > Torreya > Torreya grandis. The sequence continues at coordinate 1,635,409 of JARHVA010000023.1, read as the reverse complement.
AAAGGCAGATGATTGAAGGTCGAAGGAGTAGATTGAAAGAGCAGATTGAAAGATCAGATCTGCATTTTGGGCACAGAATTCAGTCTTGAAGGCTACCGACACTGGCAAAACTGCTGACTTCGGTCGTAGACTGACCAATGTCAGTGGTTGCAGAATGGGGATAGAGGCTAATTTTAGCCCTCTGCCCGTTCTTACAAGCTACCAAGGTCAAATGTCGTTAAAAAATGATCGAGAGGGGCTTAAATGGATGTGAGAGGAAGGAAATAGGTCAAGAATGGGGTTTAGGCATTTAAGTCTTGGCATGAGAGGAATGAAGAGAATCCAAGGAAGGGGATCCTAGGGTAGTGAGGTGACATGGGTGAGATGGCAAGGGGAGAGAGAGAAAGGAAATTATTAATTTAAAATAGATGATTATTTTAAATTAATAAGACATAGGTGGGTTAGGGATGGTTAGAAGTGGCAAGGGACCAAGGGGGAGAGAAGGGGAGGACGACCAAAGAGTAGACACGATTTTGGTGTCTACACTTATTGCAAATTATCTACTCTTTAGGGTGATCCTTTTAAACAAATATTTGAGGAGATTTTTCATTCTTTTTCTCAGCCTCTTCACTACCTAATTCTTCTTCAAGATCTAACTCTTCATTACTAGTTTCCTTGTTAGGTTCAACATGTTTTATGCCTTCTTCAACCTTGACATTTATTCTCTCCACCATCTTGTGTATCCTCTCATTATAACATACATAGGCTTTTCTTTGAGTAGAATAACCAAGAAATATTCCTTCATCACATATTAATTCAAAGTTTCCCAATTTGTCTTCCTTTCTTTTGATGTTGCAGTTACTTCCAAACACTTTGAAGTACTTAACAGAGGTAGGCTTTTCATACCATAGCTCATAGGGAGTTTTATCACTATTTACCCTCAGTTGAACTTTGTCCAAGATGTATACTATTATTTGGGCTGCTTCTTTCCAATATCCATTAGGTAACTTGGCCTCCTTTAGCATTGTTCTAGCCATTTTTTTTACTGTTCTATTTTCTCTCTCAACAACTCCATTTTGTTATGGAGTCCTTGGTATAGATTAGTGCCTTTTAAACCCATGATTCTCAAAATACTCTATGAATTTATTTGTGGTGAATTATCCACCTTTATTATATCTTAAGCATTTGATTTTTCTTCCAATCTCATTTTCAACCATGGCTCTAAAGATCTTGAATCTCTCAAAGGCTTGATATTTATCCTTCAAAAAAATTACCCATGTCGTTATTGAGTATTCATCTATAAATAACATGAAGTAATGCTCTCCTTTAGATCCTCTTATCTTTTTAGGACCACAAAGATCAGTATGAACTAATTTTAGAGGCTGTGTAGTTGCATACTCCATTGTTTGAAATCTAACCCTTATCTGCTTGCCTAGTTGACATTCCTTAAAAGTATTATCTATAGGTTTGGTTATCTTGGGCATGTGTCTTACACACTTATTTGAGCTTACTTTGTCTAGATTATCAAAGTTGACATGACCCACTCTCCTATGCCAAAACCAACTCTCATAAATCTTTCCCTTCAAACAATTATTACCATTTACTTCAACAAGATTGTAAATATTGCTCTCAGTCCTTTTCCCTTTTGCAACTATTTTTATATATATTTTTAGCTTGTAGCCTTACACATTAAATGTGACCTTACATCCATTGTCACATATTTGGTTGACACTTAGTAGATTATGCTTAAATCCTCAACATAAAATACATCATGTGTAGGCAATTTACCATCTATGTTCAAGGTTCCTTTACCTTTGATCTTTACTGATGTGTTGTCTCCCAAGCTGATAGATCCTTCCTTACAATTTCCTAATTTGGTGAACTTAATCTTATCACTATTCATATGCTTTGAGTAGCCATTGTCTATCACCCACAAATTTTGCTCTTTGGTGTGGAGTGTAGTCTAAGCAATCATGGATTGATTTTTTAATCTCCACACATCCTTGGGTTTCTAATTTAGCTTCTTTTCAAAAACTTATGAACCTTTGTTCACACTAGGAGGCATGTCTTTCTTTACATTATGTAATTTTGATCTTACAAAGCTAGTTCTATAATGTTTAGCTATGTGACCAAAGTTATTGTAATTTTAGCACATTACATTTCTATCTACCAAGGGTGAACATGAATTTTTGATTAAAAATTGATTCTCCTTGTAGTTCTAACTCTATAATTACTAGCCTTATTGTCAGGATCCTACTCCTCAATAAGAGTACATATGATTACCTTGTATAAGCAACTAAACAGGGAATTATACCAGAATGAACAAGTAACTAGAATTCAAAAATAGCACAGAATATGAGAGACAATACACAATCTTGTATTAATACTCATCTAGAAATAAAATACAATAAAGAAGATGCCACTTCTTCTCACACCTCTCAAAATCTTCCCACACCTCAAGCGTACATTAATTCTCAATCAAAAGTTCACTCTCCTACCAAAAATGGTCCCAACACACAACTCAAACACAAAGTTGGTGTTCACCTCCAACCAGTCAGTAATAACACTACCAGTACACAAGTACTCAAAGTACTTCAAGTAGATCTCCCATGAACTTGCAACAACCTGCAATTCAAATGATCTTACTTTTGGAAGGATCTACCTTGCCTTCCTCTATTTTTCACTAATTACAATACATGCCAATGGGTCTATAAATAGATCCCTTACTAAACAATAACTTAGACTTCTAATTTACAATAATTAGACACACAGCTCAAGACTCAAAATAGGCTTTACATGCAAAAAATCGGTTCAACAAACTAACTGTTCATGCAATGAATAGTTCTGGAACCACACAGGTGACTGACGTAGGTCCCTATCTGCCTGGAGGTGACTGACGTCGACCAACTCCTACCGATGTCGATTGCCCTCTGCACTGTAGATGACCAACATCGGTTACACTGTCGATGCCAGTATCCCTAGAACTCAGCAACCTCCTCCATGTCTGTAAATAGTGAAGCTTTTAGCTCCACAACCTAACAATCTCCCACTTGGAGATAAACAGTTGCAACTATACATGTACCTATACATCATCTAGTTTGTTTCCTGGCATTGTATCTCTCTTCAAGATCACTCTTGAAGACTAACCACCACAAATCCTATGGTGCACATCCTATCATCCAAATCACCTACCACATCTGCATTTACAAACCATGTAGAAAAGAACTTGACCCTGCATAGCATGTGCACCTACTACTGGTCCCTCTCAGATGCCTGAGAATCCATTGAACTGCCCTCCAGTGCTTCTTTCCTTGATTAGCTCCAAACTTATGACAGCTCCCACTGCTTGGGAAATCTCAGGTCTAGTACATACCATGCACTTAACCTCATTATGTGAATCAAGACACTATTCATAGAACTTTCCAACCATCAGCGTGCTTACCGGTCTCACACAATCATCTGGAGACAAAGTCAACCTGTGACCTTCCATGTCCCTAAAACACAATCATGCCAAAAAATCTTGTTGCTCCCAGATTCCTCATGACACACCTCTGAACTAACATTACCTTTAGTTCAGGAATTCCCTATATGTGTAACCCTGCAATAAGCACACAATACAGTAACAAGATAATGTAGCTAATATTATCCAACCTGGTAAAGAGAAACACAATGGTCAAACCTCCATTGTCCTGCATCTTACTCAAGACCATATACCTTGGCCTTCTGTCTCACATGTCCATTCCCACTCTTCTTTATCCTGAACATCCATTCATCTCTCAGTGCTTTCTTCCAACTGGCAACTCCACCAAAAACTCCCATTTGGTTCTTTTTCAAGGAATCACATTCCTCATCCATGCCAAGCTCCCACTATTTCTTGGATCGACCTGCTCTACTTCTTTAATAACTTTCTAGTTCTTGACCATTAGTGAGTAACAAGTAGTGTAAAGAAGGGAAATGATGAATTGAGGCTTACTTACCCTTTCAGTCCTCCATATGGGCACTTGAGACTCCTTGACAGTTTGTTGTCTACCCAAAATCTGTCTCAGTGACTAATGCCGATCACATCTCAGTCTGCATCTGACCGATGTTGGTTCCATGCGACTGCCTCATTGCCAATGTTGGTTCCCAAAATTGACGCCAGTGTTTATTGGTCCCTAAGTCACCGATGTCAGTCTACACATAGCTGATATCGGTCCCTATCTGGATGCCGATGTCAGTTTTCTAACCGATGTCGGTCTCTGTGTTTTACTTGTGAGCGATGACTTTTACTTGCGAGCTCCTTTTAGATCAAAACCCTGTCCAAATCAACCTTGCTCTGCTCAAAATTCTTTAGCCCCTTACACTGATCTCTATCTGTCATCTTCTCCTTGAAAACCAAGGCTTTCTTGTTCTTGTCACGAACATCAAATTTCTCAAGAAACGTCACTTTCTTCTTTTGCATATAGAAATCTCGATCCATGCTTTTCAAAATTGAAATCATACCCTTTGACTTAAGAGCATGCATCTCCTTCTTATTCATGTGACCAAGCCTATTAAGCCACATCTTCGAATCTACAGCTGAAGTAGATAAACTAGAAGGAGAATCAGTAATACAAGTAGATAGATAAAGCATACCTACTTTCTTACCTCTTGCTACAACAAGTGCACCCTTGGAAACTTTCCAAGAGTCTGCTATGAGAGTTATTGTGCAACCCTCATCACCCAATTTTCCAATAGAAATCAAATTCTACTTCAGGATTGGGATATGCATGACCTCCTTCAACACCCATGTGTTACCCATCTGCAATTTTAGCTTCACTTTCCCTTTGCCAACCATTTGACAAGGCTTACCATCCCCTAAATAAATTTCTCCAAAGTCTCCCTGGACATATTCATGAAAAAATTCCCTATTTGGGGATGCATAGAAAAAGGCACCAAAATCTAAAACCCAAGATTCTACTTTATCTAAGGAACATACCAGAGCATCCTGTGCAACATAATCAGCAACATCTGCTTCTTCATGTCCTTCATGCTGATCTTCATTCACCCAGCAGTCTCTCTTTAAGTGCCCTTGCTTTCCACATTTCCAGTAGGTTATTTTGCCATACCTGGACTTGGATCTCCTGCCTATCTTGGACCTTGATCTCCCATGCTCGATCTTCTCTCTTTGCCTTCCCTTGTTTTCAACACTCAAAGCATTCCCTGATGATTCACCTGTGATTTTCCTGTGAATCTATTCATTCAAGATTACACTCACAACATCATCAACTTTTAAGATCTTAGAAGCAGACGCAGTATTACTAACTAACATTACCAAACTCTCCCAACTTTTAGGTAATGAGCATAAGATTAAAAGAGCCTTAATTTCATCATCAAAAACAATATTGACTGAATTTAACTTATTTACCAAACCATGGAAATCACTAAGATGACTATGTATAGATCCACCATCCAACATTTGCAAATTAAATAATTGCTTCATAAGAAATACCGTATTCAAAGCTGAGGGTTTTTCATATAAATTTGCCAAAGATTCCATCAATTATACTGTTGTATTAGCCTGTGATAAGTTAGAAATCACAGATGATGCAAGACTCAACCTTATAGATCCCAGAGCCTTCCGATCAAGAACCTCCCATTCTTCATCCTTCATATCCATGGGCTTGCATGCAACACCACCCAATAGTAAGTACAAATCTTTCTGATATAGATAATCTTCTATCTATATCCTCCATAATTGCTAGTTCTTGCCATTAAAATTCTCCATTCATAGCTTACTTTCTTCTGCCATTGCTATACTCCCACTCAAATAGAAACCCCTGTGAGTAACCTATAATCAACAAACACTAACCAGATCTGATACAACATGTTAGTAAACCCAACCTAGCTCGATACCACTTGTCAGGATCCTACTCCTCAATAAGAGTACAATATGATTACCTTGTATAAGCAACTAAACATGGAATTATACCAGAATGAACAAGTAACTAGAATTCACAAATAGCATAGAATATGAGAGACAATAGACAATCTTATATTAATACTCATCCAGAAAGAAAATACAATAAAGAAGATGCCACTTCTTCTCACACCTCTCAGAAGCTTCCTACACCTCAAGTGTACAGTAATTCTCAATCAAGAGTTCACTCTCCTACCAAAAATGGTCCCAACACACAACTCAAACACAGAGTTGGTGTTCACCTCTAACCAGTCAGTAATAACACTGCCAATACACAAGTACTCAAAGTACTTCAAGTAGATCTCCCATGAACTTGCAACAACTTGCAATTCAAATGATCTTACTTTTGGAAGGATCTACCTTGCCTTCCTCTATTTTTCACTAATTACAATACATGTCAATGGGTCTATAAATAGATCCCATACTAAATAATAACTTAGACTTCTAATTTACAATAATTAGACACGTAGCTCAAGACTCAAAATAGACTTTACATGCAAACAATTAGTTCAACAAACTAACTATTCGTGCAACGAATAGTTCTGAAACTACACAGGCGACTGACATCAGTCCCTATCTGCCTAGAGATGACTGACATCAGCTTACTCCTACTGATGTTAGTTTCCCTCTGCACTGTAGATGACTGACGTTAGTTACACTGTCGACGCTGGTATCCCTGGAACTCAGTAACCTCCTCCATGTCTGCAAATAGTGAAGCTTTTAGCTCCACAACCTAACACTTATGACCAATATGATTATAGCTATAATAATAACCATAAAAAGATGAAGAATATTTGGTCATATCATTTCTTGTTGTAACATGAAGAATTCCTCTAAGCTATGGCTTCTTCAAGTTTCTCACCTTGGTGTATTCATCAACATTAGCTAACATTATCTTCTTCTTTTATTCAAGCTTCTTTTCAAGATTAGCCTTCTTCATATCAGTTGTATTTTCATATTTCTTTATGTCGTTATTAGTTTCCTCTTTTTTTGCTCTTGATTCCTCTTCTACTTTGAAGTTTTCATATAGGCTAGCAGATGTACTAGTTAAGGAATGTTTTCCCTTCTCAAAACCAAGACTTGATCTCTTTTTTGAGGGGTTTTGAGAGTTGATTAGTTCATCAAGAATGTCTAATCCTCTTGTCAACTTTAGACTTTTATTTAGTTGACCTTTGGCTATTTCAAGTTCTTTTTTCAAAGCCATTATTCTACCTCAAGCTTCACACATTCATCAGATTTAAATTTTAGATCCATTTTGAATACATCATTTATTTTATCCTCTTCAACTTGTGTCTTTAGGCTAATTACTATATAATCAAATTTCTCAAGACTTTTAGACATTTTCTAAATTTCTTTTTGTCCAAGATTCTTTTGCCTTAAGTTTTCTTTTCTCAGCTTATCAAACTCATCTAGAGCATAGATGAGTTCACACTGAAGGTTCACTTCTCCTTCTTCTCCATCTGATTCTTCAACTTCATGTTGATCTAGATTTATAAAAGTTGATCCTACTATCATGAATAGGGATTCATTTTGCTTACCCATAAAAGCATAGTCATGATCATCATTTGAACTATCATTTCCTTCCATTGAGTCACTATCTTCTTTTGTGTATAGACCTTTCTTATTCTTTAAGAATTTTTATTCTTAGGATAGTAGGGTTTTACCTTTTTGATACTCTCTACTTGCTTAGAGTTATCCTTTTTATTATGAGGTCATTTAGCAGCAAAATGTCCTACTTTATCATAGATAAAGCATTTTAAGGGTAACTTACCTCTATACTTTATAGATATTCTCTTTAGTATTTTGACAAAGTTAGCATCTTCTTCATCATTCTCCTCAAATTCAGATGTTGATGTTTCTTCCTTTGCTTACTTGGCTACTTTAAATGCAACTTCTCACTTAAAGGTGTTTGTCTCTCCCATTCTCATCTCATAAGCTATGAAGGTTCTATGTAACTCATCAACAGTGAGTTTATCTAGATCTCTTACTTCCTCTATTTTAGATATTTTAGAATCATATATTGATGGAAAAGATCTTAAAATCTTTTTGACAATGACTGACTCTTTCATTTCTTCTCCAAGGCCTCTAATTGCATTGACTATTTCATCTACCTTGAGGAGGTAGTTTTTAATATTTTCCTCTTCACTCATTTTAAGACTCTCAAACTTGCTTTTGTAAGTTTATAGCTTGGCCTAATTCACCTTGTCATCTCTTTCATATATTCTCTTTAGTTTGTTCTATATTTCTTGAGCATTTTGAGACTACATCACTTTGGTAAACTCTGAGTTTGACAGTCCACAAAGAATAGTATTCTTTGCCTTAGCATTGCTCTCATATGCCTTCTTGGTGACTTGATCTATAGGAGTTGTAGTAGGGGTTGTATATACATTTACCATATACATCCATACATCAAACTCTAATGAAGATAGATATGTTTCTATTTCTTATGCTCCAAAATGTATAGTTAGATCCATCAAACAGAGGTGCTTTGTTTGATAAAGATCCTTCTTGACTAGCCATTATGTTCACTATTCCAAGATCTACCTTATCTAATTAAGCTTCTCCTAAGGAACCCTAGGTTATTATACCAATTTTTGGAACAAAACTAGATACTAAGAGGGGGTGAATCAGTATATTAATTAAAAACTGGTCTTTCAATCCTTTTAAAGCAAATTCAAAAGCATATATAGATCAAAAGATAAATTTAGAAATCACATACAAGCACAAATACACATGACACAATATTTATACATGGAAAACTCAAATATAAAAAACTATAATGAGAATAGCTACTAGAATCTACTATTCTAACCTAGCTTCATAGTTCAAAGACTCATTAGTAAACCTCACTAGTTACATTTAAGGACACCAATCTTAAGGAGACACCAATCCCCTAGTTTAAGAGCATCAACTCTAAGGAATTAGCCACTACCTAATATGAGCACCCACTCATCTTCTCTAATAGCACCAACCTATCAAACTTTTCTTATGGAGCTACAACTCCAATTTACAAATTGGATTCATACATGAATCTAGACCTATATTATTTATTATAGGTCTAATCTACAACTGATCATTCTCTACACATTTTTTTATGCCTTTCTTCTTCTCTTCTCCTCTATATGTTTCTCTGGTCATGTGTCTGGATATTTGTTTATTCGACATACTTCATTTCCTTCACCAATCACTCTGCTCTATATTCAATTTGGCTCAATAGTAAATGCAATTATTCAACATCATTTTTTTGTCCTAGATATCATATATATATATATATATATATAAACAAATGATCTAGGGTTTGCTTCTTCTCTCTATGTTCACACTCAGACTATAACACACCATGCCAATTTTAGACCTTAGTTCGTTATGACTTGAAATTTAAGTTCCCACATCTTGATTATATTGGCCTACTAGTTGCTATTTTTTAAAAGATTGACCTGTTAGTGCCTTATACAATGGCCAGAGATAACCATGAAACCTGGCAATAGATTTCTTAAATCATGTCATAATTATAGGTCTATTTAATGCCTATAGCATTTGTTAGACTCAAGTTTTGATGCATAGGCTCTTTAATGTAGATTTGATTAGTTAGATCAAGCAATCTCATTATCTATGTCAAGATTAATGGTTTATATACAAGTTTCTACATGTTACTAAACTAATCTTTTGTCTAGACATGACTTTAAATATCAATTATAGATCTTAACTTTGGCACCATGATCCAATGTTCTCTATTTAATTATCTCATCTTTAAAATGCATCCATTTGATCAACTATTGATAGGCTCATGTTATTCATTAGATATTTATATGCTTCTAAACTTTAGCTTTATCAAGATGTTAAATGTTGAGCTTGTTGTTCCATCTTAGTCCACTCACTCTATTGGATATTTCTCATTCAAGTTTCTATGTGTTGTTTGATATCTGAAGATGTACAACCTTTACCTTGACTTGGTCATTAAACTTTGACACTTTGACATCATCTCACTAATTTCTATATCTTTGGATCACTTCCACTCCATTGATCTTCTTCAACCTACCCAATATTTAACTTGTCATTGTGTCAATAAACATCGATCACATTGAAGCATTTGAGTCCATTTACTCTATTAGATCTCCTTTTCATGGTCACCTGTACACCATCAAATCTTTTGAAAAACTCAATATTTATACCTATCCAACCCTTGAGGATATGAAATTTGGTGTAAGAAAGTACCTTCTATACATAGCTATCAGTTTTTACTATTGAAACATTTGGCATCCTTGCATTGGTCCTTTGTTTGTCAGACTCATGTGCTTGTGAAACTTAGCATTAGTGTATTCACTCAAAGGGATATTTGAAAAAAATTATTTGATTCACTCTATTGGATCATCTATGTATAATGAGGAATATACCATTGATCAATCCGGGACATAATATAAAGTTTAAGACTTAGGAAATATTAAGTCCTTTTGATCACTACTCAAGCCAATAATTACCAGGTCAAGGGGCCAATTTTGTAATGATGACAAAGGATTAAGTTATAACTTAAGATACTATTTCTTAGCTAGTATTCAAAATTAAAATAGAAATTTTCTTGTTAATGCCATGGCTAAACCCTTAGGGTTTTATTGAGAAACCCTATCTAGTCTGAGAGATAAATAAATCAATTAAGAGCTCATGTCTTCTCCTCTAAACTTGCTAACCATATTTTTGAAATGTACATGAAAAACCTATAATGAATATTCAATATATTTTACTTTAAACATCCATAAATTATCTATGTAAAATCACGACAATTTTGCATAGTGTAACTATGAAACCTGAACTTCCTTCCATCAATCTTTCCTGATCCTTTTAACATCAATGACATCCATAGTGTCCCTTTTGAAATCAATGAAAATTATATTTCCAACATGGATTTTATTCATGTTTTATCTAGGGTGTGATTATAAGACTTAAGGTGGTATGTGAGGCATCTGAAAGTTCATGGAAATGACTTATAGTTTTTGTTTTATGCATTTTTAAACTTAGGCTAAAAAATTATATTTTTCTTGTATTAGAAAGGGTGTTTTTGAGGTTACAATGGGTGGTGGGTTTGTCAATCAAGTTTGATAGGAGGATAAGAACCTGGTCCTAGAGATTATACACCCCATGGATGTGTTGGAGGTGTCAGTTTTCACCCACAAAGCATCAAAACTAGAGTTCTATAACCACAACTTGAACTTTGACAATATTTATTGTTAGTGTTTCCACTCTCCAAAATGGTAGTGAAAATGAACTTTTAGGTGGAATCAAATCCCATGGTAGCACAATAACATGTAATTTGTCTATATAGATGTAATAAAGGTGATAGATTCATAAGTGGAGGTCCCAGAGGTAGAAATGCTAGTTCACTAATCAAAACTTGCATTTTTAAACCCATCATTGTAACTTGTCTGATGGATTGATCTCTAAGCTTAAACCTAAGTGATCCAAGGTGAAATTAGAGATATTAATGTGGTACATGAAATATCTTATGGTTCATGGAAATAACTTACCATTTTCATTTTATGCATGTTTGAACTTAGGCTTAAAAATTACATTTTTCTTGTATTAGGAAGGGTGTTCTTGAGGCCAAAATGGCTGGTGGGTTTGTTGATTGGGCATAAAAAGAGGATAAGAACCTAATATTAGAGGTTAAATAACCCATAGATGTGTTTCTAGTGTCATTTTTCACCCATGAAGCATTAGAACTAGAGTTCTATAATTGTAACTTGAACTCTAACAACATTTGTTGTTAGTGTTTCTGCTCTCTGAAATGGTAGTGAAAATGTACTTTTAGGTGGATTCAAAAAATTTAGAGGTAAAATAAAATATATTTTTCATATGTTTGTGTGTGTGTGTGTGATCAAAGAAATAAATTTATAGCTGGAGGTCCCAAAGGTAGAAATGCTAGTTGGAGCTTGAGAAGTTGCTTGTTCACTAACAAGAACTTGTATTTTTGGACCTATCAATGTAACTTGTCTAAAAAATTGATCTCTAAGCTTCTACCCAAGTGATCTAGGTTAAAATTAGAGGGATTAATGTGGTATGTGAGGGATTTGATGGTTCATGTAAATTACTTACAGGTTTTGTTTTATACATGTTTGAACTTAGGTTAAAATTTTGTTTTTTTAATGTATTGAGAAGGGTGTTCTTGAGGCCAGAATGGGTGGTGGGTTTGTCGATCAGGCCTGATGAGAGGAAAAGAACCTATTTATATAGGTTATTTTCAAACCAAATTTTTTTTCTATGTCAGTTTTCACCCACAAAGCATTGGAACCAGAGTTTTGTAACCATAACTTAAGCTTTGACAACATTTATTGTTAGTGTTTTTGCTCTCTAAAATGGTAGTGAAAATGCACTTATGGGTAGATTCAAAAATCATGGTAACAAATTAACATTTTATTTGTGTATATATATGTGATAAAAATGATATATTTATAGGTGGAGGTCCTAGAGGTAGAATTTCCAGTTGGAGCTTGAGAAGTTGCTTGTTCATTGACAAAAACATGCATTTATTGGACCTACCATTGCAGCTTATCTAAAAGATTGATCTCTAAAATTACACCCAAGTTATCCAAGGTGAAATTAAATGGATTAAGGTGGTATGTGAAGGATTTTATGGTTTACAAAAATGACATATAGGTTTCATTCTCTACATGTTTTAACTTAGGCTAAAAAATTACATTTTTTTTGTATTGAGAAGGGTATTCTTAAGGCCAAAATGGGTGGTGGGTTTATCAATTGGGCCTTATGGGAGGCCAAAAACCTGTAACTAGACATTATCCACCCTCTTATGCATGTTGGTTGTATCAATTTTCACCCACAAAGCATCAAAACTAGAGTTTTGCAACCATAACTTGAACTTTGACAACATTTGTTGTTAGTGTTTTCACTCTCCAAAATTGTAGTGAAAATGCACTTTCAGGTGGATTCAAACATTGTGGAAGCACAATAACATGTTATTTATCTATTTAGATGTGATAAAATTGATATATTCATAGGTGGAGGTTCTAAAAATATAAATGCCAATTGGAGCTTGAGAAGTTACTTGTTCACTGATAAAAACTTGCATTTTTTGACCCATCACTACAACTTATCTAATGGATTGATATATACAATTCCACCTGAGTGCTCTAGGGTGTGATTAGAGGGATTAAGATGGTATTTGATGGATCTGATGGTTCATATAAATGACTTACAATTTTTGATCTATGCATGTTTGAACTTACTCTAAAAATTGTATTTTTCTTGTATTAGGAAGGGTGTTCTTGAGGCCATAATAGGTGGTGGGTTTGTCGATTGAGCCTAATGAGAGGCCAAAAACCTATTCCTAGATGTTATCTACCCCATCATATGTGTTAGTGGTGTTATTTTTCACCCATGAAGCATCAAAACTATAGTTTTTCAACCATAACTTGAACTCTAACAATATTTGTTGTAAGTATTTCTACTCTCCAAAATGGTAGTGAAAATGCACTTATAGGTGGATTAAAATGTTGTGGTGGCACAATAACATTTAATTTGTCTATATAGACATGATAAAAGTGATATATTCATAGGTGGAGGTCCCAGAGGTAGAAATTCTAGTTGGAGCTTGAGAAGTTGTTTGTTCACTGATAAAAACATGCATTTTTGGACCTGTCACTGCAACTTGACTAACAGATTGATCTCTAATCTTCCACCCAAGTGCTTTGGGGTGATATTATAGGGCTTAATGTGGTACACAAGGGATCTGAAGGTTCATATAAATGACTTACAATTTTCATTTTATGCATGTTTGAACTTAGGCTAAAAATTTGCATTTTTCTTATATTGGGAAGGGTGTTCTTGAGGCCGAAATGGGTGGTGGGTTTGTCAATAAAGCTTGATAAGAGGATAATAAATTGGTCCTATACATTATCCACTCCATAGATGTGTTGGTAGTGTCATTTTTCACCTAAGAAGCATCGTAACTATAGTTATATAATCACAACTTGACCTCTGATAACTTTGACAACTTAAACTACAGACCTAGAAACTTAATGAGGAATTGATCTATTGACCTATTGAACTATTGACAACTTTGATAATTTTGACAACTTTGACAACTTTGAAAAAAAATTGAAAACTTTGAAAAATTAAACTAGAGACCTAGAAACTTAATGAGTAATTGATCTATTGACCTATTGAAAACTTTGACAACTTTGAAAATTTTGATGACTTTGACAACTTTGATAATTTTAAAAACTTTGACAATTTTGACAACTTTGATGATTTTTAAAACTTTGAAAACTTTGACCTATTGACCTAGTAGGTGGCATTCATTAATTGAATTATTAGGTGGCTTTTATTAATTGACCTATCGACGTATTGACCTATTGACCTCTAGAATAAAGAAACCCTGTCTATATCCTATTTTGGTTTAACAATCAATTTTGGTTTTATAACCTCGCATTCCATTCTAGATAGATGGTGAAGAGTATGAATATTTAATATTTCCTTCTCAATTATATAAGGTGGTGATAAAATTATTGTTGGTTATAGAGTCCTTTGATGTTGAAAAACCTAGAGACCCTACATAACCTTGTTTCTAACATATAAAATATAGTGTTGAATGACTAAGATTCTTGTTTGTGAATGCCCTGGGGGTTGTGAGAACTTTCTAATTGAAGAAAAAAAATTTAAGAATGTTAAACAGACCTAGTCCAAGCATTAGATCATCTTGAAAGTTTTGGTTGGACATTATATGCAATTATTTTTAGTTTCAACCTATATAGTTACTATAAACCCTAACTTTTAGGGTTTTGACCATAAGAAGAGATTCAACACATAAAAATTCATGAAAATTTGTAATCTAGTGTGTATTATGGTCTATTAAGTGAATAAAATGATTTTATACTTGTACCTTCTATATTCCATACTGTACTATCCTGTAAAACTAGTGAGAAAGAGACTAAGGAAGAAAGTTGAACTTAGGTGAAGAGTTGAGGACCAAATTTGATTTAAAAGAAGGATTGGCCAAAAGGGTGGTCAAATATAGTTTTAGTTTGGTAAACTTATCTCCATAATGGTTAAACCTTGGAGCTTTGTGTATTTTGAGGGCTAATTAGAATGCCAAGTAAGCTTAAAGGTATAAGATTTTACAAAAGAACCTAACCCAAGATTTTGTGTGAGGTAATGGCATGGAAAAGGGTTGTAAGAAACATAATTATTTTTCCTTTAATAGTATGTGTATGAAATAAAATATGAGGTTTTCCCTAAAATAGTCCTATAAGCCAAGACAAAGGCTAAAGAGAGAAATCTGATAAAATATAAAACAGAGGGGTTCAAAAGTTAGAATTATGTTGTATGAGTAGGATAAGGAGTCTTGAGGTAGTGGATAAGTGAATACACAATATTAGATAAAAAGACCTTTGATCAAGATCCTGAACACTTGCAAGCTATTAAGAAAGCTCTACATCAAAAGCACGTATAAGAAGTAGGTACAAAGAGAAGAAGACCATTAATCCTAAGTGATAAGAGTGTCATTAGTCATTTCTACTACACAATGAAATTTAAAATCTTGAATTTAAAAAAATATGTACTTGATCCAAGATTTATAGCATTAAAAAGAATAATTTGTTAATCCTCATTTGTGCATACGTATAACATTAAATACGAGATCCAATATAGATAATAATTTGGAAGATTAAAATAACACTATATAATAATACACAATAAAATAAAAGCTAAATAAAAATTATATAGATCAAGCCATGATAGGCATATAATATAGGCACATACATGTCTAATGTCAATAATACATAGATTGAGCCATGATAGCCATAAAAAAAATTGCATCTACAAACATAGTATCTAATGTTGGTTAAATGTCACACGTGTATAGACAATGCCAAAAATGCATCAATTACCATATAGGCATACAAAAAAGTACATCTCATATGTGTAATACATCTAATTCATAAAATATCCTCCCTCTTTTTTCCTTCCACAAATAAAACTCTCCCTGGGATGCCCTAATAGTAGATGGAGACCCCTCTAATGCCTTGGATTACTCCAAGGTCTGACTGTGGGTCCTACACTCATAGCTAGCTTATAGTTGAGCCTATTTAAATATAATAATCGTTATGAAATCAACATAAAATACATGTTCAAACAATTATTAAGAAATTAATTTTAAACTACAATAAAAATCATTTAAACATGTGCACTTACTATAAGCTCACAATCCTACTCAATCTATTTTTCACAATCAATCAAGTTAATGGTAGGCTCATCTATCTGAATAAGCATCTCAAATATCATAGCAACATGATAAGTTGCCCCAATCACCATCTAATTGGGACTATCAGCTATCATAGGACAACCCTACATACATAATACATAAACATAAGTTATATTTTTGCCAAGTACACATGTACTAAAATTATTAAAATAAGTCTATTTTTACAATTTAAAATTACAAGAGCCAATATATACATCTATCAGTGCCTGTGTAGATGACATTATAGTTGTAATGCCTATGTATGTCTCAACTCATAGAGAGGGAGGAGTGTCAGTACCAACCATCAACTATTCATGTAAACAAGGTCAAGTACTTAGTTTTATATAAATTACATCAAATCTTATATATGGAAACTAAAACAATCAATAGAAGCACTTGTATATATAAAATATCTATCTATATAAGTACATGAA
Organism: Torreya grandis; assembly: GCA_037957365.1. NCBI lineage: Eukaryota > Viridiplantae > Streptophyta > Pinopsida > Cupressales > Taxaceae > Torreya > Torreya grandis. Next base: position 1,618,809 of record JARHVA010000023.1, on the reverse strand, counting down.
TGCAATCACACATTATAGGAAAGAAGACAAGAATACACGTGAAAATACACTTAGATTTGAAATTATAAGCCATCTATTTAAGTGTTAGAGTAGTATCTTTATACCAAAACCAAAATTAGAAGATTAAAACTGTGAAAGGGAATATATAATATACTAGTTTCTTTTTTTTTCAAATTGATAAGTATAAATATACTTGGGTCAAGATCTTCAATTTATGATATATTACATGTTGGACTATATTGGTTATTGATTTATTACTTATCTAAAAATGGGGGTTTGACTTAGGTCTATACCCTCCTAGCTAATTCCTTTTGGATGAATTTTCAAGATTAACTTTGAGTATTTAGGGATATTTAAAATTGTGTTTTAAAAAGGTGGGCCTACATTTGATGGAGTAGAGTGATGAAGTATGATTGGCTTCCTAGGATTATAGAGAAATTAATGACTAATGATTTGGCCACACTATATATTATATATATCCTAATCTCTATATAATTATTGTCCCATCAAGTATATTAATTTCAAAGTGACCTAGATTCACCAACTAGGATGTGTCATGTAAAATAGTTTAAGGTTGTGATTAGGATACTAGGCTTGTCAACTAAAGGTAGGGTTGTGGACTTGATAGAGGATTGTGATAGAGGTAAGGTTGTTAATTGGTTATAATACTTTGGTGTATGATCACATGACCCTTACACTCATCATGGGCTAGGTGTACAAGCACATGACCCTTATACTCATCATGGGCTAGGTGTATGAGCACATGGCCCCTTACTAGTGAGGGTTAGAGATTGGGATAGTGGGGGCCATTAGGGATTCTAATTAGATAGGTATTCCACTATTGAGAGACTTTTTTTGAGTGGTGGACAAGTTGACAATGATATATTTGGTATCTCTACTATATTAGGGTATTTTAGGATATCTTGTGAATGAGGTAGACACTCTACTACCATCATGAGTAAAATTGGGAGAGTACTAATTAGAAGAGTACATTTAGAAAAATATCCTATGTCTAGGTTACAATTATTGTAGGATGCCAACATTAAGTAAAACCACCACCATAATATGTAGATACTTAGATGTAGAAATAAGCGTAGGATAGAGGGTGACGAGATGAAGTTTAGGGGGAAACAAGGGTGAGAACACGCTTATTAGAGAGGAACCAATAGGATAGGAGAAGAATGATACGATGAGGTCCAATTAGGAATTATACCTAGACTAACATGAAGTTACCCAAAAGTATAAGCAAAGAGACATAAAAGTAGAGAAATCATATCCTAACGGAGTTGTTGCCAGAATCCGGATAATGCGAGTGCAATGGAGATGTGATTACACTAGTTGAAGCAAGTGCACACCACAAGATGCTAAAGCAATTTGAAATTAACACAATAAGATAAATTTCACAAGACAAAATGGAGAAAACCAAAATTTGATTAGCATGGAATGGCCAAAATGAGGACTACAAATAGGAGAGTACAAAAGTAACTCCTCCACAAAAGGTGGACAAGGCACACCAAGAATAGAATGTAACTCCTCCATGAAAGGTGGTGACAAGGTGCTAAGAATAGAGAAGTAACTCCCATCAAGGGAGTTACTTATGACACCTATGACACATCTATGACACACATCTCCACATAAGCTAGCCTATCCCACAAATGTAGGAAAACTCCATGTATGCACAAGAAATACAATTTCCCTAATTAATAAATAAGGAAAAATAAAAACCTACACTAATACCCCCCATAAGCGTAGCTTAGGTGGGAAGTGTGGAAATATAAAATGGGTCCCAGTAACTAGGCCTGATGAGGTACCCATGTACAACTGCAATCTCCCATAAGATAGAGAAAAGGAGAAAACTCGTAGGAAAAACCTCCCCCCCAAAAGAGAGACATGAAAGAAAAGAAGAGGCTAGAAGGCCCCCCTGAAGATGATGCTACTGCAAATGTGGACCGCACCCCAAGAAGAGCTCATAGATGAATGAACTTACTCTTAGTGAAAGGTTTGGTGAAGATGTTTGCAACCTGCTCTGAAGACTAGCAAAATATCAAGTCAATGACCTAACTATGAATGAGCTCCTAAATGAAATGCATGTGAATCTCTATGTGCTTGGTCCACTGGTGCTGAACTAGATTCTTGAAAATTTGTATCATATTCTGATTGTCACAATAAATGATGGTGGGCTACCTAATAGGAATGCCAAACTCAGAAAGAATCCCCTAAAGCTAAATAGCCTCAGTAGCTACATTAACAGCTCCCCTATACTCTGCCTCTGTGGATGATATAGCAATAACATTCTGCTTCTTGCTAGACCAACTAATAGGACCAGAACTTAGAGAGAAACTGTAACTAGAAGTAGACTTATGACTCTGTGAATCGCTAGCCCAGTCTGAATCTGTATATCTAACCAAGTCAACCTCTATGCCAAATCTGTAATGAATCCCATATCTATGTGCACCCTGTATGTAATACAAGATCCTCTTAGCTACTTTCTAATGTAGCTCATGGGGTTCCTACATGAATCTGGAGACAAGACCCACTGTATATGAAATGTCAAGCCTAGTGTGAGTTAAGTAGATGAGACTACCAACAAGTTATCGATACCAAGTGGCATCAACCAATGGTGAAGAACAATCAGTCTCAAGCTTGACTCTTGATAGAAAGGGAGTCAGAGATGGCTTGCAATTAGCCATGTGAAATCAAGCCAATAAGTCAAGAGCATACTTAGGTTGTGAAAGTGAAATCCCTGAATCTGATTGTGATATCTTGATGCCAAGGAAGTAGTGCAAAAAATCCAAGTATGTCATGTCAAATCTATCCTGAAGAGATGCCTTCACCGCTGTAATAGCCGATGAAGAACTCCTAGTGATCAAAAGGTCATCAACATATAGAACCAAAATCAAGAGTGAATCATCCTATCGCAAGAAGTATACATTAGGATCAGAATGGTACATAGTGAAACCCGCTGTGAGAAGGAAGGAATCCATCTTGGCATACCAAGCCCGAGGGGCCTATTTGAGGCCATAGATAGATTTCCTAAGTCTACATACTAAGGAAGAATCCTAAACAAATCTTGGCAGCTACTCCATGTAGATCTCCTCCTCAAGGTCTCCATGAAGAAAGGCACTCTTCACATCCATCTGATGTACATCCCAACCATGTGTTGTGGCAATAGCCAAGGTGAGTTGGATAGAAGTCATCTTTGCAACGGGTGTAAAGGTCTCTGAGTAGTCAATGCCTGCCACCTGTGAGAAACCCTTGGTGACCAATCGTGCCTTATACTTATCAATTGACCCATCTACTACAAACTTGGTCTAATATATCCACCTACATCAAACCATATTTCTTCCCTTAGAAAGTGAAGTCAAATCCCAAGTGTGATTTTTGATTAAGTAAGAATATTCTTCCTCCATAGCATTATCCCACTCAGGTACCCCTGATGCCTCTCAAAAAGTCTATGGATCCAAAACTGTAGCAAAGAAGGCATGTGGATCTCTCTAAAAATATCCCCTAATACGTCTATCATCTGCGAGATCTCCTGCCCAAGTGCCAGCACTCTCAAGTGTCTGTCTGGCCCAAAGTGGCCTGGTAGTAGGTGATTCAGGGGCTAACTCCTCATCCTCTAACTGACTAGAGGTGGATGGCACTGCATCACTGTCCTCACTGTCTAAACTCGAAGAAGCAGAAGAAGATGTCTCTAGCTCAAGAACCTGTTATGGCTGATCTGAATCTAACGAGGAATCATCATGAAGAAGAAGATCTAATGAGGGAGAAGTGTCAAGTGTTGAGTCTCTAAGACTCTCTTGAAAGTGGAAACTTCTCTCAATGAACAACTCATGTGTGATTGGATCTAAAAGGTGATATCCCTTAATACCATCTGGATATCCTACAAAGATGTAAGGCTTGGACTGACATTCCATAGCTTTACATTTCTTCTTCGAAATGCGGGCCATGGCTAGGGATCCAAAAACCTTGAGGTGCTCAACATCAGGTTTCCTTTTATGCCAAGCTTCAAAGGGTGTTATCCCTTTCAAAGCTTTGTGAGGAACCCTGTTCTGAATGTAGCAAGCACAATTGATGGCTTCAGCCCAGTACTGTGGTGTTAAGGATTTAAAGTGAATCATACAACTAGCCATCTCTTTCAAGAACCTATTCTTCCATTTTGCAACCCCATTTTGTGAAGGATTGTAGGTGACTATGCATTGCAAATCAATCCCCTCTGTGGTACAAAACTACTCAAACTTGATGCTGACATACTGCCCTCCATTATTAGTTTGAAGAACCTTGATGGATTTCTCACTCTATTTCTCAACAAGAGCCTTGAAGTCTAGAAAATTTTCAAACACTTCAGACTTTTGTTTGAGAAAATATATCCAAGTGTACCTAGAGAAATCATTAATGAAAGTGAGGATGTACTTGGCCCTTGTGAAAGATGGTTTAGGAAAGGGTCCTGATACATCACTATGGACTAACTCCAAAGGTTGTGAAGCCTTCCAAGTTTTGCCTTTGTCAAATTTTGCTTTGGGATGCTTCCCAAGGGAGCACCCCTCGCAAAGTCTTTTTGAGAATTGGACACGAGGCAAGCCAATGACCATGTCATGTTTACAAAGTTGCTCAAGGTAGTGGTAGTTAAGGTGGCCAAACCGCTCAAGCCATAATTTGCTAACTCCATCTGAATGAGTTAGCAATGCTGTTGGAGAAGAATCTGATGCAAAATGTGAGGTGTATAACTTGGCTTGGTGATCTGCCCTTCCCACTGCCACTGTAGTATCACTATGCAACTCTCTAATAGACACTAAATCTAGTGAAAACTCAACTCTCATGCCCCAACCAATGTGAGTGATTTGGTACACTGATAGGAGATTGGTTGAAAGAGAAGGAACACTTAGAACATTGTTGAATGTTCCTCCTTCCATTTCAACTAACCCTCTCCCTACAATGAAAACTGATGTGTCATCACCCAAACTAATTGAAGTCATGCTACAAGGCTCTAAACATAAAAACTCAACTAGTGAAGAGCCCATGTGGTGAGAAGCACCTGAGTCTATGACCCATGAAGATGTAGAAGCTGTAGTTGCTATAAGGGCCTTGCCCTTTTCTTTCTCCTTACCCTTGCCTTTTGCCTTAATAGAATCTTGGGTAGATGAATTCCGCTTGATGGACTCAGGAACACCTATGTTGTTCTTCTCTAGAAGATGAGTTAGGTGATCTATTTGTTTCTTCATGCACTTGTGTTCATCATGCCCTATCTTTTTACAATAGGCACACTTAACCTTCTCCTTCTTAGGTTTAGCATTGGAGGATGAAGACTCAGTGTTGTTTTTGGCAGGATTGGTGTTTTCTTTCTTCTTCTCTTGGTCCTTGTTATTTTTCTTCTTCTCCTTTGTTGAAGTCTTATCCTTACCATTTCCAGCTATCAAGGCTTAGGGTTGAGTAGACTTCATTGTGCCCATCTAAATTAGCTTATCTTGCTCCCTAGTCAAGTCGGCAATGAATGAATCCAAAGAAGGCATTTTCCATGTAGTGCCAAGGGCACTTTTTGTGGCATGGAAAGTGGAGACAAAGATGGAATAGCTTAGACCTAACTTTGTGAGAATAGAAAGTATAAGTTGATCATCTTTCTTCTCTATCCCACATTCTTTCAATTGTAATCTAAGGGCCTTAAACTTAGTGAAGAAGTCCTATAGAGTGTCAAAGTTGCTAGGACTTAGACTTATGAGTTCATTTTTGAGCTCATGACCTCTCATCTCATCAAGCTTCCCAAATAAATTTTCTAAGGTGTCCCATATGTCATTAGGAGTTTGGGAGGATTCTAAGTGGAAGAGAAGTTCTAGAGACATAGACAAGCTCAGTAACCCAAAGGCTTCATCACTACAGTTATACCACTTAACCTTTTAAGCATCTGTGGTGGGTTCTACTTCTATACCCATGGTGATCCTATACAACCCTTTGCTTCTAAGAATGATTGACATTTTAACTTTACATTCATGATAGTTGAATGGTGTTAGGGGTTAAAGTTAAAAAAAATCCATTTTTTTAGGTGAAGTTGTGTTGATTGCAAGTTGTGAATGTATGCAGAAAGGAGAATGAAAGTGAAAATTTGCAAGTTGTGAAAAGCAATCACACCCCCCCCCAAAATATTGACCCCCCCAAACATGCAAGTGCATGCTCAAAATATGTTGAACTCAGCCGAAAATGCATCTTAGAGCAATCAATGCAAGATTAAAGCAAACAAGACGTCGGACTCAGCCGAAAATGCGTCCCGAGAGACCCAAATTTTTGGCACTTTATAAACTAGTGATTTTTTGAAAAATAACAAGTCTACACTATGGATAATTGAATTACAAGCACTTTTGCAAAAAATGGCACCCAAAATTGAGCTACCATTTGCAAGATTTTAAAGTTACAATTTTCTCGTAAACTAGTGTTTTTGCAAAAAAAAGCACTAAAATATTTTAAAAATGCCTGTTGTGGGGAGAGAAAGTGGCCTTCCAACCACTCATTGGATTCAGCACAGAATGAAGAATCCAAGTGAGGTTTTTATGAGGGGGAATTGGCCTCCTACTAACCCGAGCTTCACCCTTCGTCTTCATAGGTCGAAGATACAAGTTGAAATTAAACCTCTAAACTGTCTTTTTGAATGTTAATTCAAATTTGATTTTAAATAAAACATTCAAATTACTGATTTAAGAATATCAAAATAATTTAAAAGGCAGATTTACCAAAATAAAGAGAGAGTGGGCCCACCAAAAGAGGCATTGGAAACCAAGAAAAGAAGCACCATATGCAAAACCAATGTTGTACGGCCTAGAGGCATTGTAAGAAAAAAGAACAAGAGATGCAAAGTCTGATGGCACTTTGATTGATGCAGGTTAGGACAAAATAAGAGCCCTACTAGAAACGCCGTACAGCCTGGCGCCTTGCTGGAAAAAAACCATAAGCTAGGCGCAGAAAGTAGTATGTTTACAAAAAAAAACCTGCAGACTGTGCGCCATACGGCCTAGTCAGGAGCTGAAGCTTGGAGTAGCAGAACAGAATAAGGCATTGCAAAAGTTGGTGAACTTGTAGACAGAAAACAAGTCAAAAAAGGACACCGTACGGCCTGTTGAAGGTGCCTTGCTGCTGCTTGGTGTGCAGAGTGAAGGTAGGGGCAAAAGCTAGAAGAATAATAGCAGAAAATATGCTCTACCAAATGAGTTTCCAGCACCCTCACCAAAACAAACAAGCAGTTCACAGCAGTATGAAGAGGCTGCAACAAAGTCAGCTCCTCCCTTTGCTGCTCCACACAACAAAAGACACCCAAATGCAAGGATCTCCAAGAAAACTAACCAAAAGTGATATATTTTTTTTATTTTTGATCAAATCTAAAAATAAAAAAACAAACTCCACTCCTCTTGATTTCAAAAATAAGCTAAAAGCATAATCACACACAAGATTATTGAGAAAGCTCTGATACCATATCGGAGTTGTTGCCAGAATCCGAGTAATGCAAGTGCAATGGAGATATGATCACACTAGTTGAAGCAAGTGCACACCATAAGATGCTAAAGCAATTTGAAATTAACACAATAAGAGAAATTGCACAAGACAAAATGGAGAAAACCAAAATCTGATTAGCATGGAATGGCCAAAATGAGGACTACAAATAGGAGAGTACAAAAGTAACTCCTCCACAAAAGGTGGACAAGGCACACCAAGAATAGAAAGTAACTCCTCCATGAAAGGTGGTGACAAGGTGCTAAGAATAGAGAAGTAACTCCCATCAAGGGAGTTACTTATGACACCTATGACACATCTATGACACACACCTCCACATAAGCTAGCCTATCTCACAAATGTAGGAAAACTCCATGTATGCACAAGAAATACAATTTCCCTAATTAATAAATAGGGAAAAATAAAAACATACACTAACATATCCCACATCACTCATCAACATGTATATGTAAACAACTATAGTCATAAAAAATGCAAAGAGAAAAACATATATGTAAACATTTTTTACCTCTGTATATGTAAATGGTGTCATCCTAATAGAGGCAGATGTATTCATGGATAGCTTAGCAGCTAGATCTAAATGTGTGAACAATCACTATGATAAATTGAATGCATTAAATACTGATTGTGATGATAAAGGAACCATCACATCCTGTGACATAAAATATTACATATATATTATATTAAATTTTTATTTAAATTAATTGTTAGCTTATAAATTAAATTTTCAAATATAACTTAAATATACCCACATCTATGTGGTGACTGATAATTGCATGCCAAATGTGTGTACCAAAAACCCATCAATCATAAGAATGTGATCGAATCCATCTAAACCACTAATGTCATCATCATCAAAAGGTACCATGAACATAACTCCACATGAGCTACAAGGGTAAGGTTAGGGTCAAGTAGCCTATGGCATATCTATAACATTACTATATGAAATCCTACTCATTTGCTGAATGAGTGTATCAGTAAGTGATCTAAGAGCATGGAGAGTGTTTATATCCATGACTTGCTAAATTATGGAGATCTTAGGCTCAATAGGATTTTGGATATGAATTTATGTAGGCTAATTAGGCACATAATGTGCACCTGGTTGATCCTATAAAGAACCTTTTCCTCAGCCTTGAAACTCACTATAATAAAAAAAATTGGGAATCTTATTGAACACAAACTCACAATAGAGTTTCCTCAAAAAATATAAGTGTACATCATGGTTGTTACATGATGGATAGTCAAATACCATCCACCATTGATCCCAAAAATTATCCTTGATTAATTTATGTACATAGTGATGGATAGGAAAATGTTTGGCCATTACGAGAAAGGGGGCATTGGTGGCTAGGTTGATGAATGGGGCACAAATGTTAGCTTTAGAAATTTATAAATTCTTGACTTGAAGGCATAACAAATTGTCAACATAATAGGCCCTATAAATATCTTTATATGAGGTCCATCAGTTAATTTAACTCATTATCAAGTCAATTTGACCTAATAAGGTCTATAGGGAATCAACTAGTTAGGTATAGTAGTGGTTAGTTGAATTAGGTTCTCTCATTCTATCAATTAGGTCTTCAATTTCAATTTTATTTCTAAAAATATTGTCAATCAACAACTCTTAATTTCCAAGGGGGTTTTATGGAACTATAGGAGGGTTAGGTGGAGGGATAGGAGGAATCACAAGGTTTTGTGGAGGGTTGGGAGGGTTAGCAGGATAGGCTGTTAGAAAAAACAAATTATAATTAAAAATAATGAAAATAATGAAAAATTATGGTTAAATATAAGAGATTCTGATGACTTACCTCTCCTATGTAATGGCATCATTGATCAACATTCTTTTGGGGTGAATTATAACACTTCTTGGCATTGGTTTAGATAAAATGAAATCATAGAGTATGTTATGAGGAGGAAATGAGAACACAAAATGAATACATTTTGCATTTGGGTTTCCTATTTTTTATAAACAACATAGGGAATGCAATTGCATTATTAATGTGATCACGTTGGTGTTAATAATACGATTACATTAGTATTCAATATAACACCATCACATTATTAACACTAATATGATCACGTTATTAACACTAATGTGATCGTATTATTAAATAACATAATCATGTTATTAAATAATGAAATCTCATTATGGCTCAGCAATCTCGAGCCTAGACTTAAGTAAGGCAATCGTATTAATTAAATAATGCAATCAAATTATTAATTAATGTGATCACATTGTGATAAATGTCCAAAGAATTATCCCCCAACTTCATGCACTTATCCAACTCTTCCCTTTCATAGATTAACTATATGGGGTCAATTACTTATCCTAAAGATAGCTTCCCCTGATATTTATACTCTACTAGAATACATAGTTTGGTTGAATTCAAGGTGATGAAATCCACATCACCAACCCCTAGTAACTAAATAAGTTTGTGGGGATGAATTCCACATCACGTGCTCTCCTAAAAAAAATGGGTTGATATATAGGAAAACATAATTTATATATTTGATGAATTACCTATGTGAGGAAATTAAACAAACAATCAAAACACACAAAGGTATAAACAGGTTCAAGATTAGAATTCTTAAGCTAAGCACTATTCCTAAAAAACTATAAGTTAGTAATTTAGTCTAGTTCCTCCAACTAAGATGGTCCTACATGAAAGTGATTATTAGTTTTAAAATAATCAAAACCACGTCTATTCCCACAAAAACACAAACACATAGTCAGTTCAGTATAAAACCACTTTTAGAGAGGACAAAACTACAAGTCCTAGGAAATATCACAACTAGATAATACATGGTTTTGAAAGTAGTTAACTAACCATGAATACAACCATATGGTTTATGCAAAACTATAGGTGGTTAGTCAATGTCACATATCCAAATTCAATACTGTGAGTTGTAATCTATTATTTTTTAGGCAAAGAAAAAACCTTGCAAATTTAGCAGTTAAAATGATAAAATATTAAAAAGGTGATTTAAAATATTTAAAAAAGATTATAAAGTGCTAAGACTATTTTTGAAAATATATTATTAATATCACTCAGATCAAAATCACCTATTTTTTGCACAAAACTACCTATATGAATCAATATTGCCTAACATGATCTGTACTTTTAAAAAGATAAAAAGTTATACTTGTTTTTTGAATGTGTACTAGATACAGAGAATTTGATTATGCAAATATATGGAGTGTTAAAAGGATTTGGATTTACAAGATGGTGTTAACAGAAATAAAAATGTAATATTTATAAGATGATATATTACCTAATGTATTTAATTCAAAACTACTTATTATTAAATAAAATAGTTTATAATAGATAAAAATGCTTTTCACAAGTCATGGTTTTGAACTAAGTGTCAAAATGGTTATATATGGATGCTTTATATCACTCCAGGTAGCTCCTCTTTCCTCCTATCAATAGGTGATAATCAATTAGACATAGATAAAATGTTAACATATTAACCTAGCAGTTTTAGTTAAAAAAATTCTTTTTGTGAGGCAATATTGTGACTCTATTCCAATATCATGATTGTAAATAAATGATATTGCTTACTATAGACTAACTACTAAGGTTAAGGATAAAAACTCTATTAACTTATCCCTGTAAGGTAAATAGGATTAGTATAAACATATAGAAGGTTAAAATACCTATGCAAAACTAACTATTTGCCTTTAAGACTATTTTATGCAAAATTGCAACTTATATGTCAAAAAGACAATTTTTTTCAAGTTTGTCATTTATAATCTATAGTATTACAAAATTTTGAGGACCTACCAAAACAATTAACGAATTTGGTTAGTGTAAAATCACTTTTTATAAGTCAAAATCACTGATGCAATGTTGTGATTTGTAGACCAGAATCATTTTTCACCTCTATATGAAAACTTTGATGAAATTCAGAGCTTTATCTTTGTCCAAAAAATCTTGCAAGATATCAAAACATTTATCCCACTATGGTTGAAAATGTATGATTATATTTTGAGATATTGATTAAAACTACTATATATAGTAAGTTAAACCCAACAACACAATAACATCACAAGGAAGGAAATAAATGAACAATCAACAACTTAAGAGTGAAATCTTACCATCACCTTGTCCCTTGTAGCTTCTTTCCAATATTTTCCAATTAATTATAATGCAATATGATTTGGATGTGGATTGTTTGATGGAAGCTTCAAGATGGCTCTAATGGCTTCCTTGGATAGTTGAATGGATTTCAAGAGTGTATGGATGCTTCTAAGATGGTTGGTATGAGAGTAGAATGAAGGCTTATGCATTTCCAATTTTTTTATTAATTTGGCCTTGGTTTTTTATAGGATGGTGGAGGTAATTTTTAAGGGAGTTTTAAATTATTTAGAAGTCTCTAGTTTAGAGATTTCTATAATCTTAGAGAGGATTCTATAGTTCTAGAGGTTTATTGATTAATTTAAGGGACAATGAGGATTAGATTAGGTTTAAGGTTCATAAGGATGTAAGAAAGTCTAGCGGGTAGTTGAATAGATATGAATTTTTAATTTTCAATTGGGCTAGTGGGTAGTTAATGCAATAGGATTAGTAGTTAGGTAGGCTTGTTAGTAGGATAATGGAGTGATTAATTGGTCATAGGGGTATAGAAAGGTTTATGGGGTGTGGGAAATATTATATGGGAAATAGGATTTTAATTAATTGTCTAGGACTACGGTTATTGGATAAATTAGCGAGATTAATAGAATAATTAAGGTGAATGGATTTAGGTGCATACAACAGGTCTAGTGATAATGTAATTTATAGTAAAAAGTGTAGTCAATGGAAGATAATGTTGCTTCCAAAATCACCTTGAGGTTTACTAAAAAATTATGGGGCAACCTTAATTATTTGATCATGAAGTTAAATATTAGGTGAAACATCTATTCACATCAAAGACTAGTTATTAAACCTCTTTGAGTCATCAGCTACAACCAAGGTCACATTTTTCTCTATAAAACAATGCCAAAAACTCATGTCACACATTTAGATGTTTGTGTTACTCATGGTCTACCTCGAGGCACATGCTAGGATAGAAACAAAACCTTAGAAGCATATACCCTGTAAACATAATCACAACAAAAAATTGACCAAAATGACTATTAATGCATTGCACAATAAAACACCACATTGATTTGGTTCTTAGATCACCTATTTTAAACTACCTTCTATAGTATATATTAATTTTTGATATTGATGAAGATCAGTGCCAAAATTGAAGCTTCTTAATTGGGGAAATATTAGACATTTTTTCTCATTATAAGAGTTTGATAGTCATTTTGCCTAAAAAATATGGTTAATGGACGAGCTAAGATGACCTATAACTAAACTTTTTCTATTGATAGAATAGGACATGAATAAGGTCATGACAATATATATTTATTATAATTGGATGATTATGTAAGGACCTATAATAATCATACACCTAGCATATGGTAATCTACACTCAAATGTAAAGAGGAAAGGGTTCTAAAGGCTAAGCCTATGGCATGGATATAGCTCTCACTAGGGCTCAATTATGGATAAGTGATCACAAGGATGAAAGTAAATTAAATTATGGGTGAGTGGTACAATTAAAGTACATGATGGATAAGTTTTTGTAAATAAGGTAAGTTTGGAATGTTCAACCAAATAAGGGTTTACATAACTTAAGGTGATAAATGGCAAGCCTAAGCAACCCTATATAATACTAGTTTATTTGGTATATGAAAAGAATAAGCAAGGAGACACACATACATCCATAAAAAAATAAACTAATAAATTCATATTATATTAGTTAAACAAAGGAAAGAGTGTAGGGATAAAAATACTTACCTAAAAAATGGACCCATCGATGCTTTAATCCCCTAGTTTGGCTCAAGTGCCCATTTGTAAGAGATGTAGGTTTAAGACCTCAAATGGTAAGATGAAAACCTATATATTCTTATTTGGGAACTCCAAAATACATATCCTATTGAGTGTCAAAACACCACAAGAGAATACATCCAAGGTAAGGTTATAAACCTATAACTCTCCCAAATACTACTTAGGTGAAAAAATGTGAGTGCAAAGAGAGTCTATAGACATGATATATGTTTTAGGAATTAAATATGACCCCTATATATACAATTATAACATTTAAAACTAACCTTAAACTCTAAATTTATGGAATTAAATAAGATGATATAATACAAATTATAGAAGATAAACTCATAATTGTATCGACCTGAATGATATAATACAGTGAAGGTAAAGTATGAAACAGACTATATCATCTAGGATAATATAATAGGATATAAGAAATATATTAAATACGTATGTAAATTAGACATATGTGTAAGATGGAAATATACTCAAATAAGGTTAAATTAATAGTAATGATGGTATGATATAATATTATGTAAACATCTCTCATAAAGTACCATGATTTGATCCTACCCCATTCTTGCTGCATACTTTAAGGTGTGTACTCAGGGAGATTGATGTATCAAAAAACCATGTGAGAGAAAAAAATTATTAAATTTATAGAACTTAAAAATATTGGGTGTATACATATGACCTACCTAAATCTAATCATGTGTCACAATAATGTAACACATGATGTTGCTTCGGAATAGATACATAATAACACAAAAGAGTGTAACTAAGATGATATAATATAAATTATAGAAGATAAACTCATAATTGTATCGACTATATCATCTATGATAATACAATAGGATATAAGAAAGATATTAAATATGTATGTAACTTAGACATATATGTAACTAAGATAAACTCATAATTGTATCGACCTGAATGATATAATACAGTGAAGGTAAAGTATGAAATAGACTATATCATCTAAGATAATACAATAAGATATAAGAAAGATATTAAATATGTATGTAAATTGTATGAAATAGAATACATCATCTAGGATAATACAATAGGATATAGAAGATAAACTCATAATTATATCAACCTGAATGATATAATATAATGAAGGTAAAGTATGAAATAAACTATATAATCTAGGATTATATAATAGGATATAAGAAATATATTAAATATGTATGTAAATTAGACATTTATGTAAGATGGAAATATACTTAGATGAGTTTAAATTAATATTAATGATGGTATGATATAATATTATGCAAACATCTCTCATAAAGTACCATGATTTGATCCCACCCCATTCTTGGTACATACTTTAAGGTGTGCACTCAGGGAGATTGATGTATCAAAAAACCATGTGAGAGAGAAAAAATTATTAAATATATATTAATTTAAAATATTGGGTGTATACATATGACCCACCTAAATCTCATCATGTTTCACAATAATGTAACACATGATGTTGCTTCGGGATAGATACATAATAACACAAAAGAGTGTAACTAAAAGTAAATGCTGAAAGAGAAACTAATAAATGAATAACTAAAATTAAGTATACATACCTTGAATTACCTTTACATTGAATTAATGCATTTAAATACCATATTCTTGATCATGGAGGGTAAAATAAATACATTTGAGAAATCTTTAAGATACAATGATAACAAAGGAAAGAAATAATGCATGTATACACATGATGATCAATAAATGGATGTAAAATGAAAAACTATCATAAATTATTAAATCCCTTTGAAAAATGGCAAGATGAGATTTATAAGGCTAGGTTAGAAAAAAATCATCTTAAAAATTAGATAAAAATAAAGGAAAATCATTGAGTTAAAATGCCAAGGTTACTTATGTACAAAACACTCAAAAATGCATCCAAAATAATATAAGTAATAATCCCAATCAAAAATAGGACACAAAACTATTTTATGATACAAAAAATGTTATATAAGTAAAAAACCAAAACTCAAATAAATATTTTTAAAATGTAAATAGGGATTGCATGACTTTTAAAGAGGTGAAACATAAAAGCATAAAAGGGAAAAATGGGACCATATGGCTTGAAAAAAGTGAATATAAAACTAAAGATCCCAAACATAACTAGGAGAAATCCTATAAAAATAAGGTAATGACAAAGAGATCATATAAAAAGAACTCAAAGATACAAATTATATTCTAAGGATAAAAAATCTAGAACTATCATAATGCTACCATGTTTGAAAGAGACAAAGAATAATAAGTAAAGATGGGGAAGAATTATAATAAAACCTACGTATCAAAGGGGGAAAATGGAGGGAGAAAAAATAGGGCATCACCAAGGTGAAAAATGGTCTTTAAATAATACACTCAAATGAAGTTCGAAAGACTATAGGTTTTTAACATCAATGGCCCTAAAGAACCCTACCATCAAACATAAGCTTAGGCTAACTAGTGAAGTATATAGATCATCCCATAAAGTCTAGTATGAATCAAAAATAAAAGGATCCCACCTTCCCAAAACATGTTTATAACTCCTTAGGAACCCTTACAAATCCATTAGTCTACTACATATACTAGGTACTTGAGTGAGAAATTAGGTGGCACTAAAATGCAAGAATATATAGATAAATAAGGATGTAATGCGATATCCTACCCCAGTATAGTAGCCTATCACGTCCTAATTTACCTTGTCTCTATCATGAGGCCAATTGTGTAGTTTGATATTTGATTTGAATAGGATATGTGCCAAAAATATCACATCTTTTAGTGTGAACTGACTTTTAAGATTTGATTTACATTTTAACATTGCCTTTTCTTATGATATGGCTTTTAACACACTTAAATTTTTCTATTCTCCTACTCCATATGGATTTGAAAAATTAACAATGGGTTATAAATATGACAATCATGAGAGAGATTATATTAATATACTAATGATATAACTTAAAGACCATGGTGCCCAAAAATAAAGTGACATATAGGAGATAATGGAAATGAGCACAAAATTATTGGGTTTCCCAAATTGAAAAATGTGTGTAAATTAAAATGGTGCAATGATAGGTAGGTATGAAACATAATCATAAGATAGGGTAAAATGTGTATGAGGACACACAAATAGAATACTATAGTTCTACCATAATAAAATATGACTGAATCTAAGTGAGGAAAAATAATACTCTTGACCATTGTCTTATCTTTTTAAGAAGACACCTATCCAAGGTTTGGAGAAAAATAAATCTATGTACCAAAATGAGGAGCAATTTTGAGAAAGGCTTGGTTGATTCCCTAGGTTTAAACATTTAGTTCAAAAATTGAAAAGGTAAGAGGCAAAATTAAGACAAAGATATGAAGCATTGAATGATAAATCTATGAAGTTTAAATAAGATAGAAAACCCCAAAGTGTGTACATAAAAATAAAATAAACAAAATAATCACACAAAAAAACAATGGTTAATGAAATAAATGTAATAAATTTATACATAAAGATAAAGAGGATAGGCATTTGTGACGAGGTCCTAGTTCATTCTCATGGTCTAACCAAGCAACTCAAAAATTGAAAAACTAAGAGGTGTATAAATGAAAAAAGACCTAAGGACCAAACATATGTACCAGGGCTAACATGAAATGAAGTTGGAAGTGTTTATATGGATAAAGGATAAGATGAAATATAATATATTCAAATTATAACTTGAAATAAATGTTAAGACAACAAAATCTAAACTACATATAAGCATGAAAGTACTATGTAAAAGAAAAAGCATGGTGGTTATGTCACTAGAGATGCCATACAAAACTATCATGGGTCTAACAAAATCACTAATAAAAGGAATCATCCCAAAATAGGGGGAAGGAAAAATATACGTAATAATCACAAATAAACTAAGGTCAATTGTAAATATGATATAAGATTTGAAAAATAAACTTGAAACTACTACCTAAGATATAATGGAAACCAATACTGATTGTAAATTATCCCAAAAGAGGGGTAGGCTAAAAATATTGAAAAGTGAAACCTAAAGATGCTACCAAATATCCATAAGAGAATATAAGGTTGATTATAAATCATCCCAAAAGAGGGGAAAGTTAAAATCCTAAAAAACAAAACCTGAATGTGCTACCTAAGATCCACAAGGGAAGCTAAAACTGACTATATGATACCAAATGACCAAAAAGTAAGTAGTGGTGTAACTAAATTTATTATAAGGAAATAAAATTCATGAAATTAAATAAAAATGAGATAAAATAACAAGTAATATATATTATAATCATTCATATCAAATAAAAACATGCAAAATATAAGAATAGTTGTCTTAGAAGGTTTATTGAAGCCGAATTTATTTCTTTGTAAGATGTGAAAGGTTATTTATTTATACCTCATGGTAAGTATTAATGATAAATAATCAAATAAAATGAGGATGAGCATAATAATATTCCCCAAATCATGCATAAGGGTAAGGATGGGCATCAAAATATGCCCAAAGGCTAAAATAAGAAAAGGGTGGAAAATATAAGGTTCCCAAATATGTGTAGTAAGAAAAGGATGGGCATTGCAAGATGCCGCAACATGTGTGAGAAGAAGAGGATATGCATCATAATATTCCTAAACCTATGATATGTAATTGGATTGGAGTTAACCTTAAGATTTATGAGCATAATACTGATGTTAAATTCTATGTAAATATGTGTTACAGTAGGGAATGTGGCATTTAAGGAAATGTCAGGATCTTTAAGAGGTGTTAAAAAAATTTCATGTACATTATTGGCTAGGGTAATACATTGTAGTGTAACAAAACTAAAATTAAATGTATCAATTTTATTAATATATTTTGGTGTGACAAGACTAAAATGAAATGTGTCAACAAGGTCAATATAGTATGGTGTGACAAAACTAGATCAAGCTATATCAATCGTGTTAATATAATTTCCTAAAATAAATGTAAAATTATCAATATAGTTATTATTATGGGTAGGAGAGAGTAATAATATATGGTCACTACTAAAGACATGAGTAATATCATTAGAAGTATCAGGGGATGTTAATAAAATGATATTGACACTATCTTAATATTGGCTAGTATAACTGGAAGAATATGAAGGTAATATGATATTAGTATCAACACTCTAAAATATCTAGTTGATATCATTAGGTGATGGAAATGAAACTATATTGACACTCTATAATGGTTTGTGTCTAGTATAACTAAGTAAAATAATAACTGTATCTAAAATTTTTGGGTCATGGTTGGTGTAGTTTTTTGAAGTAGGATATAGAATGAAAACTCTATCGACATATTTTGAGTCATGACAAGTGTAGTGGTTTGAAATAATAAGACTTATATCAAAACATTATGTGTCCTAGCTAGTGTAGTTGGATGAAATAACAAGTTGAAATAGAACTATATCAACATATTTATGATAATGGCCAATGTAGTTGACTATAGGGGTTGCAATTGAACGATATCAGGTTAGTCAATAAAGTTGAAAATAAGTGATTAGTAGTGATTTAGATATTTTGGAAGATGTTGAAGCCAAAATTAAATTGTAGGATAAGTACGAATATTCATATTAGATATAGAACTAGAATCACATATAATGCATTTTGTGGTAGACATTTGAATTAGGTGTTTTATAAGTTCATGAGTTAAAAAAAATTGGTTGAATATGAGTTAAGGTTTGATGGCTTTCCTTCTAAGGCCTTCCAAGGTGGGGTAGAGGGTGTGTAGACATCAATGCAACCATGTTCATCATTACTTGATTTTTAGTTGGAAATGTTAAATATGGGGAAATCATAAGTACATTTTTTTTCATGCCATAAAAATCATCAATGGGAATATCTACTATCATGTTAGGGTCTTCACCTTCAGAAAAATCATCATCATATATGGGAAAATCATGGTATTTATTTTCAATCATGTGAGAAGTGGTGAAGGTGGGATCATTAGGATTATCATAGGGATCATCATAAATAGGAGGACCATATTGATAATAGTTGGTCCTACTGTAAGATTCATCATTGGATATTCACCCTAGTAATAAGGATCATGAAGGTCCTTGTGGGTGAGATTACCAGAAATTATGTGAGAAATAGGAAAATAATCATCAAAGTCATAAGATTCTTTAATTGGGATACCTAATAGTATGTTAAGGTGTTCGTCTCTATCATAATCATCATTGTAGATTAAAAAATTATCTCATTCATTTTCAATTATGTGAGAAGTGGCAAAGGTGGAATCATTAGGATTCACATAGGGATCATCAAAAATGGGAGGAGCATATTGATATTTTTTGGTCCCACTATGATTATCATCATTGTGATTTTCAATTTGTTAATAAGGATTATCATGAGTGGGAATATCATCATATATATGATCTTTAATTATAGGAAGTGGAGTAGATTTATTGCACCATGATGAGTTTCATGTAATGGTGGTTATAGAAAGTATAAATTAATGACCCATGCAAAAGTAGAGGGGTTGAGGATCACTAAAAATACCATAAGAGGATACATCATGATGAATAAAATTGAAAATTAGACATGGAAAAATGTTCATCAAAAGAAACATACAATATTAGGCAGGATTATGTAATTAGTTATTAAATATAAAAAATAAATTGTATCAAGTTGGTTGATATAGTAAGAGGAAAATTTAGAAAATGACAACTGTATCAGGTTAGCTAATAGATTTTGGTAAAAATGTGGTTGAACTAAGTATTGTATTAGGATGGATGCTATATTTTTTAAAAAGGTGGCACAATTAGTGGCTTAAAAAGGACTATATTAGTCTAGTTGATATAGTAGGAAGAAAAAAGCTATATCAAGTTGGCCAATATAGTATGGTCATAAAATGAATTGTATTAATCTAGATGATCTAGTTGGAAGTAAACTAGTAGAGTTAAATTGTATTTGGATAACCAATACAGTTGGAAGTAAACGTATAACTATATCAGGCTAGTCAATGTTGTTGGCAAAAGGCATATAATGGTATCAAGCTAGTGGGTATAGTTGGAAATAGATTGGTAAAGTTGAATTGTATCAAGTTGGCCAATGAAATTGGAAAAAAACTCAAAAATTTATTGGGTTGGGGTATGTAGTCATCTAGTAAGGTATGAAATGGTATTGATCTAGCCAATGTAATATTAAAAACAAAAAAATTGATAAATTATCCACATAATATCAAAATAAACAAATATGAAGGTACTACTAAACTAGGTGTGTTTGATTTATAGGCTCTTAGATATATTAATCTCAGGCATAAGTATTGAATAGAGAAAAACTAAAACTAACCATTGAGCATTCCACCATCCTGAAGTTGTATTATCCTATCTCTAAGGTACATTAAGAGTAACTTTATAATGCTAACCACTTACCAATGCAATACCAAACCAAATGGATGAAAGGATTCCTATTGGTTGAAGAGAAAAATCCTAGGTTATTATGATATACTATGAAGTACATGGAAGCTAAATTTTATATATAGTGTTATCTAATAGATTGAATATTAGGGAAACACCCCTCACATCATAACTAAAGTAAAAATGATGACTATTTTTCCTATAATGAAAAATTATATGAGTTTTAAAACTACTAAAACTTAGTTCTATAAAGACAAAAATAGTAATATAAATGATTAAAAGCAAAAGCAAAAAATGCAACATGCAATAAATGAAATAAAATATAAAGTGTATTGAGTTTTGATATAGTTGGGAGAAAAATGATATAAATGAATTGTACTAAGATGGATGATGTAGTTGGTAGAAGATAAAAATATATTGAGATAGTTGATGTAGTTGGCAAAAAACGTAGAACTGTACTAGGTTGGCCAATAAAATTTTCAATAAACATAAAACTATATCAAACTAGCCAATATAATCATGCTGAAAATATATAATGGTTTTGAAGATATCATTAAGAAGATAATATGAAAAAAATGAAATTAATCTACATAGAGATGGGATAAGATTCGCATCAGGTTCACAATAATTTTTTTCATGAGCTAAGATGACTTATAAATATCCTCTTTCTCTCGATATAATAGGACTCAAATAAGGTCATAACAATAGATATTGCATATACTTGGATGATCGAGTAAGGACATAGAATAACTGTAGACCTAACAAAGGGTAATATAAACTCAAATGTTAAGAGGAAAGTGTTCCAATTCTTAAGCTTATGACATGGGGTATAAATTTCACTAGGGATCAATGAAGGATAAGTGATTATAAGGATGTAAATAAAGTAAATGATGGGTAAGAGTTATAGGGAAAGTAAATGATGGGAAAGTGTTTGTAAAGAAGGCAAGGTGAGATGGTCAACCAAATGGGTATCTATACAACCTAAGGTGATAAATTTAAAGCCTAAGAAACTCTATATTTATACCAATTCATTTAGTATAAGGAAGAT
This sequence comes from Torreya grandis, assembly GCA_037957365.1. Classification (NCBI taxonomy): domain Eukaryota; kingdom Viridiplantae; phylum Streptophyta; class Pinopsida; order Cupressales; family Taxaceae; genus Torreya; species Torreya grandis. The sequence goes on along the minus strand of JARHVA010000023.1, from coordinate 1,597,053 downwards.
CATATGAAAGGATACACACATACATCCACAAAGTAATAAACCAAAAAATATCCATTCTACAAAGTAATAAAGGAAGGAATATAGGGATAGAAATTACTAAATTTGGGTGGATTTGTTGATGGTTCAATATCTCCCTTTGGCTCAAGTGCCCCTTTCCAAGAGATGTTGTACGTTGAAGACGATAAATGGTAATATGAATACCTAGATACCCCTAGTTTGGAATTCTAAGAGAACTCTCATATTGGGATTAATGACACATTAACACAACACCTTAAAGATAAGGTTCTAAACAAATAACTCTCCCAAATACTAATTAGGAGAAGAAATATGAGTGTAAGGAGAGTGTATGAATGTGATACATGTTTTAGGATAAAATATGACACACACACACACACACACACACACACACACACACACACACACACACACACACACACACATATATATATATATATATATATATATATATACATTTCCAATACCTAAAACTAACCTTGAACTCTAAGTTGACAGTATTAACTAGATCGATATAGTTAGAAGATGTCAACTAACATAATATGGTATTGACCATGATGATATAATGAAAATTACAAAATATAAACTCAAAACTATATTAGTTTGGCTAATGCTATATGAGGAAGGAAAATTATGAAACAACCTATATTGACCATGATGATACAATAGGATATAAGGAAGTTAAAAAATATTGATAGAAAGTAGATAGAGAGGTAAGATGGAAAGAGACTTAGATTAAGTTAAACAAATAGTAATGATGGTATGATAGAATATTATGAAAACATCTCTCACAAAGTACCATGGGCCAATCCACTCCATTTCTAGTGCACCCTTTAAGGCATACACTTAGGTATATTGATACACAAAAAATATATTATAAGAGAAAATGTCAGTAAAGTGATAAAAATGAAAATTATTAGGTGTGTATAGATGGAACTCGGTACCTTTATAAATACTATCTCATACTCAAAAAAATCACCGTGAAAAATAGGTACCCACTACCATGCATCTAAGACCTCTTGAACTAGATCCATGATGTTTGATACTTCACTAAGATCAACCTAAAGTTAGGTTACCACTAGATTCTATTCCATCATGAAGACATCTAAAAGAAAACTTTCAAAACACATGAAGGATTGTATGAATTGATAGTCATGCCTTTTAGCTTGAATAATGTGCCAACCACATTCATGTCCCTAATAGATGACATATTTGATCCATTTATCAATTTATTTACCATTGTCTATCTATATGACATCCTCATTTACAATAGTACTTAGGAGTATCATATAAATCATGTTGTGTACATCTTTAACACACATAATCACAATTTGGAAGGTAACTTAGAGAAGGGTTCCTTTATAATTGTAAGAATCCAATAATTTTTTATATAATCAACCACATTAATATAATGTAGACCTATATAAGGTCAAGATGATCCAAGATTGGTGTAATCCTTATAATATTACATAATTTAAGAGTTTTCTTAGACTTATCAACTTCCACTACAAGTTTTATCTTGTGTTCTAAGACATGTACTAGCCTCTTAGTCAAATAATGCATGCTAAAGAAACCTTTAATTACACACCTATAAAAACAATGTAATTTTGAAGCTTCTAAGAAATTCCTTTATGTAGTGCCTATTCACACAATTGTTGATAGTGTACATTAATTTCAACTTCATGCCATTGCATTCAAATATACACTCAACACATTACTCATGTATTATGGACATTATTTTGCATACCACTCAATGATCTTAAATGACAATGGTTTGATAATACTCCGTGTATGACCAATAATTGTACAATGGTATGAATATTGTTAAGAAATGATGACACTAAATTTTAAGGTAAGGGAATGATCATTTATTCTAATCATAAGACACTTTAGTTACTATAGATGCAAATTGAGCTCATAAATTCATTCCCCATGAAGTGGGTGAATTACATATAATAGCTCCACCTTATGATAATGAAAAAAGAGGAAAAAGTATATAGTTTAGTGGATTGTATTTTTAAGGAAGTTTTTCCAGCTCAAGGATCCAGATTTTGAAAAGCAGTGATCAAAACTAGAGATCTTCTTTGTAAAAGTTATAAATGGGTAATTAGTGATGGTAATACTATTAACTTCTAGGAGGATCCATGGATATTCAACTTCCCTCTCTTATTTATTGGTGATTGTAATGTTATCTAATTTTTAAAATTGATGATAAGAAATAAGGTTAGGGACTATTAGTTCTCATATGACTTGGCCCCAAGTTGGAAAACATTTATCTTCCTAGGTGTAACTGAAGACTGGAATAGATTCTTGGATATTTTGAACTCTAAGACCTTAGACACTCACATATACCTATTTATTAAATAAGACAAGATTATTTGTCATATGAACCCCATGAGGGAATATTTTATAAAATATGGCTTCTTGGTGAATCAGGACCTTATGGACCATGACCCTTCTTGGTCCAAATTCTAGGATAAAACTTTAATCCCAAAATTTGGTATTTTTTCATGGTTGGCTTGTTAGAATATAATTATCACTATCAATAACCTCAAACTCATGGGCTTTCAAAATCACAATAGATGTAGTCTGTGCATGGATGAGGAGGAATATATAAACCACATTTTATTAGAATGTAATTTTGTCGATTCTATTTGGCATTCTTTACTATGTGATTTTAATATTTCTTGGGCCCCTCTAGATTCCCTTTGGGACCTTTTTTTACAATGGAATCCACCTTAGAAGCATAGGGCCTTGAAGCTTCTTTGGAACCTCACTCTTCTATACTTTCTCTAGGTTATTTGGAAGGAAAATAATCTCAAGATTTTTAGGGATAAAAGTTTTAAGTGGGGGATCACCAAAGGAAACATTGTAAAGGCTATTAAGGAAAATTGGATTGCCACAATTCATAAAAAGGGTGAGGGGAATTCTAATGAGGATTTAAATATTCTTAAGTTGTGGAACCTTAATCTCCCTCAAAATTATTGTTTAATTAATCATCCCACTAAAGAATATACAAAGTGGACTCCCCTGAATAATGGTTGGTTTAAACTCAATTTTAATAGCGTTTTGAAAGGTAAACCTAGGTTATCCAGAGGTGGATGTGTGATCAGGGATTGTTTAATAAATTTGGTCATTACTTATGTGGTAAAAATGGGTATCCAAAATAATCATGTTTCTAAATCTAGGGAAGCCCTTTGTGATATAAAGGCAGTAATAGATAGAGGTGTTCTCAATATTTCCATCAAAGGACACTCATTAAAAATCATTAAATATCTCAAAGGGACCTCTCAGACCTCTTAGACCATTGAGAATGAGATTAACGATGCTAGGAATTTGATGGCATCTTTTTAGGAGATTAACATTGGTCACATTTCAAATAAGGAAATGGTTATGTGGATTTACTTATGAGCCTAAGGGTTTCAAGATATTTTATGACCTAGGAACCATGAGGTTCCAACCCACTCCCATTTACCTTTCTAAATCATGTTCTTCTAGACAAGTTGAAGGTGTTCTAGATTCCCTTCATGTTTTTTAATTTTTTCTCTTGGGGATACCTTATTATTTTGGATACCTTATTAGTTGTTATCTTGGTTTAGGCTTCTCTCAATTTTCCTTCCTATGTTAGTGTTGGTTTCAAATTTTTGCTTTATTTGCCTTGGGTCCTTTGTGACCCCAAAGTTTATCTTCCTAATTTAGGGAATAATTATTGATGTTCCATTTATTTCACTTTTCCTACTGGGGTTGGGTACTATGTATACCCCCATGGTCATCTCTCTTTAGCATATGTCCTTTCTTGGTTTTTTCTTCTTTTAGTGCTTTTTTTTAGGGACTTGGGCCCCTTTGTGCTTAGGATGGTGATCTATTATCTTTCCCTCCTATGTGATCTTTCTCTATGATTTTTTGGGTTTTTCTTCTAGAGACTTGGACCTCCTTATGTGTATGGGGCTAGATTCCACACCAACTACTAAAGGTGGGTTTATAATAATCAAAACAAGATAGTGGTTCACCTTAATGAATCTTTAGTTTAGGTTCTCATCAAAATGCTAGACTTTTATGGTCATAACTTTACATATTTGGTATCCCTCTACTTATACACAACCATATCATTTAATAAATAGGTTTGATAGTTATAATTGTCTTAAAAACTTATCTATAATATTGGACATGTTTATGTTCTTAATGGCACACATTTTTAGGGACTCTTTTTGGAGGCACACTATGAAAATACATTAGGCCACTTCAGTGTTATAATGAATCTAGTTGCACCACTTAAAGTATTATAATCCTTGTCACACCACAAAGCCCAAAAATAGGAAGATAGGATATTACACACCTACACCAAATCCATATATACCATGGGCATCTATCACCATGTATTTCATGACTAGATTATAGTGGACATGTTTTCAAAGATGGATATCATGGTTGCCTACAAGAAAGGCATTAACATAGCTAACATTGTGAAATATTTATTCATCCATGTATGGGTTTAGTTTTGACTCCCTACATCCATTATATTTGATTGGGAATTGCACTTTGTGAGTCATTTTTAAAAATCATTTTGAGAATATATGGGTAAACAATTGGATTGGTTGATGACATTTCATCCACGAATAGACGAAAAAACTTAAATTATCAACTACACACTTTTTCATCTTTTATGAATGTAAAACCATGCACACACTCACACTTGGGATGACAAACTAATATACATATAACATGCCTATAATTTCATACTTTTATATGGCATGGTCTATTATAGATATGTATTAGTTTTCAGCCAATGGAAAATATATACATTTACCACCATGTAAAACCCAATGCTAAGTTATGCATACAATAAATAGAAAAAATAAAATTGCATAAATTTATGCAACACACACATAATATGCTCATTAATAAGTTCAAAATATCATTTTCCATGCATAATAGATATAAAAAGAGTACAATAATGCACATTTCACATCTTATGCATTCTAGGTTGGTGATAAATTCTAGTTGCATCTTCAAAAGGAATGCATCAAGGATCCACACCAAAAGATCAAGCATCTATGTTATGGTCCTTACACTATTCTTCGCATAGCTTCTGGTAATACACTCATTATTGATCTACCTCCATACTTAGGTATTAATCTAATATTCAATGTGGATCTCCTCAAGCCTTTCTTCCCTCCACTTCTAGATCCAATGTGATAAAACATGATTTTGATTAGGATCCTAAGAAATTACATCCTTTAGACAAGAAATGTATCATTGAGGTGACATATATTAAAATACCTTGGCATACATCAGTTGTTTTGAGTGTTCAAGGATATGATTTATGTTTATTGAGGCAAGGGGTAAAAACTTCAACAACTTCTTTTTCAATTCTTGTTGATAACTAACAATGCAATCGTGTCCATTAATTATCAAGGAAGGGTGAATGATTCATTCATAACCTTATATCAATTTTCATATACACAAGATTCATCACTCATATTTAAAAAATTAAACTCTCCATCTTTATCATATCTCATGAAAAGTGTAAACACTCAAATTCATGTGTAGAAATAGCATAGTGCCTTGTATCCTCTTGTAAAGTTTTCACTTATATTTCAACTCACCCAACACTTTTTGATATTTAAAAGGTATAATGACAACTTAGTGAATTTCCTTAAGTAGTCCCATCCATATTTAACTCTTAATTTGTGTCCCTCATATCTTATATAGTTCCATGTAAACATAAAAAACACTCATAAATTTTGTAGTCATATACACCTCATGTTGCATCACTCACATCTCCTATAGTCTCATGACAACTTATGCACATAGTAATCATAGTTTCTAAATTAAAACACATTACTACATATCATTTATATATTTATAATTCTATGCACCTAATCACATCATCTAAAAATTATCATAGTATCGTACGTCACCTCACATCTTTGCAACATGTCAAAATACTTGTGCATTACTTATTCATATGCCATGTTACCACAAGCTTATACAAAACTATTACAAAATAGAATTATAATATTATAATTTTGATACCATGATGTACACTCTATACTTGCACCATATTAGATCACCTTTATCATACCATATACCATTCCAACTATCATTTTCTTAGGGAAGATGAATAATCTTTGTAATTATCTCTCTAACAACTATTTTTAGTTGTAACTACCATATTGTACATGTATAATTACATAGGAGTAACCTAAAATATATACACCTACATATATTCATCCATAGAGATAATAAATCACACATAGACCATAATGGAGTTTTCTTAAATTTTATATAGCATTCAAACATATCTATTTTCTTGTATTCTTTTACAATAGTATAGGAATTAAACAAGAAATAATTCCCCTTATAATACAATAACTTGAACTCTTAGCCTTAATGAGTCATTTTACACATATGTACTCTTTTCTATGATGCATATTAAATAGAGGTTTCATTATTGAAAATAATTCTTATGCTTATCTCAAATGTGCTTGAGTAGAGTCTTATAGTTAATCTTTCTTGCTAATTCTAAAATCCACCACTTATCTCTAAGTGTGGTACTAACCAACACACAACCTATTTTGGGAAATATTTGTAGACACTATTTTTGAATTATATAGCACCTTAGTCATATACACTTATAAAATATATATCATGAATGTACCTTGAGCTTCTAGACCTTTCCTACTACCAAAAGGATCACATACACTATTCCTTTGTCTCTATCTTCTACTCTCTTAACACATCCGCATAAAAGTCTAGAAATCATTGCCTTGGTCTCCACTATTTATAGAGTCTTCATGAATATCAACTTCTAAGTCAACCATAATACTTTCCTTAAACCTTAAGACTTTTATCATGTTAATAATAACTCACATACATTATCACAGGCTAACCATAGCATCTGTGGGTCACACTTAAGCAGCTATACCTTTCAATTAGGATTTAATAGCCCTTATAGGTCTCATGGAGACCTATTCACCCATTTATCATTTCATAAAGTAAATTAAGAACATAAGATCACATTCAATACATGGGTCCACTCCATATGACCGTTATGACATCTTCAAATGATTTCTCCTATCAAAATAATCTTCTACTAAAGTACAAATTGCTCAAACATTATTTTATACATAAGAACACCATGAATGAATAAATAGTCAACTTTGAAACTCCATAACTTAGACTTACAAACATTCAAATATTTTAACTAGTGTCTCTGGATGCACCTTAGAGTCCTTTATAACTTTGGTTTTTAATGCATCAATAAATTCATCCTAGATCAAAAGATATAGCTCAAAAACAACAAACTTGTTTTCCCTTGTTAATTTGAATATTTGAATTCCAACAAGCAATGTTCAAATGTTAAACATTGAGCACCTTAACCTCATATCACGCTCCCTGGTAGTTAGATTAAATACACACCATTGATATCCTCATAAGTATCTTAGACTTTACCTTGCAACGCTCACCATTGATCTTAGATCAAAGCTCTCACAATTATGCCAATTAGTAATTCTGCATGCCTTCTGCACATTTGACTCTTTGACTCAACCCGCACCATTGATCTCTATTTGTAAGAACACCCATGAACTATTGGTCTTCTATTACTCAATGAGATTAAGACACATACTACAAGTACATTTAATCTTAGGAACCTTTGACAATTTAATTTCACACACACCATTGGATCAAGATCTAGATGATGAATGTTCACCATTATATCTACTAACTAAAGACCTTGGACTTCAACGTAGTTAAACTTGACAGTCTCTGGCCCATCACAGTCTCTAAGATCAAATTTTAAGGTTTATAACTTGATCTAGAAAACACTTCAAGATTCCAAATATTTAGGGTACCTTCTTGTAACTATATAAAATGTCTCCATGAAATCCTTTGACCTTAGTTGAATTTTTGAGTACTTGCATTAAATGCACAAACTTACTAGTTTATATATATATGCATGACATCCAATGGCAGTTTGGATTCTCTTAAGCTATAAGATGCATGTTTCTTTTTTCAAATGATCAAGTGACACACCAAAACATCTATGGATTCCTCACAACTTCTTCCTTTTCCTTATAGACCTACAAATGTGCCATATCTTTGCAAGCTATCAAACACAACTTCTTTATCATTCAAGCACTAGAACCATATGCTCTCTTTGACATCAATGACAACCTAAAACATCAATAACCATGCTCAATAATCTCTCCCTTTGTCATTGATGACAAAACACCCTTAGAATGACTTCTTACTCATTTGAACTTATTCATACTGATCTTTCTCTCCCTTTAACATTAATGACAAAGGGTCTCTTCATCAACATGCCAACAACAATTCCTCAATATCATGTATACATTCAAATACTATTTAAGATGCTTAGGATACTTACGTACTTTTAAGCATATGAATCAATTTATCCCCCTTTAACATGTGTTTCTATGCTATATTTGCTTTTCACATTCAAGAAAGGGAAATGAGAAACTTAAAGAAGAATGGTCTAAGGCTTGTGTGTACCTGGATGAAGTCGTGCGCACCGTTATCCAGATGTCGTGAGAACTCCTCTTTGGTTGTGGAGGATGACACCTGCAAAAGAAAGAGACTAAGACAAAGAAGGCATTAGATGAGGAGATGGTGGGTTGCCAAGCAAAAGCTTGATCCCAAAAGCAAAAGCTTGAGGGATGTCAACCCACTGATTGATAAGAATAATGTCTGATAAAAGGCAGAATGATAAAAGACTGAAATGATTGAAGACTGAAAAGAAAATGGAAGTAAATGCTTACCAAAATGTTGTTGTCGGCCTGGTCACAGTCGTCGATGTCGGTGGTCCTACCGACGTCAGTTGTCAAGGTCTACCGACGTCGGTGGGGGCAGTGGTCTCTGCGGCCAGCGTCGGTCTGGGCAGTAGTCTGTGGATGAGGTCTGGTCGAGTTTTTTCTCTGTGGATGGGTCTGAGATAGAGTTTGGACCTGGTTGAATGGTCTGGGGGTCTGGGTCTAAGAGTCTGGTTGAATGGGCAGAGTCTTGAAAAGGGATAGAGGGGCAGAGGAGGCCTTTCAGCGTATTCAGGAAGAGCAAGTTGGGTCTAGGCTAACAGAGGTTACAAATGGGTAGAAGGCTGAATGATAGATGAATTAAAAGAAATACTAAAATGAAAATAGTAGAAAATACTTACCTCATATCTATTGGAGAAGGAATGTTGTAGACTGCTTGTACCTATTGTTGGTGTTGCCTGTGTGGAAGCCCTGTTGCTGGTGTAGAAGACTGATGTTGTTGCTAGTGTAGAATCCCTGTGAGAGGGAGAGTGAGAGGTCTGGTTTGAAGATTGGTAGATTGATTGGTAGAGAGGCGAATTGAAAGAATGGATTCAAGAGTCGGATCCGCGTTTCAGAGGTGGAATGCAGTCTTGAAGGCTGTCGATGTTGGCAGAACCACCGACGTCGGCCGAATAATGATCAATGTCGGCAGCTTCAAAATGGGGACAGAGGCTAATTTTAGCCTTCTACACATTCTTACATGCCACTAGGTAAAGGGCCGTGGGAAAATGGTTGAGGAGGGCATAAATGGACGCGGGAAGAAGGAATAGGTCATAAATGGGTCATGGGGTGGATGAAGGGAATCCAAAGAAGGGCATCCTAGGGTGGTGAGGTGGCAAGGGGTGAGAGAAAAGGGGTTTTATTAATTTAAAATAGCTAATTATTTCAAATTAATAAGGCATAGGTTAGGAGTGTCGAAGTGGATGAAGGGGACCAAGGGGGGAGAGGATGAGGAGGATGACCAAGGGAGTAGACACGATTTCGGTGTCTACATTTGCCCCTTTTTGTCTTGTTGGTTGTTCTGAACGAACTGCAAGACAAAAATAAGATTTTATTGCCCCAGGTGTGGGATAAGGTAGATTTCATCTTGTTGGTTATTCAAGTGAACTGCAAGACAAAAATAGGAGGGGTGGGTTGCCCCGATTATGGATGAGGCATTCCCCCTCAAAGTAGGAGTCGAGGGAAGGAAACCTGGAATCAGGTGCTGATTTGACAAAGAGTGGATGAAGAATGTGAAGATGGAGTGTGAATGATGCAAAAGTCATGATTGCACGTATACCACTTCATGAGATGGTCAGGTCAAATTGTCATAGGTCGAGGGTCGAAGAGTGCCAAAATTAAAATAACTGGGCCCCAGCATTTGGTCGTAGCTGATTGGGTTATTCAATCTAAGCTGAAGCTCTAATGGTCATCGTGTTCCAGGTATCCTAGGCTCAGGAAGTGCTCCTGGAAACATGAAAATGTCACAAGTAGTGGGGATCAACCGGCTTGCATCCTATACTTGTGAGGGTCAAAAATAGTTTGCGCACAATTTTGCTAACCAATCATGAGGTAGCATACATGCAAAAACAACCAAGGCAAAGTGGTCTTGGAAGTGGTCGGGGTCAGAGGAGATAGTCATGATCTCCATGCTCATTAGTCGAGGTGGATGGATGGATGAAAGAATGTGGCTGAGCTAACCTCAAAAGATGTCGTGTGATCTGAGTGTTGCCTACATAGCCCTTGTGTGAAGGGCCTCAGGCCAATGTAGTTCTCCTTAAAAGGAGGAAGAGTCAAAGTGGTGGATTGGTGGTCAAAGTGGTCGATAGACTGGTCTTGGTCAAGGTCAAGGTCAAGTGATGAAGAAAAAATAGGGTTTATCCATCTGAGAGATGAACAAACGGGATGGCTGAGCTAACCCCAGAAAATGTTGTGTCAACTAAGTGCTGCCTACATAGCCCCAGTCATAGGGCCTCAGACCAATGTAGTTCGAACAAAGAGGCAAAAGAGGTCGATGATTGGTTTGGTCATGTGTTGAAATGATGAGGAGAAAAAGATGTTACAGCCTTTTCCAAATGGAGTATTCTGTAACATTGGTTGAGGGGTCTTTCATCCCTAGCAATTTTCCATATTCGTGATGGATGTATGCTAAAAATGAAATGAGGTCTATTTATGCTTCAACAAGTATTGGTTTATGCTTAACATAAATTGAGTCTAGTCGATAGCTTCCATGTGTATTGGTGTCCATAGAAACTATGTGAAATGGACTAGGATGATGTACGATGTATGATGTCATGATGTCGGTCTGAAAATATTTAGGTTGGCTTGGTTGGGTAGAAAAAGGTTTGGTCGAATGTGACCAAAGTGTGAAAAATAAGTGAAAGGCGAATCACTCTTTCATTGACAAGGACCAAAATGAGAGCATGGATAGGGGTTGTTAGAACAAAAGCCCCGTTTATGCATTACATCGTTGACCATGGGTTGTGCTAGAGAGGTAATCGAATCACTTGATGTTAAGTGAGCTTGAAGTCCCTTGAGCATGCTGGGGTGATAGGATGAATTATGTGATATGAGAGGATGGGGTAACCCTTTTTGGTGGTAGGAATAACCTTGACCCTTTTATAGGTGACCCAAGAAAGACTATAGGCATGTCCATGACTTGATAGCTTGTCAGTCATTTTTTTTTTTGGTGGACTGATCGATGCGGGAAGTCCACATAGGGATGTTGTTTTGCTTGGTGGTCATATATGTGAAGCTGATCGATGCGGGAAGCTTCAAAAAGAGTGTTGTGTGTAGCAATATTTAGTCATAGCCATCCTTCGAGGGAGTGGTCTATATTTTTGCTTTGCATGCTTTTGATATGTCTTTGGCCTAGCTATCCTTCAAGGGAGCAGTCTAGTAATACAGCAACTATGTAGCTGTCCTTCGAGGGAGCAGTCTACATTTAGAATTTATGACCTTTGATATGATAGGTATCCCATTTTTTATATATTTTTGTTGACTGAAGTTTTTAGCCATGGACGAGCCTCTAGAGGTTTAAGGGTTCCCTTTTATTAGGACAAAGCATTACTGCTTGACAAAAAGGGTTGACGAATGTTGGGAAAAAGGGTCAAAATAAATAGGAATGACAATGAAAGGGGGTTGCTCAAGGGACGAGTTCAAGTAAAATGTCAAGTGATCGAGTACTCGACTAACAGCAGAATGGTCGTAGATGCAAGGCATAAAAGGGCTCAAGTTCTGATAAGTCCCTAGGCCATGCTTGTGTGTTTATGATAAGGTTCGAGTCAATTAGGAGCAAACTTGCCCCATTTGCCTCTTTCCAGATTGGTCATGTGTTGATGGATGTTGATTGGTTGATGATTGGTCGAGACTGGTTGAATGTTTTGATAAAAAGGTTGGTTGAATGTTTGGTCGAGGTTATGATATATGATTGGTTAGTGTCTAGTCGATATTTGGTTAATGTCTTGGTTGAGATTTGGTTGAGGTCTAGATTGATGATTGGTCGATGTCTGGTTGATATTTGTTGATATTTGGTCGATGGTTGGGTTGAAACTGGTATTAGGTCAAATTTGGTCGAGACTGGTTCAAGCTTAGTTGATTGATTGGGTGAAAAGGTTGGTTGATTGATTTGGTTGAGACTGGTTGAGGCTGGGTTGAATGCATAGTCAAGGTTTGGGATAAAAGAGTGATTGATATTTGGTCGAGACTGGGTTGAAGGGTTGGTCAAGGCTTGGATGAAGGTTGGATTCCCCCAGCGGCTAGGAAGAATGTTTGATAGATTGGTCGAGGTCGGTTGAGACTTGGTGGTCAGATTGACTATGTTGATGTCAAATAAGAGGGTTAAAGGTGGTAAAGGGACCATAGTCTGGTGTGGAGATCCCGATTTAGGTGATGAGGTTTGAGAAGCATGGGTCGATGTTAATGATTTGGCGAAGGGGTGGTTAAGAGGATCCTTGATGAGAAGGGTATCCTTTTTCTAATGTTGACGAGTGACAGCTTTAAGAGTGCAACAACGCTCAGTGTCATGTCCCAGAGTGTGATGATAGTGGCAAAATTGAGAGTTGTCAAACCAAGATGGTCTTGATCCAAGAGTCGATGAGTGGGGTAGTGTTGAAGGCTTGTTGATAATGTGGTCACAAAGAAAGGTGTCATTCCCTAGACATTGGCGAATGACAACCTTGAGGGCACAACAATGCTCAGTGTTGTGCCCAGGCGTGCGATGATATGCACAAATCTGAGTGTCGTCGAACTAGGGTGGTTTTGGTCTGAGAGATTGATATGGTTTAAGAGGTGGGAGGTTGATGCGAGAAGACTGCAATAATTGCCATAACAACAAGGTATAAGAACCTGCTAATGGGTCTGTGTGTCTTGTTGCAGTGGGAGTTGGTGACTTTGGTTTAGGAGGCATTGGTCGATGGATTGGAGGAGATATATGTCTGATGGGTTGAGAGAGTAATGGAGGTGACTTGCCTCTGTGAAGTATGGGAATGGGAAGCACTCCTATTAAAGTGGACAGATGTGGGCCCAAAATTGAAGGTAATGACGAAGGTGGGGGAGGAGTCCTCCGGTGTGGTTTAGTGGCCTTTTTTGGTTTGGGTTGAGGGCCACCATTGTGCGAGACGAGGTTAGATACAGGTTTGGGTTCAGATGTGGACAGAGGTGAGTGAGATGTAGCAATCTCAGGCAAAAGGAAAGAGGAAACCGTGACTGGGCCTTCCTCGATCAAAATGGGCAGAGAGACTGGGTCTTCGCTTGGTGGAGAAGAAATAGGAGAGTGTGGCTCCTCAAGAGGGCAGAGGGTAGGGATGATGGTGCCTTCCATTTGTGGTTGAGGAGTAGGCAAGGTATGGTCTTCCATTGGTAGGAGGAAAGATGAAGGTGTGGCTAATGGCATAGGTATGGTCAAGGCATCCTCCAATATAAGAGAGGTCGATGGAGGACTAATAAGATAAGAAATTTATTCATCCTGTGGAGGAGAAATAGGGGAAGAGGGGTCTTCCACTTGTGAAGGAGGTTGGTCAGGGACAAGAGGCAAGATATTGTTGACTGTGTGAATATTATGGTCTTGGGGGTCATTGATCATGGTTTGGACATTGTTTTGATTAAGAGGATGGTTTGGGAATGGTTGTTTGAAGATGTTGATGTGTTGGTTGGGTGGGGCATTTAGGTTATCCAAAATAAGATCCCCCTTGTCGATCATGTCTTGGACTATGTTTTTGAAGGTTTAGCAATTGTCGATGTCATGGCCGTGGACGCGATGATAGTGACAAAAGTTGACCTCCCTATACCATGTAGGGAGGGCTTTTGAAGGGTTGAATTGAGGTGGTCAAATTGGAGGGAGATTGAGGACCCCCTGCTTGACAAGTTTTTCCAAAACGAAAGCATATGATTCTCCAAGCGGAGTGTATGAACACTAGATGTACTATTGTTGGAATTGTTTGGTGATGCTTAGGGATGTAGAAGGTTGAGAGTGATTAGTTGTTGTCGAGGATGGTGATCTACTGACCACAGTGTTGGCCACTCCTTTGGACTTGGATTTAGCAAAAGAAGAAGGTCTGGAAGAAGAAAGGTCATTGGTTCTTGCATTAGTATTACACAATTTAACCTTATCCTCTTCAATGGCACAGAGTTCGAGCTTTCGGGCCATGGTGAAAGCTTCATCGAAAGTGCAGAATGTTTGGATCTGCAAGGTAAAAGAGATGTGCCTGGCACATGCTCAAGAAAAGAGCTCGATGAGCTCAGGTTGAGGCAAGGAGAAGGAGAGCTGGTTAATCAAGCCTCTCCAACGGGAGACAAAATTGACTACAGATTCGTCATCAAATTGCCTGATGGAGTAGAGGTCTGTGATTGAGACTTGTTTGGTGATGTTGATAGAAAAATGGTCAAGAAATAATTGGGCAAGTTGAATGAATGAAAAGATAGAATGTCTGGTAAGAGAGCTATACTAGTCAAGGGCGGGGCTAGAAAGCGACATGGGAAATGTGCGTAAAAGTAATGCATCATCATGAGCTATGAGATAGCAGGCATGTCTGAATGCCCATAGATGCTATTGTGGGTCTTCCTTACTCTGGAAATGAGTAAATTTAGGAAGCTCCCACTGGTTGGGGTATGGTTGGATAGGGACGGAAGGATGGATGGGTTCATTGCAAATTTGCTCATATGAGAGAGCATTGCGTGAACCAGAAATAGAGGTCTCAAGACTGGACATTTTATCCATCAGCATCTTGATTATATCTACTAACGGATTGGTAGATGGGGTGCCCCCTATGTTGTAGGGTGCTTGAAAGGTGCTAGAGGGGGCATACGACGTAGTCGGTTGCGCTTGTAGGGGCGCAACATATGTGTAACTAGTCACAGGGACAGAAGTGGAGGTCAAGGGTGGTTGGGTCATGAAGGTAGAAGGCATAAGTTGACTAGACACCACCAAAGGTGGTTGCGTGGCGGCATTGGCAAAAGGGGAGGTAGACACTCCTGCATTTATGGGCGTAAGAGCGTGAGGGGTCAAGACAATCAAGTTTTGGTATGATGTAGAACTTGGTTGAATTGCATGTGGTTGAGGGGGTAATGGAACCCCGATGGAGGTCAGTCTAAAAATAGATGGGGAGGCCAAACTTTACATATTGGCCATGGTCAGGTTAATGGTTGAGGCAAAAGGCTGAGTCATAAAAGGCTGGGTAGTGAATGGTGTCGATGTCATCGCCACGTCACCCGAAAGGTCTCACGTTGGGTTTCTTGCGAGATAGTTTTGGAGGGCTATGACATTGAGGTCCAAGAATCTTTCGAAACCTTGGTCCCCTTTAGGGATGATGGGGGTTGAGTCAGGGTCGGTCGAGTGGGAGTTATTTTAGTCTGTGAGTGGAACTCCATTATAGGACTGGTTATGGATGGGGAAGGTAGAAGCGGATGATGCCTCGCTTGGTCAACAAAAGTCATGGTTTGACTGTGTGTTAAAACCATTCAAGGCAAGAAGGGTCATGTTTTAGAAACTATGTTTTTTTAGTTTCAGAAACTCAAAATGTGGTTTTGGCAAAAAAAGGGGTCGGGTTTTAGGCTGCTATTTTGAAAAAAAGGATTGTGACAGTGACCGACGTCGGTTGAAAAACCGATGTCGGTGGGAAAAATGGCCGACGTCGGTTAGATAATCGATGCCGGAGAGGGAAGATGGCCGACGTCGGTGGTAAAGCCGATGTCGGTGACTGTGGTTTCCAGAAACTCAAAAAATTTGAAGATTCTTGGAAAAAAAGGAAGAAGAACGTCCTCACTAGCTCAAACAAGCAGATAAGAATAGCAAAGATGAAGAACACAAGCAGATCCTAAGCGTTAAATCCTAAGAAACAACTTTTAGAATCCTGTTGGCTTATGCCTTAAAGAGATGTTTGGGGAGGTTGGCTTGTTAGAATGGGTCCTAGAAGAGGTAGTCTATGGATGGTTTCAGGTTTGTTTAGGTGCTCAAGAGTCGGGGTTAGGTTCCATACATGGCCTGGTGCTAAGGAGCAAGCTCCCCTCACTTCACAAGCGTAGTGATAAGCTGGTCTCGCTTAGCCAAAATATACTTTCCCTAGAGATTAGACTCTACCAGAGAATAGAATGGGCTTTCCCCTTGGTGATGAAATCCAAGTAGAATTGCCAGGATGGGTAAGGTATCCGCTGGGGGATGAAATCCCAGTCGGGCCTTGTCTCAGGTTTGTTTTGATGTTTGATTTGGTGCAAGTGGTTCAGTTGTGTAACATAAAGTGGACTACGATTAATTCATGATGCGGTTATTAATTACTAGGTGTGGACTAAGAAATGCAAGCAAGTAGAAATGATATGCAATGTGTTTTAAGCCCAAGTTGAAATGTGAGTTTGAATGAAAACAAGTTGAGAAAGGGTTGAAGAATATGACTTTTGACTAGTTTGAAATGCAAGAAAAGAAAGAAAGGTTCTTTTTAATCCTGCTTATGATGTCATTTAGAAGAGAAGAAAGAGGTGAAAAGGGAGAAACCTAATGCACCTATATGAACAGAAAGAAAAGGAACCCAAGGAAGACCCTAAGGTCCCACCGAGCGTGCCAGAATGTTTCTATGCTATATTCGCTTTTCACATTCAAGAAAGGGAAATGAGAAACTTAAAGAAGAATGGTCTAAGGCTTGTGTGTACCTGGATGAAGTCATGCACACTGTTATCCAGACATCGTGAGAACTCCTCTTTGGTTGTGGAGGATGACACTTGCAAAAGAAAGAGACTAAGACAAAGAAGGCATTAGATGAGGAGATGGTGGGTTGCCAAGCAAAAGCTTGATCCCAAAAGCAAAAGCTTGAGGGATGTCAACCCATTGATTGATAAGAATAATGTCTGATAAAAGGTAGAATGATAAAAGACTGAAATGATTGAAGACTGAAAAGGAAATGGAAGCAAATGCTTACCAAAATGTTGCTGTCAGCCTGGTCATAGTCGCTGACATCGGTGGACCTACCGGCATCGGTTGTCAAGGTCTGCCGACATCAGTGGGGACAGTGGTCTCTGCAGCTGGCGTCAGTCAGGGCAGTTGTATGTAGATGAGGTCTGGTCGAGTTTTTGCTCTGTGGACGGGTCTGAGACAGAGTTTGGACCTGGTTGAATGGTCTGGGGGTCTGGGTCTGAGAGTCTGGTTGAATGGGGAGAGTGTTGAAAAGGGACAAAGGGGCAGAGGAGGCCTTTCAGCGTATTCGAGAAGAGCAGGTTGGGTCTGGGCTAACAGAGGTTGTAAATGGGCAAAACACTGAATGACAGATGAATTAAAAGAAATACTAAAATGAAAATAGTAGCAAATACTTACCTCATATCAGCTGGAGAAGGAATGTTGCAGACTGCTTGTACCTGTTGTTGGTGCTGCCTGTGTGGAAGCCCTATTGCTGGTGTAGAAGGCTAATGCTATTGCTAGTGCAGAAGCCCTGTGAGAGGGAGAGTGAGAGGTCTGGTTTGAAGATTGGCAGATTGATTGGCAGAGTGGCAGATTGAAGAAATAGATTCAAGAGTCATATCCACGTTTCGGAGGTGGAATGCAGTCTTGAAGGCTACCAACGCTGGCAGAACCATCAATGTTGGCTAAATAATGACCGACGTCGGTGGCTTCAGAATGGGGACAGAGGCTAATTTTAGCCTTCTACGCATTCTTGCACGCTGCTGGGTCAAAGGGCCGTGGGAAAACGGTTGAGGAGGGCATAAATGGACGCGGGAGGAAGGAATAGGTCATAAATGGGTCATGGGGTGGATGAAGGGAATCCAAAGAAGGGCATCCTAGGGTGGTGAGGTGGCAAGGGGTGAGAGAAAAGGGGTTTTATTAATTTAAAATAGCTAATTATTTCAAATTAATAAGGCATAGGTTAGGAGTGTCAAAGTGGATGAAGGGGACCAAGGGGGGAGAGGACGAGGAGGATGACCAGAGAGTAGACATGATTTCGGTGTCTACAACATGAACCAATCTAAACTTGGACTTCTATGATCCTTAGACCTGATAAACTACTCATAGAGCTTAGAAAGCTCCCCCTAACATCAAGCTCTATCTCATGTCATATATTCTTTGACATACACCAATATGAACTTGGGATTTTCTAATCCTTGGACCTATATAACTATATAAATCACAAGATCTCTTTTCTCATGCATTAGGATTCAATACCTTGTTAAAATACATGACTTGGTTTGATCAAGTCATCATATCAATCTTCTTGAATTCACAACTGTAGCTAACATCTTCATACTATTATCATGACTAAAGCATCTTCACATATGCTCCCCGTCACATCATGCACATATTATTCAAGACACTCAAGATAACTAATTTATCTCCCCCTTAGTAAAACACATCTTTCATATTATCAAATTGAAGAGAACATACATTTTTACTGATTGGCATTGTGATCATTACCTAGAGTGCACACACTTACTTCCACACATGAAAGATGTCTCTTAAGAAGTATAGGTAGAGACACCCATTTTTCATAGAGGGACTAAATATCCCAAAACTAAATAAATTCATATATCTCCATTTTCTAACTTGTCTTGTAGTCCTTACTCATCTTTAGATTGACTTTGAATGAGTTTTCAACCTTAGTCTTTTCTTTTATCTCAGGATCCTACTTGATTTCCTTGTTCATCTGGGTAGATAAGGCTTATTCCTTGATACTTGAACTTGTTCCCTATTATGTCATGGAAAATAATCCACTTTGATACTATTTTAAATTTACGTTCTTAGGCCTCCATTCACTATGGCTCCTTCTCTTTATGAATGGATTGACAATTTTTGAAGTAGAATACTGATTGTTCTTATAGAATCTTTCTATGTGACATCTCTCATGATATTTGAAACAAATGAGGTTTACTAGATTATACATACCTTATGATTGAGATATATTATGATTCCTTAAATTTTAATGATCATGTACCTGATCATTTGGTCCCCTGATGAAGATATTACAAAACTTTGTAATATGACCCAATCCTTGACACTTGTAGCAAAATATGTCATTCTTTCCCTGTGAACCTGTTGACTATATTGAGTAGTGATGTTCTTCATTCTTACCATTAAATTTCTTATAATTCCATGCAAACTCATTCCTTGAGGATCTTTTACAATATTTTGACCTATGACCAAATTGATTGCAAGAGTAACAATGACCATTGAAATTTGCATACCTCATAGCATTCGGTTGTTTTATCTGATTAGTTTTCATTCTACTAATATAATATTTCCTTGATTGATGATTGATCTTAAAAGTATGATTATCCTTGTTCACATCATCCTTTATCTTGTCTTGAGTTACATGATTTTGTTCTTCTTTGTATCCAAGACCAGTTTTATCACTTACATGCTTTTGACTACTCAAAATATTGTCAAGATCATTCGAACTCTTTTCAAAATTCAAAAATGACTTCACCTTACAAGATGTCTTGTCTAAATAAACTTTTAAATCACATACATTAAGCTCTCATCTTCTTTGGTTTTTAAGATTGTAGACATAGTTTCTAATTGATTATTGAGATGCTTGACATTATTTTCATGTTCCGTGGTGTCATCATTTATTCTTTCTTCAAACACACTAAATTATTTTTCATATCCTTTATTTTTGACATCATCTCTTTTTTATTTTTCTTATCCATCTTTAGATCTTCAATAGCATTCATCAATTCATCCTTATTATCTAAATCATTAGTTGTATCTTTTCTCATAGATTGATTTAGTTTCATCTGTAAAGAGTCTATCTTTGATTGATACATGATACACTCTTCATCCTTAATCTTTACTTCTTCATCAAGAGTACAAACTTGAGTTTCAAGCTATTGTGTGATCGCATCATACTCCTTGACTTCATTACTCAACCTTCCTTCAAAAATTCTAATTTGGTCCTCATAAGATTTGATCAAAGAATCTTGTTTACTTTTCTTTCTTTATAGTATCTTCATTTCTTCCACAGTATCTAGATATTTATCTTCAAGAGTGACTTTCTCATATTCTTCCTCTAAGCTATCTCCACCAAAAAAATATATGCTTAAATAACATTCACCTTCATCATCACTAAAGGCCATGAACAATGTCTCCTTGTCCTCATTATGAAAATAATCATCATTGTCACATGTGTTTACTTTTGTTTTTGCATGAGTTATTATATTCTACATGGTAAAGGATCTTACTAACTTTGTATGATTCTTGATTTCCATTTTTCTTATTGAATAAATTCTTGTACTTTCTAGGACCCTTATATTTCTTGTGTTCATCCTCATGAGATTCGTTATGAACTTATTTGAGTTCCAAATTGTATGAACATTTAGCTATAAAATGACCAGCTTTACCACATGAAAAACATTTAAAAGGAATTTTTCCTTCACACTTACCTGATCATATACTCAATCTTATTACAATCATTGCTTCAAGTTGGTATTTATTAAGATCAAAATCCTCAAGACTTAACTTGTTATTATTAGCTTCCTTGATCACTAGAAGGTTGCTTCATTATTGAGATTTTTTTTCTCATCAAATCTCATCTCATAGGAAGTAAGGATGTCATGCAGTTCATCCATCTTCAACTGAGTGAGATCATGACTTTCTTCTATAGCAAAAACCTTTAAATCAAACTTTAGTGTAAGAGTACTCAATACCTTCTGTACAAGTAGCTTCATCAATCACCTCTCTAAGACTTCTTATCATGTTTACTACCTCACAATCCTTAGAAGATATGATGCCATAATATCTTCTTCCTTTATTTTGATACTTTCAAATTGCCTTCAATAGGTATGTAATTTAGCCAAATTTACCTTTGAGTCTCCTTCATTGATAGTTTGTAATTTGTCCCAAATATCCTTGGCAGACTTGTAATGGATCACTTTGGTGAAATCAGTCTCAGATAGACCATAAATGATAGCATTCATAGATTTAGAATTATTCTCACTCAACTTTTTCTCAGCATCACTAGTTGGAGGACTAGTTTGTGTAGTATAACCATCCATGATAGATTGCCAAATATCAAACCCTAGAGACATAATGTATGTCCTCATCCTTGTACTCCAAAAAACATAATTTGACCTAGTGAACAATGGTGCTTACTTTATAGAGAAACCTTACTTCTATTGACTTGAAATATTGTACCTTAGATCACCTTCAAGTGGTTAAACTTGTAATGAAGGTCTTGCTTTGATACCAATTTTTGGAGGTACAATCACTAAGAGGGGGATGAATAAGTGATACAAGATATTCCAAACTTCCATTTTAATCCTTTAAAATTATTAATTAATGACCACAAGCATTCATAAAGCATATAAGATGTTCATAACAATGAATAAACAAGATGATGCAAGATCACACACATAACATAAGATCTATGTGGGAAACCCTCTTGGGGATTAAAATCCACTCTCAATCTAGGAAACACATGTACTACTTGTCATATACAATGATCACAAACATGAAACCTTTTAGTGAAGCACCCACTTCACAAGGAGTACCCACCTCTAACTATGAACAAGTACCCACTTGTTCTAGATGTTGAGAACCCACACAACACCCTATGAAAGTAATAACTTAAAAATTCTAATTGCAAATCAATCTAATTGGAGAAAGAATGTTTAACACCTCTCTTTCAACTCATCACAAACACTCGAACTTGATTATACAAGCAATGCATCCAAACACCCCTTTTGGATCACTCTAGTATTCTTCACTCATCCTCAATATTCTCTATATTTTAATCCATTCATTGAGTACACTCCCTCTGATCTCCTTACTTTGTCTCTATCTTCTACTCTCTCAACACATTTGCATACAAGTCTAGAAACCATTGCCTTGGTCTCCACTATTTATAGAGTCTTCATGAATATCAACTTCTAGGTTGGCCATAATACTTGCCTTAACCCTTAAGACTTCTATAATGATAATTATAGCTCAAATACATTATCATAGGTTAGTCATAGTATCTATGGGTCACACTTAAGCACTTATACCTTTCAATTAGGTCAGTAGCCCTCATAGGTCTCATGGAGACCTATTCACCCATTTAGCACTTCATCGAGAAAATTAAGAACATAAGATAAATTTTAAATGAATGGGTCCACTCCATATGACCTTTATGATATCTTCAAATGACTACTCCTACCAAAACACTCTTTTTCTAAAGCACAAATTTCTCAAACATTATTTTGTATATAAGAATACATGAATGAACAAATAGTCAACTTTTACACTTCATGACTTTGATTGTATAAATATTTAGACCTTATAACTAATGTATCTATATTTACCTTGTATTAATTTACAACTTTGCTTTTTATTGCATCAATAAATTCATCATGGATCAAAAGATATAGCTCAAAAACAACAAACTAGTTGTAGTCATATAAAATGTCCAAATTGGTAGTTGAGTGTGGCTTGCGACACCACATCCATAGGTCCTTTTTGCATGCTCTTAAGACCCTTATAGACACCTTTTTTCTCATCACCAGTCATCTAGAACCTTCAAAATGGTCATTCCACATCAGCCAGATAGTATTCCCTGTAACAATCTTTTCTATTAGGTCCCAAGCTTGTAGGATAAGAGTGCCCCATTTGGACTATAGCACCCCATAGATAAGTGTTCCATTTTCAATAGTCCTATCTATTTTCACTTTGAGCTCTAATGGTCATTGTCATCTGGTACTTATCCTTAATTAGGTCAACCTAACATGAATACATCTGACCCATGACCAATTATTCCCTATAAAAGCCCACTCAAAGCCTATTTACAAGAGAGGGGACCAAACTTATAAAGAAAGCAAGAATACAAACAAATCACTAAGGAAAATTTCCCTATTATTTACACACATTCATCAAACATAGCTACAAACATACTCAAATCCTCATACCAATCCCTAGCCACCTCAAACACTATCAATTTGACATTTGCATCTACATCACACTATTGCACAAAATGCACTAGGTGGGAAAACTACATATAGCTTGATCCCTCTTTGAAATATTAGTATGTAGGTAATGTGCCCACATAAGGGGTGTGGATTTCATGTTTAGTAAATATTTCACACTAACCTCCCTCTTTCTCAAGTGACTCAAATGTCATTTTATCAAGCATGATGGAGTGTTAGGGTTTGAAGATAAAATTAGCTCCATAATGAGTTCTATCAACAACCAACACTAGATTTTTCATATGCACACTCACACAGACACAATGCAAATCTCCAAAAAAAATTAGGTCTCTATGATCAGTTTGAACAATAGCGATAGGAATGGACAATAGCATCAGATATCAAAGTGTCCACTTTTTGACACTCCTATCCTTTTTCCCAAGGAAAGCTAGATTCAAGTTTACGACACCCTCCTAGTCTTGCATAGCCATTTTCAAATTTTTTATCAACCATCTATGTCTACTTTCTAGCTAAGTTATATTTCTTCTTATATATTATTATTTTTAGAAAGATTAAAAAAACATAAATAATTGCACAAATCAAGACTATATTTATTATTATATTTTGTATTGATTTATTAATCCAGGCCCTTAACAAAAGTAGGAATAAAACTCCATTCTTTCCAAATAATTTAAATCATTTGGTAATCCTGACTTACTTCATTTGTGCACAAAAACCTTACAAACCCTAGGGAAAATTCTTTCTTGATTTTAGCAGTATTTTTTTTATTTTTCCTACATATATAGATCAAAATTTCATATTTAATTTTTAAAATTTACCATAATAATTTTAAAAATAATTTCATTCAAACCATATTAGTTTTAAGTTTTCTTATGCCCAAAATGTATAACAAAAACAAAGGTCAAATGAGCATCTCATAGATTATATTCTTAGATATAAGTCTATCTTGGCTAAAATGACTAGCCCCATGGTCGATCAAGAATTACAAGATATGTTCAAATAGAGTCTTCTGCTAGCTTTGCATCAGTCAATAATGTTTAAAAAGTTTTCTTTCTTCATTGAGTTATGTCATACACTAAAGGAAAGGGAAGTCAAATTACTTTCAAAGGGAAAACTCAAGTACACAAGCATATCAAAAACAACAAATAAGAGTAACAGTAAAGTCCTATACAAAGTAAAGGTTAATGATAAAAAAATTCAAAATTAACCTAAAGTTAATATATCTTTAGATCCCCCTTAGTAAGTGGTTTTATTAATGCCTCCTCAATGAGCCTTTACCAATCTACCAGTATCTTCAGCTATAGTCTTATCAAAACAATTGGAATCAAATGTCCTATCTCTCCCTCATATTCAAGAAGTTGATATGACAAAGCCTCTTCCATGTGGATATGATCAGAATACATTCTATGATTTTTGTAGGGCACCAAGCCACACAAAAAATAGATGCATCAATTTGTGACATAAGATATAGGACTTGATAGATGGCAACCTTACTAATCTTGGTACTCCAATTGAGCCTCCTCAGGCAAAACAAACACAGGATAAGGCTCTAAAAAGTTTCTTAGATCCTTTCTCACAACATTCTAAATAGGATATAGGGGGCACATCAGGTGTTCATCATGCATATCACGCACACTCTCCACTAGATACATACCAGGCACCTTTAGTTGAGTCACATCTTTTTTATCAACATGATTGGTGTGTATAATTCCAAAGTTATAGCTAGACCTTTGATCTCCTTCTCAAAGCAAGAAATAGTTGAGGATGATTCAAATTACTATGCATTCTTTATCAAAGCCTACATTGATCACCATCCCATGCATAGTGTTCTCATAGATAATGGATCTAGTGTGAACATGTGCACTATGACATTACTTCAGCATTTGGGATATTCATAGTAGGGCATCACCTTGACGGACATAGTTATCAGTGGATTCAGTGGACACATACAAAGTTTATTAGGTGAGATTGTAATTCCTTTACAATTTGGTATAACATATGTGTCCACACCATTTACTATTGGTCCCAGTGTAAGAGTATTCAACATGTTGCTTGGTCAACCATATATCTATAAACTTTGAGTAGTACTTTCTACCTTTCACAGATGCGTAAAATACATTCATACTAATCAGGTTATTACAATTGATGGAGTTTCATATGAGTTACCACTCCCCAATTTAGATCCATCTCCCACTCTAAAATCACCAATTTTATCTCCTCCACTAGTTACATTTGTTCCTCCAATTGAAATTTAGACACAGTTAAGGCCTCCCTCGCTAGCATAGAGAGGTCATACACTTCCATGGAGACCTCTCTTAGAGTGACCACTACATCAGTAAAAGTTTTAGGACTCTAGATAGTTTCTAGCTATAATATTCACACCCAAGGTAGTATCATTGAGGTCTCATGACTCTATACATAGATCACATTTTTAGAGAGCTTATTCTACTACTAGATGGGTCCCTAAGATCCCCATAATTGTATCCACTTCTCATAGTTATAGAGGGACCCCTCAGTCAGTTTCCATAATAGATATTTTAAATTACTTACAGCATACATAGCTTTTAGAGTCATGGTCTTATCCATTCCATTATGCTTCATGATCATGCATGATCTCTCTCCTTGATATAGGACACCATGATAGGGAGTCTCTTATGAGACTCAATGATTAGTATTATTTCTTCTCAGTCTTTCTTGTACTTAATTTCTTAGCTTACTTTTATATAGTTTATTTTTGCTTTCTTGTATATAGTTTCCTTATGATTACTTGTTCATAGCTTATTTAAAAATACCAAAAACAATACAATATTTCAAAATACCAAAAATAATATAACATGTCAAAATACAAAACATTCAAATAACTCAAAAAACTAAAAACTTTTCAATTGTATGCATTATCCATGCTTTACATTTCTACTACCATGCTAGACTTACATTTTACTCTTTTATACTATTTTTTGTCAATTTATCTACATTACCATGCTTCACTTGATCTTCTTTGAGTGTGTGTAGTGACACCTATATCCTTGATTGCTTCACTCTACTCATTGAGGGGGCATCATACTTTTACATTCAAGACATACATCGACATATCTACCCACTAGGGGCATATTCTACATGACTACACCATCCAAGTTATGTCATTCCTATACCACACACCCTAGTTATCATGTTGATGTACATTACTTACTAGCTTATAGAGATTATTCAATTGACAATCACTAATATGTATCACTTGTGTATTTCTTAGCATCTATCTAGTCTTGTATTATATGTTTTGCATACTTTCACTTCTTTTTTTGATCAGTTAGACATGATAGTAATTCCATTTCTTACTTGCCTTCCTTTATTACTTTGAGTAGCTAGATGTGATAGCATTTCTCAGTTCCTATTTTTTTACTTGTGTGTGCCTTAGGACATTCTCCAATGTCATTTGCTTGTACTCTTGTATTTGCTTGTGGCCCTCATGCCAATCTTACTTATTTTTAATTGTATGTATATGTGTGAATTTGATCATGCCTTGTATGCTTATTTTTATCAATTTAAATGACATGTCCCCATGTCCCTTGTTTTCTTGGCCCTTGGGCCTCTTTTGTATGCTTATTGTCTTGCATGCTTGTTTTCTTGTTTGCTTCTTAGTTATTTGCAATTCCATGATCCACATCATGCATTATATTACCTTTTTAGATGCCATGATGGACATCATGCTCCATCCCTCTTTGAAAATTAACCATATTTTGATTTTTAGTTTAGTATATTGCACATGATATTACATTGCTACATCTATCTAGGCATACCCCTATTGATCTAACAATCTCCAACATAAACTATACTATATCTTGAGACATTTTTTTGATCATCATTGCTATATCATGTATTTCATAGAATAATACACTTACAAGGCTCTCTTTTTTTAGGGCAGTCATTTTAGGGTCTTTATTCCTACCCTCAGAAGAGGGGGAAATAAATAGGGGTTTTATCATAGAGATCAGAGCCCTCTACCAATCAAAATCAGTTTTTAGAACACTCAGAACAACAATCAAAATTCAAAACATGCAAAATAAACCAAAAAAATAGAGATGAACATAGAATAACCATCATAAATAGTAAAGGACAAGAGTACCCCATTTGGACTGTAGTGCCCTACATCAATTTGTCCACTTTTTGATGCTCCTATCCAAATAGTCAAAAACCCAATTTTCTTAGAAATAGACAAAAAGGTAAGGTCAATTATAGTTTTGTCAACTATAATCCAGTTTAGATTGGGTAATTTTAGTACAATTTTACTTAGATTATCTATATATAGGGGGCGTCATGTGCATTATGATGGCTCTCACTTCCTATTTTAGATTAGGTAGTTGGTACAACTTTTAGATCAGAATCTATGTTACAAAAACTAGTGATTAGGGCCAATGTGCATGGCACATTTACCTTCTTTTTTTTCTATT
This sequence comes from Torreya grandis, assembly GCA_037957365.1. Classification (NCBI taxonomy): domain Eukaryota; kingdom Viridiplantae; phylum Streptophyta; class Pinopsida; order Cupressales; family Taxaceae; genus Torreya; species Torreya grandis. The sequence goes on along the minus strand of JARHVA010000023.1, from coordinate 1,569,425 downwards.
TCATTGTACTACCTAGGTATTCTCAATATTTGCATGCCTTATTCCATCTGTATGTGGTTGGCATCATTTTAGAGTGGATTTCATGTAAGCCTAGTTCTCAGTTTTAGAGTGGCTTTCATACAAGCCTAATCTCCACCTTTCGGAGTGGCCAAGATTGACCTAGTTCTCAATACACATTTAACTATTCTCATCACATTATCAAATTACAAAGGATTAATGAGCTTCATGAGCCATCTCATATGATACACATTCATGTGGGTATCAGTTTATAGTTCACACTTAGTGGGTAATGATGGATCCAAAGTACTAGCTCGCCTTTGTATTCGTGAGCCACTGACTTAGAGAGATTAGACACATAGTCCAAACATCAATTAACACATGATGATCACATAGCTTCACTATATAGTGGGCAATGATGGAGCCAAACCAATAAATTTTTTATTCTTGAGCCACCCTTGAGGAATTGAGCACTCACTCTATTTATGATATTACTCTTGGTACAACACATACCCAGCATCACTCAACATCACAACAGGTTTTGTATTAGTTTGCATACCCAATGAGTTGTATTCATTATTTTCTCTTCCTCTCTCATTATAGGCACCCTTTTGACTTGTTTAGCAAACTAGGTCAATCTAGTCGACCTAGTGTAGTTTGGGGTCACTTTAGCTCTTTAGATTTATTTGCCTTTTGTTTGACCTAGCATAGACTTTAGGAATTATGTCAAAAATGTGCTAGGTCAATTGGGTTGACCAAGCATAATTGACATGTTTGAATGATTTTTTATTAAGATAGTACTATATATAAGGTCATTTCAGTCATTATTAAGAATATGCAATTAAGAGTTATTACTCACTCACACTTCTTCACAATCTGCTCTTTCACCATTCTACTTGAGGAGTATTAGCTTAGGTTTCTTATTTTGAAAAATATAGTCCTTTAGATAGGTCTTGGATGCTTTGGCCTAATAAAGTAATCCTTATGAACCATAACAACATCTTATAAATCCCCATTGGCTAAAGAAGAGATTGAATCATGATGGGTTCACATTCAGGTAAGTATATTCTAACTTTGTTCTCCTCTCTTTTAGTAAATAGAAGTAGCATTAGTGTTGGCTCAAATAATATTAATCTTCATATTCTAGGTATTAGGGTGTTACTCTGTCATGTCCCCTTTTTCGTGGACATTGACAGACTTGATGATTAGCCTATTATGTGACCTTCATAGGCTAATAGGATGGATAGAGGGTCATGATGCAGATTGGCTTGGCTTCGATTTGCAAAATTCCTATTGTTGGCTTTCATTTAGGTTATTTTGGACACATTTGGCCTGAGCTCCTATTATTTAGGGATATTTGACATGCAGTGGAGCACCTTTATTTTGGTATGGTCATGTGCAGAATCACTCCCTGGTTCACCAGCTTCGAATGGTTCGAGGATCCGACATATATTAAGGGAGATATTAATATTTTATTGATTTAATCAAATATTAATTATTTAGCCTATTTTTAATTAGAAACCCTAATTCTAAATTAAGAAAACCCTAATTAGGGCAAGCACATCTTTTTGAGGGTATAAGGGTTTCTCATGGAGGCCATTATTGATTATGATTTGATTATTAATTTTGATATTGAAGAATTCTTCTGTGAAGACTGAGCAAAGGGTTCCAGGATTCCATTGCAGTGGAGAACGTCAACTCTTCATTGTGTGTGATTTAGAGGTTGTGAGATATCAGCTGATTTATTGCCAAATTGAGAGATAGCTTCATACAGAAGTTATCACAGAGGTTTACATATTTGAGAGGTAACTTCATACAGAAGTTGTCACAGAGCTTTCAAGGAATTTATTTTATTAGGTTTTTGATTCAATAAATTATATAGATAGAGATCTTCTGTATTAGAGCCATATACCTTTAGATCAGGGGTCCAACAGACAGGTTGTGATTTATTGGAGGCCGTACGAAGTCCGTACAGATCCACTAGCTATCGAAGATGGTAGTATTACTGATGATGGCAATATTATCTACCGACGATGGCAGTATTACCGACTACGGCAGTATTAGCCACTGACAGCGGCAGTATTACCGACGACAGTGACTGTGTTTTTACACAGCAACCCGAGCTGTTCCAGATTCAAGTTTATTTCCAAATTTGCAAAAGACCAGGGTTTTGAGATGATATTTGTATTACTTTATATGTATGACAGAGGATTTCTATTGTAATCATCTAGATGAATAATATGATCATTGATTTGCCAGTTAAGAGACTATACTGTGGTTTATTTGTTTATTTGAATTTATTCTCAAAATTGTATCTTTGTTCAGAGCTTTTGTCTATTTATATTCCCTATTTGAAGGGGACATCACAGTGGTATCAGAGCTTTTTATTGCTATATCCCAGAGTTGTGTAGAGACAAAAGGAGCCCCTAAGTAAGGGACATCACAGTGGTATCAGAGCCAAATTCCTGCCATCCTGTTGGGCACATCAGAGCCAATGTCTTGCCATCTTGTTGGGTAGTTTGTTGAATCAATTAGTAAATCATGATGACTCCATATACTCAGAGACAGTGGGACTATGATATGAAGAAGTTGAAACTAAGTTTGAAGAGGTTAAATGAATCTCTTTCATACCCTACATCCAAAGACAAATCCACTCAGTATATGACAGCGAAGGATGAGTGGGAGTTATTAACTCCACGAGCTCAGGGGAGGTTGTCTTTTGATCACTTTGTTAAGCTAAGAAGAGAGCAGTATAGATCACTAAGACAAGAGCGCAGCATGTCCCATTATTATTATGATTATTATGAGATAGGAGATAGTGAAGATGAGGATGAGTCTGATGCTTGCACTCAGAGTGTAGAGGTGTGCTCAGATGTTAGTGCACTAAGGGTTAATGATCTCTCAGTTATGACAGAGATTGTAGAAGAGTCCCAGGATCTGATTATTGCAGATGATACTCAGGAGGATGCAGTGGACAGTTTTGAGGACGTAGTTTCACCGATCGTTTCTCTTGGTATGAAAGAGTTAGTCAGTGATGCTATAGCTTTTAATACTCTGGATGTTGATATGAGCTTTGGATTTGATTCACAGAGTATGGATGGTAGTACTCCAGAGATCAGTGATTTTGAGTTTACTCTTTTGGACCATACATCAGAGGAGGATTGTAGGAGACAGTCTAGCCAGTGCCACCATGTGTCTAGTCAGCTGAGAGTTAGTGAGCGAGACATTGCTACCACTTGCAAGCATTTCGATGATGCTAGTCAGTTGTTAGCAGTTTATGGATGGGGTTCTCCTACTAGCATTGAGCAGGGAGGCAGTTATTTATCCTTGACAGAGATTTACTCTTTATGGGAGGCTATCCAGATTCTGAGACAGGATTATATGCAGTTGGTAGCCAACAGAGATTATCTTATGGAGTGGGGCAGCACAGCGTATGATGCATTATTGGTTGAGGAAGATAAGGTGAGTAAGCTTACTCAGCAGCTTGAGGTGACTTCTGAGATTCTTGAGAGTACGCAGTTGGCTTATGAGGAGTCACAATTTCATTTAGCTGAGATGACCATAGAGCTAGAGCATCTGCGGTCTTCACCAACCTCGAACTCAGATGTTAGTACATTGATTGTTGTTGGTGAGTACGCTCCTATAGTTGTAGTTGAGGAACATGTTGTTGGAGCTGACACACATGTTCAAGATTTATGAGTACCTAATTCTGATGAGTTTGGGATACCAGTGGAGTTGAGTCTCCAAATTGATTCTTCTCACACTGATGATAGTGTGGTACAGTTGATCGTGCCACCTTTACAGAGGGATCAGTTATGGGATGGATTGACACCATCTTTTGTAGATGGAATTCGTAGTTGCCAATCACATAGCCTACAGTATCGACACATCCAAGGCAGTTGTGATTTCAGAGATTGGTTGAGTTACATTCACCAGTTTGATTGTGGATTCTTCTTTGTTCTACCTCTGATGATATTGTAGGTACTTGCATTGATTTACAGTAGTGCAGAGCATAACTACATTTGGGACCCAGGTGGATCGAGTGGTTCTTTGTTCTGAGATTGCTTGGGGACAAGCAATTTCTGGAGGGGCGGATTGTCATGTCCCCTTTTTCGTGGACATTGACAGACTTGATGATTAGCCTATTATGCGATCTTCATAGGCTAATAGGATGGATAGAGGGTCATGATGGAGATTGGCTTGGCTTCAATTTGCAGAATTCCTACAGTTGGCTTTCATTCAAGTTATTTTGGACACATTTGGCCTGAGCTCCTATTATTTAGGGATATTTGACATGTAGCAGAGTGCCTTTATTTTGGTATGGGCATGTGCAGAATCACTCCCTGCTTCACCAGCTTTGAATGGTTCGAGGATCTGACATATATTAAGGGAGATATTAATATTTGATTGATTTAATCAAATATTAATTATTTAGCCTATTTTTAATTAGAGACCCTAATTCTAATTTAAGAAAACCCTAATTAGGGCAAGCACATCTTTTTGAGGGTATAAGGGTTTCTCATGGAGGCCATTATTGATTATGATTTGATTATCAATTTTGATATTGAAGAATTCTTCTGTGAAGACTGAGCCAAGGGTTCTACGATTCCATTGCAGTGGAGAACGTCAACTCTTCATTGTGTGGGATTTAGAGGTTGTGAGATATCAGCTGATTTACTGCCAAATTGAGAGATAGCTTCATACAGAAGTTATCATAGAGGTTTACATATTTGAGAGGTAACTTCATACAGAAGTTGTCACAGAGCTTTCCAGGAATTTATTTTATTAGGTTTTTGATTCAATAAATTATACAGATAGAGATCTTCTGTATTAGAGCCATATACCTTCAGATCAGGGGTCCAACAGACAGGTGTGATTTATTGGAGGCCGTATAAAGTCCGTACAGATCCACTAACTACCGACGATGGTAGTATTAGCCATCGACAGCGGCAGTATTACCGATGACGGTGACTGTGTTTTTACACAGCAACCCGAGCTGTTCCAGATTCAGGTTTATTTCCAGATTTTCAAAAGACCAGGGTTTTGAGATGATATTTGTATTACTTTATGTGTATGATAGAGGATTTCTATTGTAATCATCTGGATGAATAATATGATCATTGATTTTCCAGTTAAGAGACTATACTGTGGTTTATTTGTTTATTTGAATTTATTCTCAAAATTGTATCTTTATTCAAAGCTTTTGTCTATTTATATTCCCTATTTGAAGGGGACATCATAGTGGTATCAGAGCTTTTTATTGCTATATCTCAGAGTTATGTAGAGACAAAAGGAGCCCCTAAGTAAGGGACATCACAGTGGTATCAGAGCTAAATTCCTGCCATCCTGTTGGGCACATCAGAGCCAATGTCTTGCCATCTTGTTGGGTAGTTTGGGTAGTTTGTTGAATCAATTAGTAAATCATGATGACTCCATATACTCAGAGACAGTGGGACTATGATATGAAGAAGTTGAAACTAAGTTTGAAGAGGTTAAATGAATCTCTTTCATACCCTACATCCAAAGACAAATCCACTCCGTATATGACAGCGAAGGATGAGTGGGAGTTATTTAATCCACAAGCTCAGGGAAGGTTGTCTTTTGATCACTTTGTTAAGCTAAGAAGAGAGCAGTACAGATCACTTAGACAAGAGCGTAGCATGTCCCATTATTATTATGATTATTATGAGATAGGAGATAGTGAAGATGAGGATGAGTCCGATGCTTGCACTCAGAGTGTAGAGGTGTGCTCAGATGTTAGTGCACTAAGGGTTGATGATCTCTCAGTTATGACAGAGATTGTAGAAGAGTCCCAGGATCTGATTATTGCAGATGATACTCAGGAGGATGTAATGGATAGTTTTGAGGACTCAGTTTCACAGGTCGTTTCTCTCGGTACAGAAGAGTTAGTCAGTGATGCTATAGCTTTTAATACTCTGGATGTTGATATGAGCTTTGGAGTTGATTCACAGAGTATGGATGGTAGTACTCCAGAGATCAGTGATTTTGAGTTTACTCTTTTGGACCATACATCAGAGGAGGATTGTAGGAGACAGTCTAGCCAGTGCCACCATGTGTCTAGTCAGCTGAGAGTTAGTGAGCGAGACATTGCTACCACTTGCAAGCATTTCGATGATGCTAGTCAGTTGTTAGCAGTTCATGGATGGGGTTCTCTTACTAGCATTGAGCAGGGAGGTAGTTATTTATCCTTGACAGAGATTCACTCTTTATGGGAGGCTATCTAGATTCTGAGACAAGATTATATGCAGTTGGTAGCCAACAGAGATTATCTTATGGAGTGGGGCAACACAGCGTATGATGCATTATTGGTCGAGGAAGATAAGGTGAGTAAGCTTACTCAACAGCTTGAGGTGACTTCTGAGATTCTTGAGAGTACACAATTGGCTTATGAGGAGTCACAATTTCATTTAGCTGAGATGACCATAGAGCTAGAGCATCTGCGGTCTTCACCAGCCCCAGACTCAGATGTTAGTACATTGATTGTTGTTGGTGAGTACACTCCTATAGTTTTAGCTGAGGAACATGTTGTTGGAGCTGACACACATGTTCAGGATTTATGAGTACCTGATTCTGATGAGTTTGGGATACCAGTGGAGTTGAGTCTCCAAATTGATTCTTCTCACACTGATGATAGTGTGGTATAATTGATCGTGCCACCTTTACAGAGGGATCAGTTATGGGATGGATTGACACCATCTTTTGTAGATGGAATTCATAGTTGCCAATCACACCGCCTACAGTATCGACACATCCAAGGCAATTGTGATTTCAAAGATTGGTTGAGTTACATTCACCAGTTTGATTGTGGATTCTTCTTTGTTTTACCTCTGATGATATTACATGTACTTGCATTGATTTACAGTAGTGCAGAGCATAACTACATTTGGGACCCAGGTGGATCGAGTGGTTCTTTGTTCCGAGATTGCTTGGGGATAAGCAATTTTTGGAGGGGAGGATTGTCATGTCCCCTTTTTCGTGGACATTGACAGACTTGATGATTAGCCTATTATGCGACCTTCGTAGGCTAATAGGATGGATAGAGGGTCATGATGGAGATTGGCTTGGCTTCAATTTGTAGAATTCCTACAGTTGGCTTTCACTCTATTTTGGACACATTTGGCATGAGCTCCTATTATTTAGGGATATTTGACATGCAGCAGAGCACCTTTATTTTGGTATGGTCATGTGCAGAATCACTCCCTAGTTCACCAGCTTCGAACGGTTTGAGGATCCAACATATATTAAGGGAGATATTAATATTTTATTGATTTAATCAAATATTAATTATTTAGCCTATTTTTAATTAGAAACCCTAATTCTAATTTAAGAAAACCCTAATTAGGGCAAGCACATCTTTTTGAGGGTATAAGGGTTTCTCATGGAGGCCATTATTGATTATGATTTGATTATTAATTTTGATATTGAAGAATTCTTCTGTGAAGACTGACCCAAGGGTTCCAGGATTCCATTGCAGTGGAGAACGTCAACTCTTCATTGTGTGTGATTTAGAGGTTGTGAGATATCAGCTGATTTATTGCCAAATTGAGAGATAGCTTCATACAAAAGTTATCACAGAGGTTTACATATTTGAGAGGTAAATTCATACAGAAGTTGTCACAGAGCTTTCCAAGAATTTATTTTATTAGGTTTTTGATTCAATAAATCATACAGATAGAGATCTTCTGTATTAGAGCCATATACCCTCAGATCAGGGGTCCAACAGATAGGTTATGATTTATTGGAGGTCGTATAAAGTTTGTACAGGTCTGTACAGATCCACTAGCTACTGACGACGGTGGTATTACCAATGACGGCAATATTATCTATCGACGATGGCAGTATTACCGAAAATGACAGTATTAGCCACCGACAGTGGCAGTATTACCGACGATGGTGACTGTGTTTTTACACAGCAACCCGAGCTGTTCCAGATTCAGGTTTATTTCTAGATTTGCAAAAGACCAGGGTTTTGAGATGATATTTGTATTAATTTATGTGTATGATAGAGGATTTCTATTGTAATCATCTGGATGAATAATATGATCATTGATTTGCCAGTTAAGAGACTATACTGTGGTTTATTTGTTTATTTGAATTTATTCTCAAAATTGTATCTTTGTTCAAAGCTTTTGTCTATTTATATTCCCTATTTGAAGGGGACATCACAGTCGTATCAGAGCTTTTTATTGTTATATCTCAGAGTTGTGTAGAGACAAAAGGAGCCCCTAAGTAAGGGACATCACAGTGGTATCAGAGCCAAATTCCTGCCATCCTGTTGGGCACATCAGAGCCAATGTCTTGCCATCTTGTTGGGTAGTTTGTTGAATCAATTAGTAAATCATGATGACTCCATATACTCAGAGATAATGGGACTATGATATGAGGAAGTTGAAACTAAGTTTGAAGAGGTTAAATGAATCTCTTTCATACCCTACATCCAAAGACAAATCCACTCGGTATATGACAGCGAAGGATGAGTGCGAGTTATTAACTCCACGAGCTCAGGGGAGGTTGTCTTTTGATCACTTTGTTAAGCTGAGAAGAGAGCACTATAGATCACTTAGACAAGAGCGCAGCATGTCCCATTATTATTATGATTATTATGAGATAGGAGATAGTGAAGATGAGGATGAGTCTGATGCTTGCACTCAGAGTGTAGAGGTGTGCTCAGATGTTAGTGCACTAAGGGTTGATGATCTCTCAATTATGACAGAGATTGTAGAAGAGTCCCAGGATTTGATTATTGCAGATGATACTCAGGAGGATGTTGTGGAGAGTTTTGAGGACTTAGTTTCACTGGCGGTTTCTCTCGATACGAAAGAGTTAGTCAGTGATGCTACAGCTTTTAATACTCTGGATGTTGATATGAGCTTTGGAGTTGATTCACAGAGTATGGATGGTAGTACTCCAGAGATCAGTGATTTTGAGTTTACTCTTTTGGACCATACATCAGAGGAGGATTGTAGGAGACAGTGTAGCCAGTGCCACCATGTGTCTAGTCAGCTGAGAGTTAGTGAGCGAGACATTGCTACCACTTGCAAGCATTTCGATGATGCTAGTCAGTTGTTAGCAGTTTATGGATGGGGTTCTCCTACTAGCATTGAGCAGGGAGGCAGTTATTTATCCTTGACAGAGATTCACTCTTTATGGGAGGCTATCCAGATTGTGAGACAGGATTATATGCAGTTGGTAGCCAACAGAGATTATCTTATGGAGTGGGGCAGCACAGCGTATGATGCATTATTGGTCGAGGAAGATAAGGTGAGTAAGCTTACTCAGTAGCTCAAGGTGACTTCTGAGATTCTTGAGAGTACGTAGTTGGCTTATGAGGATTCACAATTTCATTTAGCTGAGATGACCATAGAGCTAGAGCATCTGCGGTCTTCACCAGCCCCAGACTCAGATGTTAGTACATTGATTGTTGTTGGTGAGTACGCTCCTATAGTTGTAGCTAAGGAACATGTTGTTGGGGCTGATACACATGTTCAAGATTTGCAAGTACCTGATTTTGATGAGTTTGGGATACCAGTGGAGTTGAGTCTCCAAATTGATTCTTCTCACACTGATGATAGTGTGGTACAGTTGATCGTGCCACCTTTACAGAGGGATCAATTATGGGATGGATTGACACCATCTTTTGTAGATGGAATTCATAGTTGCCAATCACACAGCCTACAGTATTGACACATCCAAGGTAGTTGTGATTTCAGAGATTGGTTGAGTTACATTCACCAGTTTGATTGTGGATTCTTCTTTGTTCTACCTCTGATGATATTGCAGGTACTTGCATTGATTTACAGTAGTGCAGAGCATAACTACATTTGGGACCCAGGTGGATCGAGTGGTTCTTTATTCTGAGATTGCTTGGGGACAAGCAATTTTTGGAGGGGCGGATTGTCGTGTCCCCTTTTTCGTGGACATTGACAGACTTGATGATTAGCCTATTATGCGACCTTCGTAGGCTAATAGGATGGATAGAGGGTCATGATGGAGATTGGCTTGGCTTCAATTTGTAGAATTACTACAGTTGGCTTTTATTCAGGTTATTTTGGACACATTTGGCTTGAGCTCCTATTATTTAGGGATATCTGACATGCAGTGGAGCACCTTTATTTTGGTATGGTCATGTGTAGAATCACTCCCTGGTTCACCAGCTTCGAACGGTTCGAGGATCCGACATATATTAAGGGAGATATTAATATTTGATTGATTTAATCAAATATTAATTATTTAGCCTATTTTTAATTAGAAACCCTAATTCTAATTTAAGAAAACCCTAATTAGGGCAAGCACATCTTTTTGAGGGTATAAGGGTTTCTCATGGAGGCCATTATTGATTATGATTTGATTATTAATTTTGATATTGAAGAATTCTTCTGTGAAGACTGAGCCAAGGGTTCCAGGATTCCATTGCAGTGGAGAATGTCAACTCTTCATTGTGTGCGATTTAGAGGTTGTGAGATATCAGCTGATTTATTGCCAAATTGAGAGATAGCTTCATACAGAAGTTATCACAGAGGTTTACATATTTGAGAGGTAACTTCATACAGAAGTTGTCACAGAGCTTTCCAGAAATTTATTTTATTAGGTTTTTGATTCAATAAATTATACAGATAGAGATCTTCTGTATTAGAGCCATATACCTTCAGATCAGGGGTCCAACAGATAGGTTGTGATTTATTGGAGGCCGTACGAATTCTGTACAGGTCCGTACAGATCCACTAGCTATCGACGATGGCAGTATTATCGATGATGGCAATATTATCTACTGACGATGGCAGTATTACCGATGACGGCAGTATTAGCCACCAACAGCGGCAGTATTACCGATGACGGCGACTGTGTTTTTACACAGCAACTCGAGCTGTTCCAAATTCAGGTTTATTTCTAGATTTGCAAAAGACCAGGGTTTTTAGATGATATTTATATTACTTTATATGTATGATAGAGGGTTTTTATTGTAATCATCTGGATGAATAATACGATCATTGATTTGCCAGTTAAGAGACTATACTGTGGTTTATTTGTTTGTTTGAATTTATTCTCAAAATTGTATCTTTGTTCAGAGCTTTTGTCTATTTATATTCCCTATTTGAAGGGGACATCACAGTGGTATCAGAGCATTTTATTGCTATATCTCAAAGTTGTGTAGAGACAAAAGGAGCCCCTAAGTAAGGGACATCACATACTCATACTTACTTTATTTGAAGTTCCATATACATATTTTATTACTTTGTATTTAACCCCTCACATTGTGCCACAAGCTTTGGTGCACATTAGATTAATTTACTTTTCTTGTTATTAGAATAGTTTACTCTCTTTTTTATTAGCATAGGTGAAATATCAAATCATAGGACTCGTAGAGTTGTGTGATTGTGTTAGACTGTAGGCTTTGTAACCCTTTCTAGCATGATATTTTATGACAAGTGATACAAGTGATCCCCTAATTAGGTCTAGCGGATCCCCATATTGATCATGATCTCACTTAACAAGTGTATACCTAATCATAAGTGTAGATGTGCTTTATCTTATCCGATACAAGATTAATTCATGTGTATCATGCAATTTTGATTGCATATAATTTTGTGAAGTTGACGTAAATCTTATTCCACCATTAATTGGATTATCTTCACGTTTCCATTTTTTTCCTTTCTTATTTAGAATTAGCTTCACTTTAGCTTCACCTTCATTACATTCTAGTAAACCCAGCATGAATCTTATCCCACCATTGGTTGGATTATTTTCATGATTCCATTTTTTATCTCTTTATTGTTAGTATTTGCTTTCCCTTTGGCTTCACCTTCATTAAATTCTGGTGAACCTGATGTGAATTAAAGCCTTGTAGGATTTGTTCATTTTTCTTTCATTTATTTCATTTATTTTGATCATCATTTTTATTATATATTTTGACATACTAGATCGATTCTATCAACCTAGTTCTTTTTCTTTGTGCATAGGTTTTCAAGAATAGGAAATTGGATCGACCAGCTCAACCCAGTACAGGTTTCAATTTTCAAGACTTATAGATTAGCCTATTAGGTCAACCAACTTGACCTAGTGCATTTTCAGACATCTAATTCAGCCTACTAGGTCCACCAGGTTGACCTAGTACATTTTCAACACTTTTTATTAGGTTTTTATATTGCTTATTCAATCAGATCAACCTAGTTTGCAAGTTTTACTAGTTTTATCCAAGGTTCTTGATCATCAATCTTCTTTATTTTTATTTCTAAATCACTCAAGTGAGTTTTTATTCCTCTGTATCTTTATTTTTTTATACTTTCCTTTCATAGTTTATAGTCTTCAAAATTATCCCTACACAATCAACTAGGTCAACCTAATTGACCTAGATCTATGTTATTTCATAACTTTCTATCAGCTTCATCATCTTCCTTATGTCATCATGAATCTAATATATTTTATGGTTTATAAAATGGATGAGTAAAACTAAAGATATAGGCAAAACAAGGAACATGTCTACTGTACTAGGTTGACCTAGTTAACCTAGTGCTTTTTCTGACCTTTGTACACCATATTGGGTCGACATAGTCAACCCTATATAGTCTACAAGCCTTTTCTTCTATTTTAGGTTGATTGGGTTGACCCTGTACTATTTTTTTTTTTTTACTTTCTAATTTAGTTTTTTTCTTTCCCTATATGTCTAACTTAATTCTTTGTCTGTCTGACTTAGTTATTTATCTTTGTCTGTTATTCTTATTATTTAGCATTCTTTCCCTTTTATCCTCAACCATCGTGTCCCCCATTAGAAACTTCTTGGATAGCCTAAATCCATTTAGATACTTTATACAATTTTTTTTCTTATTATGTTTTCCTATCTCATCTTCCTCTTTTTAGTTGTCAAAGCATCTTACGATGCCCATCCCTACAACCACTTACCCTTAGGGGCATCTTGTGATGCCCACTCTTATTCTCCATTACATGCTACCAAACTAATTCAACTCTAAGGAACCTTTTGAGACACATAGGCTTGTCTCTCACATGTTCAACATTGATATAACCATTAATATAGGATACATTTCCTTATTATCATGTTTTATATCTATATCTACCTAATACTTTTTGCAAGTTACTTAAGCACAAGTCTCTCCCTCTATAGTAGTTCCCTCTTGTTCATAAACCTTTAGTCCTCCCTTTTGGTATTTTGGTTTCTTGATGTACCATAGTCTTCATTATCTTATTTTTCATTCTCCTTTTGTTTACCAATTTTGATTTGGTGCCCCTTGGGATTTTATTTTGTGAGTTGCTTCGTAAGACTACGAATAGGACCTAGGATCCCTCATAAAACCACCATCTTTTACTTATTTTCTTTCTCTTTTTGCTGCTTGCCAATGTTGTTTTGGCATCTTTTGGGTTTTTCTTTTGTGAGATGCTTTGTCAAAAGGCTCCCTCACTTTTTGCTTATTAGCACCCTCATGGGTTTCTCTTTTATGAGTTGCTTTGTAAGACCATGGATAGGACCCAACCCTCCTCATAAAATTACCATTATTTTCATGTTTATGATCCTTGTTATTAAACTTTAGCTTTTGTTTTTTTTGCTAGATGGAAATTGCAAATAATCTATGTTAGCATGTTTTCCTCCATTTCCCTCAGTCTTATGATAAGGAATCACAAGTTTGTTGTCATTGTATCCCTCTTTACCCTTTGTCACATTTTTTGTAATTTGAAGCAATTTAAATTGGTTCATGTGTCATTCCTCTTGATTTCCCATTTATTTCATCTCGGTATTGGATACAACAAGGTCAAATTCAAGATAACACTTTTATTTCACCTAAATTTACAAGACTCTTAGACCCCATGCTCTTTGAAGTTCTCTCTCTTAGCAACCTTGTCCCAAGTTTTCAAATGAAAGTCATCTTTAGCACCCATGTTTGGTTTTCCAAATCCATATGGAGGAGGAGTAAAAAATGTCATCAAAAGAAAGTTAAAAGCCAAATCATTTGAAACAAAAATCAATGATATCTAAAAGGCAACATAAAAATCTCAAAAGTCAAATTCACAAAAAATATGTGATTACAAGCACATCTCCTATCTCCAATCAAAGTTCAAACTCCATAGTCAGCTTCACATAGATCCAAAGTCCTTTGCGATGTGGCAGGACAGTAGATTGGGATAAGAGAATTCAAAAAATCTATGGTGCTACCTACTTTCTCATGCAAGTACCCAATCTTCAAAGTAGACCGACGAATCTATAAGGGGTCCTGAACAATGGGGAACACATTGTGTAGAGGTAGGCCCATTTAATTTTTATGCATATAGCCTTCATGTAATGATCTATATACTCCATTTATTGACCCAAGACTTGTGTCTCTAAGTGAATTTATTTAAAGTCGCTAAGGTCGATAGTCCTCTTATTTTGACAAACCAAATTTGAGTGTCTTGACTTTGATAAAGCGTTTCTCGACCTTGGTTTTTCCTTCATTCTCCCTTCTACCCATTTCATCTCCCCACTTGACAACCAAATTGTGATTTCAAATCCAATTTCCCTCTTCTTTAAATTCCTTCTTTTTCATTTCTTAAAAACATGCTAGAACTACTTTATTTTTAGTTTTATCTATCTTTAGACACAAAAAAACATGTTTGAGCAATTTTGGATCATTTTCTTTATATCATTTTACATTTACTAAACTTACATTGCTTTCTTTTTATCATTTATCATGATTTTGTTGTCTTGTTATTGCGGGCACCTAAGTTTGCACCCTTTTTCCATTATTGAGTGAGATGTGGATTGTTACTACTCACTCATCAATGTTGTTTTCCCTTTTATGCATCTTTTTCTATTCTTGAGTGAGATGTGGATTGTTATTGCTCACTCATTAATGTCATTTTACCATTTTGTTTTCCTTTTTACTATTGATTTGTCTTGTTTATCTTTCCTTTGTAAACATGTATCCTTGGTTTGAATTGGTGAGTTTGCCTTTTCTTACTTGAAATTTAATTATTTAATTTTTTTGGTCTTTAGTAGCCTTGGTTTTTCCGTTATCAGATTTACTTTTGTTTGACTTGGTCATTTGGTTTAACATAGCACCTATCACCTAGCTTGTCAAATGCTCGAGTACGTCCTATCCACATAGCACCAGTTATCTTGGCTTTTCTTGCATTTGTTTATTTTTGCTCCTTAGTTTTATATTTTTGGGTTTTTCAAAAGCAGTCTCTGTACCCTACACAATCAAAACTAAAAACATAGCTGATAACCATCCCATGATAAAAGGTAAGTCAAGGTACATATTGCATTTATTTTTTATTTTTTTAATTTTTTTAGTTAGTTTCCATTTCAATCATTTACTTTCAGTTATTCTATGCTTTTTAAAATACTTCAAATTTTTTTTATCATCAATTTTATGTGTGTCCTTATGTTCTTTCTCAAAGCACCATCCCCTATTACACCTTAGTGACACGTGATGAGATTTTAGTGGGGCATATGTATACACATAATATTTTTAACTTTTATCAAATATTGATGCATTACATCTTACAAGAACCCATCATGACTTAATCTCTCTGAGTGCATGCCTTAAAGAGTACATCAGGAAAGGGGTGGGAAGACCTTTGGTGTTTCATATGATTGTTGTCCCTTATTACCTCATTATTATGAATCCAACTATCTCTTAAAACCTTTCCCTAAGTTATTTATCCTCCCTTGCACACTCCTCTAGTTTTTTCCTCTTTTTATCCTTCTTCTCCTTACTTGGCACCCTTTTGACATATTCAGCAAACTAGTTCAACCTGGTTGACCTACTGCAGTTTGGGGTCACTTTAGCTCTTTAAGTTTGTTAGCCTTCCAGTCAACCTAGCATAGACTTTAAGCATTATCTCAAAAATGTGCTAGGTCAATCAGGTTGACCTAGCACAACTAACATGTTTAAATGATTTTTAGGTAAGATAATACTATATATACAAGATAATTTTGGTCATTATTAAGAATATGCAATCAAGAGTTATTATTTTTTTGTGCTTCTTCACAATCTACTCTTCCACCATTATATTTGAGTAGTTTTAGCTTAGGTTTCTTATTTTGGAGAATCTAGTCTTGTGGATAGGTCTTGGATGCTTTGGCCTAACAAAGTGATCCTTACAAACCACAACAACCTCTTGTGAAGCCCCATTGTCTAAGGGAAATATTGAATCTTCATATAAGTATATTCAAGTTCACATTCAAATAAATATATTCTAGCATAAGTGTTGGCTCAAATAATATTAATATTCATATTCTATGTATTAGGGTATTACTCATACTTACTTTATTTGAAGTTCCTTATACATTTTTTATTACTTTACATCTAACCCCTCACATTGTGCCACAAGCTTTGGTGTGCACTATATTAGTTTACTTTTCTTGTTATTATAATACTTTAGTCTCTTTTTTATTAGCATAAGTGAAATATCAAATCATAAGACTCTTTTAGGGTTGTTATGTGATTGTGTTAGACTTTAGGCTTTGGAACCCTTCCTAGCATGATATGTTGTGACAAGTGATACAAGTGATCCCCTAATCAGGTCTAATGAATCCACATGTTGGTCATGCTCCCACTTAACAAGTGTATACCCAATCGAAAGTGTAGGTGTGCTCTATTTTATTTGATCTAATATTAATTCATGTGTATCATGAAATTTTGATTGCATATAGTAGTTGAGTGTGGCTTGCGACACCCCATCCATAGGTCCTTTTTGCATGCTCTTATGACCCACTTGGACTATAGTGCCCCATAAAGAAGTGTCCCATTTTTTGTGGTCATGTCCATTTTTACTTTGAGCCCCAATCGTCATTTTCATCCTATCCTTATCCTTAATTACATCATCCTATCATGAATACATCTGAGTCATGACCAACTATCCCCTATAAAATCCCACTTAAACCTCATTTACAAGAGAGGGTACCAAGCTTACAAATCAAGCAATAATACAAATAAAGAACTAAGGCAAACTTCCTTATTCTCAGCACACAGTCACCCAACAGAGCTACAAACCTAATCAAATCCTCATACCAATACCTAGCCACCTCAAACACTATCAATTTAGCATTTGCATCTGCATCACACTATTACATGAAGCACACTAGGTGGGAGAATTACATATGGCTTGATCCTTCTTTGGAGTATTGGTATGTAGACAGCGTACCCACACAAAGGGTGTGGATTTCACATTCATTAAATCTTTCACACTAACCCCCCTCTTTCTCAAGTGACTCAAATGTCATTTTATCAAGCATGTTGGAGGGTTAGGGTTTGAAGACAAAATCAGCTCCACAACGAGTTTTGTTAACAACTAGCACTCAATTTTTCATAGGCATGCTCACACAGAAACATCATAACTACCTAGAAAGTTTTAGGTCTTTGTGATCAGTTTGGACAACAACGATAAGAATGAACCACAACATTAGACCCTAAAGCATCCACTTTTCAACACTTATCTTTTTGCCCTATGAAATCTAGATTCAAGTTTATGACACATTCCCAATCTTGCACAGTGATTTTCAACTTCTATATCAGCCATCTTAATCTATTTTTTAGCTAAATTATATTTCTTCTTATTTAATGTTATTTTTAGAAAGGTAAAAAATATAAACAGTTGCATAAATTAAGATTATATTTATTGCTCTATTCTATACTAATTTATTAATCTAGAACCATAACTAAAGTAAGAATAAAACTCCATTATTCTCAAATAAGTTAAATCACTAGTTTTCTCTTGTTAATTTGAATATTTGAATTCTAACAATCACTATTCAAGTGTTAAACATCGAACACCTTAACCTCATCTCATGCTCCCTAACAACTAGATCAAATACACATTATCGATCTCCTCATAAGTAGCTTGGACTTTGCTTTGTAATACTCACCATTGATCTTAGATTAGAGGTCCCAAGATTATACCACTTGGTATCTCTATGTGCCTTATAGACATTTAATTCTTTGACTCAACTCACACCATTGATCTCTATCTATACGAACACCCACAAATCATTAATCTTTTGTCAACTCAATGAGATTGACACACATGTCACAAGCACATTTAATCTCAGGAACCTTCAAAAATTTGACTTCATGCACACTATTGGATCAAGATCTAGACTATAAACACTCCCTATTAGATCTACTGACTAGTGACCTCAGACTTCAATGTAGTTAAACTTAACAGTCTCTAGCCCATCATAGTATGTAAGAGCAATTTTTAAGGTTTATAACTTGAGTTAGAAAACACTTCAAGATTCCAAACATTTAAGGTACCTTCTTAGCACTATAGAAAACATCTTCATGAAATTCTTTGACCTCAATTGACTTTTTGAGTACCTGCATTAAATGCACAAACTTGATGGTTCATACATATCTACATGATGTGTAATGATGGTCTGAATTCTCTTAAACTAGAAGATGCATATTTATTTTTTCAAATGATCAAGTGACACACCAAAACTTCACCTAGACATATATGGATGTCTCACAACTTCTTCTTTATCCTTACAGACATGTAAATGTGTCATATCTCTCCAAGATATCAGACACAACTTCTTTATCATTCATGCACTAGAACCATATATTCTCTTTGACATCAATGACAACCTAAGACATCAATGACCATGCTTAACAACTATCTCACTAATTAACCATTCTTCTAGATATTTTCTTACCTACAGGTCATCCTTCCCAATAAAGAGGAGTATCTACAACCGTCTAAATTCATGTGTGCACAACAAAATCAGGTTCTTCCACCACACCCATCTTATATTTTCTTCTTAATTTATTTTAAAAAAAATAGTGAAACAACTCCAAAGTATAAAACTTAAAATGTATTGGGTAGCATAACATTACTCATTTCAATCAAGTGACACATAATGTTTTTGACACAAAAACTATGGGAAAAACACAAGGTCACATGGATGACATAACACCTCCTCAAATAATGGAGTAATGTGGACATAAGACTCATTTTTGATGTGAAAATATAAATAGATTTTTTTAGACTCGAAGAGGACCACGAAATAAAAGAAAAAGACCAAATACAACTAAGTAAACCATCTTAAGCCCTAGATTGACAAGGTTGCATCATATTATTGAAATTCATCTATATACATGATCTTGGGAGGATTTTAACTGTTAATCCAAAAATAAAAGCACATGAAGTGGTAGGGTTTTTACAACCCCCCTTCTACCAAGATATTGTATGGTGACATAGACCTTCGGGCTACTCACCCTGCATCAATAATATTTCCACAGTAAGTAGGGTTGTCTAAAACTTAAAATTTATGACCATCTAGATGGTCTTAATGTGGTTAATGCCAAATATGCCTCATGTCAATTAAGTTCATACTAATTAACTTATTATACAAAGATTTATTCCTTTGCATATTGATTCCATCCATGTACTACTTAGTGGAATCCCTTGGTTAACCTGACCTGACTTGGGTTTTCATTATGAAAAGAGAGGTTATTCACTCAACCCCTTGGCTCTCATAGTATGTGTACCCTGATTTATATACCCCACCAGAAAGTGAGGTTGAAACACTATCGAGGGATGAAACCCCAAATCAATGCTTCCTTAAAGAACTCATGAAGAAGCTATGAACTCTCATTTATAAGCCAATTTGCATGAAATAAATGACTAAGTGGAAAGACTTTAGTGGTTGTCTTTAGATTACCCAAATCATACAAGTTTTGGGGAGAGCCTAGATAACATTCTTTCCATGCCTCGAACTAGGCACAAATTTGAAGTGAAAAGGTATTTTTGGTCACCCAAGTTCCCTAAAGGGGACAAGGGAGAGCATATATGCACTCTTCATTTTTCACAAATAAAAAAACAAGTAATAAACACTTTCAAGGATTTGAAGTCTATGTGAATGTTTATTAAATTGAACGTTTGATTAAGTTCTTTGGCCCCTTGGCTTAAATTTATTAAAAATTTGAAAGAATGTTCACAAATCAACTTAACACAAATCACCTAGGTTCATTTTAAGCATTAAAATCAAATATTCAAGACTTAGCAATTTGTTTTAGGCACCAAAATGAAGTGTTAAATCATTTAAACTTGTAAATTCATGTTTTAATCCCACCTTGGCCCCGCAAGGGTTAGAGATTTTCATCCTACTTTGAAGCACATTAATGGATGAGAAAATAATTTTTTTAAACATAGCTCTCAGGTTTCCTATTTTAAAAACATAGAGACTGATCTTGGTCACTTGTGATCGATGCCGATTACTAGGGAACTGATGCCCGTTGGTAATAATTGATACCAGTTGATAAGGACCAAGATTGGTTGCCTTTGAACCTGGAGACAAAACAAACACAATGTAAAAATATTAGTTAGCTCAAAATATGATAAAAACTCATCAAAACCTACAACACGGTGATTAAACAGAGAGTTGTAATGTACCTAGATAGGGGAATAACTAGTAGAAATAGTAGCATGTAATAGTAATGTATTAGATGAAGAATCCCACATGCATTAGACTAAGGAGATGGGTTGGTAATAAATAGTATAAATAAAGGGGCAGGTGATGTTGTAGATCATCCAAGAAATTAATTGTAATATAGCCTTGCTCTAAAGGAGGTAGCCCCCTCAAAGTGGCTCGTGATATGGAGTGTTCCTTCTATAAAAGGAATTAGTGTTTGTAATGTGAGTGTTTCAAATTAATATATGAGTTGATTCGACTATTTAATCTTTGTGAGAGTAACCGGTCTTTAACAAGAGTATAAAGGTCAATACAACCAAGAAATAACCAATAGGAATGCTAAAAAGATTCAAAATGCAAGTTTTTAAGCCGTGCATTTCCCCTCCACCCTGACCAATGACGGTTACCCATAATCGAGCTCGGTTAGGCAAAACTGATGATGGTTAGGTATAACCGATGTTGATTAACCCTGACCAATGTTGGTCTCTATGTAAATTTGAATTAGCATAAAAAATACAAATACAATAAAAACAAAGCTAAAACTCCAATTTTGAATATATTCAAGCATTCATTTGAAGATTTATGAGTTGCATCTTAGTCTCTTTGGTACATGGGATGCGTTTATGTCCCATTGAGCGTGCTATTTTTTATCATAGGAATTTGACAATAGAGACGAGGTTAGAACAAGTATTAGTTTCATAAAACAATGAAATCAACACACTAACCTGCTAACATCTCTAAGCCTAGATCTTAGAGGGAGCATAATGGACAAAATGCAATTGAAAACCCAACTAAAATGCTAAGAACAATAATCCTTACCTTCTTTGAAAGTTCCAAGTGATTTGTGCATGGCTTGCTCGATTTGTGTTCAAAGAGTCTTTGGCAATAGAGTATTCTTTACTTGTCTCCTTGGCACCATTGTGGCTTGCTTGATGTGGCTTATGCTTATGGCTTGGCTTAATGTTTTGGCATTATAACACTATTGTCATGAGTCTTATGCAAAAACCTGCATTGTAACTCTATAATTTCCAAGCTCAAAATTCAATAGCTAAGGGCTTGTATTTATAGGCTTAGGAACTAACCCCAACTTGAGGTGAGTTAAAATGTAATTTAAACATAGAATGGGTTCAAACCTTACCTAAGTGAGTTAGCATAACCCCAATAGAGTTAAAAGGTGTCAAACACTCATGATTTACAATGAATAGGCATGGGTGAGATATTTTTGAAAGGCTTGACAACTTGCAAAGGTAATCATGAAAAGCTAGGATATTTCATATTTTTGAATTTCTTTTTTTATTGATTCATTAATTGCACATGGATAATTCAACTAGGCTTCTAATTAGATTTAACATTTTAATTATTTCTGATTAACCTTTTTAGCATTTTCAAGATTTGATTTTATGTGTGCACTTGCCCCCCTTAATAGGTCTATAGGCCATATTGCATATTGTGATATTGCAAGATGATTAGAGATGAATCCATGAGAGGTTTTTATTGTTTATGGTGATATACCCCAATTAGGGATGTCTCAAAAAGATTCTTGTTAAGTTGTGGAGCTAAAAGCTTCACTGTTGAGTTCATGCAAAGGTTGCTGGACTAACATAGTCGTCGACATCGGCAGTATCGCCGACATCGGTCAGGGGTGGTTCAGATCCAACCGACATCGATCAGGGATCGGCCAACGTCGGTCATATGCAGACCGACAGCAACCGGCATCGGTCACCTTTGTGTGCGTGTGTGTTTGCATGCATTTCCAGAATTAGATTTGTTCTAATTTTAGGACAGACAGAGTGTTTGCATGTAAAGACTAATTTTAGTATTGAGTCTGTGTTTCTAATTATTGTAATTGGGAAGTCTAATTATTGTATGCCTTGGATCCTATTTAAGAGACCCATGGGGGCATGTATTGTAATTATCCAAGTAAGCAAGTAAGCAAGGTCAATTAGATCTGCAAGGTGCAAGATCAAGGAGATCAGCTGAAGCTAGGGAATAATAACTCGGTTATTGAGTTGTGGTTGTAATTGAGAGAGAGAGAACTCTTGAGAGAAATACTGTACACCCAAGAGGTGTGGGAAGAGTGTGATTTCTTCATTGTATTCTGGAATAGTTTAATGCAAGATTGGTTGTTTCTTGTATCTCCTATTATTTGCTATTTCGTATTTCTAGTTACTTATTACTTCTGGTTCAATTCCGTGTTTAGTTGCTTATATATCAAAGGTAATCAATTGTACTCACAGAGGATCCTAACAATTCTAAGTATTGGCAAATGTTACACAAGCAAATTTGGAACGTTTAATTATTCTTAGGCTTAATTTGTAATGTTAAACAAGAATCGGTCTGAAGTTCGGTCGGAGGCCATTGGTGGTTAGTTTTAGGCGTCTACAATCTTCTTCATCAAACCCTATAAGATAACTAAACTTGTGAAGGATAAGATAATTATTTGTTTTGGGCCATATGCTCAAGGTTAGTAGGGTTTTAAATCACTGACTATTTATCAAGCCCTCAATAGTATACAATATATGTCACAATACACCAAATAAAATATAATTCATCTGAGCAATCCAATATAATATAAATGTATTTGTACTATGACTTTTAGCTCTACAATCACTGATTGATTTCTTATAAAATGTAGTGACCAATCAATTTTAGATACTTTTTGTATTTCCTTAGATTCTTAGATGACTTCTTTATATGCTTACATTGATTGTCTCATGTTTTTCTTGTACTAAATACACTAATGTCAATTTGTACTTATACATCTTTTGAATTTAGATTATGATTTTGTTGTTGCATAAGCTTATAGATAATAGGTGGAAAAGAGGACCAAATAGAACCCAAGACCTTTGGGAGAGTTAAAAATAGATGAAAAAAACCCGCCTCATAAATAAACACTATATTTTTTAGAAAGTCATCCATATGAAAATAAAAAGAAAGAAAAGGAGGGAGAAAGAAAAAAAAAAGGAGAAAATATGACAACGATATCTAAAACATAGAAAAATATGCAAATAAAAACATAATCTAGACCAATAAACAAAAAATATATAAAAAATACCTTACATGATAAAATTTTACTAATCATATATTAAAACATAGTCATCTCTATCAACGACCCTGTCACCCATTGAAAACTGTCAATTCAAAAGGAAAATATTGGGCGGCAATATTTAAGAAGTTAGTGTGAAAGTCATTGACTATAGAGAGTGGTAAAGGTCGCCAATTGATAGGCATTGGTCAAGGAAACAAAAGTAAAAGTGATTGGGGAGGAAAACTCTAAACAATAACTTATGTTTCCTAGAAGTTTTTGTTGGCTATTTAAATTGAATATTGTTGTTGATCGATATGTTCAACAACGATGATAGTGTTTTCCCAACCAAATTTTTAGGGAGTATAATGGAGCACATAACCTTGTTTTTTCTATGAAGCTATAGACCTTCTATTTTTCCTCTATTTTCAGAATAGGTATTTGATATGTAAATTAATATTTTATGAAAAAAATTAATTTATATTCATTTAAATTTTATGTAAATTTTTAACGTATTTAAAAATATTTTGAACATGTATAAAATAAAAGTATTTATATAAAATAATAATAATAAATTTAAATAAAATTTTATAAATAATTTTAAAATTGATATTTCGAATTATATCACGTAATTTATCATCAAAATAAAAATATAAAATGATTTCAATAAAATTTAAATTAGTATAAATATCTTAAATATTTTAAAATATATCGAGAGATAAGATTTTTTACATACCATATTTATTAATAATTTTATTATCTTCTCTAATTTCACAATAACTCATGATAAAAAGTACTCTTATAGCCACATTTTTTTTGTTAGGTGATGGTTTTTTATTGAAGTTTGAAATTGATCTAAAACACAATCGGGCCCATACCCTGTTTTATTAATCACAAAATATCACTTGTACTAGGTTTAACCAAATAATACGAACTATACCACCATCAGAGCATTAATGGCCCTAAGAATCGTACCAACGGCCATGAACGGACCCGAGAATCATGCCAACGATCGTTAATGACCTCGATAATCGTACCAACAATAGTCACAACCGACCCCAAGAATGTAAACAACCACAATAAGCCTCATATGCCATTCTTGAGATTTGACCCTGGATGGGGTTTGGAACAATTAAACCACTTAACCAACTCACCCATATCTCATTGGCTTAAAATGTTGGGTAACAAGGTTTATTTAATTGGAACTAGAATCGACTATGAAGAGTAGTCCTAGCTATGGATTGTGACTTGCGTCATTGCATTAAGCACATGTTTCTAGCCACCCACCAATCCCATTGCATCAAACACTGAGCCGACTAGTCCACCGTATTGGGTACCTTCATGGCTGATCCGCTAGAGCCTAGTGTGGGAACAATGCTATAGAGGTGCTCAGAGTGTGGAATGGACCCCAAGCCCTCCCACTTCTAACACTCAGTTCACACACCGCTAGGCTATCCCTATTGGGTCCAAATGTTGGGTAACATGCTTTATGTAATCGAAGCCGAAACCCGCTGTGAAGAATAACCCTAAACATGAATTGTGGCTTGCCTTGTCTCATTGAACACAAGTTTCAAGCCACATACCGACCCCCATCACATTGAACACCAAACTGGTTGGTCCACTGCATCGGGGACCTTCACAACTGACCTACCAGAACCTTGTGTGATAACGATACTATAGAGGTGGTCAGCATGAAGAATGAACCCCAAGACATCCCACTTCTAATACTTAATGCACACATCGCTAAGCTATCCCCATCGAGTCGATACCCTTATAATTACATCAATATATTGGATTCGAAAAATTATTTCAGAAAAGAAAAGAAATTCAGATGTAGATTTAAACATAAAAATAAACTACTCACTCCATTTTACTTCATCCCACTACTAATATTTGTATAACGTCTACCGACATAATAAAAAATAAGTAATCCGAAAAGAAATCCCATTTTACATTCCCAAGAATCACGTCCAAACTCAATGGAAACGTGGCAAAGAAAAAAAGATTAAACAAAAACACTTAGTCAACAAAGCAATGCTTTATAATGAAATATATATAACGAAAACCGATCTATCAAAATGCAATCATAGATGTCTTTTCTAATCGATCTTTCCAAAGTTGATGATTAATAAAATGATTCCCTCGGGTAAAGTTCAAACTGATTTTTCACACTTCCCACCGCCCGTAAGAAAACGCGTGGGGGTTTAACTCTTTTCCGTCGTCTGGAAGTGCCCCAAAGCCTAAATTCACGGACGCCAGAAACGTGGCCTCATCATAACGCCGCCTCCTTTCCCATGCCCCACCCAACAACCTCCAAAGGCTAAACCCTAAGAATCTGTTAAACCCTAATTCCACTGTCTAGGTATACGATACTCGTAGGTACAAATTCTTTTAGATATTTTAGATGGAAAGTCAAATATATAAATACGATCATATTCAGTTTTGGAGTGTTTTTTGATGGATTGAAATTTAAAAATTTAGTAATGGAATCGTATCATCTAAATAAAAAGTCGTGATGTTTATATAGAAAAATATAATAACAACAATAAATGTAATTGAGTTAACGGGATGTAGAAGGGTTAGTAAAATGGGTTGGTTGTATCCAATCTCAATCGGATTTGAATTTTGTAGATATTTTGCTGGTTGTTTGTGTTGGTTTAAAGATTCTCGAACACTGGACCTTTTGATTATGCTTTCGATCTGATTCGTAACTCGGAGTAAAATTAAATATCTATATATCAAAAAATAATAATAAATGTAACTAGTATTAAAAATTAAGTAAAAATTTATAATTTAGTTAATAATTTATAGAAATTAGTATAAGGGAAATGTAAATAATGTAGTATTTTTTAATTGAAGAATAAATACTATGAAATGGTTTATGTTGGTATTAAATGTATGAATAACTGAATTTTTTTGGAATATTGTTACGCACTAAAGGGTGTAGACACTTAAAATCGGTCACCGATAATGTTAGGATCCTACTGCCCACTAAGGGCACACTTGATTACCTTGTATTAGCAACTAAACACGGAATTTAACCAGAATGATAAGTAACTAGAAATATGAAACAACATAAGATATGAGAGACAATACCCAATTGTATTAATAATCATTCAGAAGAAAATACAATAAAGAAGATGCCACACTTCTTCCCACACCTCTAGAGCTCCCACACTTCTAGGGTTCACTTGTAATTCTCCTTCAACAGTTCACTCTCTCATCACGGTCACAACAATCAACTCAAACACAGAGTTGTTGTTCACCTCCACTAGTCAGTAACAACGTTGCCAGTACACAACCGTACTCCAAGTAGATCTCCCTTTCCTTGCTACCACCTGCAAATCAACAGACCTTACTTACCATGTAGATGTCTCTACACCCTGAAGAACCCTTGTCCTTGCCTCACCAAGTCCTCATGATTCTTCAACCAGTACCCCGGTGGATCTCCTAGTAGAACTTGCACAACCTGCAACTCTCCTTGATCATACACACTCAGCACCCCTTTGGAACTAGGAGGAGCTACTCTTGCTCTCTCTTCAAACACAATGGCTTTCTAGCACACTTTTACAATACAGCGCATGAGTCTATTATATAGATCTCATGCATACAATAATTAGGCATTCTTAATTACAATAATTAGACTCGCAACTCCATGACTAAATTAAGTCTTTACATGCAAACTAATTGTCCAAAAATAAACCAGTCCGGAACCCACATGCAAACTGCATGCACACACAGGTCGCCGACGTCGGCTCCTTCCTGACCGATGTCGGCCAACTTATAACCGACGTCGGTTGCTTCTGCACTGTAATATGATCGACGTCAGTTGATCAGACCGACGTCGGTTGCCCTGCAACTTGTTCTGCAACTCAGCAACCTCCCAGCAACCTCCTTCTCTGTTTGCATCAGTGAAGCTTTTAGCTCCACAACCTAACAATCTCCCACTTGGAGATAAACAGCTGCACTGTACCTGTACCTGTACCTTCATCTAATTCATTTCCTGGCTTGTATCCCTCTTCAAGATCAATCCTGAAGACCACCCACCACACAACCTGTGGTGCACCTCCTCTCATCCAAGTAACCTACCACATCCGAACCTACAAACCCATGTAGTGAAGTCCTTGACCCTACATAACATGAATCCCTACTGTAGGTCCCTCTCAGATACCTGAGAATCCACCTTCCCCGAATTGGCTCCAAACTCTCTGACAACTCCCACTGCTTAGAAAAACTCAGGTCTACACCAGACCTTATGTGATTTTGAACACTGTTCTAAGCTCAGCTTGAACTGTCCAGCCCTTGGTGTGCTTACCGGTCCTGCATCCTGCATATTGAACCCCGCCAACACCTTCTTCACATCAGCTCCCACTGGAGACAAAAAATCTCCATGGCTCTTAAGCCAAAGAATTTCGCTGCTCCCAAATTCTTCATGACATACCTCTGAACTAACTTTACCTTTAGCTCAGAAACTCCCTGCATGTGTAATCCTACAACAAGCAACCACACCACATACGGTAACAGGATAATGTTGCAATCATCATCCAACTCGATAAAGAAAAAACACAATAGTTACACTGACATTGACTAAAGCCCTGCTTTGTCATCCACCTGTCAAAACTTATACCACTGTCTTGCAGCTTCCTCAAGACCATATACCCTGGCCTTCCGTCTCACATATCCATCCACTCTCTTCTTTAACTTGGGAATCCATTCATCTGTCAGTGCTTTCATCCTGGATGGCAACTCTACCAAATCTCTCGCTTGGTTCTCTTTTGAAGAATTCATCCCATGCTCCCACTATTATTTGGATTCTCCCTGTATTGCCTCTTCACGTCTTCCTGATTCTTGACCATTAGTAAGCAATAAGTAAGAAGGTGAACAATGAATATGAGGTCCACTTACCCTTTCAGTCCTCCATATGGGCGTTTGAGACTTCTTGACAGCTTACTGTCCGCCCAACATCCGTTCCAGTGACCGATCTCAGCCATCTCCCAATCTGCACCCGACCGATGCCGGTTCCCTGCGACTGACCCTGTCTGCTGAAGTCGGTTCCCTGACCGATGTCGGTGTCCCTTCTGCTGATGTCGGTTCTTGTATGACTGACGTCGGTTCCTGCTGCCCGACACCACCGACTCTGTTGATCTGCACATGACTGACGTTGGTCCTTGTCTGTTCAACGTCAGTTCCTCCTGACCGATGCCGGTACTTGTGTTTGCCTGTGAGTGATGACTTTTTATCTGCGAGCTCTTTTTGAATCAAACCCTTGTCCATATTAACACAGCCCTACTCAGAATAATTCAGTCCCCTCAGCTAATCTCTGTCCGTCATCTCCTCCATGAACACCAAGGCTTTCCAATTCTTAAGTTTGTGAAAAACATCTGTCTTCCGCTTAAGAACATACATCCCCTTCTTACACATGTGACCAAGCCTACAAAGCCACATCTCTGCAATAGAAGGTGAATCAGTAATATAAGTAGATAGATAAAGGATTCCTACTTTTTTACCACCGTCTAATTCAAGTGCATCCGCTGTGAGAGTTACTGTGCATCTCTCATCACCCAACTTTCCTGAAGAAATTAGACTCATCTCCAAGATTGGTACCTGCATGACCTCCTTCAACACCCGTGTGTTATCTGTCTGCAATTTCAGCTTCACTTTCCCTTTGCCAACAATCTGACAAGGCTCACCAACCCCTAAATAAATCTCTCCAAAGTCTCCCTCGGCATACTCTTGAAAAGATGCTCTATTTCGGGTTGCATGGAAAGAGGCAAAAGAATCTGTAAACCAAGATTCTACTTTATCCAGAGCATCCTGTGCTACATCCCTGGTAACATCTACTTCTTCCTTTTCTTCATGCTGATCTTCTACCAACCAACAATCTTTCTTTACCTGCTCTTTCTTTCCATCAATTTGACCATTCGTGCTATTCAGTTTCTCTATTCGTAGCTTACTTTCTTCTGCCATTGCTATACTCCCACTCAATCAGAAACCCCTGAGTGACCTGTAATCAACAAACACTAATCAGATCTGAACCACCTGTTAGTCAACCCAACCAAAAATTTTGATACCAACTGTCAGGATCTTACTGCCCACTAAGGGCACACTTGATTACCTTGTATTAGCAACTAAACAAGGAATTTAACCAGAATGATAAGTAAATAGAAATATGAAACAACACAGGGTATGAGAGTCAATACCCAATTGTATTAATAATTATTCAGAAAAAAATACAATAAAGAAGATGCCACACTTCTTCTTCCCACACCTCTAGAGCTCCCACACTTCTAGGGTTCACCTGTAATTTTCCCTGATCATACACACTCAGCACCCCTTTGGAACTAGGAGGAACACACCTTGCTCTCTTCCCTCTGAAGGAGCTAATATTTGCTCTCTTACTCTCGTAAATAATGTAGTATTTTTTAATTGAAAAATAAATACTATGAAATGGTTTATGTTGGTATTAAATGTATGAATAACTGATTTTTTTTGGAATATTGTTACGCACTAAAGGGTGTAGACACTTAAAATCGGTCATCGATAACCTTCAATCAAGGTTTTGACCAATTTCTACCAAAATGCAAAATTTGACCTAAAACACATTAATTTTTTTGAAATTGATATATTCAAGTGCCGATTTTGTCCAGGTTATCATTAAATGGGGCAATGCAATTTATGAAACAACTAACTTTGATCAAATCATTTCTAGTCAAAATGCCAATTTTGCACCTAAGTGCTTTGAATTGCTCTTTTCTACCAAATTTCTTGCACAAGACATGTGCCTTTGTTATTTTGTGTTTGCAACATCCTAAATAGGATAACGAATCCAACGCATCTGATATTGTTTCCTAATTCTAATCTAGTCAAATTTTGAGCCAATAACGAAACATTTTGACTAACTTGATTAATTTGTGCACCAAAGGGCCAAAATTTGCACCAAAGTGACTAATCATGCTTAAAGCTAATTAATTCAAATCTTGAGCCTAATTGAGAATTCCATGAAGTTTTTTGAATATTTATTTTTTTTAGAAATGAATATTGAATATTTGTATCATCAAATGACATCATTTCTTGAAAAGGCATCCCTAGGACATAAATGTATAAAATATCAAGATTAAGCCACCCCATGCCTCATTAAGAATTTTCATGTCTCTTTATTGCCTCTCTATCTTAAATATTTATGAAGGCATTTATTGATTTTTGCCTTAAAAATTGAATGGATTCTTAGCCACACATCTTCATCTTAAGATGGATGGTTCAGGTTCATTCTGACCATTTTACAAAATCTACAAATATAAGGCCTTGCTTATTGAATTTGAAGCTTAGATAATGCAAAGTTATAATGCACAAATAATTCAAAAAGCCATTGCAATTAGTGTTATAATGTCAAATTATTGAGCTAAGACAAAGCAAAAGCCATCACAAAGGTGTCAAGGAGAAGAGGAGATAGCCAAGCCTCCTTTGATGAAGACTCATTGAACACAAGCCAAGAAAACCACTTCAACAAGCTAGTTGGAGCATTCAAGGAAGGTGAAGAAAGGTTTTCTTTGCATTTTAGTTGTTATTTTCATATGTATGATTGTTACTAAGCTCCTCCTAGTGTCAAGACATAGAGATGTTATGTTAGTGTGTTTCTTTCATTTTGTTTTCATTTTGGAACTAACACGATACTAACCATTCTCTCATGAGTCAAATTCCTAACTCACATAATGGCATGTCTGGTGGGACTCTAGCCCCACAAATTTGCTCACAAAGGCTCTTTCCAACAACCTACTAAGCATTTTTATGCAGAATCTTAGAGTGAAGGAGTCAAAAGAGTGAAATTTGACATTAATTTTTTTTTAATATAATTGCATTTTTGTACTTGGTAACATTGATTTTACTCTCTGTTGCAATATCATTGTTGTCATAGTAGTGATTTTGTAATAAAATCGATGTTTGCTAAACAATGATTTTATAGACTTGAGCAGTGATATCATTCTTCAAAACAATGATTTTGTTCGCATGAGCAGTGATTTTATAAAAATAGTGATTTTATCAAAAAACAAAGATATTGTTCACCCTGTGTAGTGATTTCGTATTCGACAACAATGATTTTGTCAACAAAATAATGATTTCATCGATTTTGGCAAATGATTTTGAATGAGCAGTGATATTTTTGACCAAAACAATGATATTGTGTCCTAGGTAGTGATATCATTAATTTGGCCAGCGATTTCATTTAAAACAATGATTTTGTTTAGCAGGGATTTCATAGGAAAATAACAATAATATTTTTTATATTAAACTAATCCATTGCATTGATATTGTGTTCTGAAATTTTGATTTTGTAGGAAAACAATGATATTGACTGTGTAACCGTAGGATTGTAATAAGAGTTAAAAATTTTAATGTTGTTTGCTCAAACTCTTAAGTGCTTCAAATCAGACCCTTATAATTGTGTTTTTGCAGGTTGAGGGAGTAGATTAGAAGTTGTTTTGATTGCATTTGCATACTTTCAAAGTTGGTGCTTAATGAAAAACTAGGGTGCTTAAGTGAATGTTTTGACAAATTATGCTTTCAAAGTCACAACTTAAGACTAAGGGGTCAAAAGAACACCATCTAATCTTTCATTTGGTGCTTAAAATTAAACTCACTTGTCAAATTTTGTTTTTAATAGTTGTTTAAAATTAGAATTTGATTGGCAAAAAGAGAGACGTTGTGTGTATGCTCTTCCATCCATCCCCTTTAGGGAACTTTTAGAATCAAAAGTGTCATCCTTATTGTAAACATGCCTAGTCCAAGGCATAAAAAGAATATCATCTAAAGCCCTATCCAAAAACTTGTAATAGTTTGGGTGATCTTGAAATGACCCTAAAGTCTTTCTATTAGTCATTTATTTTATTGCATCTTAGCTTTGTGAGGGGGACTTCATTACCTCCCAAAAGTTTTATAGGGAAGCTTTGACCCGAGGTTTCATCTTTTGGCAATAACATCAACCACTCCCACTAGGATAAAAGATTTGAGTGATTAAACCACTTTCTAGTATTGGAGTTGCACACGAAATGCATCTGTACTTTAGACATCGCACTACACTGAGCAAGCGATGGATGTAGTGGTTGAAAAAAAGACAAGACCTTTTTGTACTAAGCCAAGTGCCATAAACACCCAATTAAAGTGCATTTATTTTTTAATATGACATGAAAATCATTGAGTAATTGATCCATCTAGATGTTCAAAAACTTATAAATCTTAGACAAATCTCCACTTACCATGGAAGTGTTGTTGGTGTAAGGTACATCTCAAGGTCCATGTCATAGTACTGTCATTTGAGAGAAGGGGGGTGTAGAAACTCTACTATATAATATGCATTACTTTTTAGATGAACACTAAAAAAACCTCTCAAATGACGTATATTGATGGATTCCAACAATATCAAGCAACCTTGTCAATTTAGGACCTAAAAATGATTAATTACTTGGTTTTGTCCTAGATTAAAGTCTTGTTTGAAGTCAAAAATTGATGTTAAAAAAATGACATAAACCAAACATATGGTCCCCAAATTTCTTTGAGCAAGGAGGCGTTATGTTGCCCATGTGAATCATCACTTTTGCCTTTTTCAAAATTATCATAAACTTTGAGTCATATCATCCACTTCGACACAATTATGATGCCCAATTGAGTCTAGACCTTTTACTAAAGTTTGTTTAAGTCCTTCATTTATAATTCACATTTAAATTTGAACCTAAGTTATAAAGGTTGATGTGTCAAGTGGGTTCACCATTTGCACATTAAACTTATTTTAACTTAGGTTCAAATTTTCATTTGAATTGAAGGTCATTTAAGACTCATAATCATTATCACCACTTGGTAGACTTAAATCATCTTGTGCAAACACTTACACTTTAAGTCTATGAGCGAACTTTTCTTATCCCATTTTTCTTTGAGTCCATTTGATGCAAACCTCTTTACCTTAGAAAAAATTTCAAAAAATTTGAAAGTGTGTGTATCATTTGTGAAGGGTAGTGTCATGCTACCAAAATTTGTGAAACATCTTTGCCTTAGAGTTTTTGAAACAAACATTTTCTTACATATTTTTGAGTAGTTAAGCTACTCTATGTTGCCCAAAATATTTCAAACATTGTTTCATAGACCTTTTTACATAGAGTTCAAGCTTGTACACATTTTTCAAGCCAATCTGAGTATACATTTGTGAATCTTTGTCTATCAAAGTTACGTTGTTCACATTTATCTAGCATGTTTGTCAAAAGAACCAAGTTGTATACCATTATTTTCAAGAAAATACACTATCTCTAAAGTGCCATTTATTTCATACCTTATATCTATTTGATCGAGTTCATGTCCAAGAGTCAACTGCCTAGATTTTGTTAGAAGTGTTTCAAATCCATTGGATTAAAATCTCATCTATTTTAAATTCTAGCTTTTGATGTCATTTGGCCAAGAGTCCTAGCACATGCCTTGTTTGAGCCTAGCTTTTGACACTGCATTTGGCCAAAAGACCTAGCAACGGTTTATTTCTTAGATTAGATTGATTTGAAACACTTCGACCTTAAAGTTTGGCATTTTGATTTTTAATCCATTTACTTAATAATTTTTTTATAAGACATGTAATGTTGAATACTTAATGTTAGCTTATTTTATCATAAATCATTGTATAAACCTTTCCATTTTTTTGATGAATCTAGACCAAGTTTGAACATCATCTTTTAGACATTGTCTTTTTCAAATTTTGTAGAACTCTTTGTAGTGACACATTCACTATGGATCTCAACATGTTTTCTTACACTCGTAGTGGACTCATGTGCAATCCAGGGATTAGTCATGTGGTCGTGCAAGAAAAAATAGTGCAAGACCCCTATGCAGATAATGTTGTTTATGAGATGGATCCATCTATCCCTCATAACACTCAAATAGGGGCACAAAACCAAGATCCATTGGCTAACTATTTGGTTAATACACCACCATACTCTAAGTAAGATCAAGTACAAATAGAGCAATACCTAGCTACAATTCATACTATTGAAGAACCTTTTCCTCAACAACCTTACTCTGTTAACACACCTTTCATGCATAATCTTTATTTGTTTAAACATCATTTATTGGATAATAAAGACAATATTTTGGTTAGATCCATAAAGGTAGGGGCCAAGTTTCTAATAAACTTCTCCCATGAGAATTCACCAAGTCTTGTGAGAATGCCTCATAACATAATTTACAATCAACAGGGTTTTTCTAGCAATCCTTTAGCTTTAGTCCAAACAACATATCAAGACCCTAGTATGCTTGTCAAAGATGAGGACCCCATGAAGGATCACTTTGTACAAATGTAGATAGCATACCAAACTACTTGAACCTAGCATGCAATTTTAACTAGATGACTATGTCTAGTAGGCCTCTCATAGATTTAGTCCCCTCAGTTGGAGTGTTAATAGAGTTGACTAGTCAAGACAATCAGGGTGTAGACCCATCCATGCAGAATAATTTGGTTAGCAACTTATTTCATATGCCAAGCATCGAAGAAGTATCTTCTAATTCTACATAGAATAGTGACCAAAACATAGTGGATAATGTGTAAGCAACATCTCATCCTCTTGTTAGACCATATGATCTCTACTCTCATGCCAAGAAATACCACTTTGCACATCTTCAGGACACTCATAGGACCTATGTATTACAAACGTATTACACTTGAAGCATTTTCTTGCAAACCACCCATTGCCTCTTCCTATACCATAGGCGCTACCACCTATATTGCTATAACTACCTCTATTTGATGAACTTGATGCCTCTGAACTACTTCCCACTTCTTTGCTTTGTCCTTGCCATTGTCCTCTATTACTTGGCTGTCCTTTTCTTTCTTCTTGGATTTTTCCTCTATAGCTTCTTCCACCTTACCTCTATTCAACTAACTTTGTCTTCTTGAAAACTTCTCTTCTACCCTCAAGGCTCCTTTATAAGCCTCCTCAAAAATATTAGGTTCCAGTATACTTAGCTCATCTTGAATGGTAAACTTTAAGCCATTCATGTACCTAACAACCTTCTTAGCATCATCTTCTATGTGGCATGCACAAATGATCAACTTGTAGAACTCCTTTGTGTATTCCTTCACTGTCATGTATTTTTGCCTCAAGTTTTGTATCCTCCTAAACAAGTGAGTCTGATAATCCTTAGGCATGAACTTTCGCTTCATCTTAGCTACCATCCTACCCCATGACTTTATTTTGTCTTTACCTCTTCTTCTTCTCTCTTCTTGGATGCCATCCCACCACAAGGATGCATGTCTTTTCAGCCTTGTTGCTACAAATTTCACCTTATTATCCTCCTTCACCTCTTTTTAAACAAAGTATTTATTCATGGTCGTAATCCAATCAACCAATT
This sequence comes from Torreya grandis, assembly GCA_037957365.1. NCBI lineage: Eukaryota > Viridiplantae > Streptophyta > Pinopsida > Cupressales > Taxaceae > Torreya > Torreya grandis. The sequence continues at coordinate 1,533,600 of JARHVA010000023.1, read as the reverse complement.
CCTCCACAATTAGGTTTCCCTCATACATGGGGAACTTATATCTTAGGATTTGAAATCACCCAAGCACTGCTCTAATGAACCTCTCTTCAACTCTTCCTTCATCACCTTCCTCTACTACCTCTTCATGAGGAATCTCATCCTCAACATCAGATATGTCACTGTTTATATCTCTTTGTTGTGCCAACTCCACGGTTTGCAATATTGATTGTAGGTTCCTCATCTCAACCACCATAGCATCTACTACTTACAATCTCCTTTGGACTATTTCTACTCCTCCATATCCTCTACCTTCCATGATTCATTTTTTCCTTCCCAATAGCTGCTAGGCTCTAATACCAAATGATGTAGAGGTTATACTATTTGTCACTTAATGTAACTTGTGTTAAGAATCTCCTCTTTACTTTAGCTCATTAGTTCTTAAAATTGTCCAATGGTTCATTGATTACTTAAATTGTAGTTTGGTCCTTGTTATCTTAATCCTACTACTTATGGTCCTTTTAGACCCTTCAAAACATTTAACAACTCCTTCAAGCTTCAAATTTCTCCATACACAATTCTACCTTAACTTCATATAGTGCTTATAACCTTTTTAAGGTTTTTCTCTTTATACTGGGAAGTACATACTCAATTTGAAAAACAAACAATTGATAAAGACACCCTTTACCTCTAAGCACCCCTTGGTCAAGTTTCAAGTCCAAATTTAGTTATTAAGGCTTCCTTCTAGACCTTTCTACATCTTTGTTAGGTTTAATTAGGTTTATCCTACACCTTCACACACAAAAGTGCCTCAATAGTGTACAAAACCATTATATTTCCTCTTGAAACCACCATAATATCTGTAGACACCTAAAAAGTGTCTAACCCTTTGTCTTCCTCTCTCCCCTTGGTCCCTTGCCACTTCGACTATCCCTAACCTACCTAGGTCTTATTAATTGAAAATAATCATCTATTTTTAATTAAATAAGACCATTTTCCTTCTCCTTGCCACCTCGCCATCCTAGGATACCTTCCTTGGATCCCTTTTATTCCCCACATGGCCATTTAATGCCTAAGACTCCCATTCCAATCTCTTCACTCGCCCATTTAACCCCCGTCGACCGTTTCATCCTTGCATTCATTTAACCCGACGGTTGGGAAACGGATGAAAGGCTATTTTTAGCCTTTCTCCGGCCTTTTAGCCACCGACGTCGGTCAACCATCGACCGACGTCGGCGATATTGCAGGCGTCGGCACCCTTCATAACGGCTTCTTCACTGTTATCTCCTCCTCTTGGCTCTCTGCGTCTCTCTCTCTGGCATCCCGACTCTTCAATCTTTGCATCAGACCCTTGTATCCGTCCTTTCACTTGACCTCTCTGCCAATCAATCTGACTCTCTCCCTCAGGTATACAGCAAACTTCTGCAAGTGAACAACAGGGATTCTCCATCAGCAACAGGCTTCACATCTGGCATCATCAGCAACAAGATCATTACCTTCTTCAGCAGGGCACAGGTATGTCTCTGTTTGTTTTCTTTATGCTTTCTAGTCATCTGCTTTTAAACTAGATTTAGCACACCCTCAGACCTGACTGTCACCCAGACCCAGATTCCTATCTCCCAGATTGGCTTCCTCTATCTCTCTGTCCCTCTCTGTCCTTTTGACCCCATAACTGACTAAGACCATCCTCAAACCAGACCCAGAGCAGACTCAGACCTTCGTCCACAGAGCCCTCAAACAGAGACAAACTAAGCCTTGACCAAGACCCTGACCAACCCCGCCCAAGCCTATTGCCCCGACCGACGCCGGTCATTACCCCGACCGACGTCGGCCACATAACCGACATCAGCATCTTTGACCACCGACACCGGTAGGACCACCGACGCCGGCCACTGTGACCAGGCCGACAGCAACCTCCAGGTAAGCCTTTGCTTCCTTTTCTCTTTCAGTTTGCTATCATTTCAGTCTTTTTTAGCATACTGTCTTTTTATCAGACTTCTTTTATCAAACAGTGGGTTGACCTCCCTTAAGGAAGTTCTTATACTTCTGGGAACAAGCTTTCGCTTGGCAACCCACCATCTATCTATTTAACGCCTTTTTGTCCAAGTCTTCTTTCTTTGCAGGTGTCATTCCTTCACAACCAAAGAGGAGTATTCACAGCGTCTGGATTACGGTGCGCAGACTTTATCCAGGTACTTCACAAGCCTTGACCACTTCTTTAGTTTCTTCTTTTCTCTCCTTTGAATATAGAAAGCAAATTGAATAGAAACAATATCTTACATTGTAGGCATACCTATTTTATCACAAAAATTGAGAAGATTTTATTAGTTCAAACACCTACAAATTGCATTTGAAATTTGCAGCCCTAGATTAGGGCTAATAGTTATAGTCGGGACCCAAGAGCATGCAATGATCTATTTCAAAATACCATTGTTATTTGTAACCACTGTAATCACTTAATGAGGTCTATACAACCTTTTTTTAACATTTCCAATCCCTAAATTATGTGTGCTTGTCTCTGCACAAGATTTTGGAGTCTTTCTTGATTTAACTGTTACACAGGCCTATTTTATAATCACCCAAGAGGAGGCTTGTTTTTGGGTTTCAAAATATAATAACCAGATTTAAAAAATAATGAAATATGTTTAATTCTCTCCTTGCTTACAAAAACCCATTAAAATCATTAGTTCTCCTAAAAAACTCCCCTTTCTCATGTTTTCATAACCTTCTTGCACATTCTATGTGCACAACATAGGTTGTAAGATTTCTGAAAGCACTGTCTTCATGTTTTAGACTTCTTCAAAAGGGTTCCCATCCTATATGATAACTATTCTATGTTTATGCCATATGCAATCTTTCTTTTCCACCCTTAATTTATTTTCAACATTCTTCTTTTCCACCTTTAGCCAAGTTCTTGGTGTTTCTATGTGCATTATTACAGTCTACAAGTTACATAAGGTTGTTTGGAAGATGGAGATCTCTCTGAAAGATTTTATACTTTATGAAAATTATATGAAACTTGAAAAAATATCACTTTTTATATATAATTCTTATTTAATCAAATTGACACTTCTATTACTTACATTCTCCATGAACAATCCATGACTGTCTTGAATGGTTTATTTTCAACAGGGTTACAACACCCCCAATACCAATTGGTCTAAAAGGAAAATAAGCTAAGAAAATAATATCATTTAGTAAATATTAAATGGAATCAACAATCTAATTGTAACATCAAACCTTAGTATATCAAGATCTTTCCCCTTTTAAGCCATTTTTAACAAAATTATCAACTTGCACTCAGATAGAATATAAGATTGCATACATGTCTATTTAAACTTGGAAACCTTTATTCATTCATATATTCTCAAGAATAGAGCCCATCCTTCAAGTAAAATTTCACAACTAACTCATAAAACCAAAATTGACATGTTTTATATCAAAACTAACTTTCCTAACTACTTCCAACTATCACCACAAATAAGAAAACACCTTGTACAAAAAGCCAAGGTGCATTTTTCGTACATAGTACCTCATGGTCCATGGTAAGGACCCTTGATGTCATTATTGATGATTACTTACTATTTTAAATGTTTAAAAACTTATGGATAACCTTATAATAAACCTATTTTAGACCTACTTATTCAAAAATTTAAATATGACAAAAACGCAGGAAATTCCTAATTTGAAATTATAGACCTACCTAACACTTCTAGACCACTTGGAAAGCATTCTAAGATGCTTAACATGATTCATAAAAACTTTTAAACATCCTAAATAGACTATTCAACTACAAATGACTAAACAAACCAAATTGGCTTGAGCAAACATCTTTTGGAATCATCTAAGAAGGATGCTCCTGCATCACTTATGCAATGCTAGATACAACATACATATCACACTACATACTTTTGTTTAGATTATTTTAAATTTTGAGGCTATGTTTGCACATCATATTATAATATCACGAAACTATCATATATGCTTCAACAAACACATTTTGTAGAGTTATTTTATTTAGAGGATAATTCTTACACAGGTTCCATAACTACCCTCAAAAGAGAGGGCATTCACTAGGGTTTGTCATAGAGATCATAATTCTACATTGCTATTCACATATCATGTTTTAGAACATAGGTTCAATTTCAAAAATCAAACATAGGAAAAAGTAAAGACTCAAAAAGTAGTTCAATCACCCAGATTTTGGACTAGATAGAATTAGTTTCTAGATTAAGACACTAACACCACAAGGCACTATTATCCACTACATGATGCTTCTATCCAATAGCCACAACTTTAGGGAAGTCTAGATTATTCAAAATAGTACACTAAGTATAGTACAAATTTGCATAGATGCAATCATAGGTTTGATATTTATGTTCAAATTTTAATTAGATACACTCATTTCAACTTAAATTCATACCAATTACTCAAATTGGGGGCATCATTCATGGCATGATCACTCCCACATTCATTTCAAAAACATAGATATCATTATTACATATTCAATTCATAATTAGTATACTCAAATATCAGATTGGGGGTATGTTCACAACACATAGTTTTCATATGCTTAATTATACATAGGTTGAGCAGATGGAATGATAAACTCCATTTCATTCTCTACATTATATACATTTGATATCATATTCTAGGTTAACACCAGTTTCTTGCCCTATTCCATCTATAGTGGTTGGCATTCTTGAGTGGCCCATAGCTACCTAATGTACCCAAGTGGCTGTAGAGATGATATATATAATTAGATATACTTATTTATATACTTTCATCACTTTGTGTAGTTTAGTTTTAGATGCATCTAATTCACGCAGGTGGGTAATGATGGAGTCATAGCCTACTTGAGTTATTGAGCCACCCACATGAGAGGGTTAAACACATTTACAATCTTATCCATGTTATTCACTAGTCATGATCCATCGAGTAGGGGTGGGCAATGATGGAGTCAAAACTGGATTGAGTTATTGAGCGACCCACATAAGAGGATTGAGCAATCTATTAACTTAGTCCAAGTTATTCAATGATTTGATCTCTATGTACACTCACACACATAGTTTGTCACCAATTTCATGTATTGGTTTGATTACACAACAAGGTGTATTCATTCCTTTCCTCTCTCATATATCTTTACTCAGCTTTACTCAGTTATTTTATTCAATGTAGTCTTGTGCTTTTTATAATCTCATAAGGACTAATTTTTGCACATTTCATTATAGGTCATTAGTTTGGATCATATTTTGCATATGCAAACCTAGATTCACATACTTAGACTCAACTACATGGGCTTCACTTCCTAAGTAAGTCCAAGTATGTTTCTTTTTCCTTTATATTAGTCATTTTGCTTTGCTACATTTCTAGCATATAGGGGGACAAATGTAATCACCTAAAAGTTATATTTGAATGTTAAGAGTGTTGCTTGGAATAATCTATTCCTAAATTATCCCTAGGCATATCCTAGATCATTTATCACACTTTTATAGCCATTGTGCAAACCATACACATCTCTAGTTATCTCAAACATAGTCCCAGAGCTGCATTCCCAGATGCTAACCCATTGTGCCCAACAACCTACCAACTGGACATTAGTACCACATTAAGGACACTAAATCCACATGGTGATAGTAATATATGCCCCTCCTAAGGTTAGCCTAAGCACATTTTATTATCCACACAAGCTAAAAATCACTATAAATACAAGACTATTAGACCTCTATCCACTAGATGGAAAAGAGATGCAAAAAGCTTATTCAAATAAGAAACAAGTTGAGAAAATCAATGTTCTTAATCCCTATTATGTGCTACTTATGCATACTACCATATATAGCTGCCCTAAGACTAGATTTAAAATATTTTCAATCTCAATCACACTCAAGGCATTCAAGACCACTATCATTCTAATATTCACTTGCACTTGAACCAAGCAGTAGGTGGTAGAACTACATTGGGATTGATCCATCCTTAGAGTATTTATATGTAGGAAACTCTCTTCATAGTGGGGTGTTGATAATGTCCAACCTATACTAATAATAAATACACATTTTTATCTCATGCCTATTGGGTAAATATTTTGTCACCAGCTAATTGATGAGCAAAATAGGTTGTTTCAACCACAGTATAGGGAGATTTATTAGCCAAATGTGCAAGTCGACCACATCAAAAGGGCACAAATCTCTCCTCTCATCAAGGGGAGGTTCCCTATAAATATGAGGAGCTATATACTATATATATATAAGTAGTAAATAACACTCAGGGGTAGTTTATCACCATCCATCTCTCTATTTTTAGAGATGATGTTCACGAATCAAAGGAGAAATCTTGGTGAAATGACAGAAGGCACTTCTCTTCTTTCAAAAGTGGTCTGTAGTAAACAACATGAATTATTTCTAGAAAGTAACTGATAAGTAAATGTAACAGGGCGTAATAACCAATAGAATGAGGTGTAGCACAAAGTCTCCACCTCAACTACCAAAGAGTGAAATACGAAGGACAATGAGGGCACAAAGTCATCCCAAGATCCTTTACACAGAAATAGAAAAACAAACACACTAAATACAATTGTGGCAGCACAAAGTCTCTCAACAATTGGCTTCAGGACACCTTCGTGGTTACTTCTACTAATTCTAATTATTTAATTAAATAGACAAGAACGCATTCAATAAACAGACATAAGAACAATTTTCTAGATAACACAAGTTATTCTAGCACAAAGTCTAAAAGGTCACTTGTTTTTTCATTCAAATAAAGAATATGATTAAAAATCTAAGCTCAAAGTCTCAAAAAAATGCCTTTCAATTTAGGAAAAGTTTTGCTTCTATATCAGAGAGATCTCCTTTGCATAAAATAAGAGATTACAATATAGAGTGCTCCAATAAAGACTTGGGCGCTTTGTTTCACAAAATGGCCCATGCTGCATTCAATGCCTTGAATGCATTTTCAGTTCTATCAAGGGGCCATGCTGGAACAGAGCATTAGCCTTAACTATGGTGTGTCAATTCATCTCAAATGTCTCCTCCAAAGTATAGGCCACCCGGTCCTCTTCTCTAATGTGTATGCGGCTGTCCACTCGCATTTATTCAAAGGGAGAAAAATAAGCCACGCCTTTGAATGTCTGCACTCTGATGTCTACTTGGTGGACTATTCCACCTACTAAAATAACTCCCCTGTAGATATTTTAGTATCCCCTATAGCTTTTTGAGCTCTCAGGCTATCTTCTTACCTTCAACAGGCTCTTTCAGCTCTTTCTTCAGCTGTTCACTGAGTTTGGTCTTTAGGTTCCGTGCCATATTTGAAAATATATGGGCATTTTATTACCTTAAATTTGACATCCATGGGGACGTCATTGGTCACTTGATCACTGGAACCACGTTGAACCTTGAACCTTTGAACCATGAGAGTTCATTGGTTCAATGGTTCAACTGTTTGGGAAGTCTTATCGACTCCTTGGTTCAATCGCTTTCTTGGTTCAATCGCTTTCTTGGTTCAATCACTTTCTTTCCTCTTTGGTTGAGCCATCTCTTCAAACTTTTCTCTGGAATCGTTCACTTCTTTCTTTCACTCGAATCTCCCTTTCAAACTTTGAAATTCCTTGAACCTTTGAACTTTGAACCATTTTGGTTCAAGGTTCAATGGTTCATTCTCTTTCTCAGAATCTTTTGTTCTTTCAAACTTTCTAGATCCTTTTCTTTTATGTTGAACTAGTTGAACCTTTGAACTTTGAACTCTTTTGGTTCAAGGTTCAAAGGTTTAATGGTTCATTCTTTTATCTTTGAATCTTTTTATTTTCTAATTCTATCAAACTTTATTGAACTCGTTGAACCTTTGAACTCGTTGAAGGTTCAAAGTTCAACGGTTCAATCTTTCTTCTTCGAAGTCTTCTTTTCTTTGAGTCCTTTGATCTTATTAAACTCGTTGAACCTTTGAAATCATTGAACCATTTTGGTTCAAGGTTCAACAGTTCAATCTTTCTTTTTTGAAGTGTTCTTTTCTTTGAGTCCTTCGAAGCCATTGAACTTTTTGAAGCGGTTCAACTTTGAACTTTGCCGAAGCACTTAACTCTTTAAGTCTATCGATGTCATTGAACCTTTGAACCTATAGAGGTGGGGTTCAATGGTTCAATGGTTCAATATTTTGTTTGAAGCCCACTGATAAGTCTTTTGGTTGAACCTCGACATTAAACCAACCTTGAAAATGCCTAAGTGTTGGGAACTTGTTTCTTTGTGAGAGCTCGCCTATTGAAGTGGTTTAACATATTAAACCTACGAGTCCCTTAGCTAAAAGAGCTTGAATAATTGAAGAACTTGGATGCTCATAACATTATCTAAGAAGAGAAGAGATAATTTTGACCTGCAGGACCAAAATAGTTCATATGTTGTCCCCAAAAAATGAGTGACAGATTTTGGGAACAACAGCTGGCTCTAGTTGGGGAACTTCCATCGATTGTAAAAACAATCAAAGGGAGTAGAATTTAGAATCTCCAGTGCCTTCAAGTATTCCATTGGGCTATGGAGTCATGCTACCCAAAAATAAAGGTGCCAAAAAATGAAAATGAACAACACAAAATAGAAATAAAGACTATACAAATATACATATGTACAACCAATGTCACCTGATACTTCAAGGATTGAAGTGCTCCAGATGCTGCCCACTATGAGGCAATGAAAAGGGCGTGCCATCTTGATACTTCAATAGGAAACTATTTTCACCATTGAGTTGATGAATAGTAAATGGGCCTCTCCATAAGGAATTGAATTTTCCATACATTCCCTTTAGTTCTCTTCTCTTGTCCCATAACAGAACTTGATCTCCAATCTGAAAATTATGGACTTTTACCTTCTAGTCAAAGATATTCTTCACCAAAATTTGATGTGTAGCAATTCGGTCCACCACCATAGTTCCATACTCATCTAGCTCAATCAAGCATATGATCCTCTTATCGATGGAGCTTTCATATGTCTGATATTCAACCGCCTTTTCCAATTTCAATGCTGGCAATTCCAAAGTGATTAGTATCTCTACATTGAGACCATATAGAAATTAGAAAGGTGACATACCTATTGGCCTCTTGGGCATAATTTTGTCTGCCCATAAAGCATAAAAAAATGCTTTATGCCAAGTTAGTTGGTTGTCATCTACCAGCTTTCTGATGATGGTCACCAGGTTCTTGTTGCTCGATTTTGCTTGGCCATTTCCTTTCAGAAAATAATCAAAAGAGTGGGAGAGGGTAATTTCATAATAAAAGAAAAATTGAGTAATCTCATGGGAAGAGAAATAGGTTGCATTATCTGTCATAATCTTAGTTGGGACCCCAAACTTGGAAATGATGTTTTCTTTAAGGAAATTGCATACTACTTCTAAACTAGCATGCTTGGTTGGAATAGATTCCACCCATTTGGTGAAGTAATCTATGGCTGTGAAGACATAATCATGTCCATCACTGGAAGATGAGTTTACAACACCAATAAAATTGATTTCTCATTGCTGAAATGGCTCTTCTATTACCACTAGCTTAAGAGGCAAAGCAGTTAACTTGGGTCTTCCAACAAACTATTGACACAATTCACATCTTCGCACCCATTGATATGCATCTTGAAATAGAGTAGGCCAGTCATACCTAGCTCACAAAATCTTATGGGTAATTACAGGCACAGAAAAATGTCCTCCACAAACCAAATTGTGTAAGGATTCCAGAAGTTTGTTCTACTGTACTTTATCCATGCAGTGAAGGAATACCCCATCAAGGTTCCTCTTATATAGCCCATTGTTCCACAGGATAAAGTTGGTAGCTTTCAACTTGATAGCCCTCTTTCCTTTACAAGACAGGTGAGTAGGACATTCACCATAGGTAAATAAATGAGCAATGTTTGAATACCACTCATTCATGGTGGTGACAAAGAGGACTGTTGGTGTGTCTTCAATTTATGCTTCTTCATGCCCTGTTTCTTCTGGTCTATTATCAATAATCAATTGGTAGAGACCCCTTCCCTGCACAAGCTTCATTAGTTTGATAACAAGATCAAACTCCTAAATTTTAGCAACCTAATTTCCCCTTTTGGTTCCAAACTCCTGCTGAGTTAATATGGATTTGACTATGGTATCAGGAACCCGGGCAATAATGTGTGAATTTATAATGTAAAAGTGGAAGTGATTTACTACCTTTACCACTGCATAAGCATGCTTCTCCAGATTTGAATATTTCAGTTCATGAGCTTTGAGAGGACAGCGCATGAAGGATATGGGAGATTCCACACCTTCTTTGTTCTGTTGAACCAAATTTGCTGAAAGTGTGTGCTCGAAATCATAACTGTACATTGTGAAATCTTTGGTGTAATCTAGATAAACTAGAATTGGGGCATGGGCAATAGCTATCTTGATGTCTTGAAATGTTAATTAGCCTTTTTTAGTCCAGCTAAAAGTGGCCTTTCCCTTAATCATGTCCACAATGTAGCGAGTCTTCTCTGCAAACTCAAGAATGAACCTTCGTAACAAATTCACCTTTCTAAAGAAAGAGTGAACTTCAGTCTTACTTGTGGGTAGAGTAAGCTCCTGGATGGATTTGACTCTTTTTAAGTCAATTTTTATGCCTTCTCGGAATACAATATGTCTAAGAAGTGTCCCTTCTATTACCCCAAAAATAGACTTCTTGGGATTTAGAGAAGTGCCATTCTGGCAACATCATTCCAACACTTGTTGCAAATGATGTAGGTGATCAGGATGATGCTTGAAAAAGACTGTTAAATTATCAAGGTACACCACAATGAACTTACCCATTTCATCTTTGAAAGTAAGGTGCATTTCTCTCTAAAAAGTGGTGCCAGCATTTATCAGGTCAAATGGCATTCTTTGATATGCAAAGGTGACCCAAGGCATGGTGAAGGCAGTCTTATGCTGGTCTGCTTTGACAACTTCCACTTGATTGTACCCTAAGAAGCCATCCAGCATTGATAACATCTCTGAACTAGTCACCATCTGAAGGACTTGATCCATGATGGGTAGAGGGTAATTATCCTTTAGGGAGGATTGATTCAAATTCTTAAAATCCACACAGAGGCAAATTTTTCCATTCTTTTTTCTCACAAGAACTATGTTTGTAATCCATTTGGAATGATGGATTAGGAAAATTATTTTAGCATTCAACATTTTCTATATTTCAGATAGAATAGGACTTGATATCTTAGGATTATACTACTGAGATTTCTAATTGTAAGGCACCGAATCACTCTTGAGAGAAATTTCATGGTAAATTTCTTTAAGCCTGAGCGACTTCAAATCATCATAGGAATACGCCAGAACATTTATGTACTGGTAGAGCATAGTAGTAAAATTGAACTTCTCTTCTGGAGTGTAACACTTCCTAATGTTTACCATCTTGGGATTTTCTTTGATACCCAAGTTTATTTGATCAAACTCCTGGGAGGAGCTTGAATCCATTTATTGCTGTTTGATGAGCCTGTCGTGCTTGTCAAATAGTTTCTCAAGGGAAACTAATCCTTTGGGAACTTTATTCCCTTTTAGCTGTAGGAATTCTTCACCTACATTTGAACTTGTTTTAGGGGTTGATTCAAGTTTTTGAGGCTTACTACCTTCGAAGTGAAGTTGTTTGAAACTATTTTTTTGTTCCAAAAAGGTAATGATTTGGTTATCACCATTGAACACTTGCTAATGATTGGGATTTTAGGCACACTTGGTTAAAAGACTAGTTTAATAGTGTACCTATCTCCTTTAAAATTTAGGTGAGGAACCAAGAGAGTTACAAAAATAGCTAATGCATCAGCTCAGGCATTAAATTCCCCAGGTGTTGTAGAGATGCTAAAAGCATCAAAACTTTCAATTTGATCCCAAACTAGATTGTGGTAATGGTGCAATCTCTCATTTGTGTTTTGGTACAATTTCTAGACCTAGCAAAGCACTAGCTCACCATCTCCTTTGGTATGAAGGAGTTTGATGCCCCTGTCTTGAGCGGCCTTCAATGTGAGCAACAACGATTCATATTCAGTTGTATTGTTGGTGTTGCTGAACTGCAACTTGTATGAAGAAGGAAAAATATCTCTTGGAGGAGATATCAACATAATTCCAACTCCAAAATTGGTAGAAGAGCAGCTACCATCAAATTATAGATTCCATACACCAACAGGAACTGTGCGTTCCTCAAATTTTTTAAATTGGAGTAGAGGATTCTTTTACACTTGTACTGTGTTCTAGCAATCCTTTTGTTGTTTTTTCTGAATTGATTGTCAGGGTGTCACATTAAATAATTTAATCATATGAAATAGGGACATCCTCTGTAGTCAAAAATTAATTACCCATGCCTGAAGACTCAAACAAAATTTGAGATTCAGGTGCTAATGTTTGAGTGACCACATATTTTTCCTCCTCAAGGAGAAATTTTTGCGTGATGCCTTTGACTAGGATTCTCATCTTAGATAGGTCCATACTTAATTTGCCACCAACATCCTTGCAAAAATTTTGCCTAAGAAGAATTTCATAGGAGGCTGGGACATCAGCCACCAAGACTATCATCTTAATTCTCTTATTTGAGAATGCCTCAAATGCAAATTGGGCATCCTTGATTTGTCCCAGTAGTGGCACTTGTTTATTCTCCATGGAGAAGCATCTCCCAAATGTCTTGGTTAGTGTGAGACCAAGAGATTCTACCACTTTGGTAGGCATGACAATTTCTAAAGCTCTAAAATCAATGATGCAGTTGTTCAGCTTGTGACCGTTTATCAACAGGGAAACATAGAAAGGTTCTATTTTCCCAGGGTCAGTAGGAGTAATGACAAGATTTTTTGGGATGGACTTGTTGCTTGGGGGATCATGAGTTACCTTCTTAACATCTTGTCCTACAAGAATGGCTTTATTTTTCACACACTCAACCAACCTATCCAACTGCTTAGGCTTGTCTTGTAAATATTCAAACTCAGTCATTTGAATTTTGGTCTTCTTAGTATGGTCAATTATGTCAAATGACTGAAATGGACTCGAAACAGAGGAAGGAAGTTCATCCTTCTAGTTTTTTGGGGGTATGGTACTAGTATGAGAATTTGAAGTAGGAGGTGAAGGAATATTTGAGGTACTTACTTTTTTGTTGATCACCGGGTCCTTCAATTGGAAAGGTAGCGAAGTTCCGCGTTTAGCAATTAAAATTACCGGTTGAGAATACTCTATTTTTATTTATCAACTTGTTGGGCTGACTAGTTCATAATAATGGAAAATGGTATGAACTCAGGTGTCCATAACAAAAATATAGTAAATCAAATGATAAATGGTAAAATGAAAGTAAAAAAAGTCTATAAATATAAAATCATGGTGCAAAGGAAGTAATCCATAGTTTCTTAAACATGTTGCTTTGCTCTAAGGATAGATAAAACTAGAAAAAAGTAGTGATAGCATGGTTTTAAGAGGTGAAGAAGAAGGGATTAAATCAGAAGGTAAAATATATTTGGAATCACAATTTGGCTATCAAAGGGGAAATTATATGGGTGGAGGGATAATGAAGGAAAAACCAAGTTAGAGGAACTCTTTATTAAAGTCAAGACACTCAAATTAGGTTTATCAAAACAAGAGGAATTTTCGATAGCCAACTTGGGACTGAGTGAATTCAGTGTATGATCCATTAACTGCTTCACCTTTACTTCTGGGTTCATCCTAGTAATTTAGAAAACTAATGTTGGAGTCACCAGTTGATTCTTTTTGGTTTGCTACAAAAATATCAGCACCATCTTTTGGGTCCAACTCAGGTTGGAAAGATAAATTTGATTCAGTTTCAAGATATCCAACAGCTGAGTTGGCTAGAGCTGCCTCAATAGCAAGTTTCCCTTATGGGGGAGGAAGATGATTTCACTACCCTTGATTCTTGGCAGCATTTCCTTGGTATGACTAATTGGAAAATGTTCTCCTTGGTATATCTCGGTATGAAGGAGGAGTAGACATCCCTTACGCCATTTATTTTTTGAAAGTTAGCAACTCATTTGCCAACTTTTACACCATTGGATCAGTGGTGTCTATAGATAAATAATCAGAAGATGAAGGAGATTTAACTCTATTAGGATCTCTCCTTATCTTCCCTACCAAGATGAGATCATCTTCCACCTCAGTAGCCAAATCTTGTATTACAACAAGGTCTATGTGGCCAGCACGTCTCAACAAGCAACTCACTTTAGGAAGCTGAGAGTTGATGAAGAAACATTTAAGGTTCTTATTTGTTGGATAAGCAATGGTAGGAATCTTATTCCTCAGCTTGTCAAACTTGGCTAAGAATTCCCTCATAGGTTCATGAGGTTCCTTCTTCATTTGTGTGAGCTAGGCTAATAGGGCATGCACATCTCCTACAAGCTTAAACCTTGCTTCAAATTTAGATTTTAGAGTGTTCCAGTCAGTCACTAACCTAGCCTACAAATGGTAGAACCAGTCTGTAGTAGCATCTTGTAATGTCTCTACAAACATCTTGACTTCTACATCCTCATACTCCACGCCTATCACACCACAGGCTATGCTGAAGGCTACAATATGTTCATCTAGATGAACTCTCCCATTGCCAATGAACTTGGAGAAATTCTTCCTAAAATTGTGAGGTAGTTCATGTAGAGGTGGAGTTAAATTGAGTGGACCAAAAGAGTTACCCCAGGGGCCTTGAGCTGCCATTGTATGACTATGGAAAGGGGGGATAACAAATCTAGGTGGAGTATGTATAGGTAAAGCTCTGCTAGTAGAGGAAAAAGAAGATCTACCTTGTATTGTTGACCTGGGGATGGTAGGAGGAAGAATCCTAGTTTGTTGGAGGTGAGGTTGTGGAGAAAATAACTCAAAATTGCTCTGCTGCACCAACTCAAAAATAGGGTCAACAACACCTTGAGCTTTCTAGCTTCTTGTATACCATGGAGTTGCTAGATTGTAAATCTAAAATGGATAAGGATGGGGACTGCTTCAATTTGAAGCTTGAGGCTTCAAACTAAACAAAATGATCTCCAGCAGAGTCACTAAAAAATGTTGGCATGGAGCTGGTAGAGAATTGACTTTTGAAATCAAATGCTCGATCTCCAACGTCTCTAGTTTTGTAGCTTAGAGTATACAATGGAAATGGATAAGGCTATAATGATAATAGATAAGACACAAGTGATGCTTCAATCTGAAGCTTGAGGCTTCAAATTACAAAAAATTGTTGTGTCCCCAGTGGAGTCACCAAAAATTGTTGGGTGAATATTTTGTCACCAACTAACTGATGGGAAAAATAGGTTGTTTCAACCACAACATAGGGAGATTTATCGGCCAAATGTGTAGGTCGACCACATCAAAAGGGGACAAATCTCTCCTCTCATCAAGGGGAGGTTCCCTATAAATATGAAGAGCTATATACTATATATATATAAGCAAAAAATAACACTCAGAGGTAGGTTAACACCATCCATCTCTCTTTTTTCAGAGATGATTTTCATGAATCAAAGGATAAATCCTTGTGAAATGATAGAAGGCACTTCTCTTCTTTCAAAAGTGGTCTGTAGCAAATAACAGGAATTCTTTCTAGAAAGTAACTGATAAGTAAATGTAACAGGGTGCAATAACTAATAGAATGAGGTGTAGCACAAAGTCTTTACCTCAACTACCAAAGAGTGAAATATGAAGGATAATGAGGGCACAAAGTCATCCCAAGATCCTTTACACAGAAATAGAAAAACAAACACACTAAAGACAATTGTGGCAACACAAAGTCTCTCCACAATCGGCTTCAGGATACCTTCCTAGTTACTTCCACTAGTTCTGCTTATTTAATTAAATGGACAAGAATGCATTCAGGAAATAGACATAAGAACAATTTCCTAGATAACACAAGCTATTCTAGCACAAAGTCTGAAAGGTCACTTATTTTCTCATTCAAATAAAAAAATATGATTAACAATCTAAACTCAAAGTCTCAGGAAAATGCCTTTCAATTTAAGCAAAGTTTTGCTTTTATAACAGAGAGATCTCCTTTACATAAAATAAGAGATTACAATATATAGCGCTCCAAGAAAGACTTGGGTGCTTTGTTTCACAAAATGGCCCATGCTGCATTCAATGCCTTGAATGCATTTTCAGTTCTGTCAAGGGGCCATGATGGAACAGAATATTGGCCTTAAATGTGGCATGTCAATTCATCTCAAATGTCTCCTCCAAAGTATAGGCCACCTAGTCCTCTTCTCAGATGTGTATGTGGCTATCCACTCACTTTTATTCAAAGGGAGAAAAATAGGCTACGCCTTTGAATGTCTACACTCTAATGTCTACTTGGTGGACTATTCCACCTATTGGAATAACTCCCCTATAGATATTTCAGTATCCCCTATAGCTTTTTGAGCTCTCAAGCTATCTTTTTACCTTTAGCAGGCTCTTTCAGCTGTTTACTGAGTTTTGTCTTCGAGTTCTGTGCCATATTTGAAAATAAATAGGCATTTTATTACCTTAAATTTGACATCTAGGGGGACGTCATTGGTCACTTGGTCACTTGAACCATGTTAAACCTTGAACCTTTGAACCATGAGAGTTCATTGGTTCAACAGTTTAGGTGGTCCTATCGGCTCCTTGGTTCAATCGCTTTCTTGGTTTAATCACTTTCTTTCCTCTTCAGTTGAACCATCTCTTCGAACTTATCTCTAGAATCTTTTACTTCTTTCTTTTACTCAAAGCTCCCTTTCAAACTTTGAAATTCCTTGAACCTTTGAACTTCGAACCATTTTGGTTTAAGGTTCAACGATTCATTCTCTTTCTCAGAATCTTTTGTTCTTTCAAACTTTCTAGATCCTTTTCTTTTCTGTTGAACTGGTTGAACGTTTGAAATTTGAACTCTTTTGGTTCAAGGTTCAATGGTTCAATGGTTCATTCTTTTGTCTTCGAATCCTTTTATTTTCTAAGTCTATCAAATTTTATTGAACTCGTTGCACCATTTTGGTTCAAAGTTCAACGGTTCAATCTTTCTTCTTCGAAGTCTTCTTTTCTTTGAGTCCTTTGATCTTATTAAACTCATTGAACCTTTGAACTCATTAAACCATTTTGGTTCAAGGTTCAAGGGTTCAATCTTTCTTCTTCGAAGTCTTCTTTTCTTTGAGTCCTTCGAAGCCATTGAAATTTTTGAAGCGGTTGAACTTTGAACTTTGTTGAAGCACTTAACTCTTTAAGTCTGCCGATGTCATTGAACCTTTGAACCTATAGAGGTGGGATTCAATGGTTCAATCTTTTATTTGAAGCTCACCGATAAGTATTTTGGCTAAACCTCGACATTGAACCATCCTTGAAAATGCCTGAGTGTTGGGAACTTGTTTCTTTGTGAGAGCTTGCCTATTGAAGTGGTTGAACCTATTGAACCTGTGAGTCTCTTAGCTGAAAGAGCTTGAATAATTGAAGAACTTGGATGCTCAAAACATTCTTTAAGAAGGGAAGAGAGAATTTTGGCTTGCAGGACCAAAATAGTTCATATGTTGTCCCAAAAAAATGAGTGACAGATTTTGGGAACAACAATGTCATACTTTAAAAGAGGATTAGGGTTTATATATTAAATTAAATATTCTAAGCATAATACGTAGTTCAAGATTTTATTAATGTAGGAAAAGAACCCAAAAACACATGCATAGGAGCAATCCTAAAAATATGACATTAGCACCATTATCAATATGTACTATTGTCCAGGTGGGGCGCTACTATCCAATGAAGGATCAAACCTAAAACCCTATAGATAACACTTGAACATGTATATAACCTAATTTTTAGCACCCATATCTTCTACGATAGTTGTTTTCTAGATAAGTCTCTATTTTCACATATTTATTACTATTTTTATAAAGTCAAAATAAGTTAAAATTTATAACAAGTCAATTGTTATTTATTGCATATTATTTCACTAATTTAGACAAATTAGCCATTTAATCTATTTTAGGTTTTACATAGTTAAACCATAAAAGGATAAAACACCTTGCCAAGAGATAACTTTTAACTTCAAACATCTACTAAGAGCAAATTTTTCACACCGAATACCAAGAGGAGTGAACTGTATAGTCTTGGCAAACTTAAAGTTGATAAAACCCAAATTTTAGGGGTTTTTGTCATGATTTTGGTTATTCGATTCAAAATTCAATTTTTTTTGACATTTTTCTATAACATTCTACACAAGATCTGGTATTTATATTTATTTGTATCATTTATTACACTACTATTATATTTATTAATAAATAATTATTACAGTATAGTATATATTATGGATACTTAATTAAATGTAAAATATTTATTTATAAATTATAAATAACTTAATTAAAAATTAGTTTGCATCGATCAAGATAATAAAGCTATCAAAAATAGATGGTTAATATTAGAGAGATAGTAAAAATAAACTAATATTAAAGGGAGAGTGACAAGAGAGAATATTTTTTTTGGTATCTCAAGGATAATGGAGATGGAACAACACTACATTATGATGTGCTCATTTTATAATAACGTTAGTGTATACACTTAAAAATGACCCTTGTGTATTTAATAGTTATTAAGTCATATTATTCTAGTGTACCTATGTATTTTTTAGCTATTGGTTTAAATTATGCCTTATTGGCATGTTTTTTGTCACTTTTGTGTCCCCTTCATTATTTTATCTCCCCCTTCTTCTCTCTCCTCTTGTTGCTAATGGTCCTCCCGAAAACATATGTTGTTTTGGTCTGTTGGGATTGCCCAGGGGTTTTTGGTCTTATCTCACTTTCTATTTTGACCATTTGATGTCACTTTACATAGTAATATGGTCATACTTGTTTGAATTCAAGAAGTTGTTTCTATCTAATTTTTACTTTTCTTAACTTTTTTTGAAAAGAAAGAAACTAGGAATAGGGGTGTGTAGAAATACCTATTAAAAATGCATGCATTGAATCCAAGTGATTGTGGAGATATCCTCTTTGGCTTGGGAGGATAACCTTAAAATAAGAAAACACTGAAATAAACTTGTTTTTTAGGCAAGTAGATGTGTAGATTGCGTAGTGGGATCTAGATCCTAGAAGTGAAAGCTTTCTAGGAGGCTGTCAATCTACCTTCTTCAAAACACTTAAGTTGGAATGACAAAAGAAGTAGATTTTTCATTAAAAAATCAATAAATGATACTAAAATAGAAAATAACTAAATTTGATACAATAAATTTAAATGCTTTGCAAAAGATAACTAAATGAACACAATAGTTTAATTAATACTAATACTGAAAGTTGGTAAAGGTTATGGTTTTAGTTTGGTAAAGTGGTGAGGGTCTAAAGGATTGTTTTGTTGGTTTGGGTAGATGATCAAGTCTAAAATTATACAAAGATATGAATAGATAAATGAGGTAAATAAGAAAATATGGCAAAGGAAAAATAAAGGTAAAGATGGCAAAGATGGAAAAGAGGTAAATAAGGCAAAGAGGTGAATGGGATAAAGGGGATAAATGAAATGGAAATATCCAAAAGGATTAAATGGGATGAATTGGATAAAGAGGAAAAGGTTAAGGGATCAAGAGTATGGAGGTTAGGAAAAGAAAAGTCCAAAGGTAAAATAAAGAAAGAACTAAAATTACAAAACAAAGTAAATTACCTCAATGTTGTTGAAGTGGCTTGGAGATGTTGATGATGGTTAAATGTTGATGAAGCTTGAAGCAATTTCAATAGAGCTTCGTTGCTTTGATATTTTCTCCTCCAAGATGATGATAACCTCTAAGATGATGACCTCCTCCAAAAACCTGCAACAAGAAGTTAAAAACCAAAGACTAACTTCTAATTTAACCTTTAGTGAAGGAGAGGAGGAGGGGGGGGTGTAGGGGGGGTATTTATAGCATTTTATGTTGGGAAACATGCCAAAAGAGTGGGATAGTGAATCAATTTAAAGTTTTCCAAGTGGTGCATGATTTATTCAAGGTGAAGTTGGTGGGGATTCCCATGTGGGTTAGAAAATCACCCTCTTTGCACATGAATCCAAGTTTGAATGGATATCATGCACATGGGTTTGAATGAGACCAAAGACTTTTGACCACTCTTATTTTCCTTCATTAAATAAATTAAAGAGGTCGTACACCAGATGTGGCACCATTTTACAAGTGAGGGATGAAAATTCCAAGGTGAGGTTGGTGGGGATTCCCATGTGGGTTGGAAAGTCTCCCATTTGGGCTGGTGAGCCTTCATTTGGGTTAAAAAGTCAAAAATGGGTGCCCTTTGTCTTCCCAAAGTATTAAAGGGGTAGGTTTTTCTTTTAAAGTCTAATTTAGTGTGGAAAGACAAAAATACATGTTGAATAATGACCCCTTAGTGGTAAATTTTCCACATTTCAAGGGGGGGCCCTTGTGATGTTTGAATGAGGTCATCAAGCACTTTAGGAAGGGTCCCAAGTGGGGTATGATGTCCCACATCAATCCACATCACTTGCCATATCACCTCCCAAATCACCTCTCATGTCACTTGCCATGTCATCATGAATAGTGATAGTAGGTCCTATAATGAATAATGATGGTGAATAGTAATTTCAAATAGTGATTTTGAATGATATTTTTGACTAGGAGAATAGTGATATAGTTGGGTTAAGGGGTTTTTTTGGAAGGTTTAAGAATTTTTAGGCGATCCTGAGGCATTTAGTCATTGAAAACTATAAATATGCAATTTTTTGGTGTCTACAGAAGTATATAAATACATAAGTATCTTTGTGCATTTAGGTGTATAGATAAAATATGAAATATCATCTAACAATTATTGTCACAATGATCTATTCATCATTTTATATTATTATAGAGAAATAAAGCAAGTATTTAGAGAGCATTCATTTAGTATTTAATTTCATAATAATGACACATTACATCAAATTGGTTTGTGTATCTGAATAATTATTATATTTGTTGTTGTTTTTGATAGTGTATGTATTTTTGAGGGGCTTGATAATTAGATAGTGCTAAAGACCCTCAATAACTATAAACACAAAATTCAAAACAGATTATTTTTTTTATCATTTTTAGGTTTATATTTACAATTAGGGTTTGGATAAGAAGTGTGATTTTATAATGATTGACACAAAGTTTTAAAAAATTGACCAAGGTTTTTGGATCCCCAAATATGACAAATGCACTTCTTAAAAAAATTATGCATGCTTGACACTTCCCAAAAGTGTACTATATAGAGTTATAATAACTAGAAATGGAACTTGATAGTTTAATCATGGTCATCCATTCACCATGAATTTTCAAGGTTCTCATTACCTTGCCAAAAGACCTTGATTTACACTATCATACTTTTATGTCTATCTCTAAATCTCTTAGAAAAAGACACTTCAATAAACCTCTTTTAGTTATTTATTTCTCTAGTTTTATAAATTTAATTATATTTGATTTAATATATTGTATTTGTTTAAGCCTAGCTAAATGTTCATGGATATAAATACTACAATTTGATTAAAATCCATTTGTATATATTAAATTTTGGTAAAATTGTGATTTATTACATATTTTATAGAGTTAGATAATGTTTCCTTTGTGATGGATTTGATTTTTATGAGGATTAATTATTTTTCTTGCTCCTATAGGGTTTCATACACCCACAATGTGGTATGTCTCTCTTATTAGGGTTAGATCTTATGACATATAGTATCAAATCTAAATTTTCATAAGGTTTTTATTATTTCATGGTTTAAATCCCCCTAGCCCTAATTATCATATTCTTAAAATTCCAAACCCTCTAGTCATCTCCTTTGAATAAAATTTTCAAACCCTAGGGTGGTTGTATTATGTGTTTGCTCTATGCTTAAATTGTATTATTATAAGTGATTAATTTAAATGTAAATTTATTCATTGTGTTCCTTTAATTAAATCTAAATCAAGCTTGAATAAGAAATATGGATTATACCAATGAACTTAATTTTGCTTCAAAAGATAAATTTTATATAGTGAAAGATGTACCTTATTTGAATGATAATATTGTAGATGTTTCCTAAATGGAAAATATGTATGAATGCGAAGATGATAATGATTTAAATGTTGAATTAGAGGAAAAAAATAGGGATGAAAGTATTAATAATATTAATAAATATGTTATGGATAATCATGGCAAGATATTTAGAATCATGAAAGCATAGGAAAAGTTTCTTGTAAAAAATAGCCTTCTCATGAAGTAACTTCAAAAATTCCTTCTAAACCTACCCATATCTCTACTATTTATATCGTTATTCCTTTTCAAAATAATAGATTTTCAAATTGTCAAGATGTTTCTCAATTGTTTTTTCTTCTTCTCAAAATATAAGTCCTCCAAATAATCAACATGTTTCACTTACTTCTTAATCCTTTTCAATGTCTCAATGTGATTTTCAAATTCATATTATTCAACCATCAGTTTCTTATAATGTTTCTCAAATTTCTCTTGATATTTTTAACCTTTGTCTTATCTCTTCCATTCAAATCTATTCTACTACTTCACCTTAAATTCTTATGTAAGTTTTTGAAATGGCTTTTATGGTGCATAGAAGGAAAAAAAAACATATATTCAATTTGTGTTTGAAATAGAGGTAATTCCACATGATAGTTCATATGAAGGACCAATATTTATAAGATCATTCATATATAGAAATAAAAAAAATATGGAACAATGGTTGATAAGATCTCAAGTCTAAATATTTATAATATTAGACTTAACCTTGATGATTTAGCGATAAACTCTTACAATTATCATAGGTTATGATGGTCCTACAAGGGAATATCTTGGTTGCATTATTTTTCCTATTAGAGTGGGATTATAAATGATGAAATGCAGAACCTTAGCTAGGAACTAAGACCAAACAATTAAATCCTATTATAAATCCAACATAAACCTCATAAAGAGCTTGAAAGAGAAAAACACAAGACGTACTTTCACTTACCACCAATGAAGAAACATATCCTTTGTTACATTAGATTTCTATTAATTGCTTGATATATGGTTGCTCAAATGAAATCTCTATGAAATATAATTTCAGCAGCATGATAATGGCTTGATTGATAGATTATATTTCAAGTGCATGCATGATGATAATTTTAATAACAATTTAAATGATTCATGATGATCCCCATAGTGAAGGAAGGTATGCCAATTTATAGATATTTTGGAGGGAAAATAGATGGTCAGATTTAATCCATATTTATTTATTATTTTCAAATTTGGATGGTGGATATTGAGTGTATGGGTGAAATGCATTCAATGGATTGGTTAAGAAATTATGACTTGGATGGAATAAGTGGTCAAGTTTGTTGAATGGACATTGAATTAGTTTAATGTCTTAAACAAGTTTGTTAGAATGTGAAATAATGTCTTAAATGAGGTTGATATGATGTTTAATGTCTTAATAAGGTTGGAATAAGTGTGTTGTTGGTTAAATGAAGAGGCTAGAAGGGTTAAAGGAGGTTGATTTGGTAGATGAATGAGTTTGATAATATGATTTATATTATTATTTATTTGTTCATTTATTTGGAATTATGTGTGCTTGGATTAGTTACTGATAAATTAACTAATTAATATTGATTAATTAGTCAATTAATTAAAGGGTAGTGTTGGTGGAACTATATGAGATTATTTGATAAAATGTGGTTGATGTCACAATAATATATATTTATGAACAAATTAGCTAGAAGTGATGAATGATGAATTTTAAGGATATAAGATTAGATATGACACTAAAGTGGTGAATTTTAGGTGTCTACATTTTACTCTCTTTGAAATGGAATAACAACTAGAAGAAGCAATGATTTTCCAAATAAAGTATAAGAATAAACATGGATCCACAAGGATTCCCCTGGTGTCATGGTGGTTAGAGTTGATTATGATGCCCCTTTAAGAGGGTGTGCAAGCATGAAAGATACTGATGGGTTTTCAAAATGAGCGAAAGGGTTGGTATGGATGAATTAAGGCTAAAATGGAGGGGTGTGCATTTGATGACTGAATATGATGATTATGGATATAGATGTGTTGGTGAAAATTATGAATGGATTAAATTTACACATGGATGAGATTAAGCTCCACTTGAGATAATGTTGACGCACTTTTATTTATGATGATGATGATGATGATGGATTGATTTTCCCAAAGCAATGATATATGCAAGGGATTATATTGGGAATGATATATCTCAAGAAATCTACACACTTTGATTTTCCACAAATAATGATATATTCAAGGAGGAAGGTTTGGGAATGATATATCTCGTTGAAAAGAAGAAAGCTTGGATTGAATGGACTGTGTGATTTAGCTAATTGATGTGCAAGTATAACACAAAAAATCACTGATCCTATGAAATAATGATGATTGATCATGTTGATGAATGATGAACTTGATAATTTATTAGTATATATACTTGATGATGATATAATGGATTAGTATTACTATTGGATTATTGATGAAACACACTTATGTAGTGAGAAAATGATAGTTAATTATGGACAATTAGTTATAAGGATTGAATGCTTAGGAAGGAATGTGGATGGTATGTGATGTAATGAGAAATGAAGGAATTGATGTTAATCTCTAAAATATTTTTTAATGTTTGAGTAACCTTATTTTTGATATAGTGAATGACAAGATACACCATGATATGGAAAATGGTGACTTCACCGTAGAAGCCAAAAACCTAGCTTAAGGACCCGACAGGAGTCCAACCCCTAAGAGAGAGGGAAAAATATGATTAGTAGGCTAGTCATAGGATCAAATAGCAGTATATATTTAGTTGATGCTAACCTATTTATAATTATAGGAGTGATAAGTTGTATTGACTTGTCAAGAGTGATGTTTTCACTATTTGCATGCCCCACAGATCTAGCCAAAGGGGATGGTCATATTCTTATAGGCCTTAGATTTACATTATGTGGCATGGATTTTAGTCATCTAAGTGGATAGAGCATACTTGAGTACATTAGTTGATTTCTAGCATAAGGAGACATCCACTCCCCATCTGCCTATTAGAGAGGTGATAATTACACTTGAGAATACTTGGCATATCCTCAAGCTACTGATGCAAGGATGAAGGCTCTTCTAGACATACACATCATAGAAACAAGTTATACTAGATGATTTAGTTAGCTGCTAGGGCATCCCCATGGTTGAGGGGAAGGTAGACATAGACCTAATTGAGATATACACAGATATTCAACCCAATGATCTACCCACTAGAGATCCATCACCACTAGCAGTTATCAATAGGGAGGTTGTGGTTATTATGACTATTATCAATGGCATCTTGATTCCTGACAAGAGCAGTTGATACTTTCACATGGGCCTTAGAGGCATAGTTTAAAACATGCTAGATGAGGTGACATAATTTATATGGGGGCTAGCCGACTTAGCTCAACTTTATAGATATCTACATAAGATGGTTTATCATGGAGGATGCAACATTAGAGCATCAATGTTTTTTATGGTCTAGGGATGGAAGCATATAATTATTGAATGAATTAGTGGGGCAGTAATGGGTGTAGGACCTTGAAAAGCCATTGGCATATGGTTGGGTGTAGACTAGGGTGGGTAGGCATGGGCATAAGGGAGAGATATATTTCTATCACTGTATATTTGATGATCTCACCCCATGACTTTTTAATATAGAGGCCATACATTGCATATCAATTTCATTATTTCCATGATGGTCGATACATGACTTATATGACTACCAAGTGTTTTCTTCATGGTTGATAGTCTCACATCATTGAAGAGTACCACCATGATTGGATACTATGGTAGTTTGTTTTCACATAGGATGTGGAATAGGGGCCCAGGTGGTTCACTCATGTCACATAAGATATCAACTAAGACACTCTTGTCATTTAGAGGAGTGTGGCCACTACTAGCTATGTTAGTATTCCTTGAGTTTATTGGGCTTATATAGGGGGTGTAGTAGATGTAGGGGCTACTCTAACATACATTCATTATTGGTTATATGTGTGTCCTTTAAGGCTTACAGTTTCCTATAAATAAGGTGGGTAGAAGCCTATAGATATTGAGACTATGGAGGCTAAGATATCTAGCGATAATAGGAGTACTTTGTAGAGTAGTAGAGGTGAGGAGGGTGATGATGATGATGGATTTCACACTAGGGATGGTAGGGGAGATGATGAAGGAGGTGGTGATGGGTATAATGAAGGTGATGATGACCTAGCTATGATGGTGATAGATTCCAACATGGTATGTGTTACAAAGACACAGGTTGGTCTAGGTAGGGCCTTTTAGTATAATGAAGGTAGGTTGAGATACATGCATGCTCAAAGAAGAGGTCACTACTAGGGTGAGGGAGATCATAGGATTAGAATGGTAAGTGGTTGACTTATAGGGTACCCTAGACATGCATGATGATGACATGACTCACCGTCAGTCAAAGATTACCTAACTAAAGGTTGAGGTTACTAGGATGGTATAGGTACGGGCCCATATTATTATAGAGAGGGACCAAGCCATCATAAATAGTGATTAGGCATTGGATGATGTTGAGAGACTCATGAGAGAGTGGGATGAGGCTCAAAGAGCCAATATATAGGTAGGGTTTCTATAGATGATTCTCGAGAACCTTTGGGCTAAGGATGAGGCCTCATACTACCATAAAGCTTATAAGACCATGGTTTTTAGGGACCTGTAGGTTACTCCATTTAAGGTTGGGATGCTCAGAGAGTATTAAATAGGGTAGGGTAGTCTTGGACTAAGATCCATGTGATAGGGGCTTCAGGGAAGTTAGTTCATTAACCATGGCCACCACCACTAGGACCACCAGGTCCACCTCAAACAATAGTTCCCATAGACACAAAAAGCCAGAGTTGATCATAGGCATCTTGGCATTTTGGAATTTTGGCACATTGGCATTTGTTGTATCATTATATTGATGTATTTTGAGACACCATTATGATATGTATATATCCTCTATTTATATGACATTTGAGATATATTGACATTTAGTTTTGGGTCCTTCAAGGCATGTGTACATGTATATGATATTTTATTGATATATATATGATGCCATGTTATTATCTGATTCATCTCATGTTTAACATTATTGATGTTTATGCTCATGTATGCTTAGTTCATTTATTGTTTATACTATGTATATGAGATGTTGTTCTATTGTTATCTCCTTATGATGTATGCTTATATGTATACTTATTCAGAGATGCACGTTTGTATAAAAATATTATAAATCATGTTTATCTATTTATTACTCATTGGATTTAGGCATGTGTTTGGATATTTAACTGGTTTCTTTAATCTCAGAGAAGTATTGCCATTACATTGATATGATAGTCTCCAAATACCTAATTTTTTCTATAGTTTATAATATTATGCATCATAGTTATAAAAAAATATAATAATAATGTATACCCTAAGCATGAAAAAACTTAGTTTAAATGCAAATATAAACAAACTAGGAATAAAATATGAATAATCAAATCCCAAGTGTAAATATAATAATGAAACCAAGTGTAGGACTAAATACACACATTCACAACCTAAATACAATATATGGATGATCAAGACTTAAGTGAAAA
This sequence comes from Torreya grandis, assembly GCA_037957365.1. Classification (NCBI taxonomy): domain Eukaryota; kingdom Viridiplantae; phylum Streptophyta; class Pinopsida; order Cupressales; family Taxaceae; genus Torreya; species Torreya grandis. The sequence goes on along the minus strand of JARHVA010000023.1, from coordinate 1,506,119 downwards.
TAAACTGTAAGAACCCTATGGAAATCAAGAAACAATAAAGACAACATAAAAACAAACAAACATAAATGAAAACAAACAAACAAATAAATAGATAAAAATAAACAAACTAACAAAAACAAACAAATAAATAAACACAAACAAAAATAAACAAGGCTATACAAGCAAAAATAGACAAACAAAGAAAATAAATAGATATAAAAGCAAACAAAGTAAAAAAAAAATTCTATAAACAAATTATTCTAAACACACAAAGGCAAACAAACAAACTAAGCTAAACAAATGATAATATACAAACAATGGTTAGTCACAATGTTAGTACAAATAGAATACAAATTATTCATGCATGTGTAATAGAGGTGTTACTCTTGGAAATAGGGTGACCCCTAAGCTAGGTAATAATAAAACATGTAAAACAACATAAAAATAAAAGGCACAAAGTTTCCCCTTTGCTATATAGATCAATGACAAAGGGTATGTTGGAAAACATTCCCCCTAGGCCATAGGGTGCAACAACACAAACAAGATGGAAAATGTTACCCCTAGGCTATAGGGGATAATGACACTAACAAACACAATGGGGGTAATATAAAATAAAGAAGGGATATCCAAGTTGAATCTAGATGTACTAGGCAAGTGGATGTTGCCTACGTAGTTCCATGGACATAAGGTCAAATGTGAACTTTAGGTCAAATGTAGTTCTCTCAAGATATGGGATAGAATAAAAATGGTGATAAGAAAACATGATTGACTTGTAGAGGACACTATTAATTATCTCACAAAATGGAGAGTGTATAGGAAAAGAAGGGGATGACATTCACAATCATGAAACCATTAAACACAAATAAATTGTGCAAGCACAAGTGCATGGTTTAGGATTAAAACACACTAAAAGACAAGAGACGAGCATCCACTAATGAACTAAATTGGTAATTAATAGTGTGTGATGAGTATATGGCCTGGAATGAGAATAGGCTTGTAAAAAAATGAGAGCATACAAATAGAAATTGTTCACAAAATGGTGAGAACATTGGCTAGGGTTACTTATAAAATGGTGAGAGTGTAAGAAAATAACAAGGATGAGGAAACTAAAGGAAAAGTGATTAATTTTGAAATAGATATAAGACCTAAAATCCTTAAGGCAAAGAAGTGGTCATAAATAAAATGGTCATGGTGGTGGTCGAGCTAACTCGAGATACCCCATGTATCCAAGTGCTACCTACATAGTATGTGTAAACCTCGGGCTGATGTAGTTCTCCTAGAAATGGGAGGAAAAAGACCAAGGTGGTCTAGAAATGAATCTAGATAGGTAAGATAGGCCATCACTAAAAATTTTGATAGATTTATATTTCTCATAGAAATTTGAAACCAATTTTCATGATTTTTTTTATTTTGAGGAATTTTTGTAGGTCTTTTCAAATGTTTAGGGTTTCATAGGCACTCCACTCAATCAAGAATCATGAGATACATAATGGTCTAACTCATAAAATGGTGAGAGCATTGTCTTAGGTTGCTCATAAAATGGTGAGAGAATTAAAACTTAAATTACTCACAAAATGATGAGCCTCTTAAATTACTCACAAAATGATGAGCCTTCATACAAGGGTGGTTGAGCTGACCTTAGAAAGCACTGAGCACTGCCTACATAATCCAAATAGACTTCAATCCATTGTAGTTATGCCTATAGCATTGAAATTTGGGAAATGTTTCTAATGTTGTTGGTGATTTTAGTATCTCAACTCAATGGATAATTATGAGATATAACACTGTCTAACTCATAAAATGGTGAGAATTTATGGCTTAAAAATGCTCACAAAATGGTGAGAGCATCACAAAGGGGTGACTAAGCTAACCTCAATGTAAATTGAGTGTTTCCTACATAGTCTCACAGGACCTCAAGTCACTATTATTTTGCTACACAAAAGGCATCTGACTAAGTACCAAAAAATTTAGGGATAGGTAAATGGTAAGGTAATGGAAATAATAATGGTAAGGTAATGCAACAATGCATGGTAAAGGTGTTATTCTTAATTTTCCCAAAGGTGGTTATAATTAAGAAATAACAAAAAATGTAGATGGTACTAATTTAACCATAGGTGGTTATAATTAATAACACGAATAATGAATGTAACAATAAATGAAAGATATAATTACTAGGACCACTATCATACTGATTTCATATACTATCACTCAAACATTTGTATCTAAAATAATTATTAGAACTTAATCTGTCGTCAGCCATTAAACGTGCCTAAAGTACAAATGAATTGAAACCAAGGAGAAAACATGATAGGAAGGGCTTAGGTAAAAATAACTAGTTGACAAAGATAGTCAAGGTAAGGTGGGAATGGTATAGTGTACAGTATAATTAGTGGGTAAAATGTGGCATAACTTAAATGATCCTTGTAGACAACAATTTGAGTCCTTCCATCATAAAAATGTTTGAGGTGAATTATGTTTATCAATTCATCAAGTTCATCTCCTTCTCGCATGGTGAGATTGTATTCTTTAGAACCATAGTTAGTAATAACTACATAAGGCCCTAACTAGTTAGGTTAGAACTTTCCCTTCTTTATCTTGGCTTTAACATTTTTCTAGTTTTATTTTAACACAAGGTCACCAAGCTCAAATTCTTGATGATTAATGTGCTGATTGTATTGGCCTCATAATCTATTCTGATAAGCCTAAAGGTTATTCAAGGCAGCCATGCATAGGTCTAACTCTTACAAATGAGCTACTTTGTAGTCTTCATCATCAATGATGTGTTGTAGTGAAATCTAGAGAGAAGGCAACTCGACATCAATAGGAATAATGGCCTCAGTACCATAAACAAGTGAATAGGGGGTAGCTCCTGTTGGAGTACAAAATGTGGTATGATATGCCCAGAGGGAATTATACATCTACAAGTGCCAATTATGACTAATGCCATTGATAATCTTCTTCAGAATATTGACAACAGTTTTGTTAGAAGCCTCAACTTAGCCATTGCCTTGTAGGTAATAGGTGGTATAGAAATATTGTTTGAGATAGTATTGGGTACAAAGTGCTTTCACATATTTGTTTTCAAATGATCCACCATTATAAGATATAATGTCAGAGGGAATACCATAATGATAAATGAGATGGTTAAATATGAATTTGGATATCTACTTATCAATTATATAAGTGAAGGGAATGGATTCTACCCACTTAGTGAAATATTCGGTAACAGTAAGATGTGTTTATGGTCATTTAAGGATGTAGGATTAATCTTGCCTATGAGTTTGAGTCCCCATGTTGAGAATGACCATGGTGTGGTTAGTGGTTTCAGTATCTTGACTAGAGCATGAATCAGATTCCCAATAATAACTAGTACACAACAAATTTTAGGCTAAGATTCCCTACTTGTGTGAGTTTCATTCACTCCTTCATAAACTTCCCTCAACGTTAATCTAAATTATTTTGAATCTAAATAATGAAGTAAAGTTCCATCATAAATTCTATGATACAAGGTAGTTCCAAGTAGAGAATAAAGAGAGACTTTGTGGATGAAGCTTTTTATTTCTTATGAGATAGGCCAGGTGGAATAATTTGGTCTTAGAGGTAGGAATATTGTTGGAATACTAGGGAGACATGGACCAAAAATGTCACAAACCATCACGATGACTTATTGTTCATATGACAACGCTAAGAGATGTTCCAGAAGAAATTGGTAGTCCTTGACTTTATCACCAATTCTATTATTGGCTCTAGGTATTAGTTCAAACTAAATATTGGTAATATGTTTTTTGAGAATATCGACCATGTATTTATATGGTACCAACTTCTCATCCTTAGTCTGGTACTGGTTTGTTACCTAATTGATTATTAACTGTGAATCACCGTGAACTAGTAAATGTTAGATGTTCCATTGTACTGCTTGATGAAGCCTTATAATGAGTGATTTATATTCAACCATGTTGCTAGTATAGGGGAAACTAATGAAAAATTACTTGGGAATAAGATCCCTTTATGACATGATAAACAATATTTCAATGCTTGAACCATGGGTGGTGAATGAACCATCAAAGTACATTTTTCATTATTCTACCTCAGTAGGTGCATCTTTAGATACTACAATCATAATGGCTTCATTTAGAAATCCAAATGTAAGAGGTTGAGTATCACAAAGAGGAGATTCAATGAGCTAATATACGAGTACTTGTCCCTTAATGGCCTTTTGATTGGCATATTCGATCTCAAACTCAATCAAAAACATGACTTGTAGAGTTATTTTAGAAAGTAGATATTTGAGTGGATCTACTTTGGTAATAATAATGGTCTTGTTATTCATCATGTAATGACATAAATTTTGGGCTACAAAAACCATAGCTAAACAAGCTTATTTGATCAGTGTATAATTGTGCTCATACACAACCAATGTTTGGCTTAGATAATACAAAACATGCTCTTTACCCTATTCATTGTGTTGTGCCAAAAGTGCCCCTATGGCATTTTCAATCACTAGCAGCTAAAGTAACAATGGCTTGTTTGGCATAAGTGGCAATAAAATAGGTGGATCGGTCAAGTATTCCTTCAGATGTGCAAATGCTTTATGATACTCTTCATTCCATGATAAAGTAAAGCCCTTCTTTAATAAGTGTGTAAATAGATGGCATTTATCATCCAACTATGATATGAAGCATGATGACACACTTACACTATTCAAGTGTATTTTTGTTTCTTGATTTGATCAATTAAATCATAACATCAAAGATGATAATCACAATTTCTCTTTTTAGACCTTCTGCTTGCTTGAAATCTTTTCACTTCATAAATCACCCACTCTTCTTATTTATTCCCATGTTCATTCTAATTTTACAATATACTTTTATAACTTCTAAACATTGGTCAATCTTATACTCACATTCAAATCAAAATATCAATGACAATTGTACACTTAAAGATACTCATCAAGGTTACATAATCCAATAGTCAAGTCCTCATATAATTTATTGAATTTGGATACTAAGATAGGCTCTCTTTTCGCAGGATCTTCAAACTTCTGAGACACTAGTAAATAAGGTCCCCCAATTATTATTTAATTAAATTATAAGTAATCTTATTTCCTTTTGAACTAGTGCCTTTTTCTACAGCTTGATTAGCTATTATATCAAAATGGATAATGTTTTGCATCATCCCTATAGACTTATAAAATGGGTAGAATTTATCATACAGAGTAAATGCATTCTGAGCTAGATTATATTGCAATAAGATGGAGAAGCTATAGACATCATAGAAATTACAAGATATAAAAACCTTATTTGACTTTATGTGGTTCGACTACATGAAATTGATCACCTTTTTTTGATGTCTCATATTCTCCCAAAGACATTTCAGCTTCTAAGTGCTAGTTGGGATTTATGAAGTTGACTTGCACTAGGATGTGCTCGGATTTCCTGAATCTCTTTCTAACTTGACAATAATTATAGATCCTCCCTTGGATATAGCTATTGAACCTTTATACAACCCTCTCGATTTGATCAAAACACACATATTTTGATTATTATAACCCAGGCAAACCCAAAAACTTAATTCATTTGCAATGCAAATCAATGTTAAAATTGCCTTCAAAAGAACATGCCAAAATTGAACAAGTGAATATATATTGAAGTGGAGTTTACGTTGAATCAAATATTATCAAAATTAAACCATTTATAGAATTCTAAAAGACACAGATCATTCGATGAAGCATTGAAGACCCCATCCAGTTTTGACCTACCAAGTACTTTTGCAATTCTTTACTCAGACTTCTTTTATGATATTAGCAACAATATCAAATAGTATTCTAGTAATAACCTTTATTAAAACTTCACAATCAAACTCATCGATTCCATAGAACAATCAATATGACTATTACTATCATAAACTTCTACAGAATGGTCACACTCTGCCTACCACACAAATATTCCTTAAAACATAACAACTTACTCATATGAATGGTTTCTACATGTGACTAGACCACTGTGCATGACTGTCACATTTTCCTTAAACCCGAGAAGGTGCTATTAAGAAAAATGATTGTTTATCACCTCTCCAAATATCATTTAGACCCCATGCTTAAGAAACCATGTAAGGAGTATCCATTTTATCAATAATTTAGCGCACGTCATTAAACCTGCAGGTCTAGAGTATAAAATTATGAGTAATGTGTCGTTAATGGATTTCCAATTGATTTACCAAATCGTATATTGCTTTAGAAATAATTATGATCAAAACTCACGATTTGATCAAAATTGTGACTAAATTTATAAACTCAGACCTGAAGATGACAACAAACAGATCTTCATCCTCTCAATGACAATTATTATTTTAAATAAGATCTATAACACTCTCCCTACATGTTTGATTTCTTACCTTATGCTCATGTATCAACACGTACGTAAAAATACACTCATTTTAAGACTGCATTCTGATAAGAAACCTCAATCGTTAGTGTATAATCTTACACATAGAAAATGAGGCCAGATTCATCAAACATCTAGATTCATAAATGAACAGAGATATAGATATTCCTTACAAATCTTAAAATCTTCTTTTATTCATTTTTATTCATTCTTTTTCCAATTATAAGGTGAAAAACTCCTCATATACAAACCTTCTACATTCTGGTCTTCTACATGCATCAACAACCACGAGACCTTATTCACTCTTCTTTTCACGCACTCCTTCACACTTTGCACATACAATCTCTTATATCCCTAACTATTTGCCTTATTAGACTTACTTCAACCTCATCTCTACGTAGTTGAAGATCTTATATTTAGATTGGTCTTAATAAAGACTAATATTCTCTCCATTTAGTCTTATCTATGTAGGATTTTTGTTTCACTTTGGGGTGATGAGGCTTTTTTAACTTTTTGATTTAATTTGATAACTTTTATAACGTGCTCTGACAAGGGTTTACTACATAGTTTGAAATTTTAAAAACTTATTTTTGGAGAGAAGCTCCAAATTACATATTTCAAGGATCTATACAACCAAATGAAGCTTCTTCAACATTATAAGTCACCTCTCAGATTATAAATATGTACAAACTAATCATTCACATGATCATATTTTGATGCTCCTCCATCATATCAACAAGATCTTGCCTTGTAAAGTTTAGAACTAATTTAAGGTAAATGGTGAAGGCATTTCAAAAATGGCTCAAACTTCAGCTAGATCAACTTCAATGCCCCTAAAGAGACAATGAAGCCTAAAATTTTTATAGAAGTTACCCCAAATACACACTTCTTAGGGTTCAACCTAACATTATACTCTTAAAGTCTCTCAAAGATTCTTTGTAGTATGGTTGGATGGTCAGCGTGGGTCTTAGAATTACCCATGATGTCATCAACATATTCCTTGATGATGTCATGCATCATATTATGGAAAATCATTGTCATGGCAAATTGGTATGTGGTTCTTACATTCTTAACTCCAAATGGCATCACCGGGTAACAAAATGTTCCCCACAAAGTGGTGAACACTATTTTATGTTGCTCTTCTAGTAAAATTCTAATCTAGTTATATCATGAAATTCCATCCATAAGAGAAAGCATTTCATATCTAGTCGTTGAGTCAACAATCATGTCAATATCTAGCAGAGTAAAGTCATCTTTCAGGCAGGATTTAATAATATCCTAGAAATCAATGCATATTCAGATACCTTTTAGTTTCTTACTTACTAGCATAATGTTATAAATCCATTCTAAATATTCAATTATTTGAATGCATATCATGTTTAAAAGTTTATCCAACTCTTTCTTGACTAGCATAGCAATATGATGATGCATTTTTCATAGCTTCTATTTAACTGGTTTGGCATCAAGATGTATAATAAGATGGTGTACAACCAAGGGAAGGTCCAAACCTGGCATGTTAGAATAATACCATTCAAATATGTCAACAAAATCCCTCAAAAGGGTTGTAGATACTTCACATTCATCCTCAGTGAGGGACACACCTAGTTTAATCCACTTTGGGTCCTCTGGGGTGCCAATATTAACTGTTGACCAATTATGACCCTTAAGGTCAACAAGTCAACCCCTATAGGTAAAAACTTGATTGTCATGTTTTTATAACCTAGTTTAAATCTTTTTCATGTCTTATGTGATCTTGAATAGCCTTTCCAAAACCTTATTAGCATTGTTTAAGGTAAATTTGGAGAAATTAAGGTAACATGTTATCTTTGTTTAGACTAGTTTAGTCATGTCATGGTGCAATGAGACTTGGTGAAGTGGTGTCATAGATTCCTATGCATCCTTAAAAGTCATATTTTACCCTACATCACCTTATACAAACATTTCACATGTACTTAGAAAGTTTAAGGTTCTTTTGTGAACTTTAAGGTAAGTTTTATGAAGGAAAAAAATGTTTTTTACTAACTCCAACATATGTCAAATCTCAAAAATGCAAAAAATACATAAAATACACTTTAAAAAGTTCTTGTAGGATTTACATAATTGCCATATATGTCACCAAGTCATAAAGTAGTTAGAATCTTGAATTTCAATGCTTAAGAAGTAGTTTTATGCACTTGTATGGACTTCAAAAGCTCATCTTTAGGTGAAAATGGTTTATATAAGTATCTTAAGCTGCTAAAAGTAATATTAAAGCTTGGGATCAAGTTTTACATCTAAGAGATGCATATAACTCTCTCTCTCCTCTATCACTTCCTTCACAAGCTCATAAAGGCAAAATTCAAATGCATGGTATGGCCAAGAGAGAGAAAATTAGAGGTTGAAATTTTTGTAAATGTTAGGGGTAAAAGTAAGCTTAAATTTTATGGAATTATTTTTAAAATTCATCTCCTTTCCTTTATGAAAAATTGTTAAGAGTGCAAGGAGGTCACTATGTCATATTCATTCAAGTAGGGTCTAATTTTTCTCATGTTTATTTACTCCAAAGTTCATTGGAGGAGAATGGATTTTGTGAGATGTTTTCAGAGATAAAATTACTCCTTTTTATTATTGTTTCATCAATCAACTCAACTTTATGAGGTGTATTCAATAAGGAAAATAGTACTTCAAGCATGTGGAACATATCACCCCTACTACAAGTTTTTGGGTTGGTTTGAATTATTGTCACTCTCAGAAGTATCCAAGTGCCTTGTCATTCATTTAAAATACTTCACTCTTAGATTATCCATGTATTCTCTCTCTAAAAGTGGTTCTTTGTAGATAGCCCTTCAAGAGATATCAAGTTTCTCACTCTTGAAAGCATGTTACAATTTATAAACTGTCTTTTACAAGTATGATTGCCAAGCTTGACCCAAGTGGTGACAAGAAATCAATATAAAATTTTAATACACCATCTAATATGATGGAATCCCAATGTAATGAAAATGGGACTCAATACACTCTCTAATAAGTACTTAGACAAGTTCATTTCACTCACAGGTCTGCAGGCTTGTAGGTGAATATTCATGGGTCTACGTTAAATATTAAAGGTGATTTGGAAATGGATAAATGTGATATAGACTCATAAAAACTCATTTGATATTGATTGACCCCATTTCGTCATCAAGGGGTATGAATGAATGAAGACACTCCAACTTTTATGCATAAACCTTGTATATGAGCTAACTTACTATAGGCTTGTATATGTGAATGAGAAAATTTGAGATTTTATAGGGTTAGTTGAAGTATATAGGACTATTGGGTAGATGATAATAATTAAAAATGAGTGGATATAACCATCAAGATGACTAAAACTCAAGGAGTTATCTTTAGTAGTCTATATATGCAAAAAGGCAGACCTACAATTTACAGACCTGTAGGTCCTCATTTTGGACAAGAGCCAATTGTTATGTAAATAATAATAGGTGTATAAATAAAATCAATGAAATTATAACAGAATACACAAATAAATGAAGATACCTAAACCATTTGAAAACCAAAATAGAGTTGAGTTGAAAGAATCTATAGGCTTAACACTCATACATAGGCATGTGTATGAAGATAGGAAGGTACAAGCCTATGAATGATATTAAAGGTTAATGGAAATTGTGGAGTAATGAAAAGAGTTTTCAAAAAGGTTCATAACTCTTAAACATCCATATCCTAACATTGAAGATCAATTCTAAAGCTCATGTTCAATTTCTTTTCAATTCATCACATACAACTATGCCTTGGAAGATATGAGCTAACAGGTATATACAAGTGAAGATGTAGGGATTTTATAAATTTATAGAGGGTCAGTGAAGGTTTATGAACTCCAAATATTTTTATAAATGTTATTGAGGTGTCCAATGAATTGTAGAAGAGTTCTAAACTCCTAAGACATAATCAAGACCCCAAAACTAACACCTATAGGCTGGCCTAAGTAAGACAGGCTATTTTTAAACTTGAGAAGAGAATGCCACCTACAGTAAGTGAGATGGGAGTTTATGTAATATCATATAAAAGTGATAGGAGTCATTTGAGGTCAAATTAAACATGTATAAGGTTTAGAAAAGGATGACCAAATAGGACTCTCTAAAACCCTACACACACAACCAATTAGGTTCCTACATGTTTGCTTGGTCAATTGTAAGAACGCTGCCTATTTTGAGAGACAAATGACCTATTAAATGAATTAATTAAATATGGGAATGTCTTATAATGATAATTTGGCTTTATTTAGTTCTCATAGTTAGTGAGAAAGGGGGAAAATGTTGAAAAACCTATTTAGGCCTAGTAAGCCTAACACTACATAGGCAAACCTATATGAATAGTCATGATAAATGTGGATTTTTTGGGGTATATGAGTAATATGAATACATTTATGAGTTAAAAATGATATTATAGACCCTACAAGACCATCTATAGGTAGGGGAAGGTAAGAAAAGTGGCACTTAAGCCTATAAAACCTCCTCAAGCTTCACTAGGTGAATGAATGGATTTTAAACCAAATCTTGTCTCACTTGGTATGATATTGATCTTGTGCATGAGACCTAGTGGTTTTAAATAATTATAATAGGTGTCACTTGAGTAAGGTACTATGTTGTTTGTTCTTGTTATTAGCTTGGATAGGAAGGTGCACTCACCAAATATTGTGTTAGTGGGTCTGACCTTTGTTCAACATATGGAATATTATAAAATGGATAAGGATATATCTCATATGTTATATCATCACCATATAGCTCTTGAAAAAAAGGGTCACTAGTAACAAATTTATCATAGTCTAGATTGTATATAGTCCCACTATTTGTATAACGATGCATGTTCAGATCTATGACTAGGTGTCTTGATAAGAAAAGGTCTAAAAATGGAAAAAAATCAAGGTCTTAAATAAAAAACCTTTAGCTCTATAAAAGAGGTCCAAAGGGTAAATAACTAAGCTAGGTCTATGGCAAAGGTAAAATAAAAATATGAAAACCATCTCACAAAGGTACTGATTTACCCAAAAGCAGTTATAATCAGGGATAAATGTGTCTAGATAAGGTAGAATAATCATGAACTAGGTCAAAAGTAAAATAATAATTTGCCCAAAGGTGGTTATAATAGTTAACATTAAAAATAAGGCTAGACTTAGAAACAAAGGTTAATCTAAAATAAGAACTCAAAAACAATCTAAATCTAAGGCAATTGGCTTAGATAAACTCAGTAAATGACTCAAAAAACACTATAATGCTAAGGTAATTGGCTTGAAATACACTCGGTATTTGGTTCACAATAGACTCTTGGACAAATATAACTATGAAATTTTAGAACTTAGAACAACAAACTCTAAATAAGGCACATGGAAACCAAACTTGGCACAAAGGATTCTAAAAAATTAGGCACACAACAATAAATAACCGCTAAGTCTAGGCAAGGGGTCCTTGGATCAAATTATAAATCAATCCAAATATCACAATGCAAACATAAAAGGTAGACTACCTAAGCCCAAATTAGATGAGGCTTTGGCATAAACCTAATTAGTTGAGGATTTATAATTTGAAAAATTGAGTTTCAAATTTAATGCAAAAGACTTGAATTTTCTAAGGTAAATGGGCTAGCCCAAAATGAGTAGCATAACCGTGTGTTTGAAATAAAAGGTATGAATAATTTTAGAACTTGGTTTCAAATGCGGTAAGTGTTTTAGAATAATTTAGGTAGCATAATAATGATCCTTCAAATAAATGGCATGATAATGGTTTTGGACTAAAAATCCAAGGTAAATGTTTGAAACAAAATGGGCAGCATAATAATGCCTCATCTAAACAAGTGACACACAAACAATTTTGGAATAAAACTCTGAGGCAAAAATGTATGGAAAAAAATGGGTAGAGTAACACCTCTTAGGTTAAAGTGGTGTGAAAATATGTGAAGTTTTTGGACTTGTTTCAAATTTGGAATACAAACAAATAATTTTAGTCTCAAACACACATGTAAATAAAAGAAAATAGAAATAAAATTAATGGCTCATCCTATCCCTAAAACTGATAAGGTGTGTGTAGCTTCTACCAAAGTTTTCACCAATATACCAATGCTTAAAATGAATTAAGTGTTAATGTAAAAATTAAAGAACAAGTGTAGGTAGAGTTTTTAAGCCTCCCTCTATCTCTCAAGTATTGGTACATGGCATGAACTTAGAGTGAGGATCACTCAACATTTGGCAAGCTATTCCACATCAAGTGGTTTTGACTAAAATTTTATAAGTTTTAAAACACACTAAATGGTCCCAAGTATGGCTAACACAAGGGCCATCACATCAATTGGGTTCAAATTCACTAACTTACTATGGAATGGTCTGGTCCTTTGCACAATGATTTTAGTCGTGTACTACTTAGTGAAGTCTAATGTTTAGCATGAACTAACCCAAGTTTTCATTAGGATTGGAAGGGTAACCAATCACTCTCAAGTAATCTCGGTATCATGTGCCCAATTTATATACCCCATCATGGATTGAAGTTAGTATGATACTGAGAGTTGAAACCCCAAGTCAACGCACCCCTAAAGAACTTATGAGGAAGAGATTAACTCTCACCCACAGGACAAATACAAGAAAATAAATAAATAAAAATTGGAAAGACTTTAGAGGTCATTTCTAGGTCACCCAAGTTAGTTGGAGCTTATGGCGAGAATATGAAACATTAGTTTCATTCTAAGATAAACAAACAAGGCAATAAACATAGTGTTTTTGGTCACCTGATTCCCTATAGGAGATGGGGGGAGAGCATACAAGCAAATTTTTTGGTTTGCCACAAACAAATAATTAAATCTAGAAACTTTTAAACTAGCTAATAAATAAAGAACATACAAAAAGAGAAAAATATATTAAGGACTCTAAACAAAAGTGGATGTTTTTTTAAAAAGCACCAAAACTCAAATATGAATGAATTTGTGACTCCTTGGCCTTGTTTACTCTTGTAAAATTGAAATGTGAAAAGATAAGTCTGGTTAGGTTAATTTTAATCACTAAAATGAAAGTGTATATGAGATTTAGAAGTGTTTAGGCCTTTCTTTCTCCACCTTAGTTCCTACAAAATGTTAGTAGGTTCTCTTGTCTTTAGTCCAAAAATCAATAAAAAACATTCCATTTTCAACTCTCGATTTTCTAAAAACACAAAGTGAAGTCATCATTTTTGTAATAGAGTGAAATCATCATTTCTAGAGAAGTCACTATTTTCCTATGACATAGACAAGCAAAAACTAGTTTTTGGTGAAGTCACCATTAAATAGTGGTAAAGTCACTGATTGGGCCTAGTGAAGTCACCGAATATGACTCAAAAATAGGTGAAGTCACTGAAATGATTTACAAATATACCTATCGAATATGTCATTTATTAGGGTCAATGTCACCATTTCTCTTTGGCAATGTCACCATTACACAGGTCAATATCTCCATTTTAAAGTCATTATTTTTACATAAATAAAGATCACAAATAGGGGACGAAAATGGAAAAGTCATCATTACATAGGGCAAAGTCGTTGTTATAAACAAAATAGAATGATAGGATTTTTAAGAACAAAACTCTAAACTTGAAGAATTAAATGCTCTTTTTAGGAAAACTAAAAGTTCTATATCATTCTTCTTGGCCATACAAGATGCATTATCCCATTAAGCATGCCATTATGTATCTTAGGAGTCTGAAGAGAACACAAATGTTGATTACTTCATTGTTAATGAAGATATTAAAAATTAGTGCATAACAATATAGTGAAACTAAACACTCTTGTTTAAGAACTAGGGGGAACATAACATAATGAACAAGATAAAAAAATAGAGATAAAAACCGACAAGAATTTTACATCCCTTATCAAAACTGATGTCCACTTGTTGGTATAGTTGATGTTCATGCTCAGTGTATGGCATTAGAGACTTCTATCAATGCTTCTCCATGTTGGTAGAACTTCTCCAATGTCCACTTGTGGCTTTGCTAGGCTTGTATTTGTTTGATGTGAATTTTGGTATTAAATGGGCATTATAACATTACTTTGATGGCTTCTTGAAGGCATTATTATAGAATAACCTTACACATAAAATTTTATTTGGGTAGAGTGAGGGAACTTGTATTTATAGGTCTTAAAACTAACTCTAACCCTAGGGAGGTTAGATTTAGTTCTAGCTTTGGTTGAGTTTAATATAATCTAGGTTGAGTTAGGTTAACCGTGGGTTGGGCCAAAGCACTCATGAAGTCTTGACAACTCATTTTCAAATATTTATGAGTCATGACAACTCAATTTAGATATTTTTGAGCTTGACTCACCTTTTTTGAATATTTAGGAATTAATAAATCACTTTATTAGCTCTTTTGACCTTGACTTCATATTTGGATAAAAAAATCCTTTTTTGATGAATGAAATTCACTAATTTAACTTAGAATTTTTACTTAAGAAAGTTAATTTAGACTTGATTTTTAATTAATATTGCTTAGTGCTTTTTGGCTTTTAGAAATTATTTTAAATGCTTTGAATTAATAGCTCGACAAGCCAAGAACATCAAATTACTAGGTCATAATTTGACTAAGGTTGAAACCAAACTAAGTTATTGGTGCATACAGGGTAATAACCCAATTAAGCAAGCCTCGTTACATTTCTAAGCACTTAAATCCTTTACAAATATGAATTTAGGCATTTAGGTGATTTATAGGCTTAAATTGCATTATTTACTAGAAATTGATCTAAATCCTGGTTTAGGCATGAAAGTGGCAAAAATTGAGTGTCTACAACTGCCAAATTCCCTTCCTCCTCATATTAAAAGGGGGGAATATAAGTGGGGGCATGTCATAAAGACATTACCTCCACACTTATACAATTCTTATAATTTTTAGAGTTTCATTATAGTTTACATGATTCAAATATACACGTGGGTCAGAATATTATACATTACATCTATTTTTACAAATTTGGAACAAATTTTCTCATATTTGTGATATATATTATGCATAGTTATAGGATATAGTTTCTTATATTTATGGCATATATTATACATAGTTATAGATCAAAGGATAAATTTTGATAGATACTTCAGCTTGAAATACATTAGAGGTGCATATGCCATGTAAGTGCACCAAAAATTAAAAATACATATTCAAACTTATTTATTAAGAAGCACTGATACTTTACTAATAAGCACCATTTTCATTAGGAAACTTCATTTTGAGGCTTTAGCTATCTATAACAATTGTCTCCCTTGAGTAGTGTGTTTGATAGTCAATGCCTTCAATGGCTTAACACTACTATTTTAATATTTGGGATGGTTATACCACTTAATTTAAATTTCATTATATTATCATTTGAGTTATGCAATTGAGATTTAATGATCTTAATGAATATGACACAAATCACTCTTGCACTAGATTGGAGGTATAATTACCTTTCAATCCCCCTCTTAAAACCTCCAAGGTTTAGTTTTGAACCTATTTCAGCGCCAATACTTCATAAGAAATCATCTTGACCAAAGTAAAGTACTAAGGGGAAACATGGTTGCATTGACACACATGCATACTCTTTCCTTTCTCTCATTCTTTTCAATTATTTCAATTGTGTCAAATTTTAGATTATATGCATTGATTTATACTATAACATGCTTTTCATTATAGGCCATACACCAAGAAAACACTCAAAGTGGCTCAAACAAAGGTAAGGTGTGTTTTACACACCCAAGTATGCATTTTTTCCTTTAAATTAGTGATTTCAACTTTATGCATTACTAAATTAAAGGGAGGGGGGAATATAGATACTAAACTATGATATATATAGCACCTTAGTCTTGTATACTTGAACAATAACTATCATGGCTCCACTCTTAAGTTCTAGATCTCTTTATTGCCAAAAGGATTGCATTCACCATCCCACTGTGCCTAACTACTTATCTTATGGTTTGACTCTATCATTTATGATGACCCAAATCTTCTACACTATACAAAAATCTTAAAACCTAATATATATCCTTTACTGTCAATTCCATATCCTCAATATCTTTCTATTCTGTTGAACACTTGCATCCCACATAGGGACACTTGCATCAACACAAGTGTCCATATTATTATAAAATGTCATGTCCTTAAAATTCATTCAATTCTATGGGTTGGCCCATTTTTTTTATATAACTCTACTATGATATATTTCTAAAAGGTGTGGTATAAATATAAATCTAAGCCTACTCATTATTTATCTATTAAATAACAAGCAAACACATATTCAATCTCACTCAATCGATTTCACAATTGAGTTTTACTGCCATATTCTTTTCTATTTCTATATCAATCATAGAAGTAGTCATATTACATGTCTAAAACACTCAAAGAACAACCCATGATTAATATTTTTCAACTTACAAACTAGATCATTGCATGCCTTTGTATATAATATATTAAACCCTTGTGCACACATAAGCCAATACCTAGGGAAGAAATACATATGTCTAAGGCCCTCCTTGAAGTATTAACTATATAAGTAGTGCTCATTAATAGAGAGGTCATTGAGGTCAGCTCGACATTATGATCCCACTAACCCATTTTTGGCAAGATACAAATACCTAAGGTAAAGAGCTAGGGTTTGATCCACATACAATCATCAACAACCTATGCATGTGAATACAATATATATGAGCATAAAGGTGACAGAAAAACTAAAAATATCCAAGTGGTCACTCCGCAATATAGTAAATATTATTTACCAGATAGTTCTATTGATATTAGGACACATACATCAACACAAGTGTCCCAAGGCTAATACAAGTGTCTAGGCCTCTAGAAATAATATTTCCAAAATATGATGAATAGATATTGAGCTTGCCCCTGCTTGTTTCCACCTTTGCACTTCTCAAATCTACTTTCACATTTATATATAAGCTAAGTATGATCTCTACTTCATGTTTATGTAATCAAACTAATATTTTGAATGTACTTTATATATTTAGCATAACTCAACATTTAATTCAAAATATTTATTTATCTAAGTTTTCAATTAATTAGCCTTCTATATAATAGTTTTATCCACCCTTGTGTATAGATTATTCTACCCCTTTAACCCTAAACCAAAATACATCTAAAAAAGGGTTAAATAAATAGTGAAAGCTCCCATAAAGATTACATGTGAATGGAATGATGAATAGATCAAGGGAAAGGATGTCAATATTAAACATTGTCAGCCATTTAATTATTTATTTTGAGTGTTTAAACATTAATATCATCTTAGAAAAACCCTCCACATGAATCATAATACAATTATATTAAAGGGTTTGTGATCTACCTAAGTTCTAATTATTTGATTATTGTGGAGATCCTAGTAGTTATTCGACCAATTATGTACTTTATTTTGGGAAATATTTAAATGATAAAAATTTATTATTAAAAAATTTACTCAAATTTTTAAAAGGAGAAGCCTTAAATTAGTTTAATAGTATTCTTAGTGATGTTTTACCTTACTTTAATGAGTTAGAAGAAGTTTTATTATCTAAATAAATAATAAGAATAAGGTTACTAAACTCACATTAGAATATTTCCAAAGCTTACAACAAGGTCATGATGAGCTTATTGAAGATTATATTTTAAGATTTAAGAATACCTTACAATAGACTTCCAACAATGTGGTGATAGAATCCAACCTCTTGTTAAAGAGGATTGGAGAAGCGACTACGAGTGTAAGAGTGATTTTGTCGATACGTGGGCATCGAAAGAGGAGATCAATATGGTGGGTGGTTTGAGGTGATGTAACTCGTAGTGCAAGTAGCACTCCCCCAGTGATTAGACAAATCTTGCAAGTGTTGAAATTTGAGTGCCACCTTTTTTGTTTGAGATTGAATTTGTATAGGAGTCAAAGAAATAAAAATTACTTTGTCATTAATATATAACTCAAAAGATGGTTCTTCATTAATAAACATAATTGAATTTCTAGACTTTCATAGATAAAATAAAATTATAGCTCTAAATAAGTTCTAAAGAATAGAAAGATAAGCTAGCCATTGAGCATTATCCCTAAAGAAAATGATACACCAAGAGAATGATTCTAGGTGGAAAGGTTAGAAAATATTGTGAATTTAATGCCAAGTAGATTGAGCTTTTGGGCAAGTCCAAAAGAGGTGTTTGAATAACTTGGCTCTTGAACAAGCTAGACACTTGGGTTGTGTAATTTCAACCTCTAAAAGACACTTCCTAAGAGAAATATAAGCCAACCATTGAGCATTATCCCTAATGAAAATGATACGCCAAGAGAATGACTCTATGTGGAAAGGTTGGAAAATATTGTGAATCCAATGCCAAGTAGATTGAGTTTTTGGGCAAGTCTAAAAGAGGTGTTTGAATAACTTGGCTCTTGAACAAGTTAGACATTTGGGTTGAACAATCCCAACCTGTAAAAGACACTCCCCCAAAGGAAGACCTTGGTAAACCATACACCAAAGAAAGTGAGCGAGCTTGGGCTTGAGTTTAGAATTGTAAATTCTATTAAATCTAGTGATCCAAGACCTGGGTAAAGAATTTGAATTCCAAAGCTTATTTAACTTGTCTAAAGTTGATGTGAATGAACTCATGATTTGATAAATGAGAGTGTCATAATTGCTAAATATTTTCATTGATGATTAGCATGAATCTAATATACTTTAGATGAAATTAGTTTTTCAATTTTATATAATATTTTTATTTATGATCATCATGAATTTAATTTAATTTAGATAAATTAAATTGATTTTTTATTTTATAATTCAATTAATAATGATTCTAATTTTATTATGTTTTAAATTAAATTAATTTGTAGTACCAAAAATGTTATTAGTTTAGTTTATATATGTAAAGGATGATTTTATAATTATCTTTATTGATGGTAACTTTTGGAAACTAAGTTTAAGTGTTTAATCGGTGTGGGAGTATCTGTTTTTTTAAATATATAGATATATAACAAACGTTAATATTTAAAACAAAACAAACACTAATATATATATATATATATATTTGACGAATCCTTAAACTCGATTGTCGTTCTAGCCTTATGTTAAATTAAGGATGAATTTTGATTTTTAATATATTATTTATTTAAAGAAAACTTAATTTATTTGTTTAAATTATTTCAATAATAATTTAAAATTTTAATAAAATTTATAAAATATATATTAAATTAAATTTATTTATAAAATAAAAAAGATGATTTCAAAATCATTTTTATTAATGACAACTTTTGAAAATTTAACCAAAAAAATTTAAATTACTATAAAAAAAATATAAAAATATAAAAAATCAAACCAAAAAAGTTGTAACTAAATTTAAAAAAATGGTTGCTAATATAATATTTGTTTAAAGAAAATTTATTTGTTTAAACAATTATTTTAATAATGATTTAAATTTACAATAAAATTGTAAAATTTTATTTAATTTCTTTAAATAAAATTATTTTAACAACCATTTAGATTCACAATAAAAATTTAAAATTTATTTAATTTTCTTGATTTAAATTTTTATTAGTTAAATATCCTAAATATTATTGTATTAAAAATTGTATAATTTAGCTTTCCAAATATTTTTGAAATTTCTAAAAAAATGTTGAAGAATTTTGGCTCTTGGCATCAACATATAGGCATGAAACCTATCTTCCTTATATCTCCTAGTGCTCCGTCTCCCTCTACGAATGGTTAATTTAGAATGACAACTCCTTTGATCTCCTCTATTCATGCCCCGACATAGTAGGTAAATGTGAATGCAAGTGGTTTGGGCATTCCACTGATGACATAATTGGGGGACATTTTATGGCTATATTAGGGTTTTATCGAGAGAAGGCAGTAGTATCTCTTAATAGAGACAGGTCTCATGGTGCCCTAGATTGTCTCACTTCCCCTTCAATAGTTGGCCTTGGATCTGCAATTCTGGATGTGGAAGGTTTGGGAAAGATAATCCAAAACCTTCGCTCGAACAGTTTTTCAAGGGTAGCAGGTTGAGCCTCCAATTTTTAAGATTTCAAAAATGGTAAAGAACACACCAGTGGTGTCATTCGAGTATGGCACTTTGGAGGAAGTGATTAGAAATGAGGTTTGGTTTGCCTCCTAGGGCTTAATTTATAGATTTGACAATCTTTGGCTGAGCCTTCCTACCCTACACCAATGGATCTTAAAATCATGGAAACCTTTTTTGGAAGACAACTTGGAGATCTACCCCTATGCTAGGGGCTTATTTATTGTTGTTTGTGATAGCCTGGTAAATTGAAATAAGTTGGCTCTTGTAAAACACTAGTCTTGGGATCAACATCTCCTCATTCTAAAACCCTAGAGCCCTTATTTCAATTCTATGCTAAAAAATCTTGTTGTTAGGCCTATCTGAGTTCAATTGGCATATTGACTACTTCAATTTTGGATAGTTTCATGTCTTTCAGCCATTGGTGGTTCTCTGGGCAACATGTTGGTGATCGATACTTCTACTTCTAGATTTTTTGCACTACCATTGCACAGATTTTAGTTAGTTTAGATGTATCACATGATCTCCCAGCTTCCATTTAATTAAGGGTTAATGATTAGTGATGCATTCATCCCTTAATCAATATTTGTCAAGTTACAAACTAGATCATTGCATACCTTTGCATATAGTATATTGCACCCTTGTGCATATACAAGCCAACACCTAAGGGAAAACTACATATGTCTAAGGCCCTCCTTGTAGTATTAGCTATGTAGGTAGTACTTATTGAAATAGGGGTCCTTGAGATCAGATCGACACTGTGAGGCCACTAATCCACTTTTGGCAAGGTACAGAGACCTAAGGTGAAGAGCTAGGGTTTAATCCACATAAATCATTGATATATTGTGTATGTAAATAAAATATGTATGAGAAAAAAGGTGATAGAAAGCCTAGAAAGCTCCAAGTGGTCACTCCACAATATAGTAAATATTTTATGCCAAATAGTTCTGTTGATATCAGGACACATTCATCGATGTAAGTGTCCCCAGGCTAATGCAAGTGTTCAAGCCTATAGAAATAATATTTTCAGAATATGATGACTAGATATTGAGCTTGTCTATACCTATTTCCACCTTTGCACTTCTCAAATTTGCTTGCACATTTACAAATAAGCTAAGTATTATCTCTTCTTCGTATTTTCAATCAAACTAATATTTTGAATGTATTTTATATATTTAAAATAACTCAATATTTAATTCAAAATATTTATTTATCTAAATTTTCAATTAATTAACCTTCTCTAGAATAGTTTTATTCATCTTTGTGTATAGACTACTCTACCCCTTTAACTCTAAACCAAAACACATCCAAAAAAAGAGTTAAATAAATAGTGAATGCTCCCATAGAGATTACAAGTTAATGGAATGGCAAATAGACCAATTAAGGGAAAAAATGTCAATATTAAACATTGTCAAGCATTTAATGATTTAGTTTGAGTGTCTACACATTAATATCATCCTAGGAAAACCCTCCACATGAATGATACTATAATTATCTTAAAGGGTTTGTGATCTGCCTAAGTTCTAAACATTTGATGACCATGGAGATCCTAATAGTCATTTGACCAATTATGTACTTTATTTTGGGAAATATTAAAATGATAAAAATTTATTATTCAAAATTTTAAAAAGAGAAGCCTTAAATTGGTTCTATAGTATTCCTAATGGCATTTTACCTTACTTTAAGGAGTTAGAAGAAGTTTTATTATCTAAATTTCATAAGAATAAGGTTCCTAAACTCACATTAAAACATTTTCAAAGCTTACAACAACATCATAATGAGCTTATTAAAGATTATATTTTAAGATTTAAGAGTACCTTACAATAGACTTCTAACAATGTGGTGATAGCATCCAACCTCTTGTTGAGGAGGAGTGGAGAAGTGATTGTGAGTGTGAGAGTGATTTAGTTAACACGTGGGCATTGAAGGAGGAGAGCCATGAGGTGGATGGTCTGAGGTGATGCAACTCATAGTGAAAGTAACACCCCCCCAGTGATTGGACAACTCTTGCAAGTGTTGAAATTTGAGTGCCACCTTTTTTGCTTGAGCTTCAATCTGTATAGAAGTCAAAGAGATAATAATTACATTGTCATTAATATATAACTCAAAAGATAGTTATTCATTATTAAACATAGTTAAATTTCTAGACTTCTTAAGATAAAATAAAATTATAGCTCTAAAGAAGTTATAAAGAATAGAAATAATAAGCCAACCATTGAGCATTATTCCTAAATAAAATGATACGTTAAGAGAATGACTTTGGGTGAAAAGGTTCTAGAAAATATTGTGAATCCAATGCTAAGTAGATTGAGCTTTTGGGCAAGTCCAAAAGAGGTGTTTGAATAACTTGGCTCTTGAACAATCTAGACACTTGGGTTAAGCAATTCCAACCTGTAAAAGGCACTCCAAAAGGAAGACCTTAGTAAATCATACACCAAAGAAAGTGAGCAAGCTTGGGCTTGAGTTTAGAATTATAAATTCTATTAAGTTTGGTGATCCAAGACTTAGATGAAGAATTTGAATTCCAATGTTAATTTAACTTATATAAAATTGATGCAAATGAATTCATAATTCGATAAATGAGAGTGTTATAGTTGCTCAATACTTTCATTAATAATTATGATGAATCTAATGTACTTTAGATGAAATTAATTTTCTCAATATTATTCAACATTTTTATTTATAATCATCATGATTTTAATTTATTTTAAATAAACTAAATTAATTTTTTATTTAATATTTTAATTAATGATTATAAATTTATTATGTTTTAAATTAAATTAGTTTGGAAGTCCAAAAATGTTGTTAGTTTATTTTATATATGTTAAGGATGATTTTTTACTGACGATAACTTTTGGAAACTAAATTTAAATGTTTAATGGGTGTAGAAATATCTATTATTTTAAATATATAGAAATGTAAGTATGCTAATATTTAAGAGAAGACAAATATTGATAATACCAAAATTTATATATTTTTCTAAACATTTGACCAGTCCCTAAACTAGATTGTCGTTCTAATCTTGTGTTAAATTTAGGAAAAAAATTGATTTTCCATATACTATTGATTTAAAGAAAACTTAATTTATTTAAATTATTTTAATAATAATTTAAAATTATAAAAAAAAATTAAATTATATATTAAATTAAATTGATTTATGAAATCAAAAACATGATTTTAAAATCATCTTTATTAATGACAACTTTTAAAAATTAAAAACAAAAATTATTATTATAAAAAAATAATAATAAAAAGCAAATAAAAAAATTGTTACTAAATTTAAAAAATGATTGTTTATATAATATTCGTTTAATGAAAATTTATTTGTTTAAATATTTATTTTAATAATAATTTAAATTTACAATAAAATTGTAAAAATTTATTTAATTTTCTTAATTTTTTTAAATTAAATTATTTCAACAACTATTTAGATTCATAATAAAAATATTAAAATTCATTTAATTTTATCGATTTAAAATTTTATTAGTTAAATATCCTAAAAATTATTATATTAAAAATTGTATAATTTAGCTTTCCAAAATATTTTGAAATTTCTAGAAAAATGTCGAAGAATTTTGGTTCTTGGCGTCAACCTATAGGCACGAAACCTTTCTTCCCCAAATTTCCTGGTACACCATCTCCCTTTATGGATGGCTCATTTAGAATGACGGCTCCTCTGATCTCCTCTATTCATGCCCCAATGTAGAAAATAAATATGAATGCAAACTATTTGGGCATTCCATTGATGACAAAATTGGGGGGACATTTTAAGGCCACATTACGGTTTTATCGAGAGCAGGCCATAAGATCTCTTAATAGAGATAGGGCTCATGGTGCCCTGAATTGTCTCACCTCCCCTCCAACAGTTGGCCTCAGATTTGCAAGTCTAGGTGTGGAAGGGTTTGGGAAGGATAAGCCCAAAACCTTTGCTTGAGCAGTTTTTCAAGGGGAACAACTTGAGCCTCCTGGTGTTAAGATTCTGGTAGTGGCAAAGAACACACTAGTGGTGTCATTTGAGAATGTCACTCTAGAGGAGGTGCTTAGAAATGAGGTTTGGTTTGCCTCCTAGGGCTTAATTTACAGATTTGATAGTCTTTGGCCAAGCCTTCCTGCCTTGCACCAGTGGATTTCAAAATCATGGCAACCTTTCTTGGAAGACAACTTGGAGATCTACCCCTACACTAGGGGCTTCTTTATTATTGTTTTTGATAGCTTAACAGATGAAAATAAGTTGGTTCTTGTAAAACCCTGGTTTTGGGATCAACATCTCCTCGTTCTAAAACACTAGAGCCCTTCTTTCAATCCAATGCTCAAAAATCTTGTTGTTAGGCCTATCTGGGTTTGGTTTCCATACCCATGGCTTCAATTTTGGGCCGATTCATGTTTTTCATCTATTGGTGGTTCTCTGGGCAATATGTTGGTGATCAATGTTTCTAATTCTAACTTTTCTCACACTGCCTTCACTTGGATTCTGGTTAGTTTAAATGTATCACATGATCTCCTAGCTTTCATTGAATTAAGGGTTAATGACCGAAGCTGGAGACATCTAATTCCTAACACCATTTGTGTTGAAATTGTTAATCTTACTCGAATTACACTCAAATACACATTTTAGGTCAAAATCCATAAAACATCCTAAATGGTTCGAACTTGTCATTTACAAAAGCCATTTCAAGTCAAAGTATCCCTAAATAGGGCAATGCATTTTATGGGCCAGCTAACTTTGATCAGATCATTTTGAGTCAAAATGACCATTTCACCATTTAGTGCTTTGGATCACTCATTTCTTCTAATTCATTAGTACACATCATGTACCTTTGTTATTTATTGTTGACAACATCCTAAATGGGAATACGATTCCAATGCATCTAGCGTCACCTTCTAATTCCTTCTGAGTCAAATTACGACCTAGTAATATGACTTTCTGACTATTTTGATTAGTTGTGGGTCAATTTTTAAATAATTGCATAAATATTGATTAACCTTATTTAAGGCTAATTAATCCAAATTAAAATCTTAAGTGGATTTTCCATGAGAGTTGTTGAATATTTCTTTTTGAAAATTAATTTTTATTATCTGTATCACCTAGTGACATCATCTATGGGGTGGCATCCATCAAGCCATAAGTGCATAAAATATAAGGATTATGGGTCACCCATGCCTAGTTAATACCTCCCATGCCTCTTCAATGCCCCTTCTTCCAAGGTCATCTTGAGGATAATTATGGATTTAATTCCAAATATTAGGATTATCTTCAGCCACACATCTTCATCTCAAGATGGAAGGTTAAGGTTGATCCTGACCAATCTCAAAAATCTATAAATAGAGAGGCCATGGACATCATTTTAAAGCTATTTTGGTGCAAGGTTATTATGCTCAAATATCTTCAAAGCTTGAACATTACAAAGTTATAATGCTAAATTATTTCTAAAAAGCTTCATTGATAGGCTAGTTTAGTGATTCCACATCAAGAGC
The DNA here is from genome assembly GCA_037957365.1 of Torreya grandis. Classification (NCBI taxonomy): domain Eukaryota; kingdom Viridiplantae; phylum Streptophyta; class Pinopsida; order Cupressales; family Taxaceae; genus Torreya; species Torreya grandis. Next base: position 1,480,294 of record JARHVA010000023.1, on the reverse strand, counting down.
CTAGGTTTTGTGGAGTGTCTTGAGGCATTGGAGGAGCTTACCACCATTGTTAACAAAGACAAGGATGCTTGATCAAGGGAGAACATGTTTTTGAGCCACATGGGCATGGTGAATCCATTTGGAAAGGTAATATGGTGTTTCTTTCTTTCATTTGTTTCTTGCTATCCTTTGTAATTCTCATAGGAATAGATAGGCTTGGTTAGTTAGTTATTTATGCATGTTTCATGGTTTATGGACTAATGCTTGACTAACTTGCTTTGTAATCCTCTCTACATCTTGGCACACCCAATGGGACAAGACGCATCTCACACCTAAAGGAGATCCTTTTGCAACCTTAAAAAACTTATTTGAGCTTTTAAAACTCTTGTAAATTGATTTTCTAACTTTATTTTATCATTTTTCGTTGCCACAGGTTTACATAGTAACCGAATACCGACATCAATTACTTGTCTCAACCAATGTCAGTTAGCAAAACTGACATCATTTAGATCTCGGTTGGACATTGCTGACATTGGTGGTATACAACCGATGTCGGTCACTGTGTTTTCTTAAAAACACAAACTCGAGAGCTATTTTAAAATGCTTGGTTTAGGGTCATATGGACTCCATTTTGGATATATTTTTTTTTAAACCACATGTTTTCTCCTAAATTTTTAGAATTTGGCATTAGTTTAGCTTCAAGTTTTATAATTTTTTTACAAAATTTATAAAATCCATATAAAATGTTTCTAATCTAACATATTTGCTTTTGGGGTGATGCCTTAAGGGTACATAGGTAACTAGCAGATTTTAAGTTTGATAAATCATGTTTTAGAACATATTTTGCCTGCTTTAAAATGAATTAGGAACATTATTTTGGTGCTTAAAGTAACTTCTAAGGTGCTTAAATAAGTGTTTTTTTTGCATTAGTTTTCAAAGTTACAACTAAGACTAAGGGGTCAAATGAACACCACCAAAAATTTTATTTGGGTTTAAAATTGAACACATTTGTTAATTCTTGTTTGCAATAGTTGATTAGATTAATCTTGTTTGGAAAAAAGAGGAATGTTGTGTGTATGCTCTTCCATTTATCCCCTATAAGGAACCCTTGGAATCAAAAGCACCATTCCTATTGCAAATAGCCTAGTCCAAGGCTTAGAAAGAATGTCACCTTAACCACTCCCTAGAAACTCGCTAAAGTTTGGGTGATCTTGAAAACAATCTTAAAGTCTTTATGTTTTCGTGTTTTCTTTGTTTTTATGCAACTTGGCTTGCGAGGGGGACTTCATCACCTCCTACAAGTTTTTTAGGGAAAGCTTTCACCTAGGGTTTCATCTCTCGACATTGACTTCACTTGGCTCCTTTGGAGTTACACACGGGACGTAGTGGCACTTTGGACATCGCACTACACTAAGCGAATAATAGGATGTAGTGGTTGCAAAAAGGATTAGACCTTTTTGCAACAAGCTGAGTGATACAAACCTAAAATCTATGCTTTTCTTTTGTATTGTTTGGAGTGAAAGTCATTATGCAATTGATTCCCCTAGAACAATCAAAACTTGATAGTTTAGTTAACCCCACATGCCATACCCTTGTTAGGATTTGGATGATTATACTTAGTACATTTTGGTCATTATTTTCTTAGTATGCTTTGAGGTTAAAAATTGTTTGTTTGTTCATAAGCCATGTCAAAATCATGTATTTAAGTTAACAAGGGTAGCGTTATGCTACCCAAATTATGTCAAATATTTTTTGCCTTTGAGTTTTTGAAACATAACCATTGACCTCATTATTTGAGTATGCTTACGTCATTAGGCTAATCAATTTGGTTCAAGACTTGTTTACCATTGCATCAAAACCATTTATTTCAAACTATTTTGTATATACCATTTGGACCTTTATCTTGTGTCGTCATGCTGTCCAATCTTGTCTAGCTTGTTTGGTCCAATCCTAGTCTTCAACATTGCATTTTCAATTAGCCTTGTCAAGTTTGGATGCAAACATTAATTGATTTCTATTTAGACCTCAATTTATGGGGTTGGTACATAGATATTTTTATTTTGGGTTGCATAGCTTCAGTGAAATGATTACCCAATTTTGAACACTATTGATTGTTTGCTTGTTCGAGTGCCTATCCTCATCATTTTTTGTGACTTTGTTTGGGAAAACATAACCTTTCTTCAAAAAACTTTAATGTTAGACATTTGATGTTAGGTTGTTTACCAAATCTCGGCACAAACTACTTTTGAGATGTAGTTCCACCCCTTTAACCAAGTTGAACCAAGTTTCAACCATTTATCCTTTGGATCATTTTTTAGGGTTTACAGATCTTTAAGTCTTTTTGTTTTTAGAGCTTTCTTCATTAAATGCAGATATGTCTAGCTACACTTTTGGTACAGTCCTGGCTTAACCAACTTATGATAGAATGGCCACACAAAATGACTTTTATGACTTTAGTCAAGACCCCTACGGTGATAATATGGTTTGTGAGATAGATTTCTATCCACCTCATAAAAATCAGTCATGGGAACATGATCAAGATCCAACTTATGATCCAACTCATGATCGAAATGATTGGGTTTATCAAGAAGACTTGGATGCTTTGGCTTGTGTAAGTAATCAAACTCCACAACGTACCAAGATCACCATTTTAAGACCTCTTCCTTTGGTTCACATGAGCAACCAAACTAAGAAGCATCTAGTTATTACCATTATAGAACCTCCTCCTTTGATTTGCACGAGCAACCAGACTAAGAAACATCTAGTCATTACCATTATAGGACCTCCTCCTTTGATTTGCACGAGCAACCAGACTAAGAAGCATCCAGTCATTACCATTATAGGACCTCCTCCTTTGATTTGCATGAGCAACCAGACTAAGAAGCATCCAGTTGTTACCATTCTTGGCCTATCACTAGTTTTTGATGAACCTATTGTTGAAAAACCTCCATCTGATGAACCAATTATTTTTGATCCCTTCTTCAATAGTCTAATCTTTGGAGAGTTCATTATTGAACCACAAGCCATTATTCTCGCTAAACCAAATGTTCCCCACTTTATAAATTATGTGCCGATCTTCAAGCCTAAACAAGAACCATTACCTCTTCAAAAACCATCTTATGAGGATCAAAATGTGTTTAAAGTTGATCTTTTGCAACCAATTGTGAGCCAAAACCAAAATGTTATTATTGAAACACCCATTTATAACAAGATAAACTGTGATAAGTTACCTATTCATATGTTACCCATTTTTAAAGAGCCTCATCTCCTTAACAAGCTAGTCTCAGTAGAGTTGTCTCTTGATCTTTTCCCACTCATTGAGGAGTCTCACTTTGATAGACATGATTTTGTTGAGACGTCCCTTAAGTGGTTCCCTCTTTTTGAGGGGCTTCACTTAGACGAGTCAGTCTATGTTGAACCCTTCCAAGATGAATCAATTTTTATTAAGCCCATTATGCCATCACAGGCCATTACTTGTCAAAAATTTAGCATTCAATAGAACATTATCAAAACAACCATATCAAATGAAGAATCAATATTAGAGTCAGGTTTTATTTTTAGACCAACATTGAATTTAGCATCAGAAATAGACTCAACATCAGTTACAACATTAGATTCAGAGTCCATTGCTTCAGAATCAGAGTCAAAAATAGATTAACATATTGGTTTATATAATATTGGTTACAAATGCCTTGCAGATCAATTTAAATATATTTGTGATCCTTATACAATTTTTGAGGGTGATTACTTTAGCATCAACACAAGTTCCCCTAGTATCTTCTATAAGGATTGTGCTGCCTTTCACCATCCCATTATTACCACCCAACATAGCCATTATATTGACATTCCACCTCCCCTAAGTGTCAATCATCAATGACAGAATCACACTTTGTTGAATTACATCCATGGTGACATAGTAGTTGAAGAAGAGAAAGGAGGCTAAGACAACATTCATGTAGCTAGAGAACACTCTCCTAGTGAAACCTTTTTGAAGGAGCTAGGGGATAATCAAACTCAAAACTCAGCATCTTCTAGTGAGACTTTTTCAGAAGTGCTAGAAGACAATCAAAGTCAAAAGTCAACATTCCTTAGTGAAACCTTCTCAAAGGCACTACAGGACAATCAAGATAATTTTATTAGTGAAAACTTTTTTTAGGCACTAATAGCTGAGGAAAAAAGTTCTTCATTTCTTGATGAAGATCAAATCAAAATAGCTTCCAATCTACAACCTAATCAAATGGTAGCTACTCTCAAGATCAAACAATAGAAAAATCTGGTGGTCCTATCAAGAGAATAAGTCTTCGACCCTACCACAACCAAAATTATGTCGAATTCAGCATCAGCTGCATTATGTGTGACTAAACATCCTAATCTTCATTTGCTTCCCCACCATTATACATTCTATTATCATCTACAATTCTATTTCACAATCAAACCTACCATCCATTATTTGTCTTTGTTTACCATCCATGGCCACACTTTCCTTTGTAGAGTCTACAAAGATATCTTGTCTCGATGCTTTAAGGAATCAAAATCAGTGACCAATGAAGATCACAAGAGCATTCTCAGTAACCAAATCTATAGGCCATTCTTGATAGAGCAGTTGTCCAAATGAGGTTTGGGATAACAATTAACATGATCAAGTATTATGTTTGTATCATTTGTTAATTAGGACGTGCATCTCCCCATCAACAAAAACAATAGAATCAAAAACTACACCTAGGCCAAAAACATGTACCATACCATTTTATTGTCATGCCATTGTCATTGTTACATATCCATTTGCCATTATAGATCCCAGCCATTCACCCCACCACTTGGGGGTAACCCTACTACTATTTTATCCAATCTATCTAGACCATCATTATCCTTAACAATGCCAATCCATCCTATTATTCTATTCCTATTTAAACCAAATCCTTTTTTAATCATCCTACCCAATCCTATTTTGATCCTGTTGTAATTATGTAAAGAAGTGTGTTCCTTGTCAGCAGAATGGAAACTTGATACATGCACCTTCCTTACCATTGCATCCAATTACAACACCATGGCCATTCTCAACATGGGGTCTTGATCTCATTGGGAAAATTAACCCAACATCTTTAGATGGCCATAAGCACATTTTGACTGCAATTGAGTACTTTACCAACAAGTGGTATCAGAGCCTGGTTGTAGGTTCAATCGCTGATCCCAACAAGTGGTATCAGAGCCTGGTTGTAGGTTCAATAGCTGATACCAACAAGTGGTATTAGAGCCTTGGTTACAGGTTATAGGTTGCTCACAGGGGTTTCTGCAGTGATTTCTGTTTGAGTGGGAGAAGCAATGGCAGAAGAAAGTAAGTTGAGAATGGAAAAGTTTAATGGCAAGAACTGCCAACATTGGAGAATGCAGATAGAGGACTATCTGTATCAGAAAGATCTCTACTTACCATTAGGTGGGATAGCAAAGAAGTCCAAGGACATGGAGGATGAAGAATGGGAAGTTCTTGACAGAAAGGCTCTGGGATCTATAAGACTGAGTCTGGCCTCCACTGTGATATATAATTTGTCACAGGAAAAAACAACGGTAGAGTTGATGACTACATTAGCAAATATATATGAAAAACTCTCAGCTTCAAATAAGGTATATCTTATGAAGCAGTTATTTAATTTGCATATGAATGAAGGTGGATCTGTTTCTACTCATCTGAATGATTTCAATGGAATTGTTAATCAGTTAAGTTCTGTCAATATTGTATTTGAAGATGAGATAAAAGCTCTTTTAATATTATGTTCTTTGACTGAAAGCTGGCATGGCTTAGTAATGACAGTTTCTAATATTGCATCTGCATCAAATATTTTGAAAGTAGAGGATGTTGTTAGTGTTATCTTGAATGAGAAAATACGCAGGAAAAGCACAGAAGAGACATCTGAGAACGCTTTAAATTTTGAGAGCAGGGGAAGGCAAAAAGAAAAGAGCAAGAGGAGATCAAGATCTAAGTCTAAGGTGAGAGGAAGATCCAAATCCAGGAATGGCAGGAAGCCACAATGCTGGAATTGTGGAAAAATGGGGCACATAAGCAGAGATTGCTGGTCAAAGCCTAAGGAGGACAATCAGCACGAAGGAAAGGAAGAAGCCAAGGTTGCAGGTATTGCACAAGATGCTTTAATTTTCTCTTTGCATAATAACATAGAATCTTGGGTATTAGATTCTGGTGCATCTTTCCATGCTACCCCTAACAGAGAATATTTCAGTGACTATATCCATGGAGATTTTGGAATAGTGTACTTAGGGGATGATGAGCCTTGTAAGATTACTGGCAAAGGTAAAGTGCAGCTGAAGATGCAGAATGGCAACACATGGGTGTTGAGAGATGTGATGCATGTTCCTAGTTTGAAGAGAAATTTGATTTCTGCAGGTAAGCTAGGTGATGAGGGTTGTACAGTAACTCTCACAGTAGATTCTTGGAAAGTGACCAAGGGTGCACTAGTTATGGCCAGAGGTAAGAGAGAAGGTACTCTCTATTTGTGTAATTGTGTTACTAACAAATCTCCTTCAGTTTTATCTACTTCAGATGTGGATTGTAAATTGTGGCACTCAAGGCTTGGCCACATGAGTGAAAAGGGGATGTCAATTCTTAAGTCTAAAGGTATGCTTTCAGATTTGAAAAGTATGGATCTAGAATTTTGTGAGCATTGTGTATTTGGAAAATAGAAAAGGGTTAGTTTTCTCAAGACTGGGTCTACTAAGAAAAGGCAAAAGTTGCAGCTTGTTCACACAGACGTGTGGGGACCGGCTCAGGTAGCCTCTATTAGCGGATCACGGTACTATGTTACATTCATAGATGACGCCACAAGAAAGGTATGGATCTACTGTATTAAAAAGAAATTTGATGTTTTTGAGACTTTTAAGATTTGGAAAGCTATGGTTGAGAATGAAACAGGCAGAAGATTAAAGTGCCTGAGATCTGATAATGGCGGTGAGTTCTGCAGTCTTAAGTTTAAATTGTATTGTTATACACATGGAATCCATAGGCAAAGGACGGTTCCAAGGACACCTCAGCAGAATGGTATTGCTGAAAAGATGAACAGAACTATCATGGAGCGTGCAAGATGTATGAGATTGCATGCAGGGTTGCCCTTAGAGTTTTGGGCAGAAGCAGTTGACACTGCAGTGTACCTGATTAACAGAGGACCCTCTACAGCTTTGGATGGTGGAATTCTAGAAGAGGCATGGACAGGTAAAAAGGTAGATCTCTCATATCTCAAAGTTTTTGGTAGTGAAGCCTTTGTGCACATAGATAAGGAAAATAGAAAGAAGCTTGATGCTAAGTCTATGAGGTGCACGCTTACAGGCTATGGCTCAGATGATTTTGGTTTCAGATTTTGGAATCTAGGAACTAACAAGGTAATCAGGAGCCGTGATGTTGTTTTCAATGAAAGAGTGATGTACAGTGATCAGATAAGGAAGCTGGATCAATCTGGGCAGAGCAATGGTGAATTGGACGAAGTTATGGTCCAAAATGAGCTCGCGAGAAAAATAAATAATCACTTGCAAGAAAACATAGAGACCGACGTCGGCAGGTTAGGAACTGGCGTCAGCAGTACAGAAATCGATGTCGGTCATACAGAGACCGACGTCGGCAGACCAGGCACCGACGTCGGCCAGTAACAGGTCTACAGGTGGCCGAGGTCGGTCACTGTTAGAAAATTTGGGTGGACAGATTATTGAGAACGAGTCCAAGACACCCACCAGGAGGTCTGAAAGGGTAAGTAAGCCTCCAATTAGATATTCTCCTTCCTTATATTATTTATTGCTAACTGATGGTGGAGAACCAGAGAGTTTTGAAGAAGCATTACAGGTGGAGTCCAGGAGTAAGTGAGAGCGTGGCATGGTTGAGGAGATGGAGTCCTTAAGAGAGAACCAAACATGGGATTTGGTTGAATTGCCAGCTGGTAAGAGAACACTGAAGAACAGATGGACCTACAGGTTGAAGGAAGGTGAGGATGGACAGATGACATATAAGGCCAGATTAGTGGTAAAAGGATTTGCACAAAAACCAGGTATTGACTTTGGTGAAATTTTTTCCCCTGTTGTTAAGATGACTTCTATAAGGGTTGTATTGTCTTTGGTTGCTTTTGAGGATTTGCATCTCGAGCAGCTAGATGTTAAGACAGCATTTCTTCATGGAGATTTGGATGAGGAAATTTATATGGAACAGCCAGAAGGATTTGAGGTCAAGGGTAAGGAGAAGTTTGTGTGCAGGTTGAAGAAAAGCTTGTATGGCCTCAAGCAAGCTCCAAGGCAATGGTACTTGAAATTTGATAGGTTTATGACTGAGCATGGCTACAGTAGGTGTCAATCGGACCATTGTGTGTATTTCAAGAGATTTGATAACGGTAGATATATTATTCTATTGTTGTATGTAGATGACATGCTGGTTGCAGGGTCTCACATGCAGGATATCTCTGAGCTTAAGGAGAAGTTAGCTCAAACGTTTGCTATGAAGGATTTGGGAGCAGCTAAGAAAATCCTTGGCATGAGCATTAGGAGAGACAGGAAAAATCACAGGTTGATATTGTCTCAAGAAGATTATGTGAACAAGGTGTTGGAGAGGTTTAATATGCAGGATGCAAAATCGACCAGATATTGCCCAAGCAGTGGGAGTAGTAAGCAAGTATATGGCCAATCCAGGTAAGGAACATTGGAAAGCGGTTCATGGATCCTTAGATATCTGAGAGGAACCAGCAGCAAGCATTTATGCTATGGAGGTTCAGATACTTCTCTACATGGTTATGTAGATTCAGATATGGCAGGGGATTTGGATGGCAGGAAGAGCACCACAGGTTATGTTTTTACTATAGGTGGAATGGCAGTTAGCTGGATATCTAAGTTGCAGAAGGTTGTTGCCTTGTCAACTACAGAAGCAAAATATATTGCAGCTACAGAAGCTAGCAAGGAGATGATATGGATGACACGGTTCATGGAAGAGCTTGGAAGGGAGCATGGGAGTTGCAGATTGTATAGTGACAGTCAGAGTGCAATCCATTTGGCTAAGAATTCAGCCTTTCATTCAAGAATCAAGCACATACAGCTAAAGTACCACTTCATACGGCAGGTATTGGAAGATGGTGAGTTGAAGCTGGAGAAGATCCATACAGACAAGAATCCTGCTGATATGCTAACAAAGCCGGTTACGAAGGAGAAGTTGAATCTTCATTCAACTTCTATTGGTCTTCATGATTGAGTTGAAGATGGAGGAGCTAGAAGATGTTGCTGTACAGGTTGGTGCAGCTGGTTTATCTCCAAGTGGGAGATTGTTAGGGTGTGGAGCTAAAAGCTTCACCAAGGAGCATACTAAAACAGGTTCGGGTCTACACAGACGCCGGCGTCAGTCAGGAGCGACCGACGTCGGTCAGTAGCAGTTGTAGAGGCGCCGACGTCGGCAGTAGGGTCGACCGACGACGGTCACAGGCGAACAAGCAGGAACCGATGTCGGTTACCTATGTGTCCAGAAAGCGATTTTTGTGGACAGAAGCGAGTGTTTACATGATGAGTTTGAGTTGTAGTCTCAAGCTCGCGTCTCTATTATTAGCAATATTATTTTTTGAGCCCTTGTTGAAGAGGCTTAACTGTTTGTTGTAAGAGCATGCTCAAGTTTCATATTTCTATATGTAGGAAAGATCTTCTTAGCTTAGTGTAGTAGAGAAGAGTGTATAACTGTAATAGTAGAACATTGTGAATGTTTGAAGGACAGTACAGAGTTGCATCAATTCAGGTTGTTGGATTTGAGTGTACTTGAGAGAGAGCTCTTAAGGAATAGAGATCTAGTGAGAGATCTTGTGTGCATCTGAGAGAGGTGTGGAAGAACGAAGTTTCTTCATTGTATTCCTATTGTAAAGAGTTTTAATACAAGTTTTCAGGGTGTTTTCTTGTATATCTTGTTCTGTGCTATTTATCATTTCAGTTACTTATCTATCTGATTTATTTCCGCATTTATTGCTGTCATAATTGTAATCTATTGTTGGTTTGATCCCCCAACATGTTCCTCGTCAGCAGAATGGAAACTTGATACATGCACCTTCCTTACCATTGCATCCAATTACAACACCATGGCCATTCTCAACATGGGGTCTTGATCTCATTGGGAAAATTAACCCAACATCTTTAGATGGCCATAAGCACATTTTGACTGCAATTGAGTACTTTACCAAATGGATTGAGGCCATTGCTCTCACTTATGTTACTGAGAAACAAATAGCCAACTTCATTCATTAACATATCATCTGTCAATATGGCATCCCAACCCATATTATATTTGATAATGGCAAATCCTTTGTAAACCAAGATGTGAAAGCTCTTTGTGAAAAATTCAAGATCAAGCACAAGAAATCCACTCCATATAACCCACAAGGCAACAGACAAGATGAGGCATCAAATAAAACCATTCTATCCATCTTAAAAAATATTGTCAATGATGTTGGCCGTAATTGGCACTTGTAACTTTTTCCTACCCTCTGGGCTTATGGAACCAATCATCACACCCCAATTGGAGCTACTCCATACTCCCTTATTTTTGGCATTGAAGCTATCATCCTAGTCAAGATTGAGATCTTGTCATTAAGAATATCATTGGAACACACTGAAAATAATGAAGACTATAGAGCCTCACATCTAAAAGAACTAGAACTTCTTGATGGTAAGCATTTGTCTGCCCTAGAAAACTTGCAGGTCTATCAGAATAGATTACAGAGAAGCTACAATAAATGGATTCTCCCTCAAGAATTTGAGATTGGTGACTTAGTTTTTAAAGAGAACCAAAAGAACACGAATATTGAACCCAAAAAAAAGGCAAATTTCAATCTAATTGGTTAGAACCAGACATTATCACGACAAACTATGGATCAGGAGCATATCAATTGGCTAAACCTAATGGTGAAGAACTTTTGGAGCCCATGAACATCATACACCTTAAGATATTCTATGCATGAATAGCTTTGAACCATTATCTATAAGACCCCTGACTTAGGGGTAACTTGTGCTTTCATAATTTTATCCCACCCTTTTATCTTACCTTGAGCGCATTTTATACTACCTTGGTCCACTTTTCATGAATTCTGACGATAAAGGCTTTTGAACTCTTGGCACTCTAAACATATTCTTCATCCCATTCTAGATTGCTCTCTTCAAGAGGCATATTCTTTGTTTTGTCTAGGACATGTTATAATCTTAAACACTTTTTGTCCCTTGATCAATATGATCTCAATTATGTCTCATAAGCATTATGAACATCTTCAGTAGCAGTTCTACAAAGTAATTAAGCCAGGACAATCTTGTGTAGCTTTCAACAGGTGAACAGTCGCATCTTTTTAGTATAAATATTTTGCTACTTTCTTGTTTTATCAAGATTCTCACTCTTGTTGATTTATGAGCATGGGTCATTGCAGCTAGCTTAGCTATCTTATTGGAACCTCTACTCTCAAGACGTGCATCTCCTCGACTAGATGGTCCCACCTTATGCATTTTTTATCCCAAAAATATCAAAAACATTAGAATACTTTGAAAATATCAAAAACATCAGAACATGATCCACAAAAGAACAAAAACATTGTCTCATGCTTCTATACATTTGTACATTCCCATTCTACCATCCCACACTCTCACTATTTTGTGAGCAATTATTAAGTTTGAATGCTCTCACCATTTTGTGAGCAACCTAAGCCCACGCTCTCACCATTTTGAGAGTAACTATTAAGTTTGAACACTCACCATTTTGCAAGCAACTGTTAAGATTGAATGATTTTGCCATTTTACAAGCATAGAAACACCAGTTCATTTCATCTTATCATATGCACTTGTCATTTTATAAGATCATTCTTTCTCATTTCATCAGCTTCTTATTTGCTAGACCATTCTCATTTTTTTCATCTCTTCCATTTCTTCTATAACATTAATCATGCTAGTTTGATCATCATTTTCCTTCTATCCCATTTTTTGGGAGAACTACATTTGGCCTAAAGTTCATGTTGGAACATGCATCCATGGAACTATGTAGGCAGCGTCCACTTGTCTTATACATCTGGAGTCAGCTCGACCAACCCCTTCCTTTTCTTCTCTTTTCCCATTTCTTATATCATCATTCCTCTTCAATTAGGGAACAATTGTTGTGTCATTATTCTTTGTTATGATGTGGTGGAAAGTAACGCCTCTACCGCACATGCATGAAAATTTATTTTTAAACTGCACTAACTTGGTTTTTTATTTGTGTGTGTTTATTTGAGTTTTCTTGGTGTTTTGTTGTGCTTTCACACCTCTCCTTTTATTTTTTTATTTTTTTTTCTTTTTATTATTTCTCACTCCATTCTTGGTCTTGTGTTTCTTTGTCTTGTTTTACTGTTTGATTTTGCTTTTTTCTTTTGTGTTCAAGAATACCTTGATGGTCCACATGGATCTTGATTATTCATATCTTCGTCTCATGTCGTTAAAATGTTCTTGCCTTTTGTTTTTAAACATTTTTTGTTTCTACTTAAGTCTTGATAGATCATATCTTGATTTCAAGTTAGGGTCATTTATGTTTATCTTTTTCTTTGTTTTTATTTTTTTGTTTAAACGTAAATTGTTGTAACTCTAGTTTTGGTCATTCTTTTACCATTATCCTTTGTTATAGATATTCACATTTGAACTGACTCAACGCAATTGGAATCTTATGTCATTCCAAGTTATTCATACTTATGATGCCTAATTTATTTTGTTATAGCAAGCACTTTGTGCTTAGGTCTCAAGTCTTAATGTCAACATCATCTCCAATGAACGATTCTCAGAAACACTTTACAAAACCTAGGCTCATGATGTGGAATTAGGCTTCTAAGTAGCATGCATTTTAGTACTCAAGTTTATGCTTAGACGTGCATCTCTTTGGATACATTGTGAGTCTAATCAATTCTTGGTCATTTTTCATTATTCCTCATTCTATTCTCTCCCAAACTTGGGTGAACTACATTGGCCTGAAGTTCATGTTGGAACATGAGACCATGGAACTATGTAAGCAACGCTCAATTTCTATTGAGGTCAACTCGACTATCTCCATTCTTTTTTTCATCTCTCTCATCACTTTATGCATTCTTATATGCTTGGTTTTATATGGCTTTTTAAGCCATTACACCATTGCATGTATGTTTGCGCCCACTCACTTTAACCTATCTTTTGGGTTATATATTTGAGCCATTCTTTCTTGCCAATTGCCCATGTTGGGGCCAAACATTTGAACCACCGTTTGAATCAAATCAAGCTCTATAGGGGCAAAATCATTCTTTATTTTTTATCAATGATCAAGATTCACCCTACTGGGGCACACCTATTTTATCACAATCACATTTGCTCTACTGGGGCACTTCTTATTATCTTCTCTTTGGAGACCCCATTCTAGTGGTGCTTCCCTTCTTAAAGCAGAACATTCTCCCTTTTCCTCTAATTCCAAGCTCTCCACATTAAAGCCCATGATGAAAATATTTTAGTGTGCAACTTGTCTCATAATTGATCAATGTCGTAAGCGCACAACTTGTACTCTCAAATTGGGTATGTTTACAGTGTGTCCCTTACATTTATGGATTGTTTCTTTCCCATTCCACCCATCTCTGGGGCCTATTATACCTCTAATTATATTTTGATCATTGATGGTAATCACGTGTGAAAGTATTAGCTCATTTGGATGTGATCTTTTCTCTGGATTAATCTCTCACTTTCTCTCTTTTCGAGAGTTTATCCTTCTCTTTCATCCTAGTATGTCCTCTCGAGGGGGCATCATGGGTCTATTCTAATTTCTTATTGACAACTCTTTTCTTTGAAAAGACGTTGCTTCCTCTGAATATCTCGCTAGCCTTCTCAAATAGGAGAAAAATGTAGACATCTAATTTCTAACACCATTTATGTCGAAATTGTCAATCTTTACTCGAATTACACTCAAATGCACATTTTTAGTCAAAATCCATAAAATGTCATAAATGGTTTCAACTTGTCGTATACAAATTCCATTTTAGGTCAAAGTATCCCTAAATATGGCAATGTATTTTATGGGCTAGCTAACTTTGATCAGATCATTTTGAGTCAAAATGACCATTTCACCATTTAGTGCTCTAGATCACTCCTTTCTTCTCATTCATTAGTACACATCTTGTACCTTTATTATTTGTTGTTGGCAACATCCTAAATGGGAATACAGTTCCAATGCATCTAGTGTCACCTTCTAATTCTTTTCGAGTCAAATTATATCCCAGTAATATGACTTTCTGACTATTTAGATTAGTTGAGAGTCAATTTTCAAATAATTGCACAAATGTTGATTAACCTTGTTTAAGGCTAATTAATCCAAATCAAGAGCTTAAGTGAATTTTCCATGAGAGTTGTTAAATATTTATTTTTGAAAATTGATTCTTATTATCTACATCACCTAGTGACATCATCTATGGGGTGGCATCCATCAAGCCATAAGTGCATAAAATATCAAGATTATGGGTCACCCATGCCTAGTTAATGCCTCCCATGAATCTTCAATGGTCCTTCTTCCAAGGTCATCTTGAGGATAATTATGGATTTAATTCCAAATATTAGGATTATCCTCAACCACACATCTTCATCTTAAGATGGACAGTTGAGGTTGATCCTGACCAATCTCAAAAATCTATAAATAGAGAGGCCATGGACATCATTTTTAAGCTATTTTGGTGCAAGGTTGTTATGCTCAAATATCTTCAAAGCTTAAACATTGCAAAGTTATAATGCTAAATTGTTTCTACAAAGCTTCATTGATAGGCTAGTTTAGTGATTCCACATCAAGAGCCTAGGTTTTGTGGAGTGTTCTTGAGGCATTGGAAGAGCTATACCACCATTGTTGACAAAGACAAGGATGCTTGATCAAGGGAGAACATGTTGTTGAGCCACATGGGCATGGTGAATCCATTTGGGAAGGTAATATGGTGTTTCTTTCTTTCATTAGTTTCTTGCTATCCTTTGTAATTCCCATAGGAATAGATAGGTTTGGTTAGTTAGTTCTTTATGCTTTTTTCATGGTTTATGGACTAATGCTTGACTAACTTGCTTTGTAATCCTCTCTACACGAGCTAGATTCAATCCCTGGATTACGAGACCCTGCCTTTTAGATGTTGCAAGTGCTTTACGCTTGGTCATTTGGCCTCCTCTTGCTCTTCCTCCAAGCATAAAATGGACTCTTCTTGGTGGAAGGATGTTGTTGCCGATCACCTTTCAGTTCCTCCTGCAATCCATCATTGTATTTCTTTAAGTGATTGTGGTGTTGGTTCTCCCAAAGTGAATCCTCAGGAACCTGAACCGAGTGTGGAGAAGTCTTCTTCGTTTATCATTGAGCGGATTAGTGCGGCTAATAGGGCTAAAGCCCTTGATGGTTTGAATATTGCCAGGAAGGATGACGAATTTGGAGGGCTTCTAGGTGGTAATCACACATCTTCTAATGAGGATCCTGGTAGTTCATGTACTCTAGATGAGTGGACTATAGTTTAGAGAAAAAAGAGGGCAGCTTGTCCTGGATTCACCCTCTATGACTCTTCGCTCTCATTGTAGAAAAGGGAATGAGAGGCCTTGAGGTTTGGGTCTTTTGGCCTTTTATTGGTCCTTAGCTTGATATTGTTGGCAATTTCTAGATTCGAACACTGAAAGTTCTGTATTTTTTGGTGGTTCGAGTTTGGTTTGTTGTTTTTGTCATTAGTTGTGTTGTTATTCTAGGCTTTCTTAGCTACTTTTGGCACTGTTATTCTTCCTTTATCAGTTTTGGGTTATTTTAACTAGGTTTGATAATATTGTTCCCTCATAAATTTTTATCCGAGATAAAGAGAGAATGCTTTGAATCAATCCTTATTGTGGGTGAGGGACCTTTTAATCTTCAATTATCTATCAAAAAGAAATGTACAATTTAATAATAAATGTTAGAAAATTAGTACAATTAATAATATTAAAAAAACAATTATAAAAATTGAAAAAATTATAAAATAATTTACATGTAACCTTAAGACACAATAGTTAGGAAATTATTTTAGTGAGTGATGTTCTAATCATCAAGATGCTCTACCTCATAAATTGAAAAAACTGTAATATAATTGATAAGGAGGAGGTAGTTGTATGTGTGTTGAAATAAAACACAATTGTTACCAGCAAGATCTAATCTCAAAAAAAATCCCAAACAAAAAGAGATGGGAAGGTGGGAAAAGGAAAAACTGAAAGCTATGCATCCTACCGTTAGGAATATAGTCGTTGTAAGGACGTCGTTATTCCATGGTTCCAACGGACCAAAATATCCGAAAAATATCATCCTCTGACAATTTTTTGGTACTATGCTGATGAATCTGAGCCGTGGATGGGTAATAATTTGTAGGTGGCATGAATTGCATTAAAGCTCCGGTGATTCTGTTGACGTACCCAATTGTCATTTGTCCCCGTCTTACTCAGTAGAGGTCCATGCCCCAACATCACATGCAAACTTTTTTTGTCTCCCATATAAATCCTCTGTGGACTCCACTTCTGTTTATTCTGCCATGTGCCAAGCTTAGGAATCTGTTTACGAAGAAAAAATACATTTTCCACTCCACCATAGTCTATAGATACATGTACGCTACAACAGTACAAAGTTACACTGCAGGGTATCGTAATAACAGTTTTAACCATTTAAGGACCACAGATAAGCTGAATTGTGAAATGGGTTTATTCTGATTCAGGAGCATTCTGTCTGGTGGTTACAGGGCAATGTCGTTGTCAAAAGTTTTGAAAGAGACACAGGATTAAGAAATGGGTTTCTGATGTTCCAGGGGTCACTGAAACATTGATTGCTTTCAGTTGAGGAGTTTGAAGCAGCAATAATGGTGAAGAAGATTAACTTAAGAATGGGATTTGTGGTGGTAGGAATTGTTGCTGCTGTATTTGTTCTCAACTCAGTGAAAGCTGAGGTGTATATTGTGACAGTTGATGGGGATCCTGTGGTTGGCTACACAGGCTCCATACCTGGGTTTGAGGCAACCGCTGTATCTGGTGGCAAGATTGATGCTACAAGGTAAGGTTTTGGGACTTGATCTGTTAGTTATTGGGTCTTTTTTATTTCTTGTTTCAGCTATTGGGTCTTTTTTTTTATTATCTTCCAGAACACAGAAAATTGTTGCTACTTCTCTAAAACAACTATAGATATGCTATCCCTTTAGGGAAGTGGAAAAGTGAATACCCTTGATGACCTTTAGAAACTAGTCAGTACACCATGAAGTCCAGAGTAGACTCATTGCTGGTTTAAGCATGAATCATGAGCCTGATTGTCGAGCTCTTTAAGTTGCAGGGACCAGATCAGGGTAAACCAGAGGTTCCTTTGATATGGTTAACACTGCTGTCTATTGGACGTAATTTGTCTGAAAAAACAGGAAAATAGTTTTAAGTTTGTTCTGTGTACTTGAGTACCCAGAAAAAACTATGTGGTTTTGTTTAGGAACAGGCATGTATTAGATCAGTGACGTCACATTAATAGCAAAATCAGAACCTTCTATGCTTAGCTTTTTTGAAATTCTGTGCGGTTGAGCTCTGAGAAACAACTACAAGCAGATTTATATTCTCAAGTTAGCTCCTCTTCTCAATCCGTGCTCTTGATATAAACAGCAACTTGTGTATTTTACAAGTTTTTGACTTTATACCCAAGCTCCTGATGCCATCTTATTGATCTCGGTAGTTAAAGTGACGTCTGAACCAAGGCTTGATATTTATTGTGCACAGTGAAGCTGTTAAATCCTACTCCCAGCACTTGGCAATGCAGCATGATATGCTTCTAGATGAGCTTTTTGAAACGGACAGCTATAAGAAACTCTACAGCTACCGGCATATCATCAATGGGTTTTCTGTGCAAATGTCCGCCGATCAGGTACAAAGGATTTGCTTGTATTTTCCTTGCAGAATTGTCTCACTGGTTTAATAAATAGTATTCTCTATCAAGCTAAAAACTGTGATAAAATTTGTAGGTACTTTCATTCTTCATTACTTTTGTCTTCTGAGAAACATGCATTACTTTTTTCATAGGCAGAGACATTGAGGAAATCGCCAGGGGTACAATGCGTTGTGAAAGATTGGAAAGTTAAAAGATTGACAACCCATACCCCCCAGTTTTTGGGTCTTCCAACACTAGTATGGCCAAGTGGAGGAGGCGAACAGAGAGCAGGGGAAGGGGTGGTTATTGGTATTATAGATACAGGAATCTATCCTCAACATCCAAGCTTTGCAGTACACAATTTGCCTCATTATGGACCTGTTCCTGGTTACACAGGGAAATGTGAGGTTGACCCCAGTACTTCTCGGAATTTTTGCAATGGAAAGATAGTGGGGGCTCAGCATTTTGCTTCTGCTGCAATTGCAGCAGGGTCATTCAACCCTTCTATTGATTTTGCTTCACCTCTAGATGGGGACGGTCATGGAAGGTACGATTACATATTACTTAATTGTGTGAAAGTTTGTGTGATATATAAAACTTGAAGTGATAGGTGTTCTCTAGGAAGAAATTCTAAATTATCATCAGGGCTCAAGTATAGATATGCTATTCCTTTAAGGGCTAAATTGAATATTCCAGGAACCAGAGAGAAGCCCTTCTAATTCTGAACTCTAATCAGGGCTCTAATGCCAGAAGGGTTTCTCTCTAGTTGAAATAGTGATGAGTTGTTTAGAATATTAAAATCCCCAAATTTGAGCTTTCTCTTGAGTTATGTCCTATACGAGTAAGCATTGTACATGTATATTGTCTATTGTCTTTTGTAAGTGTACAAAAAAGACCCACTTTTTTCCTTTAAACCCTTCTTTTGAAGTACAAGAAAATGATCTGTTTTTTTTTAAAGGGAATACCAATCTCTTATGACAAATTGAATCCCTTTTTATAATGCCCCATATCTTATGTGTTTTGGTTGTTTCTTGTCAAAATCAGTCATACAGCTGCAACAGCAGCAGGGAATTATGGAATACGAGTGAGAATGCATGGTTATGAATTTGGAAAGGCAAGTGGCATGGCTCCTAGGGCTCGGTAAGGCCTCAACAGAAAAACAACTGAACTATAGGACGGACTTAGTTTCCTGTAACTGACAAAATTAAGAAATTATTAGGTTTCCCTTATCATATACTGCAGTCCGCTTTTAAGGCAATCTAAATTTAACCTTATACTGTCTTTTCACCTTCCAGTATTGCTGTCTACAAGGCCTTATACCGGCAATTCGGAGGTTTTGTTGCTGATGTGGTGGCAGCCATAGATCAGGTTTAATCTTTTTTCTTTGCTAATTGTTAATTTCATATTGTCATGCGAAGATGATGGGAGAAGAAATGCTACAAAACAATATTCTACAAAAGGAATCAAAGGAATTATGTACCTTGTTTGCAGGCTGTAGAAGATGGTGTCGACATTTTGAACCTCTCTGTTGGGCCAAACGGTCCTCCTGCAACTGCAAAGACTACATTCCTCAATCCTTTTGATGTTGCCCTTCTTGCTGCTGTCAAGGCAGGAGTTTTTGTAGTGCAGGCTGCAGGAAATGGCGGCCCATTTCCCAAAACTATGGTGTCCTACGGCCCATGGATAACTTCCGTTGGGGCCGGTGTGGATGATCGGAGCTACAGCAATACAATTCTTCTAGGAAATGGAAAAAATATTTCAGGGATTGGGATTTCACGTAAGTTCTGGTCACCAGAGTATTTTGTCCTTGGCTATGTGTAATTTAAAAACTTGTTGCTCTAGTGAAACAGTGCGTCAGATGCAAACACTTATTTTTTTTTTTTGTAATTGATTTTCCCCCTAGAATTGTTTCAGAATTCATTTAGAATATTGAGATGGTGGCATTCGCCTCGCTTTTGCAATTAGCATTTAATGTCTCAAATGTATCTCTGTGCAGCTCCCACACGCAAAGATAAGTCTTACTCTCTAGTTGCAGCAAATGATGCCATGTTAAATACTTCTGATATAATGTTCAATCCATTTGACTGCCAAAGGCCTGAGGTTCTGAACAAGGCTCTTATTCAGGGTAACATTCTAGTTTGTGGATACTCGTACAATTTTGTATTCGGTGGTGCATGTGTAAGGCGTGTGTCAGAAACAGCAAAGAATTTAAACGCAGCTGGTTTTGTCCTGGTTGTGGAGACTGTTTCACCAGGAGCTAAATTTGATCCAGTTCCAGTGGGAATTCCTGGAATTGTTATAATTGAAACAGATAAATCATCGGTACATTTTACAATCCATAGTCTTTTGAGTAGAATTGTTGCATGATGATGCTGTTCTAGATCCAGAGCAATTTGGTAGCAATTGAAACATCCGTACGTTGAATATGTCCTTGTTTTGAGTAGAATTATTACATAATTAATATGCTTACAAGAACACCAACTTATTCCTATTCTGATACTATAACTTTCTTTGTTGCTAAAGGTTCTTATAGACTACTATAATAGATCAACACTAAGAGATGCATCGGGTCAAGTCACCAGCTTTGGAGCAAAAGCTATGATAGGAAATGGGTTACTTCCTAAATTCGAAACCTCAGCTCCTCAGGTAGCCGTGTATTCTTCCAGAGGGCCAGATGTAATGGATTATAGCTACGAGGATACTGATGTTCTAAAGCCAGACATTTTGGCTCCTGGTTCTCTAATATGGGCAGCCTGGACTCCGAATGGGACTGATGAGGCTAATTATCAAGGTGTGCACTGACCATTTCCTGCATAGTTTGCAGTCCAATGTTTGGGACTCCTCAGACAATGTTTGTAGCTTATACTTGTGGTTTGTTAGTTGGTCTATATCTTGCTATCTAATGAGCTTGTGATTTTTTGCTTGTAAATATGTCTAACAATCTTTTATAGAAGTATGTGTCTTCGAACAGGGTATTGTGCCCTTTCAGGGACTTGTTGAGTTCATCTGAGATTCGGGTTATTTGATGAAGATACAAAACTTGTTCTTTTACAGTAGTTACTTGAAACATTCTCACATACCTTCTTTTTGTATGCAGGAGAAGGATTTGCCATGATATCAGGAACAAGCATGGCAGCACCTCACATAGCTGGCATTGCAGCTTTGATCAAGCAGAAACATCCCGATTGGAGCCCAACTGCCATTAAGTCAGCATTACAAACAACATCTACAGTTGTTGACCACATGGGGAAGCCCCTGCAGGCACAACATCTTTCTGATGCAGGTATTCCAGCACTTGTATCAGCCACTCCCTTCGACTATGGAAGTGGTGCAGTGAATCCTAAAGCAGCACTTGATCCAGGGCTCATTTTTGATGCAGGCATGCACAACTCCACTTTGAAACTTTTGGGTTATTTCAAAATACTGAACATATAATTACACTAATGGCTTTTCCTTACCTTTTAACACGGAAAATTGATTTGCAGGATATGAAGATTATGTTAGCTTCCTCTGTTCTCTTCCGGGTGTCGATAAAGGTCAAGTTGTAAATATTACCAGTTCAACTTGTGGCTTAAAAGTTGGGCGTCCAATTGATCTTAACACACCATCCATAACAGTATCTAATCTTGTTGGATCTCAGACCACATTGAGAAAGGTCACTAATGTGGCGCAAAAGGAAATATACAAAATCTCCAGCTCAATACCACCAGATGTGTCTTTGACTATAAAACCTTCAGTTCTGGTCATGGAAGTGGGCGAGACAAAATCATTTTCAGTGACATTGTCTTCAAAATCTCCGACTGGAAGTTATAGCTTTGGCGAAATTCTATTGCAAGGAGACAGAGGTCACAGAGTGAGAATACCTGTAGCGGTATTTGCCAAATATCCTAATTAATGAGCCTTTAGGGCTGAGCTTCTATGCAGTGTTAGAATTTTTTTTTGTAGGCTGTATTCTTTGTAGTAATTTTGAATAATTTGTGGATGTGATGTATAGTGGAAGAAATGAGGAGCACCTTAGCTCCTCTAGTTTAAAAATAGGCGTAAAGATTCTTTTTGGAGCTCTGGGAGAGAAGATAAAGATTAAAGATTCTATAGCTAATTGTTTTCTGTGCTTCAGAAATATAGATGTATTATGCAGTTTACATTTAAGGATATATGGCATCAGATAGATGACAAAATAATTGCCAGGCAAACATGTCTTGGAAAGTTTTCATACTTAAGAACTTTATGAACTACTGCCAAATAATTGGGGTCGTCTCTATTTTGATTGATTGTCTTCGCTCACAATTGCCTTTGTATATGCAATCTGACATTCAAAAAAAGTCCTCTATTAGGATCTCTGGGCATAATTAGTGGAAGAAATGAGGAGCACCTTAGCTCCTCTAGTTTAAAAATAGGCGTAAAGATTCTTTTTGGAGCTCTGGGAGAGAAGATAAAGATTAAAGATTCGATAGCTAATTGTTTTCTGTGCTTCAGAAATATAGATGTATTATGCAGTTTACATTTAAGGATATATGGCATCAGATAGATGACAAAATAATTGCCAGGCAAACATGTCTTGGAAAGTTTTCATACTTAAGAACTTTATGAACTACTGCCAAATAATTGGGGTCGTCTCTATTTTGATTGATTGTCTTCGCTCACAATTGCCTTTGTATATGCAAATCTGACATTCAAAAAAAGTCCTCTATTAGGATCTCTGAGCATAATTAAAATCTATCTGGATGTAATTAAAATCATTTCATTTCATTCCAATGAAAAATTAATTAGCAGTCTGTTGGTTCTAATAATTTCATTACAAATTTGTTTTCCAGGTGGTGATTAGTACAGATAATTTCATGGTTATGAATATCTCAACCAGTTCTGATCGTTGATTGTTTGTTAAATCTAGAGTCATCACCCCAGACAAGGTTTTCAAGGAGAATTGCATGTAGTATGATCCATCCTTACATGGTAAGAACTCAAGCAAGTTTTTGGCACTCATAAGGGCAATCCATCTGAACTATAAAATGCCAACCAATTCAGATTATTAAATCCAAGGATTCATTTGCATTAAATCCTATTTGTTAAACTGAACTATCTTTCAAAACGATCCAGAGCCATGATCAAAATGAAGAATATATCGCATGGTAAGAACTTGAGTAAGTTTGTGGCAGTCATAAAGGAGATTTTTTTTTTTTTTTTGGATCGATGCTAGAGAATTTACAGGTCCCTGGGCCTTTTAACAATGATTTCAAAATAACAAACAAGCCACCAAATAGACCAAACATTCCACTTATTGAAAAGTAAAAATACTTTAGCTTAAGAGTCAAATTAATCAAAGCGAATATCCATGATTGCTTTGTACCACCTTCATTGATCTCCTTGATGGAGAGCTTGGGATCTGGGGTTCTTTTTTCTTGCTTTTTACCAACTTCCATTCATCATCATCACCCATTTTAATTGAATTTGAACTCAAAATTCTATCACTTTCATTTTGTTTGTCTATAACAATTTCATTCTTATTAACATTATTATCAATATAACCAACAGATTCGGCTTTTTGAGTTTTTCTTACCAACGGTTTAACCCAACAGTTTAACCTTATCCATATTTTTTCTTTTAATTCTCTCCGGGGCCGCTCCTATTGGATGAATTGGAGCTTTCGTCAGAACTTCCAATTGCTTCTTATCAGTGTTCTAACCCCAGGAAGATTCATGCATACGTTTAACTTTTTGACAGGAATCTGAGAGGTGCCCACCCTGAAAACAATTTCGACATCTGAAGGGGATACCTTCAAAATCTAGGGATTGAATCTATAGGGGATACTTTCAACTCTAAACTTGTGGGCAACGCCTGAGAAGTGTGGCCAAACACACCAAAATTCTGGCAAAAGTGGTCCAGAGAAGATTCAATGAAGATTCATCAATTTTCAATAAATCACCCAGAGCATTACCAATAACTGAGAGACCCAATTCAAAACAGACCAAAATTGAAGTGGAAGATATGGCAATCTCACCCAAACAGGGCGCAATGAAATATTTTTTGTTAAGGGGTTAAAATTAGGGGTCAAGGGTTTCATAAAAAGAACATGATTTTTCCAGCGCCACGACTTACCTTGAAAAATCTTATTCTGGTCAGCGAAAGAATCAAAAGTAATAATAAAAAAAACCTTTGACACATGGAAATTTTTTCATATTGTCTTCCAGCATAGATTTCCATGAATCCGAAAGGTATAGATTTGTTGTTTTGATGAACCGATCAAAATGACAAACCAAACTCCTCTCTGAAAACCATTCCTCTCCTTCCTAAACATCCCCCAGAGCTTGTTTTTCAAAATTGACAACCATCAACTTAATTGAGGACTCCTTAACCTGATCAATTGTCGAAACTTTGGAGACCTTGTCCACAGGGTTTACCAGTAGATGGGAGAGTGGATGCTGTTTCGTTGAGCTAGTCGTCCCCTCACCTACGCTTTTCCAAATCTCTCCTCGAGCTACGCCCTTCGTAACACCTCAACTACCAACGGATCCCCGTCCAAACCCTCACTCACCTCTGCATTGGGTTTCAACAATAATTGCTTCGCTCTAGATTTGCCTTTTGCTGTCGTTGCTTGGGAGGCTCGAATGCTGCTAGAAGCCCTAGTTGCCACCATCTGGAATCGCAGGAGTGCCGCCCGAGCTATTACTTATTACTCAAAACCAATTCAAATTATTAATTGTCATTAAATCCAAGGATTCATTTGCATTAAATCCTATTTGTTAAATTGAACTATCTTTCGAAATGATCCAGAGCCATGATCAAAATGAATTATAGTATCATCCATCCTTGCATGATAAGAACTCAAGTAGTTTTGTAGCATTCATAAGGGGCGATCCAACTGACCTATATAAAATGCCAACCAATCAATTCAAATCATAAATAGCTGTTAAATCCAAGGATTCATTTGCATCAAAACCTATTTGTTATATTGAACTATCTTTCAAAATAACCAAGAGTCTAGACCCATAATCAATATGAAGTATAGTATCATGCATCCTTGCAATGATAATGGATAATATAATTGTGAAGGACATTGGTAAGGTGTCTTGTATTGTTAGTCGATATGTTGTAGCTAACCTTGTTTGCAATTTTTGCAAGATTAATACATAATGGTTGCTCTGTGTGCTCAAGGAAGGCATGTGGTTATTAAGAGTTCAAATGGATAGGAAAATGGTTTTTGGGAAACCCCTATAATCAATTTTATTTATTTTTATTTGTTTATGTACAAATCATCTATATTTTGAATCATAAGTGGTCCATCATCATGATGAAATGTGTATTGGATTATAGATTAGAACTCATATAAATAACCGAGAGTCTAGACCCATGATCAATATGAAGTATAGTATCATTCATCCTTGCAATCATAAGGGATAATATAACTGTGAAGGATGTTGGCAAGGTATATAATGTCTTGTATTGTTAGTCAATATGTCGCAACTGACCTTGTTTGCAATTGTTGCAGGGTTAATACATAATGGTTGATCTGTGTGCCCAAGGAAGGCATGTGGTTATTAAGAGTCCAAACGGATAGGAAAATGGTTTGTGGCAAATCCCTATGATCAATTTTATTTATTTTTATTTTTTTAATTTACAAATCATCTATATTTTGAATCATAAGTGGTCCATCATCGATGAAATGTGTATTGGATTATGAATTAGAACTCATATAAATAACCGAGAATATAGACCCATGATCAATATGAAGTATAGTTTCATTCATCTTTGCAATGACAAGGGATAATATAACTATGAAGGATGTTGGCAAGGTCTATAATGTCTTGTATTGTTAGTCAATATGTCATTGCTGACCTTGTTTGCAAATGTTACAAGGTTAATATGTAATGGTTGCTCTGTGTGCCTAGGGAAGGCATGTGGTTATTAAGAGTTCAAATGGATAGGAAAATGGTTTTTGGCAAATCCCAATGATCAATTTTATTTATTTTTATTTTTTTAATATACAAATAATCTATATTTTAAATCATAAGTGGTCCATCATCATGATGAAATGTGTATTGGATTACATATTATAACTCATATAAATAACACTTTTAATGTTGTAAATACCTAAAAATGGCCTTAGGCTTAAATTGCATGATTTTAGGTTGATTAAATTGCATGATTTTAAGGTGCTTAAATTGCATGATTTTAGGGTGTTTGTACTTGTCTATTATCCAAATAAGGTGATTGGCACATTTGTGGGTTTTTGTCATGTCTCCCCTTTCTCTCTCCTCATTTGCTTCAAGTGTCTCAGGGTTTGTGTTAGGGGTGCAGGTTATGCTTTTGGGTCTATTAGGTATGTAACGTATGCTCATGTCCTTTAGTGACCTTTTTTGGTCAATGTGTGTATACCCTTGATATTTATTTTTATTTTTATCACTTTACTTATCATTTCTTTTGCAGGGGTTTGTTGGTGCATCAATCTCTTTGAGTGAATGCCTTAGAGTGTGCACCGAGAAAGGGGTGGGATTAGTTTGTGGTACTTTGTGAGAGATATTTGCATGCTATCATGTCATAGTTTCATTATTATCAGTTTGACTTCCTCTGAGTATCTTTTCGTCTTACCTCTTTCTGTACTTTTTGTTTAGTCTTGCTAGTCATCCTAAATTCCTATTGTATTGATCAGGTTGATATAATGTGTTTCATACTTGTTTGTCCTTGTACTGTATCGACTAGGTTGATACAACTCTATGCCAAACTCTATGCCAAACATCATCTTTGTAATTGTTTGCTTAGAGTTCATGGTTAGTTATGGGTATTGGAGACATACATATAGGGGTCATATATTATTCCTAAACCATATAAAATACTCATCTATCTACTTGCGCTCACATTTATACTTTTAAATAGTATAATGAAGAGTTAGAGGTTAGAGTCTTATCTTGGATGTCTAGTTTTGTTTATGGTCTTTGAAGTTCAATAAAAGGAGTCATGCTAAGGAGTTTTCCCAGTGTTTGGAGTCCCCAACTAAAGATATATATATATGTCTTCTTGTCATTTGAGGTCTTCAACCTAAAATATCTCTTGCAAAGTACCTTTTGAGCCAAAGGCGGAGATTGAGGCGTCAACGAGTTCACCCAAAGGTAAGTATCTCTATCCATACTTTTTTTTTTGTAGATTAGATATTGTTTTGCTCATTGCTATTATAGATATGTAGTTTATCTTTGCTTATACCGATATTTATACCAAATAATTTGTTATAACTATATGGTTGTTTAGGCTTGCCATTTATCACCTTAAGTTGTTATAGACCGCACAATGGTTGTCCATTGCACCTCTTATTTTCTTATTTGTTTAGTACTTGTAACTATATTGGATTTAGGTTATATTTGTTCATTAGTTCCTTGCATGTGGTATCCTTATTATATCCTCGGTGCACTCCTTATATATCATTGTTACAATATTTTATCTATCTTGAGACCTAGTGAGAGCCATACCCCATATCTTAGACATAAGGTTTGAAACACTATCCTCTTGAAATTTGAGTGTGGATTACCCTCTGCTAGGTCTACCATTATTCTAGGTGTTTACCCACTCTTCCAAATATATGCAGGCTTTATTGTTATGAACTTGTTTGTATCCTAGTCTATGGAGATAAAGTTGATTATTATAGGTCATCATATAGTCCATGCATGCATGATTATTACCTTTAGTTGTATTATTTTCACATTTTGTCTTTTTTATTCTTAGCATCATCTTCACACATCATACATTTTAGTAAGGCTTTTACTCTAATTGTATCAACCAATCCAATATAGCTTTCATGTCTTTGCAACTATATTAGCCAACCTGATACAATTTATAGTTTTCCTCAACTATAATGGTTAGCTTGATATAGTTTTCTATCTGTACCAAATATATCCGCTAACCTGATATAATTCACTTTTCCAATCATAATGTATCGACGAGTCCGATACAAAATCCAATTTGTTAGTTATGTTTCTTACTGCATTGGCCAACATGATATAATTTTTATCTACCATTTTTATGCAACCAACTACATTAGTCAACTCGATATAGTTATGTTTTTCTATTTAAAAAAAACTACACATTTTATAACAATCCGAAGAGAAACCCCACCAAGATTTTAGGATAAAAATCCTAATGCTATGGAATTAACTAATCTCAATATATTCTCCAAAAATATTTCCATGTCTTATCATTTTTCTATTTCTCAAGATCATTCTACTAACGATTTTAGTATGGCTTCCACTAGATCCAAATGCTATGAGCCATATGACAACCTTAAGAAATCTAGACAAGGTTACTTACTCCAAGATGATGAGGTTGAAGAGGAGCGTGACAAAGTATATAGACAAAATAAAATAATTTCTTCAAGAGAATCTCAAGCATAAAGACAAGGACCTTGCGATTGTCTATCACATCATGATGGAATCCCATGTGGACTATCCTCCTTTCTCTACTCATAATTTTTCTACAAGATTTGGGGCAAATCTGTTTGCAAATTCTCTCTTTCCTTCTTCATCCACT
This sequence comes from Torreya grandis, assembly GCA_037957365.1. Taxonomy (NCBI): domain Eukaryota; kingdom Viridiplantae; phylum Streptophyta; class Pinopsida; order Cupressales; family Taxaceae; genus Torreya; species Torreya grandis. The sequence continues at coordinate 1,451,904 of JARHVA010000023.1, read as the reverse complement.
TGCCTAATATAAGTACTAACATGGCATGCCTTTATTTTAGTAGGTCTACCCAAAGTGATCGTGCCAATGCTAATGCTAACACTGCATCTAGTGCATCTTAACATACCACTCAAGTCTCTATTTCAAACCAAGACACTCAATCCCAATCTAATCATTTTATAAGTAATGAACCAAATGGATAACATACAAGCTACTAATAATCCACAAATGATGTAAATGCAAAAGTGACTTATGCAAATGCAAGCTATACCTCATCAATTTTAGTGCGGATTGCAAAATACAAAAACTCCCCCACCCCTCTTAGAGGTTCTCTTGGCAACCTCATTTTGCAACGCCGACTTTGCAACAAAGTCTTTAAATACATTCAAAATGAGCCCTTAGTTCCTTAAATAACTGACATTGATATTGGTGGAATCACTTATATATGATCTCCTATAACATATCCACCGATCTTGCTTTGCATTTGAAGGCCTTTGGTAATATTTATATGGACTAGATTAAATTTAATACATTTGAAACTACCAAATTACTAGTCAAAACCTTTTTTGTGATGCTTTAAAATGATACAATCAACGAAGGTCTAACTCTACTTCTAGTTTGGAAGACTTAGTTAATGTATTCATCCAAGAGTTCCAATCCAATGACTTACCTGAAAATAAATTAACTCACTTTATCAATCATAAATAACCAAAAAATGAGACTGCCTATGACTTCATTAAATGTTGGAAATCCCTATCCAACAATTTTGAGCATAACATGACAAAAGACAACCTCTTTGGTGCAAGCATGAAGAAAAGGGGTACCAATTAAGGTTCATCTTTTTCTCCTGTGTTGCAGGGGTTTCAACATCCATGAACACACATGTACATTTTGTCAAACAATTGACTATCACACAACATAACAAAAAAAAATATAAATTAGACTATTAAACACTCACACACGCTCACACATGTCTCTATAAGCTTATTAAATTACATGAAAGAATTTTAGATTCTCAAACAGTTCCACTTGAACTGATACAACTCTCTATTTTACTCTTGGAGAGTTCTGCTCCTTCCAAGTTTGTCTCTCCCAAAATTCTTCTCCAAGAAAATCCTTTCTTTCCCTCCTATATTATTCTTTACATATCCAACGTTATGGGATGCATCTTCAACTTCCCTGACCTATACATAATGTGAAATAGTTAGATGGCCTTCAGTTTTCAATATCTACACCTAACTGTTAGAATGGTCAGGTGATGTTTCAGGTTGAACGATAGTTTTAGATTAAGGTAAAAGCAGGTTTTGAAGGGGCTCCGAAACCCTTTACATAAAAAAAGAGATAAACCTTAAAGCACAACCGGGTTTCTAAAAAGAAGCCCGAAACTAGAAAAAGCAAAACCAGGTTAACTAGGAACCTGAAAACAACAAAAAAGACCAGATGTAATAGCTGACAAAACATGGAGCAGACTGTCAACAGACATGATCAGCACCCTACAAACCTCCCATACAAATGAGGTTTTAATTTTTTTTTTTACACGATCGAAGATTCATATCTAGAGGGGGGACCAAAGGCTTAGAGTTCTCCCTCTTAACTGCTGTCCATCCATCCTCAACCTTAGCTGCCTCATCCATCCATGCCTCAGAAGACAGTGATCCATGAAGCCCAGGGGACATAGATGCCTCAGCAAAATCGTTATGAAAACCAGCCAAAGTCTGGCTCCTAGGAAGTTCTTTCAAAATAGGGGGAGAGACTAAAGCCTCCTCAGCAACTGGCTCAGAAGGATCACTAATCGCAGTCTCCACAGGACCTTCAATAGAATCTTTCACCAGCGAATCCTCCTCATCCATCGGCTCGGAATGGATACTATCTTCTTTCTCGAAAGCAGCTGGAGCTTCCAGGGTTGTTTAGCCATGTAATGTTCGGAGGAAACCTCAGACCACCAAGAAGATGGTCGTCTAGATTTTGATTTCCCAGCCATACAACGAGCAGCAATATGACCTGTCAGGTGGCACTTTCTGCACCAAAAAAGTAAACCCTCAAAATCCAACATTTGTTATAAAAACCACCATAACTTCTACGTTGTTCATCGAATGGATATTAAATTTGAAACACAAATCATAGACAAATTTTTTAATCACCCCTCCAGATTTTAGTTACTGCAGGTCACCGCAGGTGAAGAACAACCTTACATATTACATAGATGACTTTTCCAAGAAGAATGACAATTATTAAAACTTACACAACTTTAACTATGTGCATTCAAATGATCTAATTTTTTTACATAGAAATATTACTATATTTCATAAAATCACACTAAATTTGGTAACCTAATTTTTAACACAACTCTACCACAAAGTAGTGAATTGTCAGGGTATACAAATACATTTTTCTCATTGAGTGACAATTACAAAAATGTCATAATTTTATTTCCACTCATGCAATTGAGCTGAAATTTAGAACAAGCATTCTATGATACATTTTATTTCACCTTTACAAATTTGGTAACTCAAATCTTACTGTAGTTATAATGCACAGTCATAAACCTTCTATAAACTAAGTAGATGCATCTTCTAGTAGAATGATAGTTTATAAAAACTAGCATAACTTTTGCTTCACATATCCAATTGAACTAAAATTTGAAACACAAATTTCAGACTATATTTTATGAAACAACTCCAAATTTGATAAGCCAATTATTATCATAGCTAAACCACGAGGTCATGAACCTTCTACCTAGTGACACAAGCATAACTTAAAAGAAACAATTGTAACTTTTCTACGATAACTCCAAATACTCTAAAATTTTGTATAGAGGTTATAAATGTCATGTGATAAGCCACCACCACGTTTAAACATCCAATTCATTCCAAAACATAACCTAAAGTGAATAAACCTCCTACTAATATAATAATTGGTTTGTCTCTGTGGTAGTTTTAAATGGTTTGAAATTTGGTAGAGATGTTGTAGGTGTTACATGATATGACCCCCACAAAATTTCATCAGTTAATTCATATCTCATTTGAATAACCATTTCTAACAAGTTTTTGTGACTACATAGTCCCTACAAACTAACAAAAATATTCAACAGATCTCTACGCTTTTTCATGGTAAAGGAATACTTTTAAAACATCATGCTTATAGGCAAACAAGCTCACACAAACAACACCACAACAAGAAAGAAAAAAAAAAAAAACACACCATACTCTATTTTTGGTTGATGCAATATTGCACAAACCCCAAGATGCTCCTGCATCAGACCCTTTATGTTTATAAAATATGAGCTCTTTCTCACATGGATGGGATAAGTAACAAAGACATTATTTTGGTCATGAGGTATAATGACCATGTAATCCCCTTCCAATACACCAAGTACCTCAACTGAATGTTCTTATTTTTCCTATACCATTTCTCGCTCCTACATGTTGATTTCTCTTTTTTTTTTCTTCACATTTTTGCTCTCTCTTCTTCTCTTTGTGGTATTTGACTCACCACAATCTCTTTTCTTTATAGGACTTAACCCACCATCATTTCTCTCCTTTGTGGGATTGTACCCACCATAATCCATCCTCCTCCACCAAAGGCATAACCAATGTTCATTCAACTCACTTATGGGATGAAACCCACTCTCAACTGACCACCACCACCAAGATGCTTGACCTTGTTTCTTATTCTCCCATGTGGGCTCAAACACACTACTCTCCATCCATATCCACCTAAAACCTTCTTGGATTTTTTCACACCTTGTCTAACTAACTATTGGATCATTCAAAACATCACAAATTACCATTTGTAGCTGCTCTTTCATGGCTGCAATCTCATCTATCACTCCCAATCTCAACACAAATGAATCAACATACAGTTGGGCATCCAAATGATAGTCCATATTATTTAATATCATCTCAAAGATAGTCCTTACCTTTTCATCCTTCATTGTTTTCATTTCTATAAAAATCAATCTCTCCATCTCTGCTACAACATCCACATCCTCTTCACATGTTTGGGTTGCCAAACACATTAGTAACTCCTTCCTCCACTTGTTGAGATTAAATAACTCACTTTTCATACCTATAATATCAAGTTCCTTCACACATATTATGGATGATCTCAAACTTAGTTGCACTTTCTCATCCCTCACCATGCTATAATCTTGCTCCATATCAATATTTGTCTTCTCAAAGCCTTTACCATCATTCAACTATCTATGTGACAACTCTCTTTCCTCCGCTAGCTACAAATGAGCCTCAACCTACATATACCCTTGAGAACAAACATGTTCCCATGATTCACTAGTCTCTCTTATCTCTATTTCAAATTGAAGACAATCCACATTGGCTGGAACATCAACACCAACCAACTTTCCATCTGATACTGCCATATCACTCTCTTGGTCAACGTCTTCACTCCACTTCTCATATAAATGAGCATGTTAGATTGCACCACACTTAATCTTCTTCTTAGCTACTATCTCCATATCTGGACCTACACATTAGAAAAACACATTAGGTAAAATAAGAGTTTTCTCAATCAACTCATTCGCCATCCCATCATGCCCCAAGGACATATTGTCCAACTTCTCTTCACTGCTTGCATGCCACTCATGATTTCCACTTTCACTATTGGTTATTAGTGGCCCATTCTCCAAACCTCTCAAGGCTATTTTCACCTCATCTATACCTTTGATTTCATCTTCTTCACATGGTTGAACCTTCATAAAAATCTCCTTGTGTCTACTTTCTTTCACAACCTCTACATCTAATTCTTATTTCAAATAAACTTGCAACTCTACATGGGTTTCTTCTTCACTCTCTTGTAACTTTACATGGTTGCATCTTTCATCCTCTTGAAACGTTACATGGTTTTAATTTTACTCACCTATAACTCTACATGGATGCAATCTTCATTCACTTCTATCATTCCTTGGTTTTCCTCAACCCTTCTACCATCCAAAATAAAATTAACAAGCCCATTGTCATCGTGAACCAAGGATGATTCAATATTTTCCCACTCATGGGACTTCTCGATTACTTGCCCATCATCACACAATAGGTCTTCAACTTTAGGTAAATAATGTATCACCTCTCCATCATATTTCCCAAGGATTTATTCACCTAAGGGCTGCTCACATCTCTCATACACATTATTATTATGAAAATAAACGTTAGGTTCTACATATAGAAGCCTCTCCTTGTTGCCTTTTGAAGACAACCAGATTATTGGCATACCTATATACCTCCTTACTAATCCTTGAAGTAGTTTTTGGCTATGCACATGATAACTCTCCATCCTTATTTCCCCTCTTGGAAATATGCTTCTCACATTTGATCTCAAACCTCTTCACACAAAGCTTCCTCAACCATCATGATTATAATTTTGGGTGTACAAAATGCCCCAACATCTTGGAAACCTTTTGTTCCCATTCAAAAATTTTCCTCTTACCTTTCCTTTGTCTCCTCACTTGGATATCCCTTAAATACACTACTATAACTCCACATAACCACTTACATGCAACTTTCATCCTCATGGGGTCAACAATATTCTTAATCACAAAATAAAATTTAAGCTCAACGACCCAAGTCATGAGATGTTTTGAACTTTCATGTCCATAAAATAAAGAAATATCATTCAAAGATTTACCCCTTTTCTTCACCATAACTTCAACTGGTATCTTTCATCTTTTGGACTTATTTCATCTACTTTCTTGGACTCTCTCCAAAGAATTCATCTATTTTTGTAGGTACATCAACGCCACTATCAAATTTTATACATCAACATCACACTCAACTACACCTTCATCACCTTGTGTAATCCTATCCTTCATGTCCAGTCTTGCCTGGAATAATTTCAGCATCTCTGTCAACTCACCCATCTCACATGCCCTTTTCGTGTGTGTCATCTTTCACCAAACTTAGAAGGATCCTCTTTCATAACCTATAATGAACTCCAAACTAAGTCTCTCAAACTCCCTCAATCTTGTATGACTTCACACACCTGCACCCACCTATGCAAGTGTCCCTTAACAACTTGCAACTCTATGTAGGCTTCTCTCTCACAACCCACAACCACAATGAGGAGTTTTATTCCACAAACACTCATAAGGATACTACCTTTCTCTGATACCATTTAGTGCGATAAAAAAGATGGGTACCAATTAGGGTTTTCATTTATCTCACATATTGCAGGAATTTTAACATTTATGGACACACATGCACATTTGGTCAAACAATTGAGTGTCATATAACAAAGATTATATTAATGCATTTCACACATAAGAATACAAATCAAACTTTCAAACACACACTCATTCTCACACATGCCTCTATAGGCCTATTACATTACATAGAAGAGTTATGGATTCTCAAATAGTTCCTCTTGAATTGATACAACTCTCTATGTTTATGTAGTTTTTATGTAAATTTATTTTATAATATGAACTAATAGTTTTTTAAAAAAACTAGGGTTTTATCTAAAATGAGGCATACTTGTAGGATCAATTGCATTTCATTGACCAAGCTATTATGAAAGCTCCTTTTTGGCTGGGAGGGAATACCTTTGAAATGTCTTAGGATGGTGCTATGGATCAAAGATGTATTCTTATTTCCACAAAGTTGTACCAAAGATTCAAAGCTTCGATGAGACAACATAATATATGTACTAAAAAATATCTTGAATGTTGTTTATCTCTTGAAGATTCTTCCCACCTTGCAGTGTAGTTTTAGGATCCATTTAAGCAAGCTAAGGCCATCTATAAGTAATTGATGCTAATCAAATAGAATAAATGCCAATCATGGGGAATTGCTAATGATTCTCCCTTTTCTTGGAAAAATGCATCTAAACTAGTTCTACCATGTGGTAATTTAAGGAGGGGGTTTGTTAAGTTGTTTCACAAATTTTTTATCAAGGGTAAATTGTTAGGATGGGGGATAATTTATATTTTATGAAATTTTAATAAATTTTTGGATAGTTGAGAAGTTGGGAATGGTAAATAGTAATTAACAAAGTAATTGTCATGCATAAATATAACTAAGGGTGGTAGCTAATAAATGAAGGGTTTTAACATATAAAGAACTTATTAGGTAGTGTACGTGAAATTAATGTCTACATTTGTCCCTTTTTGTTGAACGGTTGAATAACAATCAGTCACAAGAGAAAAACCTAGAGTGTGTGCATGCCCCAGATGTGAATGAGGAGGTATTACCCCCTCAAACCAAGAGCTAGTAGGATGGAAGGAGATGGCGATGGATTTGAAAAGAGTAGGATGAAAAGATGGGGTGGAGATGTGATCAATAAAAAAGAATGCCAAGGATGTGGGTTGGTTGCATGAGTAAAAAAAATTTACACTGTCAAGACAGGGATAATGACATATACAGATGCCTTTGGGTAGCCTTGAAACAAATTATCCCAAACATGGATAAGTGGGTACGTAAGGAAAGGTGACCAAGAGAAAAAAGGATAGGAGGGTGTTTTAACCTTTTAGGACTTACTGAATGTAAATCCTATGTTTGTTAAAGAGTTGATTAGACTAAAATAGATAATAATATGTAATAAATACAACCATCAATTTTTTATACAATTGACTAGATTTGACTTTTCTAAAAATAGTAATAAATAGTACAAGTAATGAGTTAACTAAAAAATACCTGATACGGATGATTTGAGTGTTGAAAATTGAGATTAAAGCTAGTCTGAGTGTCATAAATTAGATATCAATGTCAAAACTCCTCCTGGATAGTAGCACCATAATTGGATAGTAGCACCATTATTGAAAAAGTGGTGGTAGTGTCCTTATATTGGTAGTAGTGTAATTTGTGTAGGACTATCATGAGCTTTTGGGTACACTCGTGTCTAGATATCTAGGGTCTATTTCAGCACATATGAGTTATATAACCCTGCATTTTTCTTGTAATGACTAATTTATTATTTAAACCCCAATCCTCCATGTAACTAGCTCATGAGTTGAAAATTTTGTTCATTAGTAGGGTAGGTTGGACATCCTCAACACTCCACTTTGAAGAGAGTTGCCTACATACCAATACTCTGAGAAGGGATCAAGCTCGATGTAGTTCTCTCCACTTAAGTGCTAGTGCAAGTGTAAGGGATTCTAGTATGATAGTGGCCTTGAGTGCCTTGAATGTGCTTGAGACTAGAAATCTGAAAAATTTGAACTTAGGGATGTTGTAGATGATAATATGTAGAAGTAGAGCATAATAGGGATTGATAACCTTAATTGTGCTCAACTTATTCTATGTTTGAATGTGTATTTTGCATCTAATTTATATTTAGTGGTTAAATGACTTAAATTGATGTATTTATATTGTTTTGTTGCTCGTGAAGATGATAAAAGATGTCTAGGCTGACCTTAGGGGGTTCAAGTTTTGAAAAATATCTATTTGGGAAAAAATAAGGAAAAGAACATTGACACCATTTTGGGGACACTAGTGCCCCATGGTACTAGTGTCCTTATTATGGTCCTAGCAACCAACTAGTAAAACACTAAGAATGAAGGGTTAGGATCAGGAAATAAGGATCTAAGACTATTTTGGCCCTGAATAGGGATGCCTGTGGCCCACATGAAGGTTGGATAGGTCTAGGGATAATCTAAGAATATATAGTATCAAGTAGCATCTTAACACTCAAATACCACTTTTGGATGATTATATTTTCCCGCCCTTTTAATCTAGAAATTCAACAAAGCCAAATGACTAGGATAGAGGAAAAAAAAGCATACCTAGACTTACACATGAAGTGAAGCTGAGTTATAAGTATGTGAAGTTGGGTCTGAGTATGTGAATCATGCTCCAATGCATTCCTGCAAATGAAACATGCATAAATTAGTCCTTAAGAGATATGTAAAGAAGTAAAACTGAGTAAAGTCAAGTAAATAGATGGGAAAGAGGAAAGGAAAGAATACACGTCATTGGGTATGTGAACTAATACACAAACATGGTGAAAAACTATGTGCATGCATTTATATAGTGATTAATCAATGAATAACTTGGACTGAGTTGATGGATTGATGAATCCTCATGTGTGGTTGGCTCAAGAACTCAATTCAGTTTTAACTCCATCATTGCCCACCCCTATTTGGTGGATCATGACTTGTGAATAACTTAGATTAGATTGATAGTGTATATAAGACTCTCATGTAGGTGGATCAATAACTCAAGTAAGATATGATTCCATCATTGACCACCCCTATTTGGTGGATCATGACCTATGAATAGATTTGATTGGACTGATAGTGTGTCTAACTCTCTCATGTAGGTGGTTCAAGAACTCAAGTAGGCTATGACTCCATCATTATGCATCCATGTGTAGTAGATGCATTTGAAATTAAATTATAAAAATTAATGTAAATGTCTAATTAGGTATATCTAATTATGTATGTTGTCTATGTGACCACTCGGGTACTTTAGGCAGCTCTAGGCCACTCAAGAATGACAACCACTATAGATGGAGTAAGACATGAAACTAGTGTGTAATCTGGAATATGATTTTGGGTCTATACATCATAGAGAATGATATAGAATTTATCATTCCATCTAATAAACTGGTGTGTAAGTGAACATAAAAAAAAAATGGCACACACATGCCCCCAAATATGATATCTGAGTATATAGATTCTGCACTGAGTTGTAATAAACTATATCTAGGTATCTGAACTGAATATGGTAACTAAATCTATGCAAAATTATATTGTGCATACTGTACTATTCTATCCAATTTATGTTTTTCTAAAATTGAGGCCACTGGATAGTAGTGCTATATCTTAGATAATAGCACTATGTGATGCTAGTGTTCCCATTTGGGTGCTAGTGTCCTTCTGGTCTAAATTTTGTACAACTATATTGCCTTATGAGTGACTATTTTCTACTATGTTTACCTATGTCTAATTTTCTATAACTGAGCCTATGTGCTAAAAAATGTATTGTGAGTGCAATATAGGAGCTTGATCTCTGTGACAAGTCCTATGAATGCCACCTATTTTGATGGGAGTTATTGAACCTATGCAATAATTATCCTTAAAATAAAATCTCTACAAAATGTGTGTTAGTCATAACATATATGATAAATTTGTGATAATCCAATATAATATATATACATAACATCAAAATCTAAGATAATCTTAGCATAAGTATGTAATGTAAGATTTATGTCTTATCTAACATTTACAAGGGTGTCAAGATATATGTAATCAATGTATGTAACAACAAATATGAGTAATAGTAGGTAGCTACCTAGGGGGATGGTCATGATGTCATCACAACACCCAAGTAGGAAGGGTAGATGCATGAGGTACCTCATGGAATAAAAAAATGGTGTGTATTACAAGTAAAAAAAAGTGTCATGGTCATGAAGCATACATGCAAAACACATGAGGCACACAAAGTAGGCCAAGAGGCCATAATACAAGGTACATGGGCACATGTCACTAAATTTGAGAAATATAGGGATTTTGAGCCCATAAGAGGTATGGTATTAGTGTGGGGTTTATTTTGTATTGTTGGGCATATGAGCACATTCAAGTTCTATGATTGATGGGGCTACCATGGGAAGGGTATGCTCAGATGGAGTTCTGGTTAGGATTCATGCGGTGGAGATATTATTTTTCCCTCTTAGGACCAGGTGGAGGGACTCATGATATTGACTGGTTCATAGGTTTATTATATGCCTTGGTCATTGAAGATGTGATTTGGAGACCATATGTCAGGTTTTTATAGTGGGATCACTACAAGAGACATACACTATCCTTATAGATCTATAAAAGGATTTTTGGTAGGAGAGAGGGCGAGACAGAGCTCATTCTTTTTGATAGGTTATGGTAATAGTTTAGTTTGGTGTAGGGTATTCTAGGTCCATTCTTGAGATATAGATGGGAGGATACATCCCTGCTACTTCCTAAGCCACAACCAGTTCAAATTTTTATTGATCATGAAGAAATACTAGCTAGGGCCAAGATAGATGATGTAGGTTTCATAGATGGGTACCCTATGTGGTACTAGGCACTATATGTGACCATCGATTTTAGAGGTGATGATGGTGGTAAATAGGCTATGGATGTCAATTTAGTTGGTAGAGGCAAAACTTAATAGGTGTAGGTACCCATATAGAGGGATCAAGCATGAGTATAATTAGTCATAGCATAGGCTTTTGTGGTAGCACTACAGGGTCAAATGTTAGTGGTACAAGGTTAGGTGGCTATAGTTACAAGTGAGAGGGACTAGGCTAGAGATACATTAGCTTTGGTTACCCAAGAGATATTCTTTGAGATAGATTAGAGGAGGAGATACAACACCTATAGGACCACCAAACAGTATCCCCATGACATAGTATATATCCATAGTGGAGGAACTCTATTATTATGAGGTGATAGTCTTCAAGTGTTGTCCAAATGAGCCCCAATGGGGTGATTATAGGGAAAGTATGGTAGGTGGTGATAATATGGTCACACCAAGTTAATGGGATGATTCTACAAGTGGTCAAGCAGGTACCTCTGGAAGATAGGAACTAGGAGGCAGTGGTGCTCCAGGAGACAGTGGTGCCCCAGGGGCATAGTCTGATGTGAAATATTACATATATTGACGTATATGATTTTGATACTGGCCTACGAGCTGATGTGGTGAGATGTATATTTATTTTGAGAGATAGATATATATTATAGTATACATGATAATGTTTATGGTTGATTATAGACTCACTATTTATGGATGTGATCTTTGTCCATTACTTATGGTTCATGGTTGTGATGCTCATGTTGATTTATTGATGATGTGATTATTGATTATGGTTATGCTCATGACGATAGGGATATGGATGTTGATATAGAATCACCTAGCTAGGTATGTGATGAGATATACTTTTGTTTATGCTCATGATTATGTTGATATGATGGTTATAGTTGGTACGTTTGATATGATAGTAATTTGTATGATGAATGGTCATTGCTATGATGTTGATCACATGGATTATTTTTTATGGTTTTTTGTTATTGTTTATGATGATGATGTTGTTTATAGATGATTAGGATGAGGTTTATGATAGTTATGAGCATTGTTCTTGATGATGTTGCTTATGGATGGTTTTTGCTATGATGTTGCTATGTTGATATTGTTGTGGTAAAAGTGGTTTATTGTTTTAATGAGTATAAGTTTTCCCATTTAAATTTAGACATGTGTTGAAAGTGGTTTATTGTGTTATTATTTATGGATTTTATGATGTTAATGGTAATGAGTATGTGTATGGATATGGTTTATGCTAATGATGTCTATTTTGTTCATGATATAATGATGATGTTGCAATGTTGATATTATGATTTTATTATGGATTTTGATAAGGATAGTATATGATGTGGTTATGATTACAATCATTTTATTTAAAGTGAATCACATAAAGCAAGTTAAATAACAAAAATAGATGTGAGAAAGATAATCAAGAGACAAATGTTTGAGTGAATATATCAACCAATATGAGAGGCTAAGAAGAGGGAAAAATGCTTCTTCTTTGGCAAGGATTAAAACAAACCAAAGTTGGATTAGATTAAGGAACAAAATCCATTTGAATGCTTCATGATAACATTCATTATTTGGTTAAAAAAAGGTGTCTTGATCACATTATGTCAAGTAAGCTCATAAATCCCTTGCTTATAGTGTATAAAGGGGAGATGGATGAAGATGGAACCTTCTTGTGAGACTAGCATGCCTCTTTAGGAGGTTTCCAAAGAGTCAATATAAATAAGTCTATGTCATATAAAGTGTAGAATGATCAATGTGGGAAGTCTACTTATGATAGCTGATTGCGGATTTCAAAATTATTATGCTTATGAGAGCTGATTGCAACTTTCAAAATTATTTTGCCTTTTCTTGATGTTTGATAATGGGTCTTTTACTATTTTGTTGTCACTTAGGAGGGTTGGGGAATATGATTGATGTGGGAAGCTTCCAAGAAATTACTATGATTTAAAAAATGATTTACTTAGCTATCCTTTAATGGAGTGGTCTAAGTTTGTGTGTTTTTTTAAATACTTTTGATAGCTGTCCTTCAAGGGAGTAGTCTACCTTATTTTGAACAATTTTTGATATGTTTTTAACAGATGTCCTTCAAGGGAACAATCTACGAATGCTAGGAAGTGACCCATGAATGTTTTTGGTTATGACATTGCTTGACATAGAATTGATTATATAGGATTAAGGGTTCTCCTTTTGTGAAGGCAAAACTAAAAGTACAAGAAGATTGAGCAGGTGTGAAAGAGTTTTAGGTGACAATGACCTTGGGAATCCATACTAGGAAAGGGGTGGAAAGTACCATGAGAATCATGCCATGGGTATAGCTATGGTACCCATTGTTCAATATTAGGCTATGATCATGATGTATAATCACATGATTCTATTTTAATTGGTTGCCCCTAAAATCAGAAGATGAATGTGTTTGAAAGCAAGGGTTGAGCTTAAGTTAGACAAAAAGGTGATTTTGATTTATTTTTAATAAAAGAAAGGACATAGATGTGAAGCATTAAGGGGCTCAAGTTCTGGGTTTCCCTTAAGAGAGGATAATTTGTAAGCTCCTGATATGCACTTACCGCATTATGATCTAAGGTCCAAGCCAACTAAAAGCAAATTTTCCCCACTTGATTTTCTCCATATTGGTGATATGTTGGTTTTCCTTTATGATGAGGTCTTTGATATTGAATTCTTTCACTTTAAGGTGTTTGTTATAATCTCATTTGATGCACTCTTGATAGACATAAAGATGTGAGAGGGTGGCTAAATGATGTTTGTCAAGTAGCTCAAGTTGGGCTAAATAGTGCTGACAATAATCATCCTCAAAAAACAAATCTTGCATAGATACGTGAAGAGAAGGAATTTGGATTTTGAGAGGCAAGACAACCTCTACTCTAAAAACTAGAGAGAAAAGGGTATCACTCGTAAGGTTTGAATGCTAGTACGATATGCCCATAAGGTGAAGGAAATATGTAAGTGTCAATCGCAACCAGATACATTAATCATTTCCTACATCCTCATAGTGTTTGCATGGGTACCCATGCTATTAGTTCAAAATTCTAAATAATTCCCCCCAAAATGGTATAATATGAGATACTCTAGATAAATACTTTTTGAACAATCCTAGAAAGACCATAAAAAATGATGGTCAAGTTAAGATAGTTGAAGGTCTACTGATACCAAAGGTCAGGCTGGGTATCCTCAATATTGAATATGGTGGGAGAGTCTGATTTGACATAAGAGGGCTAGGTAAGTCTATGGATAATGATAGATAAATTAGAGTCAATGGGAACAAATGGGATTTGAGAGGTGAGGGAAGCCATCGTATTGACAAATTTGTTCATAGATCATGGGGTAGTTTGGATATGGTAGCATTCAAATGATGCTAAGAGTACGTTAGTTAATTATTTGTACTATTGCAAAACATAATTCTTACATCGGTAAGATCCATTGATTTGATTGACTACTAGTTGAGAGTCACCAAAGATGTTGATCATTTTGACTCCTAAGGCTAATGTAGTTTGAAGGCATATTACTAGGGCTTTGTACTCAGTCATATTGTTAGTACATTTAAAATATAGCTTAAAGGATAAAGGAAGAGGTTTATCATGAAGGAGGATAAGGATAATACTATCTCCCACACCATGTTGACACTTTGATCCATCAAAGAACACAATCACTTGATATGTGAAGTCTACCTAAGAGAGGGTCACAATAGACTCATCTAAAAATTTGAGAAGAGGATGATTATTTGTTAAGGGTGCCTTAACCAATTAGTCAAAAATGAATTACCCTTTGATTGACTTCTACTGAAGAAACTCAAGGTCAAATTCAGCTAAGAGCATGAACCACTTGGTCATATGTTGATTTTGGTATGGCTTAGAATGCATATACTTGAGTGGGCTGGTATTGGTTATGACATAGGTCTTGTGGTTAAGAAGGTAGTGGTGAAGTTTGGTGGCCATGAAGACTAAAACTAAGCAAAGTTTCTCAGTATAGGTGTACTGAGTCTTGTATTTTAAAAGTGTGTAGCTAATGTAGTAGATGGCTTGCTCTTTGTGTTGTTCATCCCAATGTGCAAGCATTAACCCTAAGGAGTGGCCAGTGGTGGAGATATAAAGGTAAAAAGGTTGATCATCCTTGGGAGGGATGAGGAAAGATGGAGATAATAAGTACTATTTAAGTGAATCAAAGTCCCTTTGTCAATCGCTATTCCACTTAAAAGATACATCCTTCTTCAAAAGGTGATGGAAGGGTTGGCATCAGTCTGAGAGCTGGGAGATAAAATGATGAATGGATTGGAGCTTCCCCTGCAAGTTATGGATTTACTTGAGGTTGATTAGAGGAAGCATGTCAAGGATTGATTTGATTTTAGAAGGATCAACTTTGATTACCTGAAGGGAAATGATAAAGCCAAGGAGCTTTCTTGACAAGACCCCAAAAATACACTTCTTAGGGTTAAGGTAAACATGCTAATGGATGAGTCACTCAAAGATAATCTTGAGAATGGCCAAATGATCTTTAAGATATTTGGATTTCCCAAGAAGGTAATCAACATAGTCTTTAATGATTTTGTGGATAAGGTCATGAAAGATGTAGGTCATAACATGTTGGTTGGTTGTGCTAGCATTTTTTAGTCTAAAAGGCATGAAAATATAGTAGGTCCCCCATGGGGTGATGAAGGCAATTTTGTGTTGATCTTCAGGGGTAATTAGGATCTAATTATAACCCAAGAATCCATCCATGAGAGATAACATCTCATGGTTGGCTATAAGATCAACTAGCTGGTTAATGCTTAGTAGAGGAAAGTCATCTTTTAGGCAAGCAAGGTTGAGGTCATGAAAATCCCCACAAATACATAGTCCCTTATGGCTTTGGTGACAGGTACAACATTTGAGACCCATTAAGGATAGTCGATGGGTTGAATGAAATTGATAGATAGGAGACAGAGCTTTTCTTTGATGAGAAGGGCTATGTGAGGGTACATTCATCAAAGTTTCTTCCTAATAGGTGTAGCATCATAGTTGGTGACTATGTTGTGGGTAGTGATGGAGGGGTCAATTCCTGACATGTCACTATAAGACCAAATAAATGCTATGCTATAATCTTGTAGGAAGGAGGGGAAGTTCTAGAGCTCCTCACAATTCAATGATTGGCCAATTTTGACAATTTGGGGATCATTTAGAGTGCCCAAGTTGATATCCATGGTGGATTCATTCATCATGGTCAAAGTCTCAGGAGGTAAGGATTTTTGGATAGAGGAATCTAAGGCACCAAGATAGGTGAGAATAAAATCATTATCTCAACACTGAATGGTATTAATGGTAGGAGAGTCATCTCTTATCATCTCAAGATGGGTCATAAGGATGGTTAGGGTCACCCCATCCTTTTAATAAGTCAGGGGTCTGAGGCTGATCATGTTGATGGAAAAAATAAATTATTGGGGATGATATCAGAATCTTCAGTTGTTGATGGTGGAGTAGAAGGTGGGGATGAGAATTCCTCGTTAATGATGGTAATGGGAGTTGGGTTGATTTATTATTCAGGTGGCATAAAACTAAGGCCATGATTTTCATGAGGTCTTCAGGTTTTAATTAGAATCAAATGATGCGGCCTATGTTCATACCAACCTAGGCCAAATCCCTTCCAAGCACACCTATAGAGGTATGTTTTGGTAAATTTTGGTTTATCTAGATAAGAGAAGTTAGAGATGAATGGTTGAGGTGAAAAGGAGGTGACAGACATGCCCAGGGGTTTATGAAATCCCCCATAGATGAAATTAGTTCAATAAGATAAGGGTTTGAAAGGAATAATGGTGATAATATTGGGGTCATAACTGAGTTGGTGGTCAAGTTTCCCATACTCTTGGGGAGTAGGGAAAACATCAAGGGTGATAAGGTGATACTCCCCCAAGGAAAGACATTAGAAGGTTGATTCCAAAGGGTATGTTGTGGGGATTTGGATGGAAGGGATAAAAGATCTAGTGGATGTTTTATCGATAGAAGAAGATGGGGTTTCATCTATCACTGGTGAAGGTTTGTTAGGTGGAGGAAGGAGAATGTCATTAAGTGGATACGTCATGTTGCATGATGTGAAAGGGCTTGGGTTAGCTTGTACGGTAACAACTTGACCATCATGCTCAAATTTAATGTATCGATGTAGAGTGGATGAGACATAACCCATGGAATAGATCTAAGGGCATCCCAACTAGATGTTTTACTAGAATGCACCTTCCACTACATAGAAGAGTTTAGGAAGGGTGTGGGGTCCTAGGAAAATGTAAAGGATGATAGTTCCTAAAGTCATGGCCATGGTATCATTGAATGATAGATTATTTTTGAGGTTTTGGACATGATGTTCTTTGGCAAGTCAAGTTGGTTGTAGGCATAGGAAGAGATGATGTTAATACTAGCTCCCCCTTCAATCATGACTATTGACACTATGGATTGCACCCTTGACAGAAGGCTGAGATTCTATCTTCCATGTGGCACAATGGAGACTCCTCTCTTGCCTGTGGGTCTGGCAAAACTGAGGGGAGAATCTCTAGATAAGGGCTATCTCCCTTTGATGCATCTCTGAGTTATTCCAATACTATTGATAATATATATATATATATATATATATATATATAAAATGGGGGTTGAAAAGAGAGAAGGATTACTGAAAACATAACCTAGATTAATACGGTGATGCACCAAAAAGTTTGATCTACTCATTTACTCACACTTTATGTCAGGAGAGGACATACATAAACTTTATCTACTAGAAAGACCAGACTATATGGAGCTCAACAGGGAGGCTTAATGAAGACACACAAAAAATGAACTTACCACAGGCACTGTAGGAAAACACACTATCTGGTAACCCTCTTCTATCTCTATGCTCTAGATACAACACTTCTTGTTACCTACAGGAATGGTACTTTATTTGTTCAGGTATGTTGGTATCAAACTTGTGAAAGCATTATGGAAAATGACTAAACACAAGGTTAATACTCAGGCACACTTAGAGATATATCCAACCAAATAGAGGTAAAAATGTATTCTATTTATTCAAGGTGAAAAATTGGTAGGGCTTCACCTTATAAAATGAGAGATCCTTTTCTCAAATGAGAGTTTACAATATATATATATATATATATATATATATATATATATAGGGAGAGGAGAGAGAGAGAGAGAGAGAGAGAGAGAGAGAGAGAGAGAGAGAGAGAGAGAGAGAGAGAGAGAGAGAGAGAGAGAGAGAGAGAGAGAGAGAGAGAGAGAGAGAGAGAGAGAGAGAGAGAGAGAGAGAGAGAGAGAGAGAGAGAGAAGAAGCAATGGTGCCTCTTTTTTTACAAGTGGCCCATGCTATGTTGAAAACATTGGGAAGAGGAAGTCACTGAAAGAACATGCTATGTCAATGCCAGTCTTGACTTTGGCATTCAAACATTATGTGAAAGCATGGGCCACACCCCTTTGTCTTCCAACAAGACTGCTTCTTAAAGACATTCACACAGTTGTCTGATCATCAATGCAAAGTGAGGAAAATGGGCCACACCTTCATTATTCACGCTCCTTGATGACCAATTGGTAGATACTATTTCAACTACTAGAATAACTCCTTGTGTCGACACCTTCTTTTGCCACCTGGACTATTTTGTCTACTTTTGTGCTTGGCTTTTGTCCTTTCCTAGATATTTTCTTTTCCTAGCTCTCTTGGCCCTCGGGGCTATCTTCTATCAATCCTTGGCTCTTCGACTCCTTTCTCGATGGCCTCTTCCTTTTGGCCTTAAGGCCTTTGAATTTCTTTAGGGTCATGCTTATGAATTCTTTCAACATCTCTTCTAACTCCTTTCCATGCGTGGGTCCATCTTTAAATATATAAAAATTAACAGTTATTCCATTTCCCTAAATTTGACATCCACAGGGATGTCACCAGATGTTTAAACCTCAACGGCTAATTTGCAATGCTAAATTTGATGTCTTCAGGCCCATCACCCCTTTGGTAATTCCTCTGGCTTTCTTTCCTTCAACTTTCTTTCCTTTCGAAGTATTCCTTCAGACTTTTCTTTGTTCAGGCCTCCATCGTTAAACCCTCTCAAAGAGAAGGTGTCCCTTCAGCTTGGAGAAAGGTCCCCCTTTTGGTAGCCAAGAGTCCCCCACAAGGGCACTTGCCCTTCGGGCTCCTTCAGGCTACCTTGGCTTTTTAAATTCCTTCAGACATTTTGTCTGAAGGAAATATTCTCTTTATGTTTTGCTACTTGCTTTCTTTTGATCAGGATTTTCCCTTAGACAAATTCCTTTAGACAACTTGTCTGAAGGAATTTGCCTTGTCATTGTTGATGACAAAAATTGCACTTGATTCTAATCAATCAACAATGGGAAGTTTCAAGTTGTGGGACATTGCGGCTTGAAACAACCTCCAGATTTTAGAGAAGCTGGTCTCTTCTTTTATATCAAGTGTTGGGGGAAAAGGGATAGGAAATTAAACATAAATGCAAATGCAGGAATTGAAACCTAACTATGGTGATGCACCTGAATGTAATCCTAATCCTAGCATGAGCACAATGAGACTATATATAGGATTCAATTACAGAGCACACAAGTGCATGATCAATGTAAAAGATTGAAATAATAGAAATAAAGGCTAACAACAGGGGCTTCTTTTGCTGAGATACAAGAAATGTCAACAAAGGCATAGTGTTCAATATTATAAGAATCTTCTAATCACATAAGAGGCTTAGAAATCATGTACAATTATGTAGAACTTCTGACTCAAGAAAATTGGACAAAAGCAAATGACCTTCCCAATCACAACTTTAGAAAATCTACAGATAGACTACTTTTGCAAATGACACAGATAATATCAACAAGGGCATAGTGTTCAATCTTCTTAATTCATTTAGCCATATAAAAGGCATAGAAACATGCACAGTTACATCAACTTTACAACTCAAAAAAATGAGACAAAAGCAAATGATACTATTTAGTCAAAAACTCTAGAAAGTCCAAAATTATAGAATCCCCCCCTTCTTTTTTCTCCTATCTTCCCTCTTCTTTTATAGCCTTAGATGTCTCTTTCCATCATCGCCCTTCCAACGCAATTCTACTCTACCCTTAACTCATAGGGGATAAACAGATGGTGCTTTCAATGCCTTAGATGTATCATGATCTTATCAAGAACAACCCTAACTGCGGCATGGTGATTCATGTCTAGTACCTCCTTTTATGCCTAAATTTCTTGTTCCATCATCTGCTTAGCCACTTAACTATCCATTCTACCTCCGCTTATAAGGGACAAATAGACGGCCCTTTTAATGTTTGTAGGCCCCCAAAAATCTACCTAATGAGCTGTTCCATCTACTAGAAATAACTCCCACTGAGTTTCCCTCCATCTCGCTTTGCAAAAATAGATACATGGAACACTCTATTCTGTTGAAATGGAAGAGGACACTTAGTCAATTCCTAAAATTCTCCTTATTTCTTAGAAGGCATTGGAGAATGACACTTGGTGCTTTTCACCTGATTTATCAAAGACATGTGACATTTTCCGCTTTCTCTATGTCATGCTTAGGAACGCTCCACCTTCGACACTTGTCACATTCCACTTCTTCGATACTTAGTGATTTTAACAAAATAAAACTCACCACATTCCTTTCCTGAGCAACTTTTAAAAGGGGAAGGATGCATGTGGCAGTCTTCGCATGTTGACTCTTGGTGCTGGGAAGGTCTTTGAAATAACACTCAAGACCCACCACAATCTTTACTTGGCAATGAAGCTCGAAGATGGTCTCTCAAAAGTTGGCACATGGTAGCCTCTACTATTCTTAAGAAGATATGTGGCATCTTCTACTCCTACTAGGGGTATGTGGCGTCTTTCGCTATGTTCAGGAATGGAGTAGAAAGGGGCTTGAAGAGTGACACTTGGTAACATCTGCTGCCCTTCAACACTTAAACAAAATGAAATGATGCCTTTTTATGTTGAACCAAAGCATTGAACCCATGCGTTGAACCAAAGTATCTCAGATGCCGACATGTGGTGACTTTTGCTTTCCTCTAAAAAAGGTAGTCCAGGGCCTTTCGTGACTACCACTTGGCACTTTCTGCTTGATCCTGCTGCTTAGCTCATTGAAAGCCTTTTTTGAAAAATAGAATGAAACACGGGTGCCGATATGAGATGCAGTTGCCAACACATGGTGCGTTCCACTTAGCTTCTATTAGATATGTGACACATTTCACGGCCTTCCTGAAAGTTATGAAAAGTGTCTCGGATGACACTAGCTAGCCGACTCCGTGTTTTGGAAAGTGACACTTGGTAGTTTTTGCTTGAAATTGAAACTTAAGCAAAAATGAAATGAAGGAAACAAAAAGGGAAAGAGAGCCCATACTCAGATTATGCCACTTGGTAGCCTCTATTGCACTTCGACACTTAGGCAAAAATAAACCCGCTCTCTGCTCCAAAACTCTACTGCCATGACCAAGGTATCCAGGAACCAAAATTGCAGTGTGTGACTAAAAATTTAAATATGACGTAGAGTAAAAAATTACTCTATAGTTACTGGTGACCCCCAAGACTTTTGAGCCTGCTAAAAAAGAAACCCAACTCCCGCTCTATCAAAATTTCAAAATTTCACAGCTTCAAAATTTTTGTCTGGTAGATGGACCATTCATGGTCAGATAAACCTCGCTTGTTCTACAATTCAAAGAAAGCTAGATCAAGGTTAATGATATCCTTGTGCAAAAAGGTTTACAGAATATAAACTATAGCTTTTAGTTTAAATTCCAGCTAGAAAATAGGAACCACAACAGCTTCAACTTTTGAGATTGAGGAATCATCCCACAGGTCCTAGAAAACTATTTGATCCCTCTATTTGGCCAGTAGAAATGGTTTAATTTGATCAACCATCAGCACTGTGTTGGCATCTAGAAATAGAGAAGGAAGGCCTAATTACACCAGATCTTCAATATGCTGTCTCATCTCACTGATGCCTTCTTTCATGACTTTGAGAAGCTCTTTGCAATTGTTGACTGGATCATTGCAACTGAGCACCTCATTGACCCATTTCGTGGTGACTATTCTGTCAGTGATTCCCATGGCTACCAATGTCATATCTATTGCATTGTATAGCTTCTACAACAAGGATTGGGAGTCCATGACTTTGTTGAAAACTATAGCTAGAGTGTTTTGCATTGAATCTTCCACCCTCTCACATAATTGTTGTACGTTGAGCAGGAAGGTGAGAGATGGCCTGAGCTGGATAATATTCAAGGAGATTCTTTCCCATGTTGACTCGTAGAGCTCCCTTACCAGTTGTATCACTCTGACACCTCTTAGCCTATTAGGTAGCTCTATTGTCAATTGCACTATTTTTTGTTGCTCTACTTGGAATTGGGCTTGAAAAGCTGTAGCCTTGTTTTGTTCCTCTAGTAGCCCCTGCTGCAATTGGGTAACTTGCAACTGAAGTCCTTCGACTCTTCCCTGTAACACTACTTTCTCATGCCTAAGGGCTATTGCTACCTCTTTTTCAAGTGTGAGCTCTATTTTTAATGAATCATTCTGGGCCTAGACTGCCTATTGAGTCTGAAGGAAAATAATATCTTGCAACTATTTATTCAGGCTTGATATTTAATTATCTCTCTTATTTATTTTTTCAGCCAAACTGCTATAGTTTGCCTTTTCTTTGGCCAAGTCAGCCTCCATCTTCTACAGTCTTCTTGATGTTTTAAAATAATCATCTGTGACTATAAAAGTGGATTCTATCAGCAACTCAAATCTATCTTGGGGTCTAAATAGGGACATATCAATGGCCACTGCATTCATCGTATAATCCTCTAGTTGCATTTACTCACTCGGCTTGACAACGTTGGGTGACAAATGGGTCACCGTCAGTTGCTATTGAATAGGGTCAAATTGTGACTACAAGGGTGGGGAAACTAATGCTTTATTCTCTTTAGTTTTATTTTTCTCCATCTGGGCTTCTCTTTCCTTCCTAGCAGCATCAACCTGCGTCTGGAAGGTGGAAGGAGATGCAATGTGTCCTCCCACAAAAGGATATCCCTGTGGTAGGCCATATTAGATAGCCAATGGTTGGCTATGGGCAATCTGAGGGAAAGGTTTTTTGAGAGCAGAAGAGGAGAAATAGGGTAATGTTAAGGCTTGAGGCATCAAGGATGGGGTGAATTGTGAAATGGGGATGGCAGAGGTGATAGGAGGTGTCATTTGGCTAGGTGGAGGCATCATGCCGATAGGGAAAGGAATAGACTAAGAGGGAGGAGGAGTAATACTTAATTGAGAGGGAATTATAGTGCTTTACACTTGGCACTATGAAGGTTCTTCCTCCTCTAAATTTGTTTGGAACTGCACCCTCTTTCTCTTCTTGGGTGTCTCTAACTCTGGTTGCATCTACTTCCCTTCCACTTCTACCATTGTCGATGGTGCATGTGGAGAACTGGGGACTTCAATCACTTCTAATGATGGGGAAGCTTTTGGTGGTGAAGACACCACACTTCTTTGTTGTTTCACAGTGTTGAGAGGCTGGGGCCAGGTTGATGTAGTGACTATAGCTACAGCTTGCTCTAAGGCCTATGATTGCTGGCTTGGTCCCGCTCCAACTTCCTGCTCTAACTTTAGTGTCAAAAATTGGCTCATTTCTGGGCTAGATGTAAGGGAGGGATGACACTTTTCCTAGAGTTCCTCCCATCTTTCATCTGAATCCATGCTTCCGAATGCATGGGTGGTTTGGGAAATTTCTTGCCTATATTTCCAATAGGCTTCAGTCTTCTCTGCATCCCAACCTTTGTTCTTCAATGTCCTTCTCAAACCAAAAGTCATCCTAACTTTGGGATCATAATCCCTCTACTTATCATAGAAGGTTTCCCATGGCCTATTCTGTGGCAGGGGCAAATATGTCAATTCAATATAGAGACTAGGAGCATCTTCTGCAGGGTTTTTTCTGGTCTCCCAAAAAGGGCGACCTTCATGTGCAATCCTGGTCCCAATCCTATTGGTCCTTACCATGGAGGCTATGTAATCACTTGGGTCGTAAACCCATTTGTCTTCAACTAATAGGAACCCTAAGAAGGCTAATTTTCTCAGCAACACAGTCTCAGCATCCCTGGCTTTTAAACTCATGTTGCCTGCCATCCACGAGAGATTATACATTTTCCTCTTCTTCTTCTTGGAGCCATACTCATTGTCAACTACTGACACCTACCTGGTGACTTTCAAGAATGCCAACCTAAGAGTTAAAGTCTTTGGTAGCAACACTAGTTCCCCACAGAAACCATGAACTCTTATGATTGTGTGGTGGGCCCCAAAATAGAAGTCACACAGGATTGGACAACTAACCAAGAGGTTCAAAACACTTGGAAATAACCTGTTTATGATAGGTTTAGGGCTAAGGCAATGAAGAATAGGGGCAACAAATAGTTCTCAAAAATCATACAGGTCACTAGTTCTTGATAAAATGTGTGTCTATGCAGACACAAGAATGGTCCTTTGGGGGTCAAAGCCTAGGTCATACAAGTTCAGATTCATATGTTCAGTGAAAAGGTTGGGGTTCTGATACAGTATGAGATGAAACAAATAGGAGGAATACCTAAACACCCCTTTTGACCTGAACTGAGTCAGCTATTCCACCATTGAAAAAGTGATGTGCTCTGAGAAGTCAAGTCGATACTCTTGCATCTTGTCAACTATCTTCATCCTAAAAAGAATGGCCATTTTTTCTACATATACCGCCATGTCATCCTTCATGCCAAAGATGAGAGCCATCATTGACATCACATCTTGGCTAGCTGGTGTGAACTAAGTTCTTGGTGTAGGGAGCATGGGTACCATTGAATCACCATCGGCCATTTGTAACTCAAACCTCAAAAACCTTGTCTGAGTGTTGACGTTTGCCCACATCCTTTGCATCCTATCAATAGTGGGGAATGTGGTGTTATTGTCATAATGCAGGGCTAGCATGTCCTTGATAGCTTGTTGGGTGATTTGTAGCATGAAGGGACCCTGTTAAATGGTGCAAGATGGTACATGGAGCAATTTTGTGCATAATTCGATCACATCAAGGCATGGATGCATAGCTGGGATAATGAATTGAGCTAGTTTTGAGGTCCATATCCTCATTTCAAACGTCTCGTATTGCCTTGCTCTGGCTCTTTGAAGACACCTTTGGTGTGCCCCTTCTCTAAGATTCTTGCTACTGGTTCTTTGCAAGATTGGGTCCATGATTCCATTTGTGTAATCCTTTACTTTTGATGGGTCACTAGCTTGACCAACTTTCAAGATTTTGGTTCTTAGATAGGTTCTCGATGGTTGTGCAGGAGCTACAACATATGACTTACTAGCCAGTAACCTATCAAGAGATCCAGGTGTCCTAGCTCCTTGTTGTGAAGATGATGTTCCCACCATCTCTATATCTTTTATGTAAAACTTGGTATGAACCTTGTGTGAGACAAAAACATACTTGATGAAGCAAATTTTACTAGGCGCTAATAATCGCAATGAGTAGGATATTTTTGCAGGTGCAAGAATGCTTGAGATTTTGTAAACTTTAAAACTTTCTAAGGGATATTCATGGGCCTATCAAGGCCCAAATAACATTAAATTTAGATGACCGTTAGTAGATCCTACTTAATCTTTGGGAAACAATGAGGTGGACACGCTATGCAAGTTGCAATGCAAGGTACCTTAGAGATTTTGAAAGATTTGAGAAGCATTTAATGCAGCAAAAATTTAAAGAATTAAAACCTTCTAAGCCGCCAACTCTGTGTTTAAAACACTTATTTTAAAAAGGAAAGCAGGAAAACAATAACTGAAAACAAAATAATGCGGGAATGGGAAACTACCTAACTACATTAATTAAGCATCTCAACTCCCTTCGGGATCAAAAACAAAATTTCTAATGTCTTCTTCATGACAGGCTAGCTTATGTCACCATACAAGTGATTGAAACAGATATATCTTTGGTGAAATGTCCTTTGTGCAGGCCACATGGATTTGACTATGTTTGAGTGAGTCTGGGTCAAACATGATTTTGACATCCATAAGCTCTTCTTGCTCTCGAAAGCTCGTCAAATACTGGTTCTTTGTGTTGTCGTGTCTCATCAAGAAATTGATGGCTGCTAGTTCTCCACTATGTGTCTTTTGATATTCATCATCTTTTGGCTTATCTCCTTCTACCTTATTTTTGGGTTCCATTGCATCATCATGCTCCTTGATGACTTCAACCTCTTAAAAGGATAAATCTTGGCATCCCCTCTACATATTTAGTTGAGTCTCAATGTTGTCTTCTCCACATTTGGCCAGTTGATGGCCTCCTTGAAGGATAGTGTCACCTGTCTTAATGACTTGATCAAGGGAGTGTCCATGCTCCTCCACATCTTCGTGCAAAGTGAGAAAGAAGTTAGAAATGATCTATTCCTCATCAGAGGTTAAGACAAAAGCTTGTGACTTGTCCTTTTGTTCATCAAAGGGAGTAACTATGGTGATTTCCTCCTCATCTGTCATGCAATCTTCTTGACTAGCCATGAAGTGAGCGCACTCCTCTGCATACTCCTCTGCTTCCTTCAAAATATATTCTTCTTTAAAAAGGGATAAAGAAGAAGGCTGTGATGAAAAACAAGAATCTTCTTGAGGAAGGGTGGAAGGGACTTCAGGGGAAAGTGAGGGTTTGGAGCCCTCTTCCCTTGCTACTAACATAGACTCAACATTATTGGGGAAATGACCTTGATAGGTTCGACCTGGCTTATGAACAGGGGTGGCATATGTCTGATATGGAATTTGTAGTGGTGGATATATAGTTTGATAGACTTGGTAAGGTTGTCTCTCATGAATGCTTGGCTTCTCTTCTAGAAATGCAATCAATCCACACACATCCAACATCTCATATGTAAGCCTTTGCCAATTTGCTCTCTCAATGAGATCCCATTCACTTTTAATTAGATCTATTGCATCCCTTATTTTATGGATGACATGATTAAGAATTTCTTGGCCACATCCCCTTCTATTGTTGAGTTCCAATACATATTTTTTATATCCCAATAATGCTTTTTTGAAGGTGAAAATAAGATTAGGTTGAGCATGGGATGTGACACATTGGGGAGACTGGGCATAAGACTGATATAGCTCATGACAGGGCTGAGGCTGGTCATATTAGACCTATGAAGGGTGAAACTCATGACCATATGCATCCGTGATTTTGGGAGAAACTTGATCTCAATTAAAAATATATGAAGGAGAATAAGACTCATAGCTATGAGTAACAGAATTATACATACCAAATGGTGATTTCTTGATGAAACCAGGACTGCTTAATCGATTGATTTGACTCAGAGTCACCATTGGTGTTGATGAAACAAAAACCTCCAAAGGCTAATTGGCCAAAGAACGCACCAAAATTCTTCAACTCCTTGAAATATTGGTCCCATTGGGCATGCCAAAAACTATTGATGATGAAAATTGTGCTTGATTCTAATCAATCAACAATGGGAAGTTTCAAGTTGTGGGACATTGTGACTTGAAACAACCTCCAGATTTTAGAGAAGTTAGTCTCTTCTTTTGTATCAAGTGTTGGGGAAAAAGGGATAGGAAATTAAATAGAAATACAAATGCAGGACTTGAAACCTAACTATGGTGATGCACCTGAATGTAATCTTAATCCTAACCTGAGCATAATGAGACTATATATAGGATTCAATTACATTTAAGAGTAGACAAGTGCATGATCAATGTAAAATATTGAAATAATAGAAATAGAGGCTAACAACAGGGGATTATTTTGCTGAGATACAAGAAATGTCAACAAAGGCATAGTGTTCAATCTTATAAGAATCTTCTAATCAGATAAGAGGCGCATACATCACGTATAGTTATGTAGAACTTCTGACTCAATAAAACTAGACAAAAACAAATGACCTTCCCAATCACAACTTTAGAAAATCTACATTATAGACTACTTTTTAAAATGACACAAATAATATCAACAAGGTTATAGTGTTTAATCTTCTTAATTCATTCAGCCATATAAAAGGCACAAAAACATGCACAGTTACATCAACTTTACAACTCAAGAAAATGAGACAAAAGCAAATGATACTATTTAGTCAAAAACTCTAGAAAGTCCAAAATTATAGAATCCCCCCCTTATTTTTTCTCCTATCTTCCCTCTTCTTTTATATCCTCGGATGTCTCTTTCCATCATCCCCCTTCCCATGCAATTCTACTTCGCCCTTAACTCACAGGGGACAAACAGATGACGCTTTCAATGCCTTGGATGTATCCTAATTTTATCAAGAACTGCCCTGATTACGGCATGGAAATTCATGTCTAGTACCTCCTTCTGCACCTAAATTTCTCATTCCATCATCTACTTAGCCACTTAACTGTACATTCTACCTCCGCTTATAGGGGACAAATAGATGGCCCTTTTAATATTTCCAGGGCCCCAAAAATCTATCTGGTGAACTATTCCATCTACCAGAAATAACTCCCACCGAGTTTCTCTCCATCTCGCTTTGCGGAAATAGATACACAAAACACTCTATTTTGTTGAGATAGAAGAGGACACTTAGTCAATTCCTAAAATTCTCCTTATTTCTTAGAAGGCACCAGAGAATGACACATGGTGCTTTTTGCCTGATTTAGCGAAGACACACAACATTTTCTACTTTTTCTATGTCCTGCTCAGGAACGCTCTGCCTTCGACACCTATTGCATTCCGCTTCTTCGATACTTAGCAATTTTAACAAAATAAAACTCATCTCATTCCTTGTCCAAGCAACTTTTAAAAGGGGAAGGATGCGCGTGGCAGTTTTCACATGTTGACACTTGGTGCTGTGAAGGTCTTTGAAATAACACTCGGGACCCACCACAATCTTTACTTGGTAATGAAGCTCGAAGATGGTCTCTCAAAAGTTGACACATGATGGCCTCCACTATTCTTAGGAAGATATGTGGCATCTTCTGCTTCTCCTACTAAGGGTATTTGGCATCTTTCGCTGCATTCAAAAATGGAGTAGAAAGGGGCTCAGAGAGTGACACTTGGCAGCATCCACTACCCTTCGGCACTTAAACAAAATGAAATGATGCCTTTCTGTGTTTAACCAAAGCATTAAACCCATGCATTGAACTAAAGTCTCTCGGATGCCAACACATGGTGACTTCTGCTTTCCTTTGAAAAAGGTAGTCTAGGGCCTTTTGTGACTGCCACTTGGCACTTTCTGCCTGATCTTGCTGCTTAGCTCGTTGAAAGCCTTTTCTAAAAAATAAAATGAAACATGGGTGCCAATATGAGACGCAATTTTTGACATGTGGTGTGTTCGGCTTAACTACTATTAGATACGTGACACATTCTATGGCCTTCTTAAAAGTTATGAAAAGTGTCTCGGATGACACCAGCTGGCTGGCTCTGTGTTTTGGAAAGTGACACTTGGCAGTTTTCACTCAAAATTAAAACTTAGGCAAAAATGAAATGAAGGAAACAAAAAGGGAAAGAGAGCCTATGCTCAGATTACACCACTTGGCAGCCTCCACTGCACTTCGACACTTAGGCAAATAGAAACCCACTCTCTACTCCAAAACTCTGCAATGACCAAGGTATGTAGGAACCAAAATTATAGTGCATGACTAAAAATTTAAATACAACATAGAGTAAAAAATTACTCTACAGTCATTTTATCCTAGATTTAATTTTGAAGGGTAATCTTTCACTTGGTTTTTTGCCTTGTGAATTTCTTCAGACAAAATGTCTGAAGGCATTCCTTCGGGCATTTTGTTTGAAGGAATTCATCCTTGCTTTTCATAGATTTTATTTGCATAAA
Source organism: Torreya grandis (assembly GCA_037957365.1). Lineage (NCBI taxonomy): Eukaryota > Viridiplantae > Streptophyta > Pinopsida > Cupressales > Taxaceae > Torreya > Torreya grandis. The sequence continues at coordinate 1,422,125 of JARHVA010000023.1, read as the reverse complement.
AAGTCTAAAGAAATCCTTTGCATCTTTTCCTTAAGAATTTCCTCCAAATAGAAAGTTTAAAGGAATTGTTTGCCTTGTTCTTTCTTTTTTTAAAGAAAACCTTACCTTTCAGCCTTCCCTTTGATCCTTTTGCAAGTGTTCACAACCCTCCACAAGGACACTTGGGCCCCAAGATGTCCTTTATAACCTACTTGAACAGCCATTTGGCACCTTCTTCCTATCCGCAAGGGAGCTTGCCCCTCAGAGTGTGTATAGATATATTTTCTTTAAAATTGGCCCATTCCTTTTGCCGAAAAGGACTGCCTAAAGCAAAAAAACCCTATGGATCAACCTGAGACGTCTACAAGACTCAACTCATTTGGTCCTTTACAAAAATAGGCCTGTTATAAAAAGGGATAATCATAATTACAGAAAGGGGAAGATATCAAAGACTACGATGGCAAGAAAAGAAAAGGGAGACTGATTTGTTGGCTTGCAAGACCAAAAATGGTCAACAAATTGGTGATTCCTAGGGGAAGCATACCTGCTATGCTTAGAAAGACTGGTAGCCTCAAAGTCCATTGGGCACGGAGTCAAAACACATCTTTTGAAAGGTTAGCAACAACCTTCTAAAGACCTATGAACCAATCAAAGATTTTACCTCAAACACAAAGGAAAACACACACAACAAAGGCTAAAAAACACTACACCTATACAAATAGCACTTAGGGAAAATAGGGAAAGAAAACTAAAAACAAACTACTATGCATAGCTAACTAGTTTATATTTGCCTCCCTCCTAGATCAAAGGGAAAAATTCTTAAGTCTCCTTCATGGAAAGAAAACTTATGGTGCCGTATAAGTGGTTGAATGGAATGGAGGTTTGGTGACTTGCTCTTCTTACCTGCCACCTTGATTGGCTTGTATCCAAATGAAACAAGGTCAAACATGCTTCCAACATATATGTATTCATCTTGCTCTTGGAAGCTTGTCTAGTGCTAGTCCTTCATGTTGGTGTGTTTCATCAAGAAATCAATGGCTATTAGCTCATCATCATAAGCCCCTTGATATGCATCATAGATTGACTTGTCCCCTTCTGCTTCATTGAAAGCCTTGTCAAACTGATCCTCTACTTCATCATGGCATTATTGAAGAAGGATGATTATTATGATGCCTAAAATGAGATCACAGACTAATTATTTATCCCATATAACATCACCTTCTTTCTCAAGGCTCTCTTTTTCAAAGCTTTCCCCAAGATGGATAGGCCTCTCCTTTTCTTGCTCAAAGACCAGAGTCTCTAGTTATTCCCAAACATGCTTCTGATTCTCCTCCAACTCAAGCTCTATGTCATGGTCATTTTCTTCATCAAAGTGATAAGGAAGTTCATCAAACAAAGGGGGAGAGAGCTCACCATGCTTACTTTCCTCTTCATATTGCTAGAACATCTACATGTATGCATGACCTGTGTCTTCTCCATTGTTGATGATGTATTCAAAGGGAGCATCCATGATGATTTCATATTTATTGTCGCTCATGATAGCCTTTTGGGAAGCTACAAATTAGATCCTCTCTTCTTCACTTACCTCCTACAAAATAGGTTCCTCCTTGAGAAGGGATGAAGTGGAAGGCTGATAGTTAAACTCATGTGGAATAGGAGACAGTCCTTAAGCTAGAATCGAATGATTCTCTTCCTTCCATTTAGCCAACACTTTATCTATATCAGATGTGGATTGATAGCTCTCTTGGAGGAGTGTAGATGTGGTGTGTTCAGACATGGAATCTACTGTTTGGTCTAAACTATCCATCACACCTTGGCTGAGGATCCTCATTCTGGATTCCAACTCTGCAATTTGCCTGGCTATATTCTCTTGAAAGAGTCTTTTTTGGAGCTCATAGTAATCATCATGGAAATGGGGAGTGCATGAAGGATGCCATGGAGTACAAGAAGCTTCTTGAGGAAGGGTGGGATGGACTTGAGAAGGACTAGCCTCATTTCATACCTCACACTCTTGAACAATGCCTTTCTCCTCCTTGCTGCTCCATGACTCGACAATTTGCTCCAATTCATGATCTTAGGACTGGAAGTCTCCTTTTGGGGTGATGGGGTTGTGATGTAAGAGGGTAGTGAGGGTTTATATTCCACTTCCCTTACTGCCAACATAGGCTACTACATGTGAAGATTTGCTAACTCAATCTGCTCATCAAGATTGGCTTGAAACACAAGATTTACTATTTCATAACTCCCCTCAACATGATTGGGGAAAGGACTTTGACAAGCTTGACTTGGCTTAGGATTAGGGACTACGTATGACTGATATGAAACTTAGGGCAGTGAGTATGTAGTTGATAGACTTGGTAAGGCTGCCTCTCATGAATACTCAGCTTCTCTTCTAAAGATGCAATAAAACCACTCACATCCAACATCTCATCTATAAGCCTTTGCCAATTGGCTCTTTCAATAGGAGTCCATTCACTCTTAACCAAATATAATGCACTTCTCACTTGATGGATGGAATGATCAAGAATTTCTTGGCCACATCCCCTTCTAGTGTCAAGCTCCACTACATACTTTTTATATCCCAACATTGCTTGTTTAAAGGTGGAAATGGGCTAATTGGCAAAAGGATTAGGTTGAGTAGGAGAAGTAACACATTGAGAAGACTGGGCATAAGACTGATATAGCTCATGATAGGGCTGAGATTGGTAATATTAGACCTGATAAGGATCAACATAAGGCTGGTAAGGATCATAGCTAGGCTGGCCAAGGACTTTTTCAAACTGAGGAGGAAGAGGCCAAGCCCGCAATGTTTTACCAACCTGCAAAGGGAAAAACTCATAACCGTATGCATCCTTGTTGCTTGAGGTGATTCGATGGACAATCTGAGCTTGATGAAAACTATATGAAGGAACACAAGGCCCATACTTTTGAGTAATGGAATTATACATAAAAAAAATGTGATTTCTTGATGGCACCAGGACTGCTTAACCAACTAATTTAATTCAGAGTCACCATTGGTGTTGATGCAAAGCCTCCAAATGCTGGTTGGTTAAACAACACACCAAAATTCTTCAATTCTTTGGATAAAAACTTGTCCCACAATCACCTAATTAGAATTTAGATGCTAGATTAGTGGTTCATTCTTGCTATAACAGGACCAACACCAATCCTAGAACTTTCTTGAGTGTTAAAATAGGTCCCACTGAGCGTGCCAAAAACTATTGATGCTATGGATTACACCCTTGACAGAAGGCTAAGCTTCTATCTTTCATCTGGCACAATGGAGACTCTTCTCTTTCTTATGGGTCTAGCAAAATTGAGGGGAGAATCTCTAAATTAGGGCTAGCTCCCTTTGATGCATCTTTGAGTTATTCCAGTAATATTGCTATAATATATATAAAGGGGGGGTTGAAAAGAGAGAAGGATTACTGAAAATAGAACCTAGATTAATATGATGATGCACCAAAAAGTTTTATCTACTCATTTACTCACACTTTATGTCAGGAGAGAACATACATACACTTTATCCACTGTAAAGACCAGACTGTAGGGAGCTCAACAGGGAGGCTTAATGAAGACACACATAAAATGAACTTACCACAGGCGCTGTAGGAAAACACACTATCTGGTGACCCTCTTCTACCTCTGCACTCCAAATACAACACTTCTTATTACCTACAGGAATGGTGCTTTGTCTATACTAGGTATGTTGGTATCAAATTTGTGAAAGCATTATGGAAAATGACTAAACACAAGGTTAATACTCAGGCACACTCAGAGATATATCCAACCAAATAGAGGTAAAAATGTATTCTATTGATTCATGGTGAAAAATTGGTAGGGCTTCACCTTACAAAATGAGAGTTCCTTTTCTCAAATGAGAGTTTAAAATATATATAGAGAAAGAAGAAGCAATGGCACCCCTTTTTTACAAGTGGCCCATGATGCGTTGAAAACATTTAGAAGAGGAAGTCACTAAAAGAACATGCTGTGTTAGTGCTAGTCTTGACTTTGGCATTCAAAAATTATGTGAAAGTATGGGCTGTGCCCGTTTGTTTGCCAATAAGATTGCTCCTTCAAGACATTCACGTGGTTGTCTACTCATCAATGTAAAGTGAGGAAAATTGGGCCATGCCTTCACTATTCGTGCTCCTTAATGACCACTTGGCAGAGACTGTTTTAACCACTAGAATAACTCCTTGTGCTGACACCTTCTTTTTCCACTTGGACTACTTTGTTTGCTTCTATGCTTGGATTTTATCCTTTCCCAGATTTTGTCTTTTCCTAGCTCTCTCAGCCCTTGGGGCTATCTGTTGTCAATCCTTGGCTCTTCAGGCTCCTTTCTTGGCAGCCTCTTCCTTTTGGCCTTAAGGCCTTTGAATTCCTTCAAGTTCACGCTTATGAATTATTTCAACATCTCTTCTAACTCCTTTCCATGTGCGAACCTATCTTTATATATATGAGAATCAATAATTAATTCATTTCCCTAAATTTGATGCCTGTGGGGATGTCACCATATGTTTAAACCTCAATGGCTAATTTGTGATGCTGAATTTGATGTCTTTAGGCCCGTCACCCCTTTGGTAATTCCTCCAACTTTCTTTCCTTTGGCTTTCTTTCCTTTTGAAGTATTCTTTCATACTTTTCTTTTTTTGGGCCTCTATCATTGAACCCTCCTAAAGGGAAGGTGTCCCTTTAGCTTGGAGAAAGGTCCCCCTTTTGGCACCTGAAAGTCCCCCGCAAGGGTACTTGCCCTTCAGGCTCCTTCGGGCTACCTTGGATTTTTCAATTCCTTTAGATAAAATGTCTAAAGGAATTCCTTCAAACATTTTATCTGAAGGAAATGTTCTCTTTATGTTTTGTTGCTTGCTTTCTTTCAGTCAAGCTTTTCCCTCAGACAAATTCCTTTAGACAAAATGTCTGAACGAATTCCTTCAGATAATTTGTTTGAAGGAATTTGCCTTGTCATTTTGCCATGGATTTCCTTTTGAAGGGTAATCTTTCACTTGGTTTTTTGCCTTGTGAATTTCTTTGGCCAAAATGTCTGAAGGAATTCCTTTGGGCATTTTGTCTCACAAAATTCATCCTTGTTTTTCAAAGATTTTCTTCAGATAACAAGTCTGAAGAAATCCTTTGCATCTTTTCCTTAAAAATTTCCTTCAGACAGAAGTCCAAAGTAATTCTTTGCCTTGTTCTTTCTTTTTTCAAAGAAAACCTTACCTTTCAGCCTTCCCTTTGATCTTTTACAAGTGTTCTCTACCCTCTGCAAGGACACTTGGGCCCTAAGATGTCCTTCAAAACTTACTTAAATAGCCATTTGGCACCTTCCTCCCCTCCACAAAGGCACTTTCCCCTCAGAGTGTGTATAAAGCCTTGTATTTTATTTAAAACTGGCCCATAGCTTTTACTGAAAAGGACTACCTAAAGTGAAAAAACCCTATGGATCAACCTGAGATGTCTACAAGACTCAAGTCATTTGGTCCTTTATAGAAATAGGCCTATTACAAAAAGGGGAAAGCACAATTGTATAAATGTGAAGATATCAAAGACTTGGATGGCAAGAAAAGAAAAGGGAGACTGATTTGTTGGCCTGTAGGACCAAAAATGGTCAATAATGACCCTTTTGATGTAGGTCTGGTTGACATAGGTGGTAATGAAAGAGGAAGATTTGGGTCATCTAGATGGATGGAAGGTATTTATAAATCCTTGCAAGTAACAAGGTTGGAAATATGAAGGGATTTGAAAAAGCTACTAAATATTGAGGGTATTCCAACCTAACCTCTATAGACTAAAATACTTCTATCATTATTTGGTGATAGCATGGTGAGGTGTTGATCAGTTTATATAAATTCATCTTCACCAGGGTTTGGTGAAGCTATTTTAAAACTAATCATTAGATTGATTTAGATGGATTGGGGTGAGAGGGTCCCAAGATAAATAATTTAGGTTTTGTCAAAGGTAAAGGTGCTTGGTGTTGGCTAGGTGGTTGGGTGGTTGAGGAGGGATATGTCCATGAAATGGACACCTTTACCTTTCCCTTATCTTTTGGTTGAGCCTATGATCACGTGACCAAATGGATGGTATGGATTAGGTGAGGAGTTAGGCTATGTGATTGATTCCATTCCTCTTTACTCTAAGGTGAGAGTGGAGGGGTAGGTAGGTGTTGGTTGATGATTTGTTGTTCTTAGGTTAGTGGTAGGCTTAGAAGAGGCTCATAAAATAACAAGTCATCTTCATGATACAACTTATGTACTAAGACTTAGAGAGCCTTGTAGTTTTCCATATTGTGCCCTAATGTCCTATGATATGACCATACTACTTTATCATTATACCAAGATGGTTTAGGAATCTATCAATTAAATGGTCTGATAAGTGGTAAGGTTAAACTAGATGCTTGAAATAAACTATGAAGGGTGGTTGAGTAGGAATCTGGTAAATGTGGCAAGGGCATGGGAGTCTTAGGTTTAGTGGTTGCGGTAGGAGCCATTTTAAGGGTAGGCTTGATGGTGGGAGTCTTGGGTGAGGGAGATTTCTTTGTGGATGATTTGGATGTGGATAGCTTGGTGGTAGATTTCTTGGAGTAGAAGGTGTTGAGGTAGAGATTTGAGGGATAGGTATTTTGGTTATAAGAGGTGTTGCGAAAATGGGTGAGGATGAAAGTAGGAGTGATGGTATGACCAAGAGTGGTGGTTGGGTTTGAGCTTTACTTGAGGTGACTGGCTTCTATATCAAGGTGGAAGGGTGAGGTCCCATAATAGAAGGCAAAGTGGAAAGGGGAGGTGAATCTTTGGTTTGTGGGATCTTGGGTGGTTTTTCTCTCTTGGTTGATTTAGTTAGGGGTTTATTGTGTGGGTTTTATGGGTTTAAATCCACCTTTACTGATGGATGAGTAAGGTTTTGAGTAAGAAACATACCAAGATTTGTGGTAGGCTTGGTTGGAATGATGAGAGGTGGCTTGGTTATTTTAGGTAGGGTAGGTTGAGATGATTTGGTGATGGTTTGGTTGCTAGAGACATCTAATGGCTTTGGTGTGATGGTGGTGGGTTTATTAGTAGAGGTGATAGGTTGATGTGATAATGGTGTGGTTGGGGGTTCCTGCTTGGTTAGGTAAGAAAGTCCAAGATAGTGCCAAAATGTGGCATGATCCATGTCAAGTTAGGATAGGTATCCTAAATTTTGGACCAATTGAGAATTTTTTTTGTAGATAGGTTTGATCCCCTTAGCATTGGTCTTAAGAGATAATCCCATAGGTGGAGAAAAGGGAGTGGGTAGCTCATCCTTCATCTCAATGAAAGGTTCTGAGGCTTGGGAAGGTAGTTCCTTGATGGGAGGAGTAGGTAGAATGATATCTTCCTTAGGGATGCTTTCCCAAGGGAGAGTGGAATATTGTAGGATAAAATAAAAAGGTGTGGTGGGAATGACTATCTCTTCTAGTATGTCCTCCAAATGGGTTGGTTGCTCCACTATCTAAAAGAGTGGAGGAAGGTGAAGGTTATCTCCTTTTTTTTGGTTTTCAAAGGAGAGGTTAGTGAACCCAATACCTTAATAAGTAGAGGGGATGGTAGGGTAGGTTGGGTAGTGATTTCCTTAGTAGAGAGTTTACTAAGCACCACATTAACAATGTGTATCTCATGGGAGGATTCTGTTTTGTTTTTATTGTTGGTAGCGGAAGTGTGGTTGGGAAATAGTTTTCTAAAGATGTCAAGTGATTGGTTTGGGGGTGCATTGGGGTTATCCATTGAAATCTCTCCCTTGTCAAGGAGATTTTGGACAAAACTCTTGAAGGTGTTGCATCTACTAACATCATGTCTAATGACATGATGGAAGGCACATAATTCATTTTATTTATACCAAGTAGGTATAGGATGAGAAGAGTTATGCGGTTGTTTGATCAGAGGAATTTGTATAATGTTAGCTTTTAATAGTTTAACCAAGATTGAAGTGTATGACTCCCCTACCACATTGAATTATCTTTAATTATTATGGTTTGGATTCCTTGTACTTTGATTAGAGGAATTGGAAAAATTATATTGGTTAACAACAAGTGGAGGGGCAATTTTAAGGATAACCGTATTTGTGATTCCCTTGTTTTTGAGTTGAGTGTTGTTTTGGTTGTTGGTTTTGGAGGATGAAGTTTCACTTGATTTGAAGGTGGAGTTCTTGTTTTTCAACTTTAGTTTTCCCTCATCAATGGTTTTATTATCTAGTTTGTGGACAATGGTAAAATACTCATCAAAGGTCTTGAAGCTCTAAATTCCTAAAGTAGAGGAAATGTCTTTGGCACAAACCTAGGCAAAGAGTTTGATCAACTAGGGTTGGGTTAGAGAAAAATAAAGTTAGTTGATGAGAATTATCCAATAGGCCATGAAGTCAGCAATAGACTCATCATCAAATACCGAATGGAGAAAAGATCAATGATGGAAACTTTCTTAGATATGTTTATAGAAAAGTGATTAAAGAAAACCTGAGCTAGTTAGGCAAAAGAAAAGAGGGAGTGTTTTTTAAGAGCACTGTACCAATCTAGTGTCAGACCTAATAGAGACATGGGGAAAGTATAAATAAAAACAACATCATCATAGGTAATCATATACAATGAATGCCTAAATGCTCTTAGGTGCTGTTGATGGTCTTCCTTACTCTAAAACTTTAAAAACTTTAGAGGTTCCCATTGAGGAGGATATGGTCAAATGGGGATGAATGGGTGAATTGGTTCATTACATATTTGGTCATATGATAAAATATTATAGGCTCTAGAAATGGATGACTCCAAAGTAGTCATTTTATCCATTAACATTTTGACAAGGTCAATTTGGGGTTGTGCACTCCTATAATTGTAAGGTAGGCTATGTTGTGTTTGGGTAAGTGCAACATATGGGTAGTTGGTAGGGGGTTGAGAAGCTACCACATACTGGTATGTGGTCACAAGTGGTTGAGATGATATCACATATGAATATGTAGATATAGGTGGTTGAGTGAAAGGTATAGGTACATACCCTTGTTGGTTAGGGATGTAGCTTAAGTTCTATGTAATGGATAATTTTTGACAAATTAATGTAAGTTGGGTAGGAGACATAGTTGGGTTAGTAGGTAGTCACTTTGGTACTAATGGGTGGAAGGGTAGAAGGTATGGGAACTACCAAGTTTTGAAATTAAGTGGAGGTAGGTAGGTTGGAAGTAAGAGGAATGGTGGTGGCACTAGCAAAGGGTGTTCCTATGGTAAGGGAAGTACTGGTGCCTAAAGGTTGGGTTGTTCCTATGCTAGGAGGGTTATTAGTTGGGGAAGAAGGTGCTTAGGTATTGCTTAGTTGATTGGGTTGGTTTTGAATGGTGGTATCAATGGGGTCATTGGTAGAGGATGATGCTTGGGTGACCAGAGGTTGGGTAGAGATGATGGTAACACAAGTGTTCCCATAAGGTGGGAAGGCATGCCATAAGGTGGGTCAACAGGTGGAACAAAAGTGGGGGTATGGTGAGAGATGGTGTTGAGGTAATGTTGAAAAGCTATTGTGTTATTATCCAAGAAGGTGGTGAAATCTACATCTCCTTGGGCAATTGTCTGATGGATACTAGGAATCCCAGAAGGGTAGGGGGAACCATTTACATTTGAGACATAATATATGGATGAAGAGGAAGAGGAAGATGGATGGTCAAGAGGTGAATCCTAGTTTGGTTGGTTCCTTAGTTGTTGCCTAGTTAAAACTATGTAGAGAGGGGAAAGAAAAAGATACAAGCAATCTCACAACTCAAATAGAGAGAAGATAAGAAAAAGTAAATGAAAATAAACACACACTAAAGTACGTTAATCTTAAGATTTCTTTTAGTTTCTTTTTTAGCTTATACCTTAAGCTTTAATAATTGTACAACTAAAATTGGCTTGTAGAGTGGGTACTAGAAAATAAGTCTATGGTTTGTTTCAGGTTGTGTTTAGGCTCTCAAAGGGACTTGTATTGGAAATCAATAATTGGATTGATATTGGGGCCTACCCCCTTACTTCACATACCACAACAACAAGGGTGTCAGGTGCTTAGCCAAGATATACCAATTTTTAGAGTTTATACTCAACTAGAGAGCTGAGTTGGTTCTTCCCTTGGTGATGAAATCTAAGAAGGATAGTTGAGAAAGGTGACCACTAGGTAATGAAATCCCATTCAGGCCTTATTTCAATGTTCTATGCTTGTTTAGATGTGAGTGGTTTGGTATTGTGTGCATGATAAGAGTGAAGCTACAATTGAATTACTTTCCTTTAAATTAAACTATGTGAGCTAAACTTGCAAGCAACCAATGTATGAAGTTAATTTTAAGCCCAAAATGAAATTTGATTTTGTGGTATGAGTAGAGAGATAAGAAGAAGAAAGCACCTAGATGCAACTATGAACCCAAGAAAAGACTCAAGGGTCCTACCAGGCATGCCAAAATGTTTTAGATAATTTTTTCTTATGTTATTTATAGGAAAGAGAAAAGAAACTTGGGAAGGGTATGGTATAAAAACTTGATATGTTGTAAGCACATTGATCTAGATGAATTTAGATACTCCTCTTTGGCTTGGGAGAAATGACATGCATATAAGAAAGCATTCAAATAAATGGTTTGATTAATTAGGTAGTAGGGTGGAATGCCTAGCAAGCTAGATTCCAGAAGCATGAGATTATTTGGAGGCTATCAATCCACACTTTTAAATAATCAAGTTTTGAAAGATAAAGTACTTGTATAAACAACATAAGATACTTAAATCAAATACAATAAGTGCTTGATAAAAGAATAGATGAAATTGACTAATATAGCAATAAATAGGTCAATACTAATGCTAAATAGGTTAAGTATGGTTCAAAAAATAGGGTAGGGTTCTATGATCAGGCAAAGGTTCTAAAAGTTGGATTTGGATAGGGTCTGGTAGGTAGAAATAACTTGATGTTATTTTATCACACAGTGATCATCAGTGATTAGGGTGACCATCGATAGTTAGGGCAATTATCGATGGTTAAGGTAACCATCAACGGTTGAGATAGACTGTCAACAATCAGAGTGACCATCAGTGGCTATTATGAGTTGGGTCTGCTCAAGAAAAGGCTATTTGGATGAGGTCATATAATGGAATTTTGAAAGATAGGTTTGGGCTGGGTTGATTTCAAAATAGAAATGAAGTAACTGAATGATTGAAAATAGATACTTAGCTTATCAGTTATTGATTTGATGAATAGTTGAGGTGGTTGGGTTATAAAATCATTGATGGAGTCTAAGGAAATTTCAACAAAGTAATGGTAATTGGTTGTTGGTCAATGGATGGCATCACTTCAGATCTTTATTGCACTTATTGGTTTAATGGATTGCTAGAAGAACACCTACAAAAGGGAATGTTGATGCAAAAGGGATTTATCTTAGGATACAAATGATTAACTAATTCTATATCCTTATTCACCCTCTCTTTCTCTCTCTTTATAAGAAGGAAGGATATGTGAAAAAATACATTAACAAGAGGTCTAACTTACTATCTAAATTTAGTTATCACATGCATGGGTTCGCACATGAATTAGACAATCTAATTATAAAAAAAACAAGTTGAGTTAAAGTGGGTGTTTAATTGTTCAGGCAGTGTAAACCTAAATATTGGTGTTCAGGCTTGATCATCGATGGTTAGGGTGATCATTAGCGGTCAAGGGTCTAAGGTTAAAATTGGTAAAAAGGCTAGTGGGCTAGTTTAGCTAGTCAACTAACTCAAGGTTGTGGTTCAATGGATCGGGGATGGTCCTTAGGAGGTCTTAAGATGTTTTAGGGGTATTTCAACATTTAGAACCATTATTTACAATTTTATAGTGTCTACACTGGTAATCAAAACTATGTATAGGGTGCCCCCAAGTGGGAAAATGTGTCAAGTGAAGATGCATGTATTAGTATATATACCCCAAGTGGGTAGATAATAATAATTCTAGATCAGTATAGTAGATATGAGTCCTATAGTAATATGTAAGCACTCAACAAGAACAAGTGAAGCATGTATGTATGATAAAAATGATTATACTAAGATAGATATCATATGTAGTGTCTAGAAAATATAGGAAACATAAACATAACAATGCATACAATCTATAAATTTTGTGTTTTATGAGTAATATTTGAATGTTTTTGTGTTTTTTGACATATTATAATGTTTTTGTATTTTATGGGAATAAACTATGTATAAGGAGCAATAGAGAAGGAAAGTATGTACAAGTAAATGCTAGAAACAAATGAGATAGTATACAAGCAAAATGCAATGTCTCTATAAACCCAAGAGCACATCCATGGGATGTGGATAATAAAATAGTGGATTTGGTGGGAGATTATCTAGTGTCAGATATTGGATCTATCCAAACTTAAATAATTCATCATCATCATAATCATCATACCATTTTGTATATATCAGTTGAGCCTTATCCTTGATGTTAGTATGAAGTCTATGCATCTAAATAGTGTGCTGCTTGATTGTGTAAGATGCCTCTCATGTAGTCCTAAGGTAAACCACATCAGATTGTGAATTATCTATATGAAACTTGTGGTTCTCATTTGTGTCATCATGTAAAATACAAACAATGTGTCCCTCATGAATGAATTCCAAACATCTATCTGATCAATCAATTGTGGCATCCATCACCTGTAACCATGTACTTCCAAGTATAACTTGTAGATGAGTGCCCCTAATTAAAATAGATAATAATGTATTGACCACCTTGGGGCCACATGCAATTGGTAGTGTGATATGTCCAATAGAATCTTAAAATGCATAACATGATGTAACTCATTTTCCTAATCACTTATATGCTATAAAAAATCTAAAATACAAGTATTAGGATCATAATCTTCATCTATAGCCACATGGGGAATGTATCTATCTACAACAAAAATTTGGATAGTCAATAGATTATCCTGTGAGTATCTATATCAATGATGACTTTTTCATGGTTCTCGTATCTATGGAGGTGCTCATATATATGGTGGTGGACATTCAATTTATGTTGTAATCCTAAAATATATATCAGTATCATGTCTTGTAAGTCTATGAAAATGATAATAGGGTTGACTTTATTTTTGTGACAATCTACTAATGGATATGTGCTAAACTATGGGTAATACCATCAATCCTCTACCAAGTAGTATTTGTAAAATTTGGTGTGGTCTATACTATGAACTTCCTGCTTGAATCTATATCCATACATGTAATTATATGTACTAAATGAATGGAAAGATCGTTTGTTGACTGTAATTGAGTATGAGAGCCTACAACTACATGATTATTAATAAGTGGTACTACTGATATAAGAAGAGGTATAAGTTCTTGAGAATCATATATATACTCTCTTAGGCCCACTGGTGTGAAGATTAATCCACATAAATAGTCATCCTTTATGGTGGCCTAAGAATCTATATCATAGTTATGAATGTATATTTATTTTGAGTTAACAAGTAGTGGTAGTTGTGCTATGATAAACTCATTATCTACCCTGGGTGGGGATATGTGTACTATGGGAAGTTGTTCTTCCATCATCGATGAAGGTAACCGTGCTATAGGAAGATATGGAGGAGGTGTAAGAATGATATTTCTAGACTCCCCAACTTCATATGTATGCATCTACTCAATTAAAATCTTGTGAGGTGGGGATTATATGATAACATGAGGTGTGCCATCTGAAGATGTATTCAGGGTAGTAGACTTAGTGAGTCTCTAATATATGAATGGATGATTATCTGTGAGACAAGTGTATAAATATTCATCATGTAAAAAATTGATGCATCTATGAAAAGAAGAAGGTACAAACTCCATACCATGTATCCAAGGGCTCCAGAGTAATAAGTTATAGTGCAAATGATTAGGCATCACCTGGAAGTGTGTAGGTAAGGTTTTTATCCCTACTATAATGTCCAATGTAATAGAACCCAATGTCTATCTAGGAAAGTCATCAAAATTTTTGATATTATTATATGTCTTTTAAATAGATGCTATATTAACCCCCATGGTCTATAGAATGTGAGGTCATATATGTTAAGTCTTGAACCACTATCAATTAGAACTTGTTTAATAATGGTGGTATTGATTTGTGTTTGAATAAAAAGTGGTAAATTCTTATTAATTATTGAATGTGAAGCCAAGTCTTCATTGGAAAAAGATGTAACATCTTCAATATCCTTGATAGTGTTCGTGATAGATGAAAAGTAATATGGCTCTATGTCATGAGGAAAATATGTATGATTAAGTGTTTGAAAAATAATATCTTTGAAAATAGTTCCTTTTAAAGTAGTTCCAATATGGATTTCTTAGCTAGTGTATTTCTCAATTGATCCACAATATTAAATTCTCTTTGTTGATCTCTGGGACCTATAATAGTGTGCTCGGGATGAGAGGGATGGTGGGATTATTTTGATCTTATATAGATTGAGGAGGCACCTTGTTATGCCTAGTAACATTTTGAATCGTGGGATCTACTAGTTGTCAGGGGTGAATAATAGAGGCAAGATGTGAGTGAAGATAATTAACTAGTCTAGGTGGAGGCAAAACAAAATGAATCCTCTAAGCCTTATGTCATATAGTAGTAACTAGAGGTACCTCAAAATGAACCATGTAGAAATGATCCTTATAAAATGAGATTCACATGAGGGAGGACCAATGTGTAAAATAAGCTTAGCTCTAACATGATCCATGAGAGGAGTGACATACATGTGTACTTTTCTACTTATTTGTACCATGAAGTAGAAAATGGCATTTGTTATGATAATCATGATGATAGGATGCAAATTAAAAATTGATTAGATATTAGAAATGTAAATCCTAGGGTTATCTAGGGTTAAGGTTTTATGCAATATTCAAAGTAAGTTAGGTTCACTAAATGTTTTAACCTTTTAGTTTTTAGTGAATGTAAATATTATATTTGTTAAAGTGCTGAGTAGACTAAATCAAGGAAATAATATGAAATGAATACAACCATAGATTTGTTATAGAATTGACTAGCTTTGACTTTTCTAAAAATAGTAATAAATAGTGTAAGTAATGACTTACCTAGAAAACACCCGATACAGATGATCTGAGTGCTAAAAATTGAAATGAAAGCTGGTCTAAGTATTGTAAACTAGATTTTGGTTTCAAAAACCTTCTTGGATAGTAGTGACATAATTAGATAGTAGCACCATTATTAGAAAAGTGGTGTTAGTGTCCTAATATTGGTGGTAGTGTCATTTATGTAGGACTATCCTAAGATTTTGGGTGCACCTATGTCTAGATATCTAGGGTCTATTCTTGCATGAATGAGTTATCAAAACTTTTATTTTGCCTATAATGAATTATTTATTATGAAAATGCTAATCTACCAAGTAACTAAGGCATGAGCTAAAAAGTGTTTTCATTATCAGGGTAGGCTAGACATCCTCAACACCCCACTATGAAGAGAGTTGCCTACATACCAATACTCTGAGGAGTGATCATGGCTAATGTAGTTCTCACCAGCTAAGTGCTATGGAAAGTACAAGTGATGTTTGTATGATAGTGGCCTTGAGTGCCTTGAATGTGATTGAGATTATAAATCTAGAAAATCTGAGCTTAGAGATGCTATAGATTATAGTATCTAGAAGTAGGGCTTAATAGAGATTGATAACATTAATTATGCTCAACTTGTTCTATGTTTGAATGTGTATTTTTCATCTAATTTATATATAGTGGTTAGAGGACTAAACTTCATGTATTTATACTATTAAGTTTCTTGTGTGGATGATAATATATTTTTAGGCTAATCTTAGGAGGTTATAGTTCTGAAAAGATATTCATTTGGGAAAAGATAGGGCAAAAGACATTATCACCTTTTTGGAGACACTAACACCATGTGGCACTAGTGTCCTTATTATGGAACTAGTGTCCAATTGGTAAAACACTAGGCAAAAAGGGCTAGGATTGAGAAATGAGGATCTAAGACTACTTTGGGGTTCACTAGGGATGCCCATGGCCCAGACAAAGGATGGATAAGTGTGACAGTAGGCTCTAAGATAGGTCTAAGGCTAAGATAGGGATAAATAGTCTTAAGTATCACTCTTAACACTCAAATACTACTTTTGGGTGATTATAGAGGGACCAACTAAAACTTTAAGTGTGAAAAAGTAGTGGTGTGACCTATAGTCGATTATTCTCATAGCACAATACAATATTAATATTTGTAGGGGATACATTACAAATAGAATGTATGCCTTTGTAGGCTATGGGACCAATGGTGGGTCACATCCATGAACCTAGGTATTGTATAAAATAGTTTAGGTGAATGGGGAAACTTATGGACCCTGAAAATACAAGAATGTGTGGGGAAATAGCTCTAAATAGTGCAAAGTAAAGGATCAATGATGATCTAAGGGGATCATTAATGATTTTTATAAGATCAACATCAATTATTAAAATCACTAATAATTTTGATAATCAACATCGATTGTGATAATGCCTATATATAACATAACCCACAATTGGAAAGGCTCATTTTAAATTTTTACAATCGATCTCTTGAGTTACAAAATAAAGAGATGACACATGGTAATGGATGTGAGTAGAAGTGGATGGAGGAGATGGAAGTCACATGGAGAGGTAGGGGATGTATTTTGAATTCATATTTTTTTTTTGTACAAATTAAAAGGTATATGTTATTGATCCTACAAGATTAACAATGATTAGATACGATCATCGATAATTGGTGTTGTGATCAACATCGAATGGGATGGATAATGATCAATCTATAGAGATCATATTCAATTATAAAGAATTTATAACTATCTATTATAAGTTTTAGGATAGAGGCAAAAAATTATGTTACTAAGTTATGCTTTTTTAGGTGAAAGAACTATTGATGATGTAAGATCAATTGCCACCATTGTCAAAGCAACTATGAGATGCTATGAGTGATGAGAACTAGGCCCATATGGATGTTGTCAGTCTCATGGGACTATGCCATTACCAAAGGATACCTAGATACATAAGACTATTTGTAGCATTAATGGAGTGGTGAGATATAGTGATAGGGATGTTTGGGTTTGTTGATGTAGGTTTTATGTACACCACAACCTTAACAAGGTAGCCTCTAACATTTTAGGATCTCACTAAAGCTAAAATCCACTCCAGGGTATGAGTTGTAGGTATGCGATCTATTAAAACCTATTGATGGAATAATGGGTAGGAAATGCAAGTTATTGATGAGATTTTTGGATGGAGTTGTGGTTCTTAATAAGGGCAGTGAGTATCTATGGGAGTTGGATGGGTGGCTGGTTGCTAATATAGAGTGGGTAGGTTTCAAAATAAACTCAAAAAGGAAGTGAAGGTAAGACAAAAAAGAAAGCTCTCTAGTTTTCAGGAATCACTTCCCTGGCTAGTTTTTAAAAGGACAAGTACTCTTAGAACCTATGATTATTGTTAGCAAAAATTACACACATACCATCAAATATGACTAAGAATTCTAAGGAAATAATGATGCAATAAATTCATAAGACTTAGATAAAGGTTTATCCTTTTAGGGTAGCTATTTCACACACTTAATCAGGAGATTATAGCTTGGACTAATGAAGTATTTGAGGTAGATGTTGTACACACACAACAAAATATATCTAAAAAATCACTCATGTAAAATCAAAATTATGAATCAATTTGAACTTAATTATCCCAATCAATATATTTTACCAATCCTTCAAAAAATGTTGCACATCTACAGATCAATACATCAATCAAAATAATTAAGAATCCATTCATAGTTATTACACACTAAAGATTATTGAAACATACAACCAAGAAAGTAACAATTAATTACATAAAAATTCAAAATAAAATACACAAACACATTCACTGATGATCAAAATTGATGTTGCTCCTGTATTCAAAAAATTCTCTAACAAAAATCTAAGTTGGATTATAATTATTTATATAGACTTGGGGAAGGGGTCGCCTCATCCTCCATGTTCATGCAAGGTCGTTACATGTGTATTTAGAATATGAGTTCTAACTATGGTCTAAAACCATATAAAAATCTACTTACAGTTATCCATTTAAAATGGCCTTTGTAAAATTTATGCAAGATGTGCATGTGTATGAATATGAAGGGAATTTTTATAATTATAGCTCAAATTGCATGAAAAAATTCATGATATATAAGCCATTTCCAAATTGTACATGAAAAAAGTATTAGCATTTTATAGGTTGTAAGAATAACCTATTGAATATTTTAGATTATCCACCTTCAAATAGAACTTAGACATGCATCGAAGACAAGTCTTAATTTATCAATGCTCTAGAACTAGCGATACTATTTAACTATGACTAACCAAAAATAGCTATGTTTTGCATGTTGCCTATGCCTCTCAATAAGTCTAGATGTTTGAAAAGTGCACTTGGGACTCGCATTGTCAGATCTCTATGCATGATGAAATGTGAGTATGTCACTTGGCATCTATTTGGGGTTATCTAAGTACTAGAATCCCATAATGTTGCCACTTGACACTCTCATGGAGCTTTCAAAACACTTTTATTACTATGCCTCATTATGCACCATTAGATATTCAGTATGTGATTTAATGCGCATCGTAGATCTTGGTGCTTGACCTCTTTGACTCCTGCAATGTTGACACTTATCATTTCCAGATTTTCTCTTGTAAATATAAACTTAGAATGACTTAACATATATGTATAATAAAGTTCTCAACATAGGGGTGACACTTAGGAATTCTATGGGGTTTTTTGGTCTATTGATATTGGCAATAAAGCAATGTTTTGATGTTTTACATGGAGAAATTATTGTGCGATTTTTGTGTGAAGGAACCTAATTTCATCAGACAAAATGTTCAAGACATAAAGTTTGTAGGAGTTTCATCAGGGGAATTATTTCAGATAAAATATCTATAATAATTATCTTAAAGACCCAATTATCTCATACAAAATGTCTAAAGTAATTGTTCCAAAGGGTCACTTTCATCGGATAAAATGTCCAAAGGAATGTTCAAAGGGTTGGACTCAAAAATGCTGAAGGGCATGATGTCTCAGACAAAATGTCTGAAGGGCAAAAATCTCTGAGATAAAATGTTTGAAGGAATGGTTTTAGAGGGAAAAGGCCCAAGACATAAGTCCTAAAGGGTAGGTGTAGTATGACAAAGGGGCCAAGATAAAGCCCTAAAGGGTAGGTTGCACAAATCCCAAAGGGTGTGTGCCCTTGGGGTCATTATTTTGGAATCATTATGTTGGCAAGATTTATTTAGGGAATTGTTTCAATATTTTTGTGTCAGACAAAATGTTTGATGATAAAAAGTCTAAAGGGTCATTTTCATCAGGGAAAGGGCCTAGGGTAATTGTCCTAAAAGATTTTTTAAAAAGGATAAAGGGTAAGTCTAGAGGGCTAAAGGAGATTTGTCAAAGTGATTTTTTTAGACGAAAGGTATGAAAGAATTGGATTAAATGGAAAAAAAGTCCTAGGATAAAAGTTTTGAATGGTAAGTCAGCAAGGCAAAGGGTCAATGCAAAAAAGTAGAAGGGTCATTCTGTTAGGTAAAATGGCCACAATAAAAAGGCTGAAGGGCAAGTGCATTAAGTCTAAAGGGTCTACTTCATGGAAAAAAATCTTGAAGGATATAATTCATAGGGTAAAGTGGCCTTGATAGAAAAAGCTAAAGGGTAGGTTATAGAAAAGCCAAAGGGCAATTGCAAAAGGTTTGAGGGGTATGTACCCTAATATTTTGGTAGGGTTTTTTAGGGAAATTGGGGCCAAGGAATGTTTTGAAAATAATGTATACAAGAATAATTTTGATTTGGGGAAATTATTTTGGAAAAAATATCCAATGCAATAAAACTGAAAGAATAAGCTTGGGGCAAAAAAGCCCAAAAGAATAAGTCTGTGGTAAAATTGTTTTGATAAAATTGCTATGGGTAAAATGTGTCAGCAAGGTCAAATTCCATTGGATAAAATGTCTGATAGGAAAATTCTAACAAATAAAAATTGAAAGACAAATTCTTATGGAACGAAAGTTTTAAAGACTGAATCTCAAAAAAAAAAAAGTTTGAAAACATAAAACCTGAAGAAAGACTCTTGAAAGGTATAAAGTTAGTCTATGAAACACAATACCTAATGATAATTTGACAAAGTATGAAAAGGACAATAATCAATATTCTCCTAGATTTTTCATAAACATATAGAAGAGGGGCTTAAAGTCAAGACTATAGTCTGAAAAAAAAGGTGGGTCCCCATTTCCTATGGAAAGAAGGGGGATGTTGGTACAATAAATGGTAACTTACAAGGGGAATACTCCTGAGTATTCAAGAACCCAAAACTTTGGTTAATAATCTTAAATAAATCATGAAGTGTGTCATAGAAGAACACGTAAATTAGAAACATGAAAGAGACTTCTAAGTAGATTCACAAAACATACTTGCCTTCTAATTTCTTGGATTTGTGTGTGTTAAAATGTGTAGTTTATTTAACCCTTGCTATGATGAGTTTTTTAAAGGCTTTGATGAGGTTGTAGGTTTCATTCTATTATATATTTAAATATAAAAAACAAGGGGAGTTCAAGCATTGGTTTACTTTTTTTTAGGTGTCCATAGCCATGATAGAGATACCTTGGGCTCCTTCTCTTCTCATCTCATTATTATTTTTTGATCATGATGCATGATACATTGACCTTATTTCATCATGTGAGCCTTTTGATTTATTTAAATTTTATTTTGATCTTTTGAATTCATTAGTTATTTTATTCTTTTATTCTTGAATGGAAAAGAGAAGAGCTAGAACCCTACTGAACTAGTATAATTATAAAACAAATCATTACTAGAATGTCTCTGCTAGCTGCATCTATACCTAGAATTGTCACTTCCAACAAGTATTTCATGTGATAAGTGCTTTCAATTAAATAAAAAAGAAAACTTTATAAATTTGTATGAATTAATTTGAGAGTAAATTTTAGATGCTTGATAAAATCATTTAATTGTGACACCCTTCAAAATAATCCATGATTACCTACCTTCATCCTAAAGACTAAAAACACAAAAATATGCCTAATTTGTAAACTAGTATAAAAGTGTCAAGATTTTAATTTTGCCCTTTTCTACAAGTCATAAGCTCAGTTGATTTGGATTTTAACTCAATTATAGCTAGAGCAAACATGATACCGATCATCAGATAAAGCAAATAAAAACTAATCTAAGAAAGCAAGGAACTAAACTAAGAAAACACTTAAATCTAATATAGAAAGTAGGAAACTAATCTATGAAAGAAAAAATTGAAAGCAAGAAAGATTATTATAGAAAGTAGGAAACTAATCTATGAAATCAAGAAATCTAATCTAATAAATTAGTAAATCTAGTCTAATCCTAAAACTACATTAATTCATCTTTTATCAATCAATAATATCCATAGATGGCGCATCCCTGAAGTAGTGCTTCAAGAACTATCCATTAATTAGATATGCAATCTCATTGCCTTTGAGGTCCTTGAGACAAAACACATTATTTCCCATGATCTCTAAAATCTGGTATGGTCCAATACATAGTGGGGCAAACTTTTCATGCTATCCTTTCTTTTCATGGGATTTATCCCAAAGTAGCACTAGATAAGAAATCTTGAATGCCTTGACCTTTGCTCTTTTATCAAATTACCTCTTGACCATATCTTGGTCTTTGCTGAATGTCTGTAAGGCCTCAATCCTTAAATCTTCCATTTCTATTATGTCCAACAATCTTGATTGTACTTTATCACTTGGTTCTATGTAGTCCTGCATAAATTGATAAGTGGGTAGCTTTAACATGATAGGGAATATTGGCCTGCATACAT
Source organism: Torreya grandis (assembly GCA_037957365.1). Classification (NCBI taxonomy): domain Eukaryota; kingdom Viridiplantae; phylum Streptophyta; class Pinopsida; order Cupressales; family Taxaceae; genus Torreya; species Torreya grandis. Next base: position 1,400,349 of record JARHVA010000023.1, on the reverse strand, counting down.
ATACAAATAAGTAAGGTGAAGCTTTAAGGGCTTCCTCATGTCTAGTCTAGTCTACCCAAAGAGCATACTTTAATACATTGTGCTAGTCTTTAGGCTTGTCTCCAATTGATTTCTTAATTGCATCGATCATATTTTTGTTCATTGATTCTACCAATCCATTTCCCTGAGGGTAATAATTAGAAGTTGACCTGATGATAATTTGATTGCCATGTGTCCACTCAGTAAATTTTGTCGATATGAAATCTGATCCATTGTCACAAACCAAAGAAATAGGCATGCTAAATCTAGTTATTATGTGTTCCTCTAAGAAACAAATAACATATTGTGCTATGTAATTGTTTATGGCTATGGCTTCAGTCCATCTAGTGTAGTAGTATATAGTAGTGAGGAGAAACTTATGATGTATCAAGGAATTTGGGTTGATGACACCAATGAAGTCTAACCCCATTGAGTGAATGGCCTTCCTTCAATAACTAGATGTAGAGGCATTACTAGGTGTACTTTTCTCTTGGCTAGAGTTTGGCATTCATGGCATGTTCTCACATGAGCATGAGCATCTTTGAAAACTATTGGCCAATAGTATCCCATTCTTAAGATCATATGAGCTATGGTATTTCTAGAAGGATGACTGGTATCTATCTTTTGATGTAATTTCTCTAATATTTCTTTAGCTTCTTCTATAGATACACATCTGAGATAAATACCTTCATTATTTATTTTGTAGAGGACACCCTTCTTGATCATGTAAAGAGTATATTTGAGCCTCAAAGCTCTTCTTCTTTCTCTATTGAGTTATGGGGAACAAGTTCTTGTAAGTAAATACTATATTATATCAATATACCATTCTACTTTAGATACTTGAGCTTCACATACCTCTTCAACTATGATGTAAGGATCTAGTTCAGTCATAAGCTATATAATGCCTTAGCCTCAAATGATCTTTGTAAGCTTGATATCTATGTCAAAGTCTTACATCTTGGCCATCCATTTGCCTTATCATTCTCCTAGCTCATTCTATGATAAGGTGAACTTGACCACAGGATTAGGTATGATGGAAATGAATTTATTCCTCAAGATGTAATGCCAAAAATTCTTCATGACCTTGAAAAGTACAAAAATCTATTTGTCATCCATAGAGTACCTGAGTTATGCATCTTTTTAGGTTTGTACTCATGAACATGATTAGATGCTTAGTCTCATCCTTCTTATGTATGATAAAAATAATAATCATATGCTCTAAAGCAAATAAATACAAGTATAAATATTTGTTAAAATTGAGACTGACCAATACTAGAGCTTGTAATTTTACATATTTAATGTCTTGGAAGGACTTTTAGGCTTTAGTTGTCCATTTTATTTTGGCATCTTACTTGAGCATGGCATTTAGAGGTTTGATGATTTCTATAAATCTTGAGATGAACTTCCTTATGAAGTTAATCTTTACAAAGAATGATTTAAGCTCCTTCTTACTATTCGGTGCCATATTTTTTAAATCACTTGAATTTTATCTGGATCAATAATGATCCCATCCTTGGTGATGATGTGTCCCAAAATATTTCCCTCAGTCACTTTGAATATGCTCTTATTTGGGTTTAATGAAACATCAAACCTTCTACATATTTTTAAAATGGACTTTAAGTGACTTATATGGTCTTTCCTATTCTTTGAAAATATTGTAAGATCATCCATGTAAATGATTATGAATTTTCTTGTTAATCCTTTGAAAGCATGATTTATGGTGCATTAAAAGGTAGATCCTACATTTATCAGGCCAAAAGGCATCCTCTTATATGCATAAGTTCCCTGCTTTGTGGTAAACACCATATTTATTCTACCTTTAGATTGCACTAGTACCTGATTATAGCTTAAAAATCTATTTAGGAAGGACATCATTTCAAAACCGCTTACTATTTGTTTCACCTCATTTAAAGAAGGCATGAGAAAATTGTCTTTTTTAGAAGCCTTATTCATATTTCTAATTTCCACACATAATATGATCTCACCATTCTTCTTTCTTACTAGGACCAAATTAGCCACCTAGGTAAAATTTCAGACTAGGAAGATGATTTTTGTTCTCAACAACTTCTCTACTTCTCTCTGAATAAGAGGCTATAAAATATGATTGACTAGTTTCTACATCTATTTGAATGGTTTGTTATTTAGCTTCAAGGGAATCGTATGAGTAATGACCTACAAGTCATATAATTTCAAGTCTTCATATGTTTAGGCAATGACATCCCTATATTGAGTGATTAAATCCTTCATTAACTATCTCTCTTTTGGGGTGAAATTGAGAACAATATTAACATAGCATGAGTTGTGCTCATATCCTAAATTCTTCAATCTGAAGTCTGATTCACTGACTTTGAGCTTGAGGATCTATGTCGAATGGTCTTTTCAAAGAGACCAACCTAGCTGGAATTCGATTCTCTTTGAGCTAAAAACAACCTTTTTATTTGATTCTTCTTGATAGAGGTGATTAATGTCTATTAGTGTAGTGATTTTTCCTATTAGGTTTTGCCTACATGGCCTGATGGACATTCTATATCAATTAAGCTTCCTTAGGGTAGATATAAAAGGTTCATATAAGCTAGTTTCATTTTAATGTAATTATCTAATTACAAAAATTAGAGGCTTCCTCATGTTGCCCTAATTTTTCCTATATGTACCCCACTTTTCCACTTTGGAAGGTTAGACAGATTAATGCAATTTTATATAAGCAGGTCATATTCTATAATATTGTTGTGTGAAGACAAGCTTCTTCCTCTATAATTTATCTATTAATTTATTGCTCTATACATAGATTTGTTCAATCTTTTGTGTAAGGATCCAAGATTGTGGCTAATCTGACATGGTATCAGAGCTATTTTTGCCTGTATTTTAGCAATATTTGTGGTGAAATCTTGCATACATTTGCTATTCCAGCATAAAAAAGGGGTTGGTGGGATTCCTTGGAGAATTCATGCAAAATTTTTTACAAGAGCACCAGATCTCAAAAATGACTATGCCATTGATTTTAGAAGATGCCAAAACCCTTAGATTGACTATAAACATGACCTAGTTTTGGAACAATATTTTTTCCTTTCTTTTTGGCATCCCAAGGCCCCATTTTTTCATTTTCTACAAAAATCCATATGTCTTGTGTTGCTGTGTAAAAATGCCTTCTGGGTTTTATTCTTCAGGTCAAAATCTTAAATGGGTCTCTTGTAGAATTTCCATCACTAAAGTATTTTGGGAATTTTTTGACTTGCCTCAATTTGTATGCCTTCATTCTAGTCATACCTTTGCATTACTCAGATCTACAGGTGGTCATTACTTTGGCTATGTATTTGATCTACCTCATGTTTCATGCATTGGAGAGTCTGTTGACCAATCCTAACTTTCAAAGGGTTGTTATTTAGCTAATAGACCAAATCAAACTTTCAGTGGTGAGCAACTTCACTTATCTAAGTTGAATTATTTGATAAGTCCGTTTACTTACCCATAGAAGAAATTAGACTTGCATAGTTGATTTATTTAAAAATTTGTGAATTTAAGTAAGCAGGGTGCCAAAACCTGAATTACACTATTGTAAATACCCTTGGACTTATAGGGGTCATTACTTGCAACTTCACATACTTCAAACTAAGTAGCTCTAAAACTCAAGATCACACTTCACTCAACCAACTTGGACTTTTAAGGGTCTATCACTTACTCGGGTTTTCAAATGGTGATCATTTCTAGAAGTCAAGTAGAGTAGGTTTGAAACTTTGGCGTACACTGTGAAAGACCAACTTGGAATTTTAGGGTACCACTACTACCTCATTTCATTTAGCAAAGTAGTTTGGGAAGTTTGACTACTATTTCAAGATTGACCAATATTTTTGAAGGGTCATTACTACTCAAAGTTGTGAGGCACCTATACTTTTCTTTCCATTTTTGGAAAGGGTCTAGGAGTGTGTAGAAGTAAGAACTTGTAAGTGCTGTAACTTTCAATCTATAGTTCCATTTTTGGTGCTATTTTTTTTGAAAGTGCATATATATTCAAGATATATACATTGATGGTATTATTTTAGGCCTTTTTTAATATCTATTTTATTCATGATATAATGGCTTAAAACTCACTTTAGACCTTTTGTACCTTTTTTAGATGCATTATCAGGTGTACCTAACATCCCTCTTGTACTCTCTTACACTAGTTACTTATAGATGCATTCTCAGAGGTGCCCAATGTACTGTTGGGGGATCAATCCAATAATAGATTACAATTGTGAAAGCAATAAATGCAGAATTAAATCAGATTGACAAGTAATTAGAATGATAATAGCAAGAACAAGAGATACAAGAAACCACCCTGAAAACTTGTATTAACAAACTCTTTACAAAAGGAATACAATTGAAGAAAGCTTCTTTCTTCCACACCTCTCATAGATGTATAGATCTCTCACTAGATCTCTATTCCTCAAGAGCTCTCTCTCTCAAGAACAATCAACTCCAACAAGCCTGGATTGATTCAATTCTATACGATTCTTGAATTACAATAATTCACAATAGCTACTACCAACTACAATAATCAACTACTAAGCTAAGAAGATCTAATTCTACATATAGAATTAGGAGACTTGAGCATGTACTTCCAACAAGCAGTTAAGCCACTTAAACAAGGGCTCTAAAAATAGTATTGTTAACAATAGAGATGTGAGCTTGAGACTACAACTCAAAATTATCATGCAAACACTTGCTTCTGTCCACGGAAATAGCTTTCTGGACACGCAGGTAACCGACGTCAGTTATTACTGCGTGTCTGTGACCGCCGTCGACCTACTCTCTGCCGACGTCGACGCCTCTGCAACTACCTCTAACCGACGTCGGTCGCTCCTGACCGATGCCGGTGTCTGTGTAGACCTGAATCTGCTAAGTGTGCTCCTTGGTGAAGCTTTTAGCTCCACACCCTAACAATCTCCCACTTGGAGATAAACAGCTGCACCAGGACCTGTAAAACAACATATTCTAACTCCTCCATCTTCAACTCAATCATGAAAACCAATAGAAGTTGAATGAAGATTCAACTTCTCCTTTGTAATCGGCTTTGTTAACATATCAGCAGGATTCCTATTTGTATGGATCTTTTCCAGCTTCAACTCACCATCTTCCAATACCTGTCGTATGAAGTGATACCTTAGCTGTATGTGCTTTGTTCTCGAATGAAAGGCTAAATTCTTAGCCAAATGGATTGAACTCTGACTGTCACTATATAATCTACAACTCTCATGCTCCCTACCAAGCTCATCCATGAACTGTGTCATCCATATCATCTCCTTGCTAGCTTCTGTGGCTGTAATATACTCTACTTCTGTAGTTGACAAGGCAACAACCTTCTGCAACTTAGATATCCAGCTAACCGCCGTTCCACCTACAGTAAAAACATAACCTGTAGTGCTCCTCCTGCCATCCAAATCACCTGCCATATCTGAATCTACATAACCATGTAGAGAAGTATCTGAACCTCCATAGCACAAGTGCTTACTGCTGGTTCCTCTCAGATATCTAAGGATCCACTGAACTGCTTTCCAATGTTCCTTACCTAGATTGGCCATATACTTACTTACCACTCCCACTGCTTGGGCAATATCCAGTCTAGTACACACCATTGCATATATCAAACTCCCTACTGCGGAAGAATATGGAACATTACTCATGTACTCTACCTCATCATATGAATTAGGACATTGTTCTTTACTCAACTTAAAATGTCCAGCCAAAGGTGTGCTTACCGGTTTAGCATCCTGCATATTGAACCGTTTCAACACCTTGTCCACATAATCTTCTTGAGACAATATCAACCTGTGATTTTTCCTGTCTCTCTTAATGCTCATGCCAAGGATTTTCTTTGCTGCTCCCAAATTCTTCATAGCAAACGTTTGAGCTAATTTCACCTTAAGCTCAAAGATATCCTGCATGTGAGATCCTGCAACCAGCATATCATCTACATACAACAATAGAATAATATATCTACCGTTATCAAATCTCTTGAAATACACACAATGGTCTGATTGACACCTACTGTAGCCATGCTCAGTCATAAACCTGTCAAATATTAAGTACCATTGCCTAGGAGCTTACTTGAGGCCATACAAGCTTTTCTTCAATTTGCACACAAACTTCTCCTTACCCTTGACCTCATGTCCTTCTGGCTGTTCCATATAAATTTCCTCATCCAGATCTCCATGAAGAAACACTGTCTTAACATCTAGCTGCTCAAGATGCAAATCCTCAAAAGCAACCAAAGAAAATACAACCCTTATAGAAATCATTTTAACAACAGGAGAAAAAATCTCACCAAAGTCGATACCTGGCTTTTGTGCAAATCCTTTTACTACTAATCTGGCCTTATATCTCATCTGTCTATTCTTGCCTTCCTTCAGCCTATAGGTCCATCTGTTCTTGAGTGTTCTCTTACCAGCTGGCAATTCAACCAAATCCCATGTTTGGTTCTCTCTTAAGGACTCCAACTCCTCAACCATGCCACGCTCCCACTGACTCTTGGACTCCACCTGTATTGGTTCTTCAAAACTCTCTGGTTCTCCACCATCAGTTAGCAATAAATAAAATAAAGAAGGAGAATATCTAATTGGAGGCTTACTCACCCTTTTTGACCTCCTGATGGGTGTCTGAGACTCGTTCATAACACGCTGTCCACCCAAATTCTCTGACAGTGACCGACCTCGGTCACCTGCAGACCTGTTGCTGGCCAACGTCAGTTCTGCCTGACTGACCTCGGTACCTGTACCGCTGACATCGGTCTCTGTATGGCCGACGCCAGTTTCTATCCTGCCGACGCCGGTTCCTAACCTATCGATGTCAGTCTCTATATTTTCCTGCAAGTGATTATTTCTTTTTCCCACGAGCTCATCTTAGACTTTCACCTCGTCCAATTCACCATTGCTCTGCTCAGATTGATTTAACTTCCTTAGCTGATCACAATACATCACTCTTTCATTGAAAACAACATCACGGCTCCTGATTACCTTGTTGGTTTCTAGATTCCATAATCTGTAACCAAAATCATCTGAGCCATAGCCAATAAACGTGCATCTCATAGACTTAACATCAAGCTTCTTCCTATTTTATTTATCTATGTGCACAAAGGCTTCACAACCAAAAACTTTGAGATATGAGAGATCAACCTTTTTACCTATCCATATCTCTTCTAGAATACCACCATCCAGAGCTGTAGAGGGTCCTCTATTAATCAAGTATACTGCAGTGTCAACAGCTTGTGCCCAAAACTGTAAGGGCAAACTGGCATGCAATCTCATACATCTTGCACACTCCATTATTGTCCTGTTCATCCTTTCAGCAATCCCATTCTATTGAGGTGTCCTTGGAACCATCCTTTGCCTGTGGATTCCATGCATGTAACAATAATCTCTAAACTTATGACTACAAAACTCACCACCATTGTCTGATCTCAGGCACTTTAATCTTTTACCTGTTTCATTCTCAACCAAAGCTTTCCAAACCTTAAAAGTTTCAAATACATCAGATTTCTTTCTAATACAGTAGATCCATACCTTCCTTGTAGCATCATCTATGAAAGATACATAGTACTGTGATCCTCCAATGGAAGCAACTTGAGCCGATCCCCACACGTCTGTGTGAACAAGCTCCAACTTGTGCCTCTTCTTAGTAGACCCAGTCTTGAGAAACTAATCCTTTTCTATTTTCTAAATACACAGTGCTCACAAAACTCTAGATCTATGCCTTTTAAATCTGAAAGCATTCCTTTGGACTTAAGAATTGACATCCCCTTCTCACTCATGTGGCCAAGCCTTGAGTGCCACAATTTAGCGTCCACATCTGAAGTAGATAATACAGAAGGAGATTTGTTAGTAACACAATTACACAAATAGAGAGTACCTTCTCTCTTACCTCTGGCCATAACAAGTGCACCCTTGGTCACCTTCCAAGATTCTGCTGTGAGAGTTACTGTATAACCCTCATCCCCTAACTTTCCTACAAAAATCAAATTTCTCTTCAAGCTAGGAACATGCATCACATCTGTCAACACCCATGTGTTGCGATTCTGCATCTTCAGCTGCACTTTACCTTTGCCAATTATTTTACAGGGCTCATCATCCCCTAGATACACTATTCCAAAATCTCCATGGATATAGTCACTGAAATATTCCCTGTTAGGGGTAGCATGAAAAGATGCACCAGAATCTAATACCCAAGATTCTATATTATTATGCAGAGAGAAAATTAAAGCATCTTGTGTAATACCTGCAATCTTGGCTTCTTCCTTTCCTTCATGCTGGTTGTCCTCCTTAGGCTTTGACCAACAATCTCTGCTTATGTGCCCCATCTTTCCACAATTCCAGCATTGTGGCCTTCTGCCATTTCTGGATTTAGATATGCCTTTCCCCTTTGACTTGGATCTTGATCTGCCTTTCTTGCTCTTCTCTTTCTTCCTTCCCCTGCTCTCAAAACTTAAAGCATTCCTGGATGTCTCTTCTGTGCTTTTCCTGCATATTTCCTCATTCAAGATAACACTAACAACATCTTCTACTTTCAAAATATTTGATGCAGATGCAGTATTACTTACTGCCATTACTAAGCCATGCCAGCTTTCAGGCAAATAACATAATATTAAAAGAGCTTTTATTTCATCATCAAACACTATATTCACTGAACTTAATTGATTCACAATTCCATTAAAATCATTCAGATGAGTAGAAACAGATCCACCTTCATTCATATGCAAATTAAATAACTACTTCATAAGATATACCTTATTGGAAGCTGAGGGTTTTTCATACAAATTTGCTAACGTAGTCATCAACTCTATCGTAGACTTTGCCTGTGATAAATTAGATATCACAGTGGATGCTAGACTCAGTCTTATAGACCCATAGCCTTTCTGTCAAGAACTTGCCATTCTTCATCCTCCATGTCTTTGGGCTTCTTTGCAACCCCACCTAACGGTAAGTAGAGATATTTTTGATACAGATAATCCTCTATCTGCATTCTCCAGTGTTGGTAATTTTTACCATTGAACTTTTCCATTCTCAATTTACTTTCATCTGCCATTGCTTCTCCCACTCAAATAGAAATCCCTACAAAAACCCCTGTGAGAACCTATAATCAATACACACTACACAGATTTGAACCACCTATTAGTGAACCTGAGCTTTGATACCACTTATTAGATATCAAGCTCTGAACCTACAACCAAGGCTCTGATACCACTTGTTGGGGGATCAATCCAACAATAGATTACAATTGTGAAAGCAATAAACATGGAATTAAATCAGATTGACAAGTAATTAGAATGATAATAGCAAGAACAAGAGATACAAGAAACCACCCTGAAAACTTGTATTAACAAACTCTTTACAAAAGGAATACAATTGAAGAAAGCTTCTTTCTTCCACACCTCTCCTAGATGTATAGATCTCTCACTAGATCTCTATTCCTCAAGAGCTCTCTCTCTCTCAAGAACAATCAACTCCAATAAGCCTAGATTGATTCAATTCTGTACGATTCTTGAATTACAATAATTCACAATAGCTACTACCAACTACAATAATCAACTACTAAGCTAAGAAGATCTAATTCTACATATAGAATTAGGAGACTTGAGCATGTACTTCCAACAAGCAGTTAAGCCACTTAAACAAGGGCTCTAAAAATAGTATTGCTAACAATAGAGATGTGAGCTTGAGACTACAACTCAAACTTATCATGTAAACACTCGTTTCTGTCCACGGAAATAGCTTTTTGGACACGCAGGTAACCGACGTCGGTTCCTGCTCCCTGTCTGTGACCGCCGTCGACCGACCCTCTGCCGACATCGGCACCTCTAAAACTGCCTCTAACCGATGTCGGTCACTCCTAACTGACGTCGGTGTCTGTGTAGACCCGAATCTGCTAAGTGTGCTCCTTGGTGAAGCTTTTAGCTCCACACCCTAACATGTACAATATTAAGAGTGTGTTTCATTGTAGTTTAAGGGGGGGTCTTATTGATAGTTTAAGGGGGTACTTATACTGTATGCAATTTTTTCTTTGATTTCATCTTAATTTTGTAAATTATCTCGATATAATATTCACTAATGGATCTAAACTTGATTGAACCACTCACACCATTTAACTATCTCGATTGGAAGTCTAAAATACAGCTTACCTTGAGAGGTAAACAACTGTATTAGATCAGTATGGGTGAGGAAATTAAGCTATCTATAGATACAAAAATGGTTAAATGGTAAAACATATGTGATGAGGCCTATGAGTTGTTATTCCTATCAATGTCTCTTGACCTCCTCTTTCATGTTGAATTTGTAAAAATTTCAACAACATTTGGACCATCCTAGACAAGCTTTTTAGAGTGTAGGACATCATGAGGGATCATGAGCTAGAGAATGAGCTCATCACATTGAGCCCAGGTGACTATGACACCCTACAAGACTTCTTTATAAAGTTTAAATCATTGAGACTATAGTTGAAATAATGTGGCATTGAGAAAATAGATGACCAATTGATTCTATTTGTGCTTGTAAAATTGGGTCATGACTATTCAATTTTTGTCTCTACATTTCATGTTACCAAACATGGATTTTTATCCACTTAAAAAATTCCATCATTCATTGAGATTATTATTGATCTGATTTAGGAAGTTGGTTCAAATGGGTGGATTGAAATCTTCAAAATCACATGCCTTAATTTTCAATCAGGATAAGAAGAAACCTTCTAACAGTGGTAAATAGGAGAATAAATAATCTAAACTAGATCATGAGCATAAGAAGAATAAACAATTAGATACCAATCCCAAGGCATAATCAAATGAGTCCTCAAATAGGAAACCTAAGAAGGAGAAACTCAAATGTAACTTTTGTAAAAAATTTAGGCATGATGAATCTCAGTGCATGAAAAAGAAGATTGACACCTTGACTAAGATGCTTGAGAAGAATAACATCAGTCTTCCTAAATCCTCAACTTAGAACACATCTACACAAGATTCTACAAAGGCTAAAGGTAATAAAAAGGGTAAAAATAAGGGCAAGACACTTATTGCAGTAACTTCTTAGCCTTTGACTTGAGTTATTGACTTGAGTGCTTCTTATCAAATAGCCTCTTTAGAGGATCTATTTTTAAAAATAGAAACATGTTTTGTGCCTTTAAGTCTCATGGGTGATGACACTTTGATAGAATTTAGTGGTAAAGGATTGGTTGAATTAAGTGATGAGACCTTCAATGATGTTTTGTGTATTCCTTCACTATTCACCAATCTTTTGTTAGTGTACCAAATCACTCACATAGGTACAAGGAAGTGAGTTGAGTTCACACCTAATTTAGTGGTTATCAAGGAGCTCCATGGTGACACTATCATGGCTTATGGGAAGGCCAATCATTAGTTTAGGCTGTATACCTTCTCACAATTTACCCTAGATAAGCCCTCAATTGTATTGGTTACTCATGTAGATGGAATGAATAAACTATGTCATGAATAATTTGGCCATTTAAACTACCATTACCTAGAGAAAAACAATCATTAGGACATGGTTTTAGGGTTGCCTAAAATCAAATTCTTGGATGGCCTATGTAATGGCTGCATTCTTAACAAGCATCCAAAAGATAAATATGATAAGAGCAAAGTAAGGAGAGCTGAACATAAGCTAGAAATTATCCACATTGACATATCAGGTTCATTTACAAAACCTTCACTCAATAGGAGAAGATATATGCTCACATTCATCAATGAGTTTTTGAGGTACACCTAGGTGTTTTTTCTCAATTTTTTTTTAGGTCTTTGATCACTTCAAGGACTTCAAGGCACTTATGGAGAAGCAGTCAGATTGTTCCATATAAATCTTAAGGACTAACAATGGTGGGGAGTATATCAATAATAGGTTTGAGTATTTTTACACATTAGAGAGGATTTAGATGCAACACATAGTTCCATATAATTCTCAGTATAATGGCATGGCTGAATGTAAGAACCATTCTTTGAAGGAAATGGTCAACTGTATGCTTCAATAAAAGTCTCTTGCTCCTTAGTTTTGGGCTGAAGTGATCAACTATGTGTGATACATTTTGAACTATGTTTCACATAAAGACTTGAAAATAATCACTCCTTTTGAAGCTTGGGATGGTCACAAGCCCACAATGGCTCACTTTTGAGTGTTTGGATCACCAACAATGGCCTATGTTCCCAAGAAGAAATAGAAGGCAATAGATCCTCACTATCAATCTTGTATCTTTGTGGGGTATGCAGAGGGTGATAAGCTATACATGCTTATCCACCCTAAAAATCATGAGTTATTCATAGAAAGGAGTGTCAAGTTTTTCAAGGGCCTAATTGAACTCACTAATAGCACTCCAGAATCTTCAAAAGTCTCATTGAACATTAATTCCACCTCAGGTAGTGACTTGGATCCACCTCAAAATCTTTTTGATGATCAAGATGACTCTTCATCTTTTTCAAGTTCAATTCATGAGAGTAGTGATGAGGATTATCTTCCTCCATCTCACACTTACACTTTAGATGATGATGACTCACCTCCTAATTCTCTAATTTCATATAATTTTGGTCCCACTTGGGCCAAACAAACACTTCAAAGTGTTGGGAAATGGGTTAGAAAACCATTAGATATAAGACAAAAACATTCATAGTTATAAGGGACTTTACATGCCTACCTCTTCTCTAATACCACTTGTTGGGAAATACGGAAGCACAATTGATTACCATATACAAGCAACTTAAAATATGCAGAATTAACCAAAAGTAACAAGTAACTAGAATTCAGAAACAACACAGAATATGAGAGACAATACACAACTTGTATTAATACTCATCCAGAAAAGAATATAATAAAGAAGATGCCACTTCTTCACACCTCTCAGAGGCTTCCCACACCTCAAGTGTACAGTAATTCTTTCCTCAAAGCTCTCTCTCTTACGGTCCCAACACACAACTCAAACACAGAGTTGGTGTTCACCTCTAACCAGTCAATATCCACTACTACCAGTACACCAGTGCTCCACGCACTCCATAAGTGCTCCATGCACTCCAAGTACACAATCATACTTCAATTAGATCTCCCCTAAACTTGTAATAACCTGTAACTCAACTGATCTTATTTTGGAAGGAACTGCCTTGCCTTCCTCTTTGCTCTCTTTCTGTGTACACACTGTACTCCAAGTAGATCCCACCTGATCCTGCTCCCTATTGTGTTGCTGTCCTCCCTGATCTTGCACCCCTACAAATCAATCTAGTTCTGCACACCTGCAAACCTGGATCATGCACACACATACACCTGCAGATCAATGATCTTACTTACCATGCAAATATCCTAATGTAGCCATGTACACCTATTGACCAAGATCATACATACATGAAGAACCCTTCTGATTCTCCAAACCAGCACCCACACTTGGCACTACTGCTGGAACTAAGAGGAATACCCTTACTCACTTCACACACAAAAGGAGCTAACTTTGCTCAACTCAAACTAGCAAACCTTTACAATACAGCCCATGAGTCTATTATATAGATCTCATGCAAACAATAATTAGACATCCAATTACAATAATTAGATCTGTAGCTCAAGACTATAATTAGCCTTTTTCATGCAAACACCCAGTTCATTAATGAAATGTCCATAAAACTCACAGTTTAAACCGCACAAGCGATCGACGTCAGTCCCTATCTGCCTGGATGTGACCGACATCAGCTAACTTCTGACTGTCATCAGTTACTTCTTGTCTGTACCCTGTTGATGTCAATTGGCCTGATCGATGTCAACGACTGTGACAACATCATCCTCCTCCATGTCTGCATCCATGTGAAGCTTTTGGCTCCATAACCTAACAGGAAATGGGTTGGAAAACCATTAAATACAAGGCAAAAACATTCATAGTTATAAGGGACTTTACATGCCTACCTAGTCATTGCCTACCTAGTCATTACCTCAGATCCAAAAACCTTTCATGAAGCATCTCGCATTTTAGAATGGGATTCTTCTATGTAGAAGGAGTATAGTTCCCTAATCAGGAACAAAGCATGGGACTCAGTCCCTCTTCCTAAAGGAATATAATTGGCCCTTTGAAAATGGGTTTATTGAACTAAGTATGGTACATATGGGTCTATTGATAATTAAAAATCTTGTTTGGTTGCAAAGGGGTTTTTTTAGGTGCTTGTCATAGACTACACTGAGATATTTACTCCTATAACCAAGATGATGTCTATCAGACTCACTCTAGCCATCACAACCGTATATCGATGGGATGTTCACCAAATGGATGTTAAGAATTACTTTTTACATGGTGACCCTAGAGAAGAGATCTACATGGAGAAACCATAAGGCTTTATGGAAGATTCATCCTTGGTTTGTAGACTCAAAAAATCTATCTATGGACTCAAACAGGCCCCTCAGACATTATATGCCAATATGGAATATTTTTTCCTCAAAATCAAGTTCACCAGATGCTACTCAGATCCAAATGTATACATCTTATGATAATATGATTCTATGTTGATCCTAGTTCTCTATGTGGATTACTTGTTGATTATAGGGAACTCATGATCATCCATCTCAGTAGTGAAAACCACACTTTCAAATGGATTTTCAATGATAGACATGGGCTTGATGTATTACTTTATCAAGATTGAAATCATTCAGTCAGATTTTAGGATAACTTCATCATAATCCAAGTATTATCTTAATTTTATTGTAAGGTTTAACATGATTGATTGTAAGCCAGCTCCTACTCCCTTCTTTTCTGGTGTGACGATTGAGATTAATTGTCCTAGACCATTGGCTGATGTAACTCCATATTGAAAACTTTTTGGAAGTCTTATCTATGTCACACACATTAGACCTGACATATCCTATGCAATTGACATGGTCTCCTAGTTTATGCAAGAGCCACATGAATTACATTGGAAAGTATCTAAGTGGATTCTGCACTATATTCAAGGTTCAAACAACTATAGGATACACTACAGAGAAAAAATATAGGTTGACTTGATCAGATACATATATTCAGATTAGGTTGGAGATATTCAGAGTTAAAAGTCTAGTTCACACTATAGTTTTTCACTTGGTTCAAGTATAATAAGTTGGTCAAGTAAGAAACATCATGTAATTACTTTATCATCTATAGAGATATAATATAGAGGGGCTATCAATGCCACCACTAAGGTAATTTGGCTTCAGGGGATTCTCATTGAGTTTGGTATCTAATTTCATAATCCAACAATCATCTACTGTGACAACCAAAGCACTATCTAGATTTTTAAGAATCCATTTATCCATCAAAGGACCAAACACATAGAGATTCACATGCACTTCATCAAGGAGCTTATAAATGAACAATTCTTTAATCTTAGGTACTATCCAACATTTGAATAGATTACAGATATTCTAACCAAGCCCTTCATAGAGAGTAAATTTTTTCATCTACAAGATCTCATTGGGGTTGGGGCTGCTCCACCTTCTTCTTCCTCCTATGGAGTTTTTTCACTATGTACTTGGGTACCTCATTAGACTTTCAATATCGGGACCCAATTCTCATCTCACCTAAGCTACACTTAAGGGGAGGTGTTAGTGTAGTGATTTTTCCCATTAGGTTTTTCCTACATGACCTTATGGCCATTCTATGTCAATTAAGCTTCCTTAGGTTAGTTATAAAAGGGTCTCATAGGATAATTTCATTTTAATGTAATTATCTAATTAGGAAAATTAGAGGATTTCTCATGTTGCCCTAATTTTTCCTATATGTACCCCACTTTTTTACTTTGGAAGGTTAGACAGGTTAATGTGATTTTATGCAAACATGTCATATTTTATAATATTGTTGTGTGAAGACAAGATTCTTCTTATATAATTTATCTATGATTTCATTGCTCCATACATATATTTGCTCAATCTTCTATGCAAAGATCTAAGATTATGGCCAATCTAACAATTTCCTTATCATCAATGATTTGGGATTTAAATTCCCCTAAATTGGTTAAAAATTGAATAATTTGCTGATCATCATTAAAGACCTAGAAATTTTCTACATTATATGGAATAGAGGGACATAGTACCAATTCAATTGAGAATTTTTTTACCTTATATTCCTATAGTGGCTCTAAATTAGCAACAATAATAGCTAGAAAATCAATAGTTTGATTTTGATCTATGGGAAGTGCTACGATGTTGAAAGCTTCAAATATTTCGATTAGGTCCCATGCTCTATGCTTATATCTTATCAAATAATACAACTTGTATTAATATTTATTTTTTATTTGGTTGACCACCAACTTTGTGTCACCAAATAATGATATCTACTTCAAATTATTCTTGAATGTAAACTATAATCCTAGAATTAGAGCCTCATATTCAACTCTATTATTAGTGCATGTAAATTACAACCTGTATGCTACCAATAATTTTTTACCTTATGGATCAATCAAATTTATTCCCATGCCTTATCCTTACTTGGATCTAGTGCCATCAAAGTGTAGAGTCTATAGATAATTAGAACCTTTAGGTTTTAGCTTATGTACTTAATTTTGAGTAGTAAAAGTATAAATACAAAGGCTAGGAAACTCAAAATTTACCTCTTCATTCTTCACATTATAATCTATAAGTGGATACTTCATTCTTGGCTCTCTATCAATTCTGATTTGATTTGTAACTCCTCTCCATAGTAACCATATATGATAAAAGTCTATGTAGAGATATTTTTAAAGTGTTTCGGACTAATCCCTACTTAACAACAGTCTATGGCCTTCTGGTATTTCTACCATGAGAATATCATAGGTCATCTAGAATCATGGTTTAAAGGAATAATGTTGAAAGAGCCAAGATCTAGATGATGCTTAGGCAGATTATGCAGTGATCTTGTCTAACCAACTCTTTTTGAAATATTTCAAATGCTATGCAAAATTCAACATAGTTAAGCTCATCATGATCGAAAGTATTGTGAATTATCCACTAATTAGGAAGAGCTATTTATGACATGTTGATCTCTTGAAGCTTATTATGTTTCTTAGGTCTATTGAATGGTCTTTTATATCTCTAAAATCTAGCATTTTGATTTCCGATTGGGCCATTGGCATTGCCTATCTTCCTTTGCATATTTAAGAAGTCATTGCTCAAGTTTTAAACCATCTTTTGGATAGAATCCAATTTTGACTTTATAGAGTCAATACCTTGTAGAATAACACTAGGAGATGTAGTCAATTGTTGATTCTACTGGTAACTATTTCTTGTCATATGATTATTTAAGAATTTAAAATTTAGCTGTATCATCTATGTCAATAGAAGTAATGCATATAATTTATTTTGATTGAATGTGGAAAAATTCTACTTCACATTTGGTATTGGATTGAGTGATAGAAAGCCATTGTTGACATTAGGCACACCAAACATCTGAGGGTTGAGATTCTTGTTTATATTGATAGCCTCTTTGTATGTTAACATCAAATTATTGATAATAGCTGATCTTCTTAATAACTTGATAGTAATCAGATCTAGTACATTCTTGTACATCTTTAATGTTAATGGATCATCTAGTTTGTACCTTGGGATCAAGTAATTATACATCTTCTAGAACCTTGCATTGAAAACATAGATGGGCTCATTAAATTCTCTCCTCATGCTGGTGAAGTGTTGATATACCAAAATGAGATTGGTGACCTATCCAAACTATGTAAGAAAAACTACTTGACATTCATCCCAAGAAGTGATACATTTTTTATTAGATTTAAATACCAATCATAAGTAGCATCCATTAAAGTAAAAGGAATAATATGCATGAAAAATTCTCATGGACAACATTCATTAATCTCGAAGTAGATTTAAAAGGTCAAATATGTTCCTTTATTGTCCTTACTCCCAAAAGAGCAAAAGAAGGCAGATCATTTTTGGGATTTTGAGGTAAATCATGCTTGTCTCTTTGGATAGCAATAGAATATCCAACTAACCAAGGTGGTTATTGAGATATTGATTTATTAACAGGTAAAAGGTACCTTTCAGGTAAGGGGTTCCCTAATAGAGGAGGTGGATTATTTTGAATTAGGACTATTGGCATAGTTCTAGGTCTTCTATGATTTGATAAGGGTGAGACTAGAAAACCAGCCTAAGAATTGGATCTAATCACTCTCTTAGGTGACTCTAGTTTAACTCTATATAAAGGATAATAATTACTATCAGATGTGCTACCCTCCTTCTAGTGCTAATTAGACTGTTGATGTGGGTTTTATGCATACCACAACCTTAACGAGGTAACCTCTAATGTTTTCGGATCTCAATGTAGGTAAACTCCACTGTAGGGCATGAGTTATAGGTATGCGGTATGTTACAACTGTGATCTAGGAATTTGACTCAACAGAGGATGCTTAGTATGGTGTTAGTTCCAAAATGAAAACAAAATGAAATAAACACACTAATAACATAACATCTCTAGGCTAGACACTTGGGAGAGCTTAGTTAATAAAAGCAAATGACAAACACAACTAAAATTCAAGGAACGAAAACACAAGAATTCCTTTCACCTTCCTTGGATGCTCTAAATGCCTTTGTAATGGTGGCTTGCTCGGTTTGTGCTTTAAGAGGTCTTCTTCAATGGAGTGTGGCTACCTTCATCTCCTTTTTGCACCTTTGGCTTGTGGCTTGGCTTGGCTTGGAGTCAATTTGGCATGGTAACACTATTTTATTGAAGCTTTTGGAACCAATTTGGCATTATAATTTACATCAAAAAAGCTTAAAAATGATGTTGTGAGGCCTCCTATTTATAGATTTTTGGATTTGATCAGAATCAACCTCAACCGTTCATCTCAATAATCAGATGTGTGGTTGAGGATTTATTCAATTTTGTAATTATCCTCATCATGGCATTAGAAGAAGGGAAATTAAGAGGCATGAAGGGCATCATTAAGGGCATTGATGAGGCGTAGAGGGCATGAATCCTAATATTTGTGGCATTTATGGCCTAGGGATGTATTCCCAAAAAATGATGTCACTTGATGATACCGATATTCCATATTCATTTCTAAAAATAAGTATTCAACAAGTTTTCATGGAATTTTTGATTAGGTCTTGATTTGGATTAATTATCTCTTAGGCATGATTAAGCACTTTATGCACAAATTACTCAAATTGATCAGAATGCCTTGTTATTGGTCCTAAATTTAATTGGATTGGAATTGGAAGTCCACGTTAGATGCATTAGATGTGTATTCCCATTTAGGATTTTACCAACAACAAATAACAAAGGCACAAGTCTTATGCAAAATATTTGATAGGAAAGAGCAGTCCAGAGCACGTAGGTACAAATTTAGCATTTTGACTCAAAATGAACTGATCAAAGTTAGCTAGCCCATAAATTTCATTACCCCATTTAGGGATACCCTGGCCAAAATTGGTACTTGAATATATCAATTTCACATCATTTTACATGTTTTAGTGTTTTTAGGCCAAATTGTGCATTTTAGATAGAAATTAGTCAAAATCTTGATTGGAGGTTATCGATGGTCAATTTTAGGTGTTTACAACAACCTATTGATAAAATAAATGGTATGGCATGCATATTATTGACAAGGCTTTTGGATGGAGGTGTAGTTCCTAATAAGAGTAGTGAGTCTCTAAGTGAGTTGGATGGGTGGCTAGTTGGTAATCTACAGTGGGTAGGTCTCAAAACAAACTAAAAAAAGAGAGGAAGGTAGAAAAGAAAGCTCTTTGGTTTTTAGGAATCACTTCCTTGGCTAGTTTTTAAAAGGACAAGTGCTCTCAAAACCTATGCCTATTGTTAAAAAACAATTACACACACACCATCAAACATGACTAAGAAGTCTAAGGAAATAATGATGTAGGAAATTCACTATCCTTAGACAAAGGTTTCTCCTTTTAGGGTAGCTATTACACACCCTTAATCAAGAGATTATAGCTTAGGATAATGAAGTATCTAAGGTAGTTATTGTACACACATAGAAAACTACATCCAAAAAAGCACTCATGCACAATCAAAATTATGAATCAATTTGAAATTAATTATCCCAATCAATATATTTTAATAATCCTTCAACAACTATTACACATCTATATATCTGTACATCAATTTGAATAATCAAGAATCCATTCACAGCTATTACACACTAAAGATTATTGAAACATACAACCAAAAAAGTAACAACTAATTACATAAAAATTGGAAAGAAAATACACAAACACATTCACTAATGATCAAAATAAATACCTCTCCTGTATTAAAAGAAAATCTAACAAAAATCCAAGATGGATTACAATTATTTATATAGACTTGGGGAAGGGGTCACCTCATTCTCCAAATTCATGCAAGGTCATTACATGTGATAACTAGAACATGAGTTCTAACTGTGGTCTAAAAACATATAAAATTCTACTTTCAGTTATCCATTTAAAATAGCCTTTGAAAAAGTTATGAAACATGTGCATGTGTATGAAGATGAAGGCAATTTTTATAATTATAGCTCAAACTGCATGTAAAACTTCAAAATATACATGCTATTTATAAAACTATACATGCATAAAGTATTAGACTTTTATAGGTTGTGAGAACAACCTATTTAATATTTAATATTAGCCACTTTCAAATGGAACTTAGACATGCATCGAAGACAAGTCTCACTTTATCAATTCTCTATAACGAATGACACTATTTAACTATGTCTAACAAAAAATAACTATGCATTGCATATTACCCCTACCTCTCACTAAGTCTAGATCTTTGAAAAGTACACATGGGACTTACACCATCAAATCTCTATGCATGATGGAATATGAGTATGCCACTTGTTAGTTCTATGGGGTTTTTTGAGTACTGAGCTCCTACAATATTTCCACTTGGCACTCTCATAGAGATTTTAAAACACTTTTGTTGTTTTGCTTTATTACACACTATTATTTAGTATGTGAGTTAACGTGCACCTTAGATCTTGGTGCTTGACCTCTTTGACTCTAGCATTGATGACACTTGTCATTTCCAAATTCACTCATGTAAATATAAATGTAGAATGACTTAGCATATATGTATAATAAAGTACTCCACACAGGGGTGACACTTGGAAATTTTGTGGGGTTTTTGGTCTATTGATCTTGAAAATAAAAAATTGTTTTGATTTTTTGCATGGGGTAATTTTTTCAAGCTTTTTATGTGGAGGAACCTAATTTTATTGAACAAAATGTCTGAGACACATAGTCTATAGGAATTCCATCAATGAAATTATTTTAGACAAAATGTCCATAATAATTCTCATGAAGACCTAATTCTCTCAGATAAAATGTCTAAAGCAATTATTGTGAAGGGTCACTTTCATCAAACAAAATATCTGAAGGAATGTTCAAAGGGATGGCCTCAAAAAGGCCAAAGGTCATGATTTCTTTGATAAAATATTTGAAGGAATTGGTTGAAGGGCAAAAATATCTTGGAAAAAATATCTGAAGGAATGGTTTCAAAGGGAAAAGGCCCAGGATAAAAGTCTTGAAGGGTAGGTGTAGTATGACAAAGGGGCAAGGATAAAGTCTTGAAGGGTAGGTTACATAAAGCATGAAGGGTATGTCATGTCAGGGTCATTATTTTGGCAAAGTTGTGTTGGCAAGATAAATTTGGGGAATTGTGTCAAGATTTTTGCATCAGATGAAATATTTGATGACAAAAAGTCTAAAGGGTCATTTTCATCGAGGAAAAGGCTTGAGGCAATTATCCTGAAGGATATTTTTAAAAGGTTGAAGGGTAAGTCTAAAGGGCTAAAGGAGATCTATCAGAGGATTTGTTTTGGAAAAAATGTTTGAAGGAATTGGCTTGAAGGGTAAAAATGTCCCAAGAGAAAACTCTTGAAGTGTAAGTCAACAAGGCAAAGGGTCAATGCAAAAAATTTGAAGGGTCATTTTGTCAAGTAAAATTATTGTAATGAAAAAGTTGAAGGGCAAGTGTATTAAGTTCGAAGGGTCTAATTAATGGTGAATAAATCATGAAAGATATACTTTTTAGGGAAAAGTGGCCTTGACCAAAAAACCAAAGGGTAGGTTACAGAAAGGCCGAAGGGCAATTGTAAAAGGTTTGAAGGGTATGTGCCCTAAGGTCTTAGCAAGGTTTTTTTTGGGGAAATTGCACTGAGGAATGTTTTGAACAAAATATCCTCAAGAATAAGTATAATTTCAAGGAAATTATTTTAGAAAAATATTTGATCCAATAAACCTAAAAGAATAAGCTTGGGGAAAAAATCCCAAAAGAATATGTCTATGGTAAAATTGTTTCAACATAATTGCTGCAAGGAAAATGTATCAGCAAGGTCAAATTCCATCAGACAAAATGCCCAATAGGAAAAGTCTGACAAAGACAAATCTAAAGAACAATTATTTTGGAACAAAATTTATAAAGACCAAATCTCAAAACAAGATAAGTCCAAAAACATAAAACCTAAAGAAAGACTCCTAAAAATTATAAAGTTAGTCTATGAAAACATGTTACCTAATGTTACTTTGCCAAAGTATGAAAAGGCCAATAATCAGTCTTCTCCCAAATTTTGCATAAACATATAGAAGAGGGGATCAAAGTCAAGACCATAGTCTAAAAAAAATGTAGGCCCCCATTTCCTATGGAAAGAAGGGGGATGTTAGGTAAAATAAGGTTGGAAACTAGAGAGATGACCCTCATTGTGGAGGACATTCATAAGATCCTCTGACTGTTGATATAGGGGGTAATGATTACATAAATGGATGAGATGGGATGTAGGGAGGCTTTGACATGGTTATATGATGAGGATTTCATAGACATCATGTTCATTGTAAGAGGGTTTACATTCAAGGCATTATATAAACAAGATGTAGAGGGGAGACTAGTGATGACTATGATGATGTTAGATATCTCTTGCTATGCACTACTAGATTTTGGAAGAAGAAGATTTCCTTAGAGTTTGATAGGGGTAGTGGAAGATATGATAGAGCATTATATAGTGTTTTATTGGGAACTTACACTCTTATCACATGTGTACAAAGAGTTATGGGGATGGTAAATAGGGAAATAATTTGGATTAGATATTACAGTGTTGGGTGTATAAGCACATTAGAGTATTCTAGCCAAATAGGATTTCTTGGATGAGATGGCACCAGACAACTTATAGTGTAGGATTACTTTGATGGAAGGATGATATGGTGAGACCATATGGTGATGGGGTTGTGCATGATTTAGATTATTATAGATGAGTTATGGATGTGTTATAGGAGGGGGATGAGTTTGGAGAATGTATGTGAGATTTACTTCTTAGCCTAGGGAGCAATGAGAGCTAGTGATAGGACAACAAGACAAATGGTTGCAAGGGTGATGACTAGAGTATTTGGAGTTATTTTAGTTTGGGAGGGTGAGGAGATAGTTTGGGCTGACATAGGATATACCAGATACACCATAGTTATATAGATGGGAGTATTTTGAGGTGGATCTATCAATGGTTAATTTTATAGGTATATAACTATTAGTAGAGGAGGAGGTAGTTAGGATAGATGTGGATTATGTTGGATAAACACCGACATTATTTTTGTGGTAGGGAGACGAGATAGGAGCCAAATGAGGGATGACAATGTGACCACAATAGAGGGGGAGGATGAAGAGATGGAAAATTCCAAGGATAAAGGGAGGAGGGTCCTACAAAGTAGGTGGATGTAAAGGGGATTATTGCTGAGAGGGGTACACTAAGGGCATAATGTGCCACTTTATAGGGATAACTAACTATATTATAGGCTAGTGATATGAATTTATAGGTGAGTTATGATTAGGTGACTTGTAATCAAGATAGTTACCAAAGTTAGAGGGATAGACTTCATAGATTATGAAGATTAGTCAGGGTGAAAACATCAAGGACAGGTGAAGGACGAGCATAGGGTATAAGGATGGGATCATTAGGGATAGTGAGTGTGGATAGGTACGAGGATGTGTTAGAAAAGCTAAGACATAATGAGTTGATCATAAGGGAGTGCCTTTTTGAGGTGTCATGGTATGCGACTTATATTGTTAGTCATGGTATATCCTCATGCTGGACACCAATCATGTTAGTTAGTATGGGAAGCATGGTATGAGGTAGAGATGGTGGGGATAGGGGGAGATGGGGGAGGTGGGAATGTTGATATGGTCCTCTTGAAGTTTACTATTTAGTTTTTTTTTTAATCAGAGGATTATATTATATATGTGATTTTGTATATAAGATAATCTAATTGTGTATATACTTTATTTACATGTATATAAACATCGATGGTTATTATGAGCATGCATTATTTTGTCATATGGTTATGTTATGGATTAAATTATGCTTATGTTATACTTTAATTTTGAGATGATTATGGATCATGATTATGATGTTATATTACATTAATTTTGATGGATGATGTTATTCAAATGTATTTGCTTGTTATGTTTTTAAGATGATGTAACATGTTATATTTATCAAATGTTGGATAATAATTATGATTGTTGATAAAGGATTAAAAGAGGTTCTTAAAATCATATATTGACTTGGATCATAACCAAAGATAGGCATCTTATAGAATTTGCATATGCATCATTTATCTAGTGTTAATAGGTATTTTAATAACCCTATTGCATATAAGTTTTTAGGAAATATAGATGAACAAACTTTCACATGATTCAGGTGTTAGGCTTAATTTAGGAGTATATGCCCCACCCTATGTACGATAACTATGTATTTTTGTATTAATGATCTGAGGTCCCTTTTTGGAGCTAATACATGTATTATGTATACTGATTGATGTGGAAAGTCTATGAATTTAAGAAGGATGATCAATGTGGGAAGCCTTCATGGGATACTTTTTGATTTTGACTTAAAAGATTTTGAAGGGTGTGCTTTTTGATAGAAAACTCGTCAATATGGGAAGTTTTCTATAATATACATATTTAGGTAGCCATCCTTCAAGGGAGTGGTCTATAATTTTATTTTTATATGAACATCTATCCTTCAAGGGATCAACCTAATTTTTTTCCCTTTTCTTAAATTTTATATTGATCCTAGCTTGAAGTTTGTCATGGATTAGCTTAGGGTAACCCAAGT
This sequence comes from Torreya grandis, assembly GCA_037957365.1. Classification (NCBI taxonomy): domain Eukaryota; kingdom Viridiplantae; phylum Streptophyta; class Pinopsida; order Cupressales; family Taxaceae; genus Torreya; species Torreya grandis. The sequence continues at coordinate 1,375,283 of JARHVA010000023.1, read as the reverse complement.
TATTATGTTTCAATAGACAAAGCGATCACATAAGGTGGTATTTTTATCCCAAATAAGCTTTACCTAACCAATGTGATGGATTGGGGAGATAATGAGCTAGGGCTCCTTCTAGATATAGGTGAAGCTTATCTAATTAGAACATGCCATGAATAGAGTCAAGGTGTTCATATTCAAGGATGATATATGTATTTTTATACGTAACCAGATGATTCTATATCATTATTGTATATTTTTTTTGTGATAATAAGACAATTTTTAGGGTATGGATTTTGGCCACAGGGAAAACTTATGTTGATTATGGATACTAAAGTATTATTAATAGTAGAAAGGATGCAAATGAAAAGCATTAAAAATCTCATTTTCTAGTTTTTCCTCAAGAGACACCAAATGATATGCCCCATATCCATATTTATGAGTAATAATATATGGTCCAAGTCAATTTGGAGCAAATTTATCTCATTTACTCTTTCTATATTTGTGACATGTTGATTTTATTTAAGGATAAGATCACCAATGCTAAATTATTGTTATTTTAAATGTCAATTATATGCACACTTTATTCTTTCCTGATAAATGTGTAGGTGGTCAAGTGTTGTTGTTTGATGTTCATATAATAGTTATAGTTGGGCTAGTCATTCTTGACGATAGTCTTCTCTGAAAATAATGTCCCTAAGAGAAATTGGAAGAGAAGCGATTTGATGTTCTAAAGGAATAATAAACTATGTGCCATACATGAAATAAAATGGGGTGGTACCTATTAGAATTTGAATACTTGTTTGATAATCCCATAACACAATAGGGATTTAGAGATGCCAGTCTTTCTTAGTCATATTGAACACTTTAGTTAAGATTTTAGTAAGAGTTTTGTTAGAGGCTTTGGCTTGTCCATTGTCTTGAAGATAATATGGTGATGAAAAAATGAGCATGATACTACAATAATCACAAAGTTATTGAACTTTCTTATTTTTGAAATATTTTCCATTTATGCGATGATACTATGAGGAATGCCTAAATGACAAATAATGTGATTGTGGATGAAATCAATAATTTTGTTTGACTTAGTTGAAATAAGGATCAGTGCAAAGACATAATCCCCTAGATGGTTTTGTGACAAGTACAATATTATACACCCATTAAAGGTAACCAATAGGTTAAAATAAATTAACCGATAGAAGACATTATAGTTCTTCATTGACTAGAAGTGCCTCATGCAGGTGCATATTTTGAATTTTTTATTTTACTAGTTTAGATTTGGGGATGGTGAAAATGTTATGAATAATTATAGTAGGATCAATACCTATCATGTCCTTATAAGACTGGGCAAAAGCCTAACTATGGTCAACCAAGAATGTAATGAAATCTTGATGTTCCTAGGAATCTAAGGATTGACTAAATTTGATATTTTATGGGATGTATCATGTCCTAATATTAATATCAATGGTGATTTAGTTTAAGAGATTAGGAGTTTTAGATGGAAAATATTTTTGAAAGTATGTATCTCTTACCCATAAATACATTAAGATAGAGTCATCATCTTGACATTGAAGAATTGGAGCTGATGGAGAATCCTGTTTTATCATGTCAAGGATAGTTAGGTAAATAGATCTAGTTGCTTTATTATGTTAGTACAGGAGTGGTTTTAGGTTGAAATTATTGATAAATTTTTTTAGGTAGGATGGATATGATGTCAATGCACCATTGTTGAATGCTTGGCTTGGCTCAATTTCAACATTATAACACTAGGCTTCTAGATTCATGAATCTATTCTTGCATTATAACTCTAATTTTATGGAGTTCCTAAATTAAGAGCTCTAGGATTGATTTTATATGATTTCGAATCCCTTGGAATGGGTTAAATCTGACCATGATTGAGTTTATTAAGCTTGGTTGAGTTTGGCATATTCATAGAATATTTTTTTAAATATTTTCCAAAAGTGACAACTCACAACCATGGTTGAGTTTATTAACTTTGGTTGAGTTTAGAATATTCCTAGGATATTCTATTAGATATTTTTCAAAAGTGACAACTCACAAAGGTAAGATGCTCTTGAATTTCTTTTTTTAGTAATTGATTTAATTAATTTATTAGCTCATGGGTGAACTCAATTAATATTTGAAATTGATTTAACTTGTTAATTGATTTTAATTAGGGTGTGCAAGTTAATTAATTATTATTATTAGGCATTTGGTCATTTGTTTAATTTTTATTAATTCAATGTGTGTATTTACCTTGATTAATTTTTTTAATAGGCCAAATTGATTTAATGCAAGGTTATGAAGCCAAATTCAAGACTAATAGAAATTTATAATCATTAAGAAGATGGAGTTTCCCTAGTTAGGATAGATAAAAAAGAAAGGAAAATTGGTGATAACACAATGATTTTCCCTAATAGGTGATATAATCATTGAGAATGCTTGTGGGATAGTATATAGTACTGATGTAGTATACCTCAATTATGAAAACATGAGTATGGTTGATGATTGAGAAGTGATATAGAGGATAAAGATGAATTAGGATAACTTGATAGTAGGGAGATGCTCATTTGAACTAACAAAGGTTGAAATTATTTTGTTACTTAATTACTCTATTTGGGCTATGATTGGGTATTGGATTAGGATTGTTACTGATGTCGATATCAAGGAGATAATGATGCAACATTGATGTTGTAGACCTCTCAAAGCTAATTTTTGATATATCATTTGATGGTAGGCCTCATGAAAGAACACCATGGGGGCTTGGAAAAAATATGCATAAAGACTGACTCCCGATATTTGATACTCAATGGAAAAAAATTACATCAATGATAAAAAACATGATGACAATGTAGACGTTTGAATATGGATAGATTCTAGAATAATGTGCAAGGAATCACCCAATGAACACACATAGATTGAATCACAACCACAGTTATAAAAATAAAAAAATAGGCACACAAACAAATAAACAAACAAAATAGACAAACAAAGAAATAAACAAGACAAATAAAGAAACAAATAAGTGTTAGTCCCTATGTTAGCATAAACAACATGACCAACATTGCCCCTAAAAACTAGGTGATAACTGAACAAACAAATAAGATGGGGGAATAAAAATGGCCAAGCTATCTCTATATGCACTAGGTAAGTTGATGATACCTATGTAGTTCCATGGATATGATGATCCAATAAAACTTTATGCCAAAAGTAGTTCTCCCAGGAAATGGGAAGAAAATAATGATTAATAGAAGACATGATGGATGCGATATAAGAATAGGGATTAACTAAAAAATAGGGATAGTATTGGATAAAAGGCCAAAACGGATGGGGAAATTAATGAACAAGTGGTTTATTTATGACTTAGTGAGGGTTCCCAGAATCCTTAAGGTAAAGAAGTGGTCAATGTTTTTGGTTTTTATAAATGATTTTCAAATGTTTTAAGAAATTTTGAAGCATCTCAACTCAATAGAGAATGAAAAGACATTAAAATGGTCTAAGATCACAAAATGGCAAGAGCATTATAACTTGAAATGATGCTCATGAAATAACAAGAGAGTGGTTGAAGTTGCTCATAAAATGGGGAGAACGTGGCTAAAGGGGGACTGAGCTAACCTCAACATAAATCAAATATGACCCACATAGTTACAAAATGGTTTTAGTTTAGAGTAGTTCACCTCACAGTAGAGGAATGTGACTAGTGTAGAAACCAATTAAAATAAAATAGGTATAGTTACTATGATGGCATAGTATGACATAGGAATGGCTAGGTGATATGTCAAGGCACAATAAATAAATGTTACCTCTAGTTTTCCCATAGGTAGTTATAACTAGGATACAACTGAAAGATCAATGATACTAATTTGCCCTAGTAGGTGATATAATTAGTATAAAGACTAATGAACATGGATTTATCCTAGGAGGTGATATAATCAGGGTCATATAAAATAACTTGATAAGAAGGGAATAAGAAATGAAGGATGCAACTACCAAAACTTTTGTCATACTACTCCAAAATACTTCCTTTGTTTGAAATGCTTGATTTTTTTTTGAAACTGATCTGATTCTGTATGCTAAACTTGTGAAACCAATGGATGAACTAAGGTCAAATGGGCTAGGTTGATAGGATTCAAAATATGTTTGGTCAAGTAGGAATGGAATGGTTGGATGATCTGGTTAGAATGTCAAAATGAGAGGATGACATGGTCTTGCTTTAAGATAATGATGGTTTTTGATATATTAGATAAAAATGGTAAGAGGGTTTCCCCAAAGTGATGGGGTGAATATATAGGATATGTGACAATGACAAAATGATTGATAACTTGATATGATATGGTACATGTTTGGTGCTGGCCTAGGTATGATAAATGATTTAGTTGTTCCTACTGAAGTGGAGATGCACATCCTAATTAATAAATGATATAACCAAAATAGTCAATCATGTAAATTGTTAGCCCACACCTCATCTAAATATCTGCTTTATCAAGAACTTGATGCAAATTTAGATGTAAATGATGTTATGATCTTCATTGGTCATTGATTCTAATTCCTTCAAGTGTCGAGACAAGATATCCTCATAGCCTCTACAAAGGAAAGTATGACCATGGATGATAAATATGGATAAATGTGGGTTGATAGGTTTGTTTGTGAAATGGAATGGTGGAGGATAATGTAATGTATAATAAATGAGAAAAAAATTAAGATTAGGATTTTTAGGCACACACAATTTTGTTGATTCTAGATTTGACATAACTTTGGATGTGGTAGTGCCAAAGACTTTTGAATATTCTCTTAATAAGACCACCAAATTATTTCATTATTTAGGTTTGAGAGTAACTACCATCTGATTAGGCTATAGAGTGGAAGCTATTTTTATTTGATCTTTGATAATGTGTTCATTAAGTTGTAAAGAAATTTTGTGCTCAATTATTGGTGCCTTGAAGAGGTTTCACTAAGGATCATTGAATTTTAACTTTGATTATCCCCTAGTGCCTACAAAAAGGTTTCACTAGAAGATGCTGAGTTCTGACTTTGATTTCCCCTAGCACATTCAAAAAGGTTTCACTAAGAGAGTGTTTTACTATATAATTGTGATCTTAGCCTCCTTGCTTTTCTTCATCTGATATGTTTCCATGGATATAGTTCAATAAGGTATGATTCTGTTGATCCCAATCAACATTTGTGGGAGGTGGAATGTCAATGATATGGCTATGATGGTTAGTGGTAATAGGATGAGTGAAGGATACATAATCCTTGTAGAAGATACTAGGAGAACTTGTGTTGATGATGAAGTAATCATCCTCAAAAACCATAGAAGGATCACAAATTTATTCATGTTGATTTTCTAGGCATGCATAACCCATGTGTAACAATCATGAACATATTCTACATCTGAATATAATTCAAACTCAAAGGAATCTAAATCTGAGGTCAAGATTGATGTTGATTCTACTTTTGATGCTAAATCTAATGTTGATTCAAGAGTGGAACTTGACTCTAATTTTGATTCTTCATCTGATGGGTACTCTGTTACAATGATGTCTTGTTGAATGTTTGGTATTGGACAAGTAACGACCTATGATGGCATAAACTCCACAAAGATTTTTTTTCATAGTGAGACTCCTATAAGATGGGAAAAAGGTTAAGAGATAAATCCTTAGAGACTATCTTGTCAATAGGAGGATCTTTTAAAATAGACATATGGTCAAGGTAATGATTTTCCCAAAGGTAGTTATAATCATTAAGAAGTGACTCAGCAAAGACTATCTCATCATAATTAGACTCCTTGATAATAAGTATATGATTGAAAGGTTATTCATCATAGGTTGACTTGTTGCAAATGATTGGTTCAAAAAAAATATCTTGGATTAGTTGGTTCTCTTGGCCTTGATTTCAAATAAGTTAAAAAATACCAGTTTTGATCACAACTTGGTCCTCAAATGATTAACTTAGTTGGGTAGGTACTGATTGGATTAGTTGAGGTTTTGTTTGGATTGGTTGTGTTTGTGGTTTTGGTTGGATTGGTTAGGGTTTTTTTTGGATGATGGGATGAGATTGAATGATTAGATGAGGTTTAGGCTGAATAATTAGTTGGGATCATAATTAGATTAGTTAATACTTAGGTTGAATTGGCTGGAGTTTTTTAAAGTGGGGAATGATAGTCACTAGATGAGGAATGTTGGCTAATGGGTGGTCACTGTGGAGCTTTATTACTTACACAAGACAAAGGATGAGGTCTTGGAATAGAAATTATAAGGCATTATGGATCTTAATTTCTCACATAAGCCAAAGCATCTAAGTCCTCATAAACCTTATCATCTTAGTCAGGGTCTTGAGTTGGATTGTAAGCTGGTCCTTGAATTTGTTCCCTATATTGATTATTGTAATGAGGTAATGGATCCATCTCCCAAATAATATTGTCATTTTATAGGTTTGTACCTAATTACTCTTTACCAATGATATCATTCTAGTTGAGGTCTTGACTTTGGTCCTTGATTTTATTTTTGCAAGGTGGATAAAATTCCATCTCATAGACCATGTTACCATCAAAAGGGTCTTGGATAAAGCCATAAAAATCAAAGCCATTTTGAGTGGCCATTCTATGATAATTTAGATTTTATGTGACTCCACCATAAGTGTAGCTAGACATATCCACATCAATGAAAAAAGATCTAAAAACAAAAAGGCTTATAGTTCTGTAAACTCTAAAAAACTATATCCAAAAGACAAATTGTTTAAACTTGGTGTAAAATAGTCTAAAGTCAAATGTCTAATATCAAATTTCATACACACAAAAGATCAAGTATTTGAATAAAATTGACATGTCAAAGTCTAGGCCAAAGTGTTCCAAACAAGGTCTAAACTAGGAATGGGAAAAGTTGAGTTACTAGGACTTTTATCCAAACATGGAGTCAAAAGTTAGGCTCAAATAAACATGATGTGCTAGGACTTTTGGCCAAATGAAGTCAAAAGCTAGACTTTGAAATAATGGTTGATGTGATTTGATTTAATCTAAAAAGGTTGGAATAATTTTGACATAGACTTGACACACAAAATCAAACATAAACATGATCAATTGGTATATGTCATAAGGCAAAAGGCACCTAGAGAAAAGATTGTGTTTTACCAAATAAAGGTACAAAAAATGATGAGGATAGGCTAAATGAATGAACAAGCGATAGTTTAAAAAATTTGGGAAATTGATAAACCTAAATTATGCAACCCAAATAGAAAGATATATGTATCGACCCCTGTGAAATGAGGCCTAAACATAATTAATCAATGTTTAAATTTAAGCTTGGAAAGGTTAATTAAAAACTCAATGGTTAAAAACTATTATTAGAATAAAAAAGCTAGATAAGATTGGACAACATGATGGCATATGAATAAGGTCTAAATGGCATATGTGATATGGTTTGGTTGGTTTGAAACAATGGTTTTTAATACAAGGTCAAACAAGTCTTAAAACAAAATGAGTAGCCTAACAATGTAAGCATGCTCTAATGATATGGTCAATGTTATGTTTCAAATACTCAAATGCTCAAACTTGATAATGATGCAGGTAGCATAATATTACCCATCTCAAACAAGTAACACACATAAACATGTTTAGCAAAAATTGCAAGGGATAAGTATGGTGTAAAATGGCTAGCATAATACCTCTTCAATCAAGGAGTGGCGTATAAAAAAACTAGATCTTGACATGGTTATAAAAAAATAAACAATATTTTTAGTCTCAAAACATACCAAGAAAAAATGACCAAACTACACTATGTATAATTGTCCTAATCCTAGCAAGGGTATGACAATGTGGGGTTGACTAAGCTAATTATTTTTGTGAACATTCTACATGGATCAATTACACAATGACTTTCATGCCAAATGATGCAAAAGAAACACACTTTAATTTGGTATCTATGAAACTTGGATTGTTGCAAAAATGTTTTGTCCTTTTTTCAACCACTACATCTATTGCTTTCTCAGTGTAATGTGATGTCTAAAGTGCAGATACTAAAAGGTGGTTTAACCACTCAAACCTCGAATCCTAGGGGGAGTAGATGAATTTAGTGCTGAGAGATGAAACCCTAGGTCAAAGCTTACCTATAGAACTCATAGGAGGTAATGAATTCCTCCTCGCAAGCCAAGATGCATGAAATAAATGATACAATAGAAAGAATTTATGGTTGCCTCAAGATCACCCAATACTATTATGTGTTTTTGGGGAGGGATTTAAACAAAATTCTTTCTATGCCTTGGAATAGGCTCAAAGTATGATGAGATGACACTTTTGATCCCAAAATTTCCCTAAAGGGGATGAATGGGAGAACACACACGTATGTCTCTTTATACAAAAATAGACAATCAACAAGCAAGTTTATAAATAATTGAAGTGAAGTTAATTTCCTTGCACCAAATTTAAAGTATTTGATTAGATTCATTACTAGCCCCTTGGATTTAAGAAGTACAAATGAAAATAATTGCAAATCACCCAAAAAAAAAGTTAGCGGTTTTGATCCCAAAAGTTCCCTAAAGGGGATGGATGGGAGAGCATACATGCACAACTCCTCATTTACTCAAAAAAGATTATACTAGACAAATAATGAAAACAAATTGCAAAAAATTTGAAGTGTATTAAATTTTATAGTACTAAATTAAATGTGTGGTGGTGTTCTTTTAGCCCCTTAGCTTTAAGTTGTGAACTTTTAAAGAAACCACAAAAACTTAACCAATAAAACACCCTAAAAAGTTTTTTTAAACACCAAAATGAATGATTCCTAGTTTGTTTTAGACATCCAAATGAAGTGTGAAAAGACTAATTTAGAGTGAAATGGTTTTTTCCAAATAGGTCGTATAAAGAAATGGTCAGAAATTCATTTAGCCTTGAAGCTTATTTATCAAATCAGACAAGCAACTTTGAAGGGTTAAATCTGTCGACCCAAATACAAAACCCCCAAAAAGTAAACATGTTAGGTTAGGCAAAAGTTAGAAAAAATCTCAATAAAAAACTTAAATAAAAAAATCCATGAAACATGTAAACAAGTTAGAAGGTAAAAAAAATAAGAAAATTGAACAGAAAAATCATAAAAACCTACAGCCAGTAATTTAGCCATAACTTTTAAACTATACATCCATTTTTCATGAAAATTTTGGAGGTTATTTATAGGTCTAGGGTGCACCTCTCTTCCTTGAGAGATATAAATGATTTCTTTGTTATCTTTCTCAATTTATGAACAAGAAGTCTTCATCAATGACATATGGCTAAAATCATCTCCTCTATGCACCATTGTTGAATGCTTGGCTTGATTGATATGGCTTGGCTCAATTTCAACATTATAACACTAAGATTTTAGCTTCATGAGTTTATTACTACACTATAACTCTACTTTGATTGAGCTACCTAAATGAAGATCTCTAAGCATGATTTTATAGGCTTTCAAATCCCTTGGAATGGGTTAAATCTGACCATGGTTGAGTTTATTAACTTTGGTTGAGTTTGACATATTCTTAAGATATTCTTTTAGATATTTTTCAAAAGTGAAAAATCACAACCATGGTTGAGTTTATTAAATTTGGTTGAGTTTGGAATATTCCTAGGATATTCTTTTAGATATTTTCTAAAAGTGACAACTCACAAAGGTAAGATGCTCTTGAATTTACTTTTTAGTAATTTATTTAATTGATTTATTAGCTCATGGGTGAACTCAATTAAGATTTGAAATTGATTTAACTTAATAATTGATTTTGATTAGGGTGTGAAAGTTAATTAATTATTTTTATGAATTTGGTCATTTTTTTGATTTTAATTAATTTATTATGTGTATTTACCTTATTTAATTTATTTAATAGGTCAAATTGATTTGATGCAAGGTTATGAAGCCAAATTTGAGACTAATAGAAATTTTTGGGATAGGCATTCAATGAGTGGCAAGAATTAGTCTAAATTCAGATATGAAGCCATTGGTGTCCAAATTTATGTGGTACTTGCTCATAATGTCCTATGACAAATCCATTCCAAGCACACCGATACAAATAAGTCTATGTAAAGTGTAGTTTATTGAAGAAAGAGAAACTTAAGGAAAATGGTTTTGTATGAGATTGATTTTCATGATATAAAAGGGATTGATCAATCCATCCATAGATTAAATGGTTATGAAGGTGAGGAGGACTAAAGAGGATGATCTCTCTAAGGATATGATAATAGAGGGGCTATTTGTCCAAGCACCCATATTCTTGAGGACTGGGAAGGGTGTTAAGTGTTAATAGATGCTATTACCCTAGTGAAAACTATTGAAGCACAAAGTCAAGGGAATCATTAGGAATGTAGGATGAGGGGACTATTGAAATAGATGATGCCTTTCTTGATGATTATGGGGTTAAGTCTTTCATAAGGATTAAAAGATCATTATGTTGATAGGTTAAATTTCACATTTTGAATGCATGAGGATCTGCTGGGACAATGTGGATTTTAGCTTTGTACTCATACTTGAGGCATAAATTTAGGGTAGAGGGTACATAACATATCATTAATATAGGGATGCCATAGTAAAATTTTATTTTAAAATTCCCATTATACAACATAAAATAGCTTAGGGAGGGTATATGCACCTACTTGGATAGGGAGGATGAGAATACCTAATGTAGGAGCTACCATGTCATTAAAGGCTTGAAGAATAAATAGGAATTGGGATATGATGACTTATGGTAATTATATTTATTTTAATGCATGTCATGAGATATATTTATGCTCACCCCATTGTCAATCATGACCCTTTTGATAATTGTTTAATCAACATGGGTAGTGATGAATAAAGGTAGGTCTTAGTCTTCAGGTTGTAGTGAGGATACTTTAGAATCATGGAAGGTAATGAATGAGGATGCTTGTAAAGATCTTACAAAATATGACAAAGGTTGAGGTTCATCTGGTTGTACTTGGATGGCTTATAGTGCCTCTACCATACCTTGATGATGTTGTGGGGAATTTTGGAGAAGTTTGTATAAGGACATCTTTACGGGTAACTAGTGGAACTACTTTAGAACTGATATTTGTATTAATTTTGAGGCATTATTATTTTGAGTTATTCCTAAAATAGAGACATTTGGTTTTAGAGTGGATGGTTTTGGGATATTTGTAGTTGAAAGATGCACCTTTACAATAGAAAGTTTGAATTTATTTAGATTATGGGGTTTTGGGCCTTTTGCTTGAGATCATGTGGCTATGATTATTATGTTAATTTGTAATAGTAGTTAGTTTTCTAAAATTTTAGAGTTACTCATGTTTGGAAGACTCTTGGGGATATTGGAAAAGAGCTAGTTAGGGTTGGAGTTGAGGATATTAACCATGATTTTTGATGCTTGTTTTGATATTTCTTTTAAAAGAATTAAGGCATACACCATGTTAGTCTCGAAAGTGGTTGTGGTTTTAGTGTTTTGGTTAAAAATAGGACTGGGATAAGGCTATTCAATTAAGAGATCATCTTCATCCAAGAGATCCTAGATCATGGCTTTAAGAGCATTGCATCTCTTGGTATCATGCCCTAGTATTCTATGGTAGGAACATATCTTATCTCCCTTATACCATGCTAGTTTTTGGATATGAGGATTAACATGTTTTATTGGTGTTAACATGATGAAGTAAGTTTATAAAATTTGATCAAGGATGGTGGAATATATACCCTATAATAGATCTTGGTGGGATTTAGTTATTCTTTGGTGTATCAGTTTTTGGACCATGTTTACTTTCATAACTTCATTTTTCCTATTGATTGTATGAGTGGTATTAATGGGTAGTAGAGGTATCTTGGATAAGTTTTGGGGGTAATAAGAACATGAGGGATTGATATGGAGTATAGGTATTGGTAATATGGGGGGAATTTTTTGAGCTAACCTAGGTCCCTTGAGAGGTGGTTCTGTAATTATGATCTTTAGGTTAGAGGAAAGATGAGGCCCTAATATGGATGGATTAGTTTTAATCAGGGGCATATTCATCTTCCCTTTTTGAACATTGTTAGAGGTCACAGGGTTGTCTTTATGAGGTTTTTCATTTTTGGATGTCTGAAGGAGTTCAAGCCTTATAGGAAAGTGTTGTAGGGCTTCACCCTTTGGCATACCAAGGCATTTATCCCATGTGGTTGGAGTAACCCTTTTACCTTTCTTTAATCATAAGTGGTCTTGAGCATGTTTATATGATACCTCTTCTAGAGGATCCCATGTAATGAGATCAAGGAGGTTTGAATGACTAAAAAAATAGGCTTGCCCAGCTAAGGGTGTTCTAAGATATCTTCTATAAGGAGGTCCAAAATTTATATTACTTTGGAAGAGGATTTAAGTGTGATACTAACTTTTTTAGATAAAATTTAATCATGAATGGTATTTATTATATGGGATTCTTGATCTTGGATTTTTTTGTGTTTGTTTATATAAAATTGGATGAAGATTGATGATTTGGGAATAATTGTCTAAATATATCAAGGGATTGGTTTGAAAGAGCATTTGGGTTGTCTAATTATAGTTCCCCTCAATCTATAAGGTTCTAGACAAAGCTCTTAAAATACAAACACATATTGATCTCATGACCAGGTACATGATAGTAGGTGTAAAATTAATTCTCTTTATACCAATTAGGTTTTGGACAAGAGTCATCAATGGTCCTGATCAGAGGGAGTTCAACAACTGACGCTTTCAAAAGTTTATCTAGGATAGAAGTATAAGATTCTCCCAAGGTCATATATTACATGGGTGGTAATCATGTTAAGTTTTTATGTGGTTGTGTTTTGGAGGTATAAGAACTTTCTTGGTTTGTCTTTGTGGAGGGGCTGATTTTAGTACAAAAACATTTGTTGTACCTTTTAGTTGAAAATTGTTTGACCCCTTGGAAGGATCAAATTTAATTTTTTTTATATCTTAACTTAAATTTTCATTATTTTAGGGCTCAAATTTATAATTTACAAGCCATGGTAAAGGCTTCATCAAAGGTCTTGAAAGATTGGACTTGAAGCATGGATGATATGTGCTTAGAGCATGACTTGGTGAAAAGTTTGATTAACTCTATCTGAGGGAGGGAAAATGATAATTAGTTTATAAGTCCTTGATATATTATAACAAAATTGGTAATTTATTTGTCTTCAAATTATCTAATGGCATATAAATTAGTGATGGTTACCATTCTTACAATATTGATTGAAAAGTGCTTTAAGAAGATTTGGGCTAGTTGACCAAAGGAGAAGAGAGAGTGTTCTGGAATAGAACTGTACCAATCTAAAGCTTCTCTAGCTAGTGAAATGGGGAATGTTCTAAATAAGAGAGTGACATCATGGGATATAAGGTAGAATGCATGTCTAAAGGCCCTAATGTGTTGCTGAGGGTCCTCCTTTTTTAATTTTTTTTGGAACTTGGGCAGTTCCCATTATGAAGAATAGGGACTAATAAGGACAACTCGGTTGATAGGTTTGTTACATATTTGTTTATACATTAGCATATTCTTCTACCCAAAGATAGAATCTTTGAGGTTCATCATACTATCCATGATAGTATACATGAGGTCAGGCTGGGTATTATATTAAGACATACCCCATAAAGTGTTCTATTGAAAATGTTAGTGAAGGGGATGCAAAGTGGGAAATGATTGTGAAAGAGGATAACCAATTGAAGTGGCAATGATTGGTTTAGACATAGTTGCATATTATGGGAATAAAGTGGGTAGAGTTTGTTGTGAAGACATATTAAAATATGTGGTTGTAAATGGTTGTGATGGGGTGAGATATTGAGTGGTTGATGGTGGTAAAAGTTATTGTTGGAGCGGTTGACACAAAATAATTTGATGTGAAGTTTGTAATAATTGAGTTGGGTTTGTGGTCACATGTGTTTGAATAGGTAGGAGAGTGGTAGGGATTAAAACCACTAAATTATTAAGTGAGGAAGAAGGTGGTTAGGTGGATGTGAGTTGGGCTATGGTAATATTTTGGGTTTAAACAATAGTTGTAGTTGGATTATCAGTTACTAATGGTGGTTGATTAACTATGGGTTATGACATATTGGTATTAGTGGGTGGAATGGAACCTTATTGGGATTGGGAGCTATTGGTAGTGGTTGATAAACTGAAGAGGACACCTTGGATATCAAATGTTTTTTAGATCCTTCTAGTAGCATATCATAGATGATTTTAAAGGATTGGGCATGAGGAGAAACATGAATGTGTATGTATCATGCAACAAGGTAATGACTAAGGGTGAGTGGATTATTATCCAATATGTTGGCAAAGTTTAGGTCTCCCTATGGATAATATTGAAGAATACCCTCCCTAAGAGATTTAGGAGAGGTAGGAGGACTTGGTTAATGTTCCATAGATGAATACAATATGTGTGACTCAATTTGCTTATGTGATTATTACCTAATTAAAACCATGTAGTGCTAATGAGGAAAAGATAAATGAAAAGTAAGCAAAAAGAAATAGTTTTTTACTTTTTCTCTCTTTAGTGGAGATAAAACATAAACTCTAATTAAATGTTCTTAATTTTTTTGATTTTTTTATCTCTTTTAAAAATTATTCTTTAGATAATGAAGGGGTGTTTGGCTTAACACTTGACTTAGGAAATGGTATGCTAAGGCTGGTTTCAAATATATTTAAGGCTGGTATCCTCGATATCCCTAAAGGTACATGAGGCCTAGCTCTATGTTGGTGATTGTATGTGGCTAGATATTAGGGCCTACCCCCTCACTTCATGACCTCGTAGTGATAAGGGTGTCAATTACTTAGTTGATATACCATCAACCAAGTTTTTATACTTGTCCAGAATATCGAGTCAATTTTTTCCTTGGTGATGAAATCCAAGTAGGTCCACTTTGATAAGATTATTTTTGTTGATTATTTGATAGTTTTTAGGTTTGGTTATGTTTGAAAGAGAAGTGTGACTTGATGATAAATTAACTTACCTATTTGTGTTATGTGAATAACAGAAGTAAGCAATTCAATGAATGCAATTATTTATAGATCTAAAAATAAATCTAGATTTTTTTAATTTTTTGATAAAAACAATAATGAACAATTTGATAAAAATGCAAAAAAAAAAATTAGAATGATAATTAATGACTATGAGGCCCAAAAGGGTCTTACTAGGCTTACCAAAATGTTTATGTAGTTTTTATGTAAATTTATTTTATAATATAAACTAACAAAAACTTAAAATAGAAGTAGGGTTTTAGCCAAAATGAGGCATACCTATAGGATTGGTTGCACACCATTGACTAGGTTATTGCGAGAGCTCATTTGTGGCTAGGAAGGAATATCTTTGAAATGTCTTAAGATGGTGCTACAAATCGGAGATGTATTCTAATTTCCATAGAGTCATATCGAATATTTATAGATTCGATGAGCCAATGTAATGTATATACTAGAAAATATCCCAAGTGTTGTTTATCTTTAAGTGTTTTATCCACCTTGCAGCGTAGCTCCAAGATTTGTTTGGGCAAGCTGGGCCATCTATAAGTAATTAATGTTGATCAAATAGAATCAATGCTGATCATGGGGAATCACTAACGATTCTACCTTTTATTGGCAAAACACATCTAAAGTGGTTCTAACTATGGGGTAATTTGATAAGAGATTTTTTTAAAGTTGTTTCATGAGGTTTTTATTAAGGGTAAGTTGTTAGGATGGGGGGGATAATTTAGATTTTATGGATTTTTAATAGATTTTTGGAGATTTGAGAGGTTTAAAAGGGTAACTAGTAATTAACGAATTAATTATTATGTGTAAATGTAACTAAGGGTGGTGGATAATAATGAAAGGGTATTGGTGGATAATAATGGAAGGGTATTTATGAAATATAAAGACACTTATTAGGTAGCATATGTGAAACTAGTGTCTACACTTTGTTATGCTCCTAGAGAGTTTTGATCCTTCTTAATTTGTCACTCCCAAAACACATCTCCAAAAAAACCATTTATTTCCCTCCTATATTACTATTTACATCTTCAAATTCATGAGGTGTTTCTTTAACTCCTTTGACATTTAAATAATGTACAATAGTTAGACAATCTTTAGTTTCCAATATTCGCACCTAATTGTCAGAATTGATGCTGAACAATAATTAGAAAAACCACCATAGCTTCCATGTAGTTGTTATAATAGGTATGAAATTTTAACCATAGGTCATATAAAGTATTTTTAATGACCCCTCCAAATTTTAGTTATTTTAGGTTGATTTAGGTCAACGTATATGAATAACAACCTTATAGACTACATATATGACATTTCTAAGAATAATGATAGTTACTAAAAATTTCATAAATTTAAATCTGTGTATACAAATAATAAAAAAATTGAAAAATAGTAATATGATTACATTTTATTTAAACTCACTAAATTTGGTAACCTAATTGTTAATTTAACTTTACCATAAGGTAGTGAATGTTTAGGCTATATAGATGCATTTTTCTAGTTGAGTGATAATTACAAAAATGGTCATAACTTTTTCTTCACTTATTCAATTGAGAAATTAATTGGAACACCAATTGTAGGAGAAATTTTCTTCACTTATCCAAATTTAGTAACTCAAATCTTACTGAAGATATACAACACAGTCATAAACCTTTTATATACTAGGTATATACATCTTCTAGCATAATGACAATTTATAAAAACTATCATAACTTTTGACTC
The DNA here is from genome assembly GCA_037957365.1 of Torreya grandis. Classification (NCBI taxonomy): domain Eukaryota; kingdom Viridiplantae; phylum Streptophyta; class Pinopsida; order Cupressales; family Taxaceae; genus Torreya; species Torreya grandis. The sequence goes on along the minus strand of JARHVA010000023.1, from coordinate 1,358,653 downwards.
ACATATCTAATTGAGATGAAATTTGAAAAAAATATTATAGACTACATTTTATGAAATATATAAAAATTTGGTAATCCAATTATTATTGAATCTAAACCGAAAGGTTATGAACCTTATGCCTAGTGACACATGCATAACCTATAATAAATAACTACAACTTTTCTACAGTAACTTTAAATGCTTTGAAATTTTGTAAAAAGATTGTAAATGTCATGTGCCAAGCTTCCATAAAGTTTTGAGATATAATTCATTCTGAAACATAATCATAAGTGAATAAACCTCATTCTAGTGTAACAATTAGTTTGTCTCTATGGTAGCTCTAAATGGTCTAAAATTTGTTAGACATGTTGTAGGTGTCCTATGAGATGATCCCAAAAAATGATAAGGAATGAGAAATAATACCATTCCAACAACCCATGAATCTGAAGCATTCACAAAAAAAGCATCTCAAGAGGCTACAATGATGAAATTCAAAGACAAGGCAAATCATATAATATTCAGTATAAGACATGCAAGTACAATGGAGAGACCTTGCATAAGTAGGCAAAGAAAAATAATAAACAAACCTAACTAGCCAAAGTGGGATGAATACACACAAAGAATGAAACTAATAAAAGACAGAAAGTTATCTAAAACCTAGTGAGCATGAGAATAATATACTCTAACACCCCCTCCCCCCTCTCAAGAGAAGTTTGGGGCTAATAATAACCAGAAATAAAGTGGCATATCCAAAGTATGAGTCTCATAAAAAATGCCTGATTAGATATTCATGTAAAATATATATCCATGAAATGAAGAAGGAAGATATCTTCACAAACACCCCCAATGATAACTTATGAAACCCCAAACGTGTTATGTAACTCAAAAAAAACAAGGTGATGTATAAGGCTTCATGAAGATGTTGGTAACCTACTATTAATTTAGAATGTACTCCAAGAAAATAACTCCATCCTAAATGTGTTGTTGAATTAAGTGCGTGTGTATTTAAATGTGCTTGGTGTATGCAATAAAAAATGCATCATGTCTATAAATCAATCCTAACTCAGAGAAGATAGATCACACCATACACTTTTGATTGGGGATACATTAAATAATTGGGAACATAACCAATATGGGGATCTGCTAGACCCAAGAAGGTGATCTCCTATAATAATACATTATGTTAGGGAGGGTTACAAATCCTCTAGTCAAGAATAATTATGCAATAACCCTAGTTAGGTCTTATATTTTCATATCTCACTAAACTAAAAACAAGTAAAGTGAAATCTAATCTAGTGCTCACCAAAGCTTGTGGCATACTATGGGGGTTAGTAAACAAATGAACATGCATAGGAGAATCTCAATTAAGCTATGTAAGAGTAATACCCTAATACATGGAAAGGGAAGAGTAATAATATTCGAAGATAATAATTATGCTACTTTTATCTACTAAATAGAGGAGTAAAGTTAGAGAATAATTACCTCAATGATGAACCTATCAAGACTCAATATCTCCCTTAGCCAAAGGGGTTTCAAAAGAGGTTGTTGTGGTTTGTAAGGATCACTAAGAAAGGCCAAATTATCCAAGAATTCTCTAAAAGACTAGATTATCCAAGTAGAAACACTAAGGTAAGACTCCTCAAGTAGAATGGTGGAAGAATAGATTGTAAAGAAGCACAAGTAAATAATTAATCTTGTTCATTGTGTAAATAAAGATGAAATGATTTTGTATATATAATTGCATTTAACCTTAATCCCTCCCAAAAATTTCAGCCAACAGGGTTGACCTAGTCGACCTAGTACAATTATGGACAAAAATTCATTAGGTTATGGGCTAGGTTAGCCAAGAGCTGACCTATACCCTAAATGAATTTTACCCAAAACTATATAGGGTCAACCCAGTTGACCTAGTACAAAAGACTATCAAAAGGGAATTAAGGTGAGGAAAAGAGGGATGGAAAGTGGGAAAAGACTAGAGGAGTATGAAAAAGAGGAGTAACATCTTATAAAATGGTTTTAGGAGTTGGTTGGATTGGTAATAAGTTGCATAAGGGAAAACAATCTTGTAAAGAACCAATGGTCTACCCACCCCTTTCTTGATGCATCCCTAAAGGCATGCACTTAGAGAGATTGAGACTCATTGAGTTATTGCAAGATAGAAAGCATCAATAATTGATAAAGTTAAAACTATTAAGTATATACATGTACCCCACTTGAAGCTCATCATGTGTCACTAAGGTGAAATAGGAGATGGTGCTTCGAGAAAGAACATAGTAACACACAATGATGAGGCTAAAAAAACATTACAATATTTTAAAGCATAAAATAGCTAAAATTAAATGACTAAAAGGGAAATAAATAAAAAATAAATGTGATGATCACCTTGACTTAACTTTATCATTGGATGGTTATTTGTTGTGTTTGTAGTTTTGATTGTGTAGGGCACAGAGACTGCTTTCAACAAACCCAAGAATACAAAACTAAAGAGAAAAAACAAATAAATGCAAGGAAGCCAAGATAACTGGTGATATGTGGACAAGACATACTTAGAAATTTGGAAAGCTAGGGTGACAAGTGCTATGTTAGACCAAATGACTAAGTCAATATTTAGAGTAAATTTAGTAACCAAAAATCTAAGGCTACTAAAGATAAAAAACCTTAAATAAGTAGACCTTAAGTAAGAAAAGGAAAAATCATTAAGTCAAACCAAGGATACATGTCAAAAAGATGATGATCAAAAATCAATGTAAGAGCAGTAAAAATCCTTAAACAAAGATGGGCAAGAAAAAATGGTAAAATAACATTGATGAGTGAGTAGTAACAATCTTTATCTCAATCAACAATGAAAAAAGGTGCATGAAAGTAGAAATGGACTTAGGTGTTCATAAAAAAAGGTGGTAAGACAAATGACAAATGGTAAAAGAAAATCAAGGCATGTATAGGAATATAAATCTATGTTGTAAATAAAGTAATCCAGAGTTTCTCAAACATGCTATTTTATTCTAAGGATAGATAAAATAGAAACAAAATTTTCTTAGCAATTTTTTAAGAAGCGAAGAAGTATAGAAGAGAAAAAACATATTTGGAATCACACATGCCTATCAAAGGGGGGAATGAAATGGGTGGAGGGGAGAATGAAGCAAAAACCAAGGTAGAATAACTCTTTATTGAAGTCAAGACACTCCAATTAGGTTTCTCAAAACAAGAGGACTATAAAACTCAAGGAATTTGAAGGACTTATCTTAACTACACAGTTTTAGGTCAACAAAATAAAGTATATAGATCATCCCATGAAGGTTATATGCATAAAAATTAAAATTGACCTACTTTCCCATAATGTGTTCCCCATTCCTTAGGACCCCTTACAGAGTTGTCAACCTACTATGAAGATTGGGTACATGCATGAAAAAGTAGGTAGAGCCATAGAGTTTATTGAATTCTCTTATTCTAATCTACTAGCATACCACACCCCAATGTACCTCATCTCTATTGCGAGGCCAAATGTGGAGTTTGAGCTTAAATTGGATATAGATGTGTTTGTAATCACCTATTTTGGTGTGATTAGAATTTCAATATTTGTATATTTCCTTTTGTATATCATTTCCTTTTGTTTCAAATGATTTGGCTTTTAACTTTCTTGATGTTTTTAAAAAATTCCTTATTCCTCTTCCATATGGATTTGGAAAACCAAACATGGGTGATAAAGATGAGTTTCATTTGAATACCTGGGACTTGGTTGTTAAGAAAGAGAACTTTAGAGAGCATGGGGTCTAAGAGTCTCATAAATCTAGGTGAAATAAAAGTGCTATCTTGACTTTGACCTTGTTTTATCCAACGAGGAGTGGAAGGAAAGAAAATAAAGAGGAATGACACATGGAATAATTTGAATTACTTCAAACTGTAAAAAATGTGATCAAGGGTGAAAAGGGATACAATGATAGTAAAGTGTGATTCCTTATTATAAGAAAGGGAAATGGATGAAAACATGCTAACATAGATTGTTATGTAAATTCCATCTATCAAAGAATCAAAAGCTAAAGTTGATAACAAGGATCAAAAACACATTTCATAACAAAACTGAAAAGATGGTAGTTTTATGAGGATGTCTAGGTCCTATCCATGGTCTTACACTATAGGGTGATAAAAAGTATTGGAAATATAAATGAGATAAGTAAAAGATGGTACTTGTGAGGAAGGCCATGTATTATCCATGGTCTTATATTGCAACTCAAAAAAAGAGAAAAACAAGGTTTGTAAGAAATTGTGTAAAAAAAAATATGAAAAGAAAGAAGCGATGGTACATCATGAGGAAGATTGGGTCCTATTTGCTGTTTTACAATGCAACTGATGGGAGAAAAGGGGAAACCAAAAGACCAAAAAGGAAGGAATAAAGGTTTGTAAAGAGGGATAACTATTTTAGAGGGAGAGACCCATGCAATTATCCTATAAAAAGTGTTTGATAAATAACATATAAACATGAAAAGGAAAAATTAGAGAAAATACCTTTTGAGGAATTGTGCATTGGTGAGCTCTTTAAAAACATGGCCTTCATTGGTTTGAAGGTGATAAGTACTTAGACCGAAATGTATTTGAATAAATAGGGACCCCATAATTTTCAAGCATATTTACCTTTTTTATCATGAGTGTAATCTAATTTAAGGACAAGATCACTAACATTAAATGTGCAAATTTTAGCACGTTTGTTATGTTGTTTAGAAATATGAGCCTTGCATCGGTGATTATTTTTCAAAGAAAAAAGATAATGTTCATCAAGGAATTAAAGGGCATGAATGACAGATTAACATAATTCTTCATCAAGAATGATACCATGAAGAGATACACAGAGAGAGGGAAGCTCAACTTCCAATGGAAGGATTGATTCATAACCATAGACTAGAGAGAATGATATTACTCCAATGGCAGTATGTATGTTAGTCCAATAGGCCTAAAGAGTAGGATAAAGATGAAGATGGTAATTTGTGTGGGTTTCACAAATTATATTTTGGATAATTTTTTTAGTGGCCTCAACTTGACCATTATATTATGGATGATAAGGTGTGGGAAATTTGTGATTGATCTTAAATTTAGCACAAAGCTGTTTAACATATTTATTTTTGAAATTACCACCATTATCAAAAATGATAGTATGGGGAACACCAAAGCAAAAAAGTATTTGGTTAATAATGAATTTGGTGATGATGTTACTATTAGTAATTTGACCTATCAAGGCCAAATTACTACTCCTATCATAGAAAACTTTTCTAAAACCGATCATAGCCTTTTAAATTTAGTTAAACCAAGGAATTATGGACTTAAAAGCATAAATTATTGTCAAAAATGTCAAAAATACATTGTAAATGGGTCATTATCATTTAAAAGGAGCATTGTCAAGTTTAAATATGTATACAATCCATGCATAGGGATCAATTTTGAGAGAAAATTAAACTTTTTGGGAGCTATAGGTGGTTTTAGGACATAAAATTTTGTACACAAGGTCATTATGAATTGGATAACCTTATAAATTTTTTTAATTGTAATTAGATGAGTGTATATACTCACTATTTTGTGACAGTCCTTAACATTTCTGTTGGAGATCACCATTGGAGTATGCATCATTCTAGAGTGCCACAGAGGTTTATAACTCTAGGTAAAAATATTAAAATAATGGTATGATGTTTTTAAATCATAATTAGACCTTTAAAGAGTGTAAAAACTTTGAAAATTAAGCAAACTATGCTTATACAAGCTTTTGCAAGCAAATAGGCATATTGGCCAAAAAGGGGTTTTTTGACTTTTCAAGCAAAATATGATTTTAGATTGTTTTAATAGCATGGTAAAGAATAAATGACGTTTTTAAAAATAATTGGTAAGTAGGTGAATATTTATTTTCATTTTGTTGAATTTTTCATTTTTTACAGTTCTAGGTACCCTTCCAAGCCTATTGTTCAGATGCTCATATCTTTCACTATGTGTAGAGTTTAAATGAAGGCTATTAATATGTTTTGAGGACCCATATTTAATTATAATTTATGTAAAAATTGAGATAATTTTATGGAATGAGATTTATGTAAAATTTTTAAGAGTGTAGGCAGCTTAGAATGCAGGTAGAACTCCACAGGCAAATTTTTCTTCGTGATAAATTTTCATATATTTGGAATGGGAACCAAATATTTTAGTGATTTTAGTGGGTTTATTTGGATACACATAAATATAAATATTTTTATATTTGGAGGTCTATACTTCATGATCCATCATTTTAAAAATTTAGCTTCAAAGCCCACCTAAACCCTCAAAAAACTAGTTTTGAAAAAAATTGATTTTATTGATATCACATAATATTAGATAAATATAAAAAAAATTTAAATGTCAGGTAAACTTAGATAGTATTCCATAAATGTCAATTTTATGCATGGAAATGTATGGATGAGGGAAGAAATCATGTTTTTTATGGAAACAAGCATGTAAAATGAAGTACAAGACACTCCAATAAAATATAATAAATGGAAATCAAATAATAAGACTTATTATTTATCATAATTTTTATTTTGGTTAGAAATAAACTCAAAATTTCCTAACTGGCTCAATCAAAATGACTAGTCTGCAGGAAAATAGAGCAAAATAGGCCTAGTCAACCCTGTTAATTGAATGGCAAGTGTTTTCTTATCAAAATAAAATATTTTGATGATTAATAATTTTTTTAGGTTAAATTTATTATTTTTTAAGGTTTCATGGATTATAATTTCAGGTTTAATGGAATCCAAATGTAATAAGGTAGGTTATTAGGTCTAATTGGCCTAATAGGCTTAATTGGTCAATCAAGCAAGTAAAGAATGTCATTGAAAATCTATCAAATAAATTAATTTTGGAGTTACCACATGGAATATATATATATATATATATATATATATTTTAAGTGGATATATCATTATTTATTCAATCCAAAATTTTTAATTCATCTAAGTTGAGCTCAAGTTGAGTTAACTAGTCCTTAAGGGTCAAATCTCTTTGGTTGACCAGTTTGATTAGTTTCATGCATCTCCCATGCTTTTCATGCAAGATAAATAATTTAAAGAACTTAAAATAACTTTAAATATAGATTTATATTATAATTTATGGCATTATTTTCATGCAATTAATGTTTACAAGTCAACATGGCCCACCACTTCTCAATTCTATGCCAAAAATGAAGAACATGCAATTTTTGAAGAATTGAAAGATTTGAAAGCTTTTTTTTTAATTTTGTAAAAGGATTTTAGTATTATTTTAATCAAAGAAGAATAATAACTATCTTTTCCATGTGAATTTATATTTAGTTAAGGTTTTAGACATATATATAGGCCTTTTGAAGCCATTTTAGAGAAATTTGTTGAAGGTAGAGAATAAATTACAATTAACAACATTTATCAAATAAAGAAGATTTTTTTTGCATATGTTTTTTCTGGATCAGAATAAAGTGTATTTTTGATTGTGTACCAACATATAAGTGAGATATATATCCCCTTTTTTAGGTCATTTCCACACCTACTGTGAAAATCTCACCCTCTACAGGTCATTTGAAGAGATAGGAATATAATTTTGCAATCCAAAATCTTTTCAATCCTTCATATGAAATACTAATGTTTAGGGAAAATTTGAAGACTTTCTATTGATTTATATGTGTTCCTTAATTTTAATATCTTTCAAATAATACCAATCATTTAGGTGCATCACCCCATCATATAAGATTTTCCATTTCAATTTCCTTCTCCTTTTCCATCCAAAAAATCATAGTAGATAAGATTTAATTGATAAATATTAAGGGAACCAACCCTCTCTAGAGATTATTCTCAACATAGAGTCACCTACACTTTGAGAAGTTCTCATTGTATCAACTAGAGATAAGGTGTGCTTGTACATCTTTAAGCAGGGTGCACTCTAGAGTGATAATAGTTACAAGTGACATTAACAAGGGGCATGGATTCAATCCATTTGGTAAAGTATTTAGTATTAGTGATGATAAAAATATGCCCATATTAAGAGTGAGGTAATTTTATGATGAGATATAATCCCCCCATGGATAATGGCCAAGGAGATTCGATAATTTGAAGCTTGGCTAGAGGTAAATGAATTAGAACATCATGAAGTTGGCAAGGGGTAAAACTTTTAACGAATTTAATAGCATCCTTTTCAAGAGTAGGATAAAAGTAACCCATATGTAGGAATTTTTGGGATATAACATGTTCACTATAGTGGCCACCACAAATTCCCCCATGTGCTTGTTCAAAAAGAGGATGAAACTCATCTTGCATAACACAACGGAGTAAGGTAACTTTAGCATTGTGATAATAAAAGATGTATCAAAATACATATTTAAGAGATTATTTAGGGATATGAGTCTTTTCATGAGAGTCTAAGTGAGGAGGATAAGTTTGGTGTTCCAAAAATTGAATGATGTCTTTATAACATAGGATTTATTGAATGGTAACAACGTTGATGTGGAAGATAAGCGAATTTGGTGGTTGAGTTTAAGAAGGATATTTTATTATTTGTATAAGAAAAGTGGGATCGAAAAGAACTTGGTGAGGATGAAAGAGAGAGGCTGAAGAAGGAAGGGAATTAGCAATAGAATTTTGATCTTGAGGGATAGGCTCAATAGTGAAAGAAATGAAGTCTTTAGAGAGAATGGTGAAAATTTAATGGTAAGAAATGATAATATCAGTTTTTCATTAGTAATCACCATTGAATTAGTGGAAAATATGCTGAGAATCACCTAAAGCATGTAGGTATTGGATGTCTAGATCAAGGGAAACTTTTATGCCTAGGATTAGATCTTCGTATTAGGCCATATTTTTGGTTGCATTAAAGGATAAGTGGTGTAGACATCCAAAATTGGCCACTAATGGTTTCATACCCGACTTTAGAGTAATTATTACCAACCATTGAACATCTAGCCTAATTTTTTTTTATAAGTCTCAAATTTGGCTTTCTAACCATTCAAATAAATCAATTAAATCATGTAAATACATACATTGAATTAATTAAAGACTTGGAGAATGTGAAAAAGCCTAATAAAGATTAATTTAAAAAAAAATCCTAATTATATCCTAATTGAATTAATCCACTAGAGAATAAATCAATTATTAAAAATGAAAATTCAAATATCAATAAATATCCTAAAAATCATCTTAAAAGCTAATCATTATCTTTTTATGAGTTGTCCAAATGCAAAATATCTCAAAATATCCATTCATGCTTATCATGATATTTTGGACACATCTTAACCCTATTGGGCTTAACTAAGCAACCCAACGATAAGATTTAACTCATTCTAAGTGATTTCAAAGCCTATAAAAGCAAGCCTAGAGCTCTTTATTTTTTATGAGAGCTCGGATAGAGTAAAGTTATTATGCAGGAATTTGAGCATAAATGCAAACATAGTGTTATAATGCCAAACCAACAAGCCAAACCATCAAGCCAACCATGGTGCTGTTAGGAATAAAAACACTTAAATCTAGATCTATTATTACCATAAAATAGATCTAAAACTATGCAATAACATGCATCATGAAAACATTATTTAATTCACCATTAATATGAAAGCATAAAAGAGAGAACGATAAAAACATAGATAACATAGATTTAATGTGGTTCACCCAATGTGGACTACATCCACCAATGAAAGTTTTGAAATAAATCAGTAATCTAAAACAATATTACAATGAACTCTCATAGAGATAGAAAAAATCTCCTGTAGAAAATGTTGCACAAAAAGTTGCACTTTCACCTACACTTACACAATGTTGTATCTCACAAGTTTCTCAACCACACCTTGTAATGAACACCTACACTTTGAAAAACACTCACACTTTGAATCTGATCCTCAAAACCACACCCTATAAATAAACCATCAACCTTTAAAGGCCACACTACACCCTATATATATAGTAAAATGAAGAAATTCCATAAAAGAAGGAGAAATGTGTAATAGTTATCCAAGATAAACAATATCCAACATGTGACAACCCTCCTCCACCTCATCAAGCTTATCCAAAATCTCTCCCAAGGTGGAACACACCATATTCATCTCTCCACCTTCTAAGGGCACATTTTCCCAAAGTCATGTGATTTCAACCAACTCCACATAATAAGGAAGGTATAACATATTCCAAGAAATAACCAATCTCCCTAAAAATAAGGAAGATAAACCCACTTCCAATAAAAGAAGTCACATGGAAATAAATATCTAACAACTAATTCCACAAAATGTGGAATACATAGAAATTAAGAATACAAGGAATATTCCACTCACATGTGGAGTAAGGTTTCACAAAAGGTGGAGTAGGGAAAACTACACTCGCAACATCCTTGGAGCTATTTATTCTCCTAAAATTTATTATTATGGTCATATGATAGCCCCAAAGGGCTCCGCACTCAACAATCTCCCACTTGGAGACCATTTCTACTGAATATATTCTATCACTGCTCTGTGACCCACAAAGGCCAACCAATTCTGCACATAGTCTCAACTTGTCTAATGTGACCACATTAGTCATCATATCCATAGGATTTTGGCTAGTATGAATCTTTTTTAGCTTCACCAAGTTCTCCTCAAAGCTATCTTGATGAAGTGATATTATAATTGAATGTGTTTCATTCTCGAGTGGAAAATAGAGTTATTTGATAAATGAATAACACTCTGAATATCACTGTGTAGTCTCCCAAGTTCTTGCTCATACCCTAACTCTTGAAACAACTCCTATAACCAAATAATCTCCTTGCTAGCCTCCATGGCAACAACATACTCTGCCTCTATGGTTGACAAAGCCACAACCTTCTATCTATTGGAAAACAAACTAACCATTATATCTCCAATAGTAAATATATATCCTATCATATTTTTCCTTCTATCAATATCCCATACCATATTTGAGTCCACATAACCACGTAAAGTGGTATCTGATCCACCATAACATCATGCAAAATCAATGGATCCTCTCAAATAATGAAGAATCCATTTCACTACCTGCCAATGCTCATAGCCTAGATCACTCATATACTTGCTCACATTTCCCATTGCTTGGGCAATATCCAACCTAGTACAAACCATGGCATACATCAAGCTACCAAATACCGATGAGTAAGGTACCTTAGACATCTTAAACTTTTCAGCTTCTATCTTAGGATACTGCTCCTTTCATAATCTAAAGTGGCTTGTCAAAGGAATACCAATAGATTTAGCATCCAACATGCTAAACCTTTCCAAGACTTTCTTCACATACTCTAATTGGGATAAAACCAAATTCCTCTCCTTTCTATCATGAGTAATCCTCATACCAAAGATTTTCTTTGTAGCACCCCAATCCTTCATAGAAAAGGAGTCACTAATCTATTTTTTGAGCATATTAATATATTGTATTTTCTTTCTTGCAATTAACATGTCATCGACATACAATAATAAAATAATAAAGGAATCATCATTAAAATGTTTGATGTACACACAATGGTCAGAATGACACCTTTGATATTCTTGTTCCAACATAAAATAATTAAATTTCTTGTACCATTGTCATGAAACTTTTTTTAGGCCATACAAGCTCTTCTTTAATTTGCACACATAGTTCTCCTTTCCTTTAACCTCATAACCCTATGGCTGCTTCATATACAAATATTCATCCAAATAACCATGAAGAAAAGTATTTTTCACATCTAACTGTTCTATATACAAATCCTCAACTGTAATTAAACCAAGAACAATCCTAATAGAAATCATTTTTACAATAGGAGAGAAAATATCATCAAAATCAATCCTTAATTTTTGTGCAAACCCCTTGACCACCATCCTGACCTTATACCTTTTTCTCCCTTCATACTCTTCTTTGATCATAAAGATCCACTTATTTGGAAATGATCTCTTTCCCTTGGCTAGCTTAACCAAATGCCACATTTGGTTCTCTATGAGAGATATATGCTCTTTATCCATGGCTTGTTCTCATCTCAACTTGGCATCTACCTACATTTCTTTCTCATAACACTCTGGTTATCCATTATCAGTGAGTAATAAATAATTTAAAGAAGGAGAAAAATGTTTAGGTGATATTCTTACCCTAGAAGATCTTCTTACCATAGAAGTTTGGGGTCCTCATGTAGAAGATTCCTAAACTAAATCTTTTGATACTTTTCCATCCACAATGTCATCCAATAATGTGTAGTCTTTCTATTCTTGATCTTATTCCTACAACTGATCCTTATACATGAATTTTTCATTAAATACTACATCTATAGACCAAAATATTTTCTTATCTTTAATATTCCATAAATGGAAACCAAATTCATCATCACCATAACCAAAAAATGTGCATTTTTTTGATTTAGCCTCTAACTTGGTCTTATCCTCTTTCTTGATGTGAGAAAAACCCTCACATCCAAAGAATCTAAGGAAAGAATAATAAACATTATTACTAGACCAAGCTTGTTCTAGAATGCCTCCATCCAAAGGCATAGAAGGTCCTCTGTTAATCAGATATACTATCGTGCTAACTGTTTCTACCCAAAACTATAAAGGCAACCCTGCATCTATCCTCATACTCCTAGCATGTTCCATTATTGTTCTATTCATCATTTTAGATACCCCATTTGATATTGAGTTCTTGAAACCATCCTTTTCTTATTTATTCCATTGTTAGAATAATAATAAAAAAAAACATTACTACAATACTCACTATAGACACCTAAATCTAGCCACCGATAACCCCCAATCTGGCTTTTGGCTAGTTTCTACCCAAAATTCATAATCTGACCTAAAAATACTAAAACATGTTAAATGATGTGAAAATGACATATTAAAGTGTTGATTTTGGCTAGGGTATCCTTAAATGGGGTAATGCAATTTATGGGCCAACTAACTTTGATTAGATCATTTCAAGTCAAAATGCCAATTTTGCACCTATGTGCTCTGGATTGATCTTTCCTATCAAATATCTTACATGAGACATGTGCCTTAATTATTTATTGTTGATAACATCCTAAATGGGAATATGGTTTCAACGCATCTAACATTTCCTTCCAATTCTAATCTAGTCAAATTTTGGACCAATAACGAGGCATTCTGATCAATTTGGGTAATTTGTGCACAATGTGCATGCTTAAGAGCTAATTAACCCATATCAAGGCCTAATAAAAAATTCCATGGAAACTTGTTGAATAATTATTTTTTAGAAATGAATATTGAATCTAAATTCAAAATTACACCTTTGCAAGTTCATAGGGTTGATGTGTTAAGTGGGTTCGCCATTTGTACTAAACTTGAGGGAACTTAGGCTTAATTTTCAATTTGGGTTGAAGGCCATTTAAGACTCATAATCATTGTCATCACTTAAATAGACTTATGCCATTTTGTGATAAACACTTACACTTTAAGTCTATACACCACCACATTTTGAGTCAAGAAAGGTAGTGTTATGCTATCAAAATTGTAGGAAAGCATCTTTACCTTAAAGAGTTTTTGAAACAAACCTTTTTGTCACACCTTTTGGGTAGTATAGCGTCATTATGCTACCCAAATCATTTAAATTATTATTTCATAGATCCTCTTGCATAGAGTTCCAAATTTGTTCTTACATTTTTGGACCAATCTGAGAGTAATTTTATGATCTTTTATTTAAAACAGTTATATTGATCACCTTTGTATAGCTTGTTTGTAAAAAAAACCTAATTTTATACCAGTTTTTGAGAGAAAGTAAACTATTGCTAAAGTGCCTTTTATTTCATACCTTATACCTAGTTGATCAAGTTCATGTCCAAGAATCAAATGCCTAGTGTTTGTTAGAAGTGTTTCAAATCCATTAGATTAGAAACTTTCATCTATTTCAAAGTCTATATTTTGACACCATTTGGCTAAGAGTCCTAACACATGCCTTGTTTGAGCCTAGATTTTGACACGGCGTTTGGCCAAAAGACCTAGAAACTTTTAAATTCTTAGATTAGACTGATTTAAAACACTTCAATCTTAGAGTTTGTCATTTTGATTTTAGGACAAGTTAGATACTTTATGATAGTTTGTTTCCTCACAAATCTTTGCATAAACCTTTTGATCCTTTTAACAAATATAGACCAAGTTGGGACATAATCTATTTTATACATTTTCCTTTTTAGAGTTTATAGAACTCCTTGAAATTTTATAGTAAAAGCATTGACTATGGATCCCAACATGTATTCCTACACTCGTAGTGGACTCATATACAATCTAGGGATTAGTAATGTGGTTATAAAAGAAGAAATGGTGCAAAACCCCTATGTAGATAATATTGATTATGAGATAGATTCTTATCCCTCTTATAATACTCAATTAGGGGCACAAAGCCAATATCCATTAGCTAACTATTTGGTTAACACACCACCTTACACAGAACATGACCAAGAATAAACCATATAATACCTAGCTATAATACCCATGGTGGATAAGCTAGTTCTTAACAGTCATATTCTACTAATACATCTTCCACATCTGATCCATTTTTTTTAGTGACATTTGTTAGAGAACAAAGATGAGATTTTGGTTAGAGTCATAGATGTAGGGGCTAAGTTTCCAAAAAAATTCCCCCATGGAAATTTACCAAGTCTAGTAAGAGTGTCCCATAATATCATTTACAATCAACAGGATTCTTTTAAAAATCCTATAGCTCTAGTCCAAACAATGTATCAAGATATTAATATATCTGATTAAGGCAAAAACATCATGGAAGATCACTTTAACCAAATGCAAACAACATATCAGACCTACCTGAATCTAGCACATGATTTCAATTATATGAACATGATAAGTAAGCCTCTTATTGACCTAGTTACTTCAACAAGAGTTTTGATAGAGTTAACTAGACAAGAGAATCTAAGTTTTGACCCATTTGTACAAATCACTTCAATAGATAACTTGATGCATATGCCCATTATTAATGAAATGTCTTCATCCTCTACACAAGATAATGAGCTAAATGTAGTAGATAGTGTGAAAATAACATCCAATCTTAGTCAAAGTGGTACTCAACCAGCCACTTCCTCAAATGTACAACCTATGGGATTATGTAGTCAAACAATGGCCAATATCACACCTCAATGACAAAATGTGATGTATCTTACTCCTCCTCAACAAGTAATGAGTAGTATTCCATAACAATAGACATAGTCTAGTGTATCAATGCAACAGAGGACAAATACATTGCCACATGAATTAGGGGAAACAAATGTTCCACCTTTCCAGGTAATGATGAACATACCTCTTTAGTTATAGACAAATATGCCAATCCAAAACCAAGAAGTGACTAGTCAACAATGTGAAAATATTGGTCAACAATATATGCTAAATCTGCAACCTAATTTCACTTCCTCATAGGGAATCATGTAACAAGGAGGTTCCCATTTTTTTTAGGTACCTACTAGATAACCATTGGTTCAAAATGTGCCACAAATCCAGAGACAAGGTCTTGGTTGACAAGTTCCCATTCAACAGTAAGGTTTGGTTAGTCGATAACATGTGCCTTTCAACCACAATAGGCACAATATAGTTATATCCTTCTATACCAACCAAAAAATATCCCAAGTCAAACCTTTATCACCAACTTAAACAAAAACATCTCGCAACCAAATGTGTAATTTCATATACATCCTAATCCATGTATGCATATTCCTGGTCCATTTTCCAACCCAAGCAATGTACCCAAATAGGTATCTCCATCATACCTTGGTCAAAGTGTTCCACTTATGACCTCCCAACCATCTATCCAAACCCAAATTCTCCCTCAAAGTAATATTCCATCCAATTTCCTATCCCAAGAATTACAACATATGAAGAATGCAATTATTGCCATTCAAGTTGGTAAACAAACTAAATTTTTTAAATTGGATGATGTGTGTTCCTATCAATTCAACATGGAGTATTTTTAGATACCATTTACTCTGGGATATAAACCACCAAAATTTGATAAATATAAAGGGAAAGGTGGCCCTAAGGCTCATTTAATCGAATTCTTTGTCGTATGTCAACTAGTGGCATATAGTGACATGTACCTTTTGCTATTATTTCCAAGGAGCTTAGATAGACAAGCCTTGGAGTGGTTTTCAAATTTGCCCAAGAATTCAATAATAGACTTTGATGATCTTTTTGATAACTTTGTGTAACACTTTCCTATAATCTCAAGCATGAGATTTCATTAGTAGGCCTAACATAAGAAAAGCAAAAAGCTGGGGAGAGTTTTGCAATTTATTTACAATGATGGAGAGCCCTTACAAGTAATTTTACCCATATTTTACTAGATAAACAATTAGCCACTATGTTTACCAAAAATTTACATAGTGAGATAGCCTATCATCTAGAACTGTAACATGCACATACGTTCAAAGAGATCATTGATAAAGGTTTGTTGATCGAGAGGGAACTCATCAAGAAAAGAGTCATCAAGCTTAATTAAACTAATCAAAATCAAAGTACCAATTAGGGAAATGACCAACATCCCATCTAAGCACAAGCATCACAATTAGCACAGGCCATAACCATGAAAAAATGAAGCAATTCAACTACAATAAAAATGTTGTGGGAAATTGAGTAACCAAATCTCGTCATGTCAAAACTATGCAGATATCATCCATACCAAATTTTCAACTTACTCCTACCTAGTAACCTCTCTAACCAATGCCACAAGTACAATAACCAATACCTCCACAATAAATACAACAATGATTACCATTATAAACCCTTCCTCCTAAAAGAATCATGCCTACATGTCAGGTCTTTAGTGACCTAGGATAACCTATTGAGTCTATATTTTTTAAGCTTGCTACCACTAATCTGATTAGTTGGCATATACCAAAGCATTATCTACAAGGTATTCCTTATCTTGATTGGTACTATGAAAATATATTTTATGACTATCATCAGGTCAATGGGCATAATCTATGAAGATGTGTCCAAATTAAGCATTTAGTTGAGAATATGTGGGAGAATGGGGAGATAAAACTAGATAATGGTGCTTCCACTTCCAATCAAACTCTTGGGATCTATCAAAACCCCTTTCCCCAACATAATAATTAATAACAATAGAACAATCAACAATAATAATAATAATAATGACTAGTACAGTAGTAAAATCAACAATATCAAAATCAAAGGTTGAACTAATAGAATCAACAAAATCAGTAGTAAAACCCATAATAATATAACAATTGACAAAACCAAGGTCAAAATGGTAAAAACCAATAAACCTACCATGCAGTTACACATGACTACAACATGGTTTTAGGTCATGTTGTAGGGGGTAGTGTTAATACCATCTCCATTAATCCTAGACCAAACACTAACCAGTATAAACCATTGCTAAACAACAACATTTAGTCAAATCACATGGATAATCCTTCTTTGACCTGGGAGTGCATCCAGGCAAACCAACAAACTAGGACTTCCCCTTTTAGATCTTATAGCGATAAATCATTCTTGCCACGTGACCACATGCAAGTTCACTAGCAACTGAGACTTATCCTATCTATTCCCACACTATTTCCAACATCAGTTAGCAATACTAGTCTAGTATTTAATCCCAAGTGTAATCACAACTCAGAGGTCAAATATTACTATCACAGGCCCATAACCATCTGCCATTTTGCCTATCATTCAACCATCCATTTAGCCTCAAAATAAACCATTCACTACTAACCAAGACAAGAAGTTTGATATTGTGATATAATTGTAGAATACAACGACATAAATTTATATTTAAATTTTATACAAACCTCAATAATCCATAAAAACATCTTGAATGAGTTTTTGACCTAATCCACTATTGCTAATGACATATCCCTTGATAAATTTCAAGCTTTGGTTGAACACTTAGCTCCAGCCCAACAAGTCACATTCAAACAAAGTGATATGTCTTCTCTTGGCCCACTCCATAATAACCCATTGTACATAGAAGTTTGTATCAGATGACATAAAGTGAAACATGTCCTTATAGACAATGGATCTCGCCTCAACATAGTGTCTCTAAAACTCATCAAGCTTCTTGGGTACACAATGGTAGATATCCAACAGAAACAATAACTATTAAAGCCTATGATAATCAATAAAGATAATCATAAGGCACTATTAGTTTGATAGTTATCATTAGGCCTTTGACCCATGATATACTTTACCATGTGCTTGATCTTGTGTTATCATACAACATGCTTCTAGGCATGCCTTGGTTACATAAAATTCATGTAGTCCCATCAACATTGCACCAATGTATCAAGTTTTCCTACTCAGGGATGGAAGTAAATATTCTAGGAGATTTACACCCATATGAGCACTGTAAGCATCTTGAGGCTAAATTTCAAAGCTATAATTATCAATTTGGTATGAATCCCAGTTCCAAGTAAGATAAAGGAAAAGCTATATTTATTGATCCTTCATTGAATAATTACATAGATCTTAATACCTTAGATTCCCTTTCCTACATGCCACCTCCTAAAGCTTCTATTCATTTCACCATTTTAGATATTAGACCGGGAGAGTATGTGACCCATGATATATTTCATATTGCCAATCTTCCTTAGAATCCAAAAACCTTTGGGTGACATAAAGTCATCCCATATATACATTGGCAACAAAAGAACAAAGATAAGGGACCTATCACATTTGTACCAGCATTAGGCCTAGAACCTGACCCTCTTGAGGGAGATGAATCATGGTTATACAATGACAACCAAGCTGATTGTTATAATAGGACAAAGTATCCCATTCCCAATAGGATCATGGAGCATCAAAATTATGAAGGAAGAGGCCTTAGACTAAATCAACAAGGGACCATCAAGCTAAATTCCATGACTAAGTATGAAAGACCTTATGGAATTGGATTTAAATCACCTGGGGGTGACCCCACATATCTTATTTAAACTCCATGACCATTGACTAGTGATGATGATGCTGACAATGAAATAGAGTCTGATCATAGCCTTACCTTTGATAACCTAGCTAAAACTAACCTGTTTATAACAATGCCATTTATACCCTTACCCTATCCATTCATCACAATCCATTGCCATTATATTATCCCCAACTAATAGATTGGGACTAACAAGAATCTAGTCTTCTGATTGATGGGTTCTAGAATGATGAGGCATTCTATGATTTCTTAGGCCTTAGGGACAATGTTTCATTGGGAGATCACAAATCAAGATTATCAACAACATTGGATCTTGTAGCCTATTTTAGAGAGTGAGTGAACACCCTTAGCCAAAAATAAATAAGTAAAACATTGAGGTCCCAAAGTGAAAACCTCTTTGAGGTGCTTTCTGACTAGGGAAAAAGTAAAGATAAAGGCTAGTCTAGTGGTGAGAACCTATTTCAAGCACCATTAGATGAGGGTGTTCAATCTTATTTGAATTTAGATAAGGAGATCATTAAGGATGAATTTACCTATGGATCCGAGTTCAACGTTGAGCAACAACAAGTATTTGATCGAATTCTCCAAATTTTTTTTACTATTTTTGTTACATGGCCAGATCTCCCATTAGGAGACTCATATTCATCATGCCTAGGAGAAGTTAAAAAACAAGTCCTAACAAAGGACTCTGACATAATCTAATAGTTTAAGTCATTGCCTACTATCTTAGAAGATGGTTCGACCCTTCTAGTCAAAGATATAATAGAGGTAAATAACAAGACTCCATCAAACTTGAAATGGATAAAATTAGGTGCATCCCTCACCTAAGTGGAATGCAATATCTTTATATCTCTATTGAGAGATTTTGTGGATATTTTTTCATGGGCCTATTCTAACATGATAGGTTTAGATCCTACCTTGGTTGTGCACCACCTTTTGGTTAATCCTGACACCAAACTGGTAAAACAAAATTTATGTAAGATGCATCCTCACATTGTTGTATTGGTAAAGAAAGAGTTGAACAAACTCTTAAAAGCAAGATGTATCCAATCCATTGACTAATCAAAATGAATCTCTAATGTTGTACCTATTATTAAAAATCCCGAAGGGATCAAAATTTGTACTAATTTTTGAGACATCAATAAAGCTTATCCTAAAGATGATTTTCCCTTGCTTAATATTGACATGATCATCAACTATATGGCTGGTTATGAAATGTTTTCACTCATGGATGGATTTTTAGGATACAACCATATTAGAATCGCATTAGAAGATCAACATAAAAAAATGTTCACTACTCCATGGGGAACATTTTGTTATCAAGTGATGCCATTTGGCCTTAAGAATGTTATAGCTACATATCAAAGGGCCATGACTATCATAGTCTATGATATGATGCATGATATTGTTGAAGACTATGTCAATGACATATTAGGAATATCCAAAACTAGGGTTGACCATTTAGTAGTGCTGCATAAGATATTAAAAATATTATGAGAGTAAAAAATTAGACTCAATCTAAATAAATGTGTGTTGGTGTAACTTCAAGAAAACTACTTGGCTTCATCATATCTCATATAGGTATTGAAGTCAATTTGGCTAAAGTCCATGCTATAACTGAGATGCTACCACCAACCAATTTAAAGCAAATCTATAGTTTATAGGGTAGTATCCAGTCAATCTGATGCTTCATCTCTCAGTTAATAGACAAGTGCCATCCCTTTACACACCTTTTGAAGAAGGGAGTTGTATTTCATTGGGATGATCACTGCTAAACAACTTTTCAATAACTCAAAGGTTATCTTGTTAATCTACCTATTTTATTACCTCTTATGGTAGGAAAGCCATTTTTCTTATACATATCAACTACCGATCATGCTCTAGGGGCATTCTTGGCTCAACCTGATGACAATGGAAAGGATCACACTATATACTACCTAATATATACCTTGGTTACATATGAACATAACTATACACCTATTAAAAAATCTTGTCTAGCCATGGTCTTCGTAGCTCAAAGATTGTGCCATTACATGTTGAATAATAAGACCATGGTTATTTCAAAAGTAGATCCACTCAAGTATCTACTATCTAAAACAACTTTTCAAGGAATAATGGCTAAATGGATCATGATTCTTAGTGAGTTTGACATAGAATATGTCAATCAAAAGGTAATCAAAGGCTAAGTTCTTGTAGATCAACTTGCTAAAGCACCTCTCATAGATACATAGCCACTCATATTTTAATTTCATGATGAATATATCATGACTGTCATTGAGACACCACTTGAAGAGAAGCCCTAGAAACTATATTTTGATGGTTCATTCACTGCACATAGATCACGGGTAGGCCTATTGTTTATTACACCATAGGGGGATTGAATCCCTAAATCATTTAGAATCAAATTTACTTATATAAACAACATGGCTAAGTATGAATCACTTGTTATATGTATTTGATAAGTAGTGCATTATAATATATATCATCTTCAAGTTTATGGTGATTCTTAGTTAATCATCAATCAGGCTATAGATCATTTTCAGACCAAAGATGACAAGTTGGTTCCATATAAAGCCATGGTTGTCTTAAAAAACAAATTGCCAACATTAAATTTGAGCACATACCAAGGGATAGTAATAGAACTATAGATGCCATGACTACTATTGGCTCTCTAATTTGATAAATAGATAAAGATAGAGAGTATCAGTTCCTCATCAACAATTTTTAGCACCAGCTTATGAACCTTTAATAGTTGCCATGATTTATGATATTATTGGTCCTAATTCTATCTAGTACTCAGACCTTTATAACTACCTTCATGACCAATTTTTTCCACCTAACCTATCTCAAAAAAAAAACCAAAGCCTTCATTTATCATTCCACTCATTATAATCTACTTAGATCTACCCTTTACCATCATAGTTTTAATGGAAATCTGATTCATTATTTAACTTTGATAGAGTCTACACTAGTGTTAAGAGAAGTTCATGAAAGATTATGTGGAGCTCATTATAGTGGGCCATCCCTATCCAACAATACTTTGTGTATTAGTTATTATTGGCCCATAATGAACATAGATGCCACTACATATGTAAAGAAGTGTGATAAATGTCATGCTAATCTAATTCATTCCTAGTAAAAACTCTAAAACTGATGTTGACACCATGGCCATTTTATACATGGGGACTTGACCTCATTGGGAGGATTAACCCCACTTCATCTTATAGCTATAAACATATCCTTACTACCACCAAGTAAAGTGGGTTGAAGCTATACCCCTCACTTACAAGACTTAAAAACAAATTTCCAAATTCATTTTCAACCATCTTATTTGTCACTACGATATCCCCTTTGACATTATATCTGATAATGGAGGATCATTTAAAAATAAGGACGTAGACCAACTATGTACTAAATACAACATCACACAAACATTTTTTATAACATATTACCCTCAAGGTAATGACCAAGCTAAGGCATCCAACAAAACCATTATCAATATTCTCAAAAAGATTGTCAATGATGCCAGTCATGATTGGCACCTCAAAATATTCCCTACCCTTTGGGAATACCATATCAATCATCATAACCCCATAAGAAACACTATATACTCACTTATTTATGGTACTGAAGCCATCCTTCCCATTGAGGTTAAATTGCCTTCACTATGCATCTCTTTCAAGCATGTCCTAGATGATCATGACTATCGAGTAGCTCTCCTACAAGAGCTAGACATACTTGATGAGAAATGCATGATCATGCTCAATAATCTTCAAGCATATTAGAACCAACTCAAAGGCCACTATAATTAGTGTGTGAGATATAAAACATTTAAACTTGGTGATCTTATTCTTAAAGAAAACCAAAAGAATACCATAGCTAAGAAGAAGCATAAAGGAAAATTCAAACCAAACTGGATAGGGCCTTTCATCATCACTATAGATTATGGATCAGGATCATATAGGCTTACCACATGAAATGAAGATGAACTTCTGGAGCCAATGAATATTATTCATCTCAAGCGGTACTATGCTTGAGTGATAAGGTGTATTGTTTGTAAGGATCATTTTAGTTATGCCATTTTATCACTATTATTCTTTATGCAAATACCATCCTTATCCATCCTCTTCATCATATCCACTTTCCACTTCCATCTATCAACCCAGTGTGTTCTAAAGACAAGCTTGTTTGACCTTGGTTTTTTTTCCATTCATTACACATTTTCAACATCAAGGTAATTGATCAATTTCATTAATTGGTTCAAGAACT
Source organism: Torreya grandis (assembly GCA_037957365.1). Classification (NCBI taxonomy): domain Eukaryota; kingdom Viridiplantae; phylum Streptophyta; class Pinopsida; order Cupressales; family Taxaceae; genus Torreya; species Torreya grandis. Next base: position 1,335,521 of record JARHVA010000023.1, on the reverse strand, counting down.
TGAAATAGAGATCATATTTTGGGATAGTGTGACAAAAATTTCAGTAGTTTCATCCTTTATCTATTATTCCTTTCTTACCACTGATCTTGCTACTAATTATAACTACCTTTGGGCAAATTAGTACCATTGATCTATGCCATTGTGTCCTTATTATAAATACTTATAGGAAAACTAGGGGAAATATTAAGCCTTAACGTATCGACTTACCACTTCCTATGCCATCTTGTGCCTTTTTACCAAATATGCTTGTTTTTTTTGAATTGACTACTACACTAGTCAATTTCCTCTACTATAAGGGTAGAACTATAGTGACTTGAGGTCCTACTCTGGGACTATGTAGGTAGTACTTAATACTTATTGAGGTTAGCTCAGTCACCCTAAGCCATGCTGTCATTATTTTACGTGCAACCTAAGCCACACTCTTGCCATTTTTAAAGAAACCTAAGCTATACTCTTACCATTTTACAAGCAACCTAAGCCATGCTCTCACCATTTGGTGAGCAACCTAAGCCATGTTCTCACTATTTTGTGAGCAACCTAAGTATGAATGCTTTCACCATTATATGAGCTTGAACCATTTAAGTGTCTCATCATTCTTGATTGAGTTGAGATACTTTAAAAAATTATAAAAACATTTTAAAAATCATTAGAAAAGAACAAAAACATTGACCACTTCCTTGCCTTTTTGTCTCACACACTTGCCATTTTGTAAGACCATTCCTCTTCTCTCATGTCCATTCTATTTGTTTTCATCAATTATCACATTCTTCCCATTCCCTATGAGAACTACATTTAACCTAAAGTTTTTAACTGGATATTACACCCATGGAACTATGTAGGTAACGTCCACTTAGTATATATAGAGACAGCTCGGCTACCCCCTTCCTTTTCTTTTATTCTCCCATTTTGTTCATTTGTTAAGTTGTCACCTATTTTTTAGGGCCAATGTTCGTAGGTTTTTTTTTGGTTTTTTTTTGCTTATTTTGTTTTATTTGTGTGCTTGTTTGATTACTTTTAACACTCTATTCCCCCATTTTGTTCATTTGTTAAGTTGTCACCTATTTTCTAGGGGCAATGTTCGTAGGTTTTTTGTGTGTTTATTTTTACTTATTTTGTTTTGTTTGTGTACCTATTTGTTTTCTTTCACAACTTTTGCCTTGATTCAGTCTATATGTGTTCATTGGGTGATTCTTTTCCCACACTTACACTTGAATCCATCTTTATTCATATGTCTACATTGTCATCATGGTTTCTCTCATTGGTGCATTATTTTCTATTGAGTATTGAATTTTGAGAGTCAATCCTCATACATATTTAGGCCAAGTCCTCATGATATTATATCATGATACCTAATGACACATGATACAATAAACTTAAGCTTTAATAAGTTTATTTATCAATGGTGGCATCTCTTTGACACTGACATCCCAATTTCATCCCAATCATATCCCAAACAAAGTAATTAACCACAAAAGAATTTCAACCTTTATTAATTTAGATGAGCATCTCCATATTAGTAGGTTATTTCAATTCATCATTACCCTCTATGTTTATTTATTATCATCCTCAAACAAGTTTATCATTTTTTCTATAATCAGGGTCCAATGATTATAACTGCTTATGGGCAAATCATTGCACACCATCCCACTTGCATTTCTCAATGATTATAATTGCCTTTGGGAAAATCATTATGTTATCACTAATTTAATTTTTATACCTATACAAGGGCATGTTGTTATTTTGTTTATCTATCCTAACTGGGGTAGCTCCATCTTCTCAATGAATATAACTACCTTTAGGCAAATCATTATGTTATCATACACATTGCCACTATCACTATACAATGTTTTTAACTGCCACTATCATTACACTATCCCATGCAAATTCTTAGTGATTTTGACTAATTTTTTAATATCATTATGTTTTCACCTAATTATATTTCTTTTCTTTGGTCCTCTCATTTTGCTTCTTTGTGAGGGACCATTTGCCAACCTACTTATACCAACTGTTCCCTCTAGGGGGCATTATATAATTAGTTTATCATCATTACACTATCCCACGTGAATTCTCAGTGATTTTGACTTTTTTTTTTAATATCATTATGTTTTCACCCCATTATATTTATTTTCTTTGGTCCTCTCATTTTGATTCTTAGCGAGGGACCGTTTGCCAACCTGCTTATACCAACCGTTCCCTCTAGGGGGCATCATATAATTAATTTATCATCATTACAGTTGTAGGCATACAAGACCTTTTCATTATTTGAGAAGATGTTACTATGTTTATAGATTGAAACACCTTCCCAAATAGGGGCAAACTATAGACACCTAAATTTGGCCACTGATAACCCATAATCAGGGTTTTGGCTAGTTTCTACCTAAAATGCACAATTTGGCCTAAAAACACTAAAACATGCTAAATGATGTGAAACTAACATATTCAAATTCCAATTTTGGATAAAGTATCCATAAATGGGGAAATTTAATTTATGGGATAACTAAATTTGATTAGATCATTTTGAGTCAAAATGCTAATTTTTCACCCACGTGCTTTGGATTGATCTTTCATATCAAATCTATTGCATGAGACATGTGCCTTTGTTATTTGTTGTTGATAACATCCTAAATGGGAATATGGTTCCAATGCATCTGAAATTGCTTTTCAATTCTAATTCAGTTAAATTTTGGACCAATAACAAGGCATTTTGATCAATTTGGGTAATTTATGGACAATGTGCTTAATCATGCTTAAGAGCTAATTAACCCATATCAAGGCCTAATAAAAAATTCCATGAAAACTTGTTGAATAATTATTTTTAGAAATGAATATTGAATATCTACATCATCAAGTGACCTCATTTCTTGGGAAGACATCCCTAGGCCATAAATGCCACAAATATCAACATTCATGCCTTCCATGCCTCATCAAAGCCCTCCATGACTCTTAATTGCCCCTTTTTTCAATGTCATGATGAGGATAATTATAAAATTAATTTAAAAAATTGAATTAATCCTCAACCACACATCTCAATCTTTAGATGGATGGTTCAAGTTGATTCTAGATATTTGCAAAAATCTATAAATAAGAGGCCTCACAACATCATTTTTAATCTATTTGGTGCAAAGTTATAATGCACAAATATCTCCAAGGAGCCATTGAAATTAGTGTTACCATGCAAAATTGATTCCAAGCCAAGCCAAACCATAAACTAAAGGTTTCAGGGAGAAATGAAGGTAGCCAAGCTTCCATTGCCAAGAACTTCATTAGCACAAGCTAAGCAAGCCACTACAACAAGCATTTTGGAGCATCCAAGGAAGGTAATGGAGGGTTTATTTTGCATTTTAGTTATGTGTTTTATTCATGTTTGTTAACTAATCTCTCCCTAATGTCTAATCCTAGATATTTTATGCTATTAGTGTGTTTATTTTATTTTGTTTTCATTTTGGAACTAACACCATACTAACCATCCTCTCTTGAGTCAAATTCCTAGATCACACTCACCTACACTATCTGATCTGAGACATTTCAAATTTAGACCTGTTTCATTCTCAACCAAGGCTTTCCACTTCTTAAAAATGTCAAATACATCATATTTCATTTTAATTCAATAAACCTAGACTTTTTTAATTGCATCATCTATAAAAAAAACACAATAATTGGATCCACTAATAGAAGATACCTAAGCTGGTCCCCATACATCCAAGTGTACCAAATTTAACTTAAGATCTTTCTTTGTGGGTCTAGCCTTTAGGAACTTAAATTTATTCTATTTCCCATACACACAAATTTTACAAAAGTCTATATCTATGTCTTTTAATTTAGGCAACTTATCTTTTAAGATCTGTATGCCCTTATGGCTCATATGATCAAGCCTGTAGTGCCACATAGTTGTATCTCCATCGACAAAAACTAAATCAATAGAATCAATATTACTTGTCAAATATAAAGTACCAAATTTATTACCTCTTGAGATCACATGGGCACCTTTGGTAACTTTTCAAGAATCTGTAGTAAACAATACTAAACATCTCTCACTACCTAATTGCCCCACTGAAACCAAATTTTGTCTCAACATAGGCACGCGTCTAACATTCTTAAGGATCCATGTGTTCCCATTCTACATCTTAACCAAAACACAACCTTTACCTACTATCTCACATGGTTCACCATTACTATGATATACATGTCCTAGATTCTCTTGAACATAATCAATAAAATAATGCTTATATGGGGTAGCATGAAAAGAAGCCCCTGAATCTAATACCTAAGAGTCAGAAAAACTATCCATATAAAGAATTAAGGAATATTGACATGATTGACCTAATGTCACATTTACCTCATTCATTTCCTCCTTATTGGCGTTCTTATCCTGAAGTGACCAATAATCCTTCTTTGAATGTCCACTATTCCCATAATGCCAACATATCATCTTAGATCTAGATCTAGACTTAGATATACCTTTTGACTTTCCATGATTGCCTTTGCTCTTGTCCTTTTCCTCCCTCTAGTATTAATGAATAAATTATTACTTGAATATAATTCACTAGTGATTTTCCTTCATATCTCCTCACTAAGGATCACAACTTCAACATCCTCAAAATTCAAGATTCCCTTAGCAGGGACTGCATTAATCACATCCATAACCAAACTATCCCAACTATTAGGTAAATAAAATAATATAAATAAAGCTCTAAATTCATCATCAAACTTGATTCCAAATAAAGCGAGCATACTTAAAACCATATTAAAATCATTTAGATGATTAGCTATTGAATCATTCTCAGACATTTTCATGTTAAACAATATTTTCATAAGAATTTTTTATTAGAAGCTGAAGGTTTCTCATATAGCTTTCCAAGTTTATCCATGAGATATTTTGTGGTTTTCTCATCAAAAATATTAAATTCAATAGAAGATGCAAAGCATAACCGAATGGCTCCCAATGCCTTCCTATCAAGTAATAACCAATCTACATCACTCATACTTATAGGTTGTTTTAATTTCCCTTCCAAGGGGAGATGTAGATTATTTTGATATAGGTAATCCTCCATCTACATTTTACACAAACCAAAATGCTTACCATCAAAATTATTCACTCTAAATCTGATCTCTTCTTCCATAGGTCTCACTCAAGTTAATAACCTTCTTGTGATTTACCACTTCAACAAAAGGCACAACCAATGGCTCTAATACTAGTTATTAGGAATAAAAAAACTTAAATACAGATATACTATTACCATAAACTAGATATAAAGCTATGCAATAACATGCATCCCAAAAACATTCCTTAATTAACCATTAATATGAAAGCATAAATGAGAGCAAGATAAAAACACAAATAAAATAGATCTAACGTGGTTCACCCAATGTGGGCTACATCCACCAATGAAAGTTCTCAAATAAATCAGTAATCTAAAAAAAGATTACAATGAACTCTCAAAGAGATAGACAAAATATCTTGTAGAAAGCATTACACAAAAATTTGCACTTTCACTTGCACCTACACAATGCTGTATCTCACAAGTTGCTAAATCACACCCTGTAATGAACACCTGCACTTTTACTCTGATCCTCAAAGCCATATCCTGCAAATAAACCATCAACCTTTAAAGGCCACACCACACCCTGTATATATAGTAAAATGAATAAAATCCATAGAAAGAGGAGAAATATGCAATGCTTATCCAAGATAAGGATTATCCAACATGTGATAACCCTCTGCCACCTCATCAAGCTTATCCAAAATCTCTCCCAAGGAGGAACATGCCATATTCATCTTTATACTTTCTAAGGGCACATTTTACTAAAAAAATGTGATCTCAACTAACTCCAAATAACAAGGAAGGTATAATGTATTCTAATAAATAACTAATCTCCCTAAAAATAAGGAAGATAGACCCAATTCTAATAAAAGAGGAAGTCACATGGAAATAAATAACTAACAACTAAATCCACAAAATATAGAATACATAAAAATTAAGAATATAAATAATATTCCACTCACATGTGGAGTAATGTTCCACCAAATGTGGAGTAGGGAAAACTATGCTCCCCACATCCTTGGAGCTCTTTAGGCCCCCAAAATTTATTCCTATGGTCATGTGATATCCCCAAAGTGCTCCACACTTAATATGTGCCAAGAAGAGATGGAGATAGTCAAGCCCCATTGATGAAGATCTTTGGAACACAATCCAAACAAGCCAATGAAGAGATCTCCTGGAGTAATCAAGGAAGGTATGGAAAGTTGTCATTTTTTTGAATTTTAGTTGTGTTTTCCATAGGTTTGTTCACTAAGCCCCCCCCCATGATCTAGGCCTAGAGATGTTATCTTGTTAGTGTGTTGATTTAATTATTTTTAGAACTAACACTATACTAACCTCCTATCTCGAGTCAAATTATTTGATCAAAAATGGCATGCCTGATGGGAATTACACCCCACAAAGTTGTTCTTAAGGCCTTATATATCATTTCACTATAATTTTTTATATAAAAAGTTGACCTTACTGACCAAGGAAGGTGAAAAAATAGTCAAAATTCCATTGAATTTTTTTTGTGTGATAATCCATAGCTTGAGACAACAAGCTAATAGGTCATTTTGTGGAGCTTTATATGGGGTCATATGGACTCCATTTCTGATGATTTTTTTTAAACCATGTGTTTTCTCTCCTAAATTTTTAGAATATGCTATCAATTTACCTTCAATTTTTCATAATTTTTTCACAAAATCTTGAAATAGGAGTTTGAATCTTTATAAAGTTTCTATTTATTGTTTCTTGGCTTAATTGAATTGTGTTTTATTTGTTTAATCATCCTATTGAAGGTTTTATTGATTTTTTGTGCTAACATAGAGCTAAATGAATTTTTTGCATTATGTGTGTTTTGCCTTTGGGTTCATAGGCAATAGTCTTGGTCCTTATCTATCGATATTGGTTATTTCTAAAAACTTGTTTTGATCACAACCAAAAGTGCTTCAAAGTAGGGGGTTATTATCTAAAAATTATAGGTTGAAGGATTGGTTTGAAGATAAAATTTCATGTTTTGACTAATCACACATTTAAATTTGGGTTCTAAAAGGAATTTATTCCAATCATACACATTTGAATTTGGGTCTAAAATGAACATGTTTAATCTCACACATTTGGATATTGGTGCTTAAAAAGAATATATGATTTGTTAAGTCTTAGAAACATTTTTTTGGGTGCTTAAAATGAATCCTAAGTCTACAATATTTACAATTAGTGATTTAAAACAAACCTAAGACAAATATTGAACACTTGATATTTGGGATTAAAAAGAACCTAGTTGATTTTACTTCATTGGGTTTTGTGCAATTATTTCCTTTTTCACACTTAAGCCAAGGGACCTAGTAACAAACCATGCCACATTTAAATTAGTGCTTAAAATCAATCCTCACTCATAAATTATTTATTGTGTGTTTTTTTTGAAAAAAGAATAGTGCATGTATGCTCTCCCCCATCCCTTATAAGGAACTCATAGTATCAAAATCACCTTTCCATTGAATTTTAATTCCTAGTCTAAGGCATAGAAAGAGTGTTGCCTAAGCTCTCCCCAAATCTCGCATAGTATTGGGTGATCTAAAAGCAACATTAAAGTCTTTCTACTTGTTTTTTATTTTCATATATTTTGGCTTGTGAAGGTGATATCATTACCTCTCACAAGGTTTTTAGGGAAACATTGACTTGGGGCTTCATCTCTTGCCAGTGTTTCAACCCCTCTCCATTAGTGGCATGATCATCCTGTTAAAATTTGTCTAGCTTGTTTGGTCAATTAAAGCCTAAGTTTTCAACACTTAGGTTTTTAATTAAATTTAACAAGTTTGGATCTAGACATTGTTTGATTTTTGTTGAGGCTTCATTTTATAGGGGTTGATACATAAATCTTTCTCTTTTGGGTTGCGTAACTTAGGTTAATTGATTACACAAATTTGATAACTATTGTTTGCTTGTTTAGAGCCTACTGCCATCATTATTTATGCCTTTATTTAGGAGAACACAACATTTTTACAAGTTCCTTTTGCCTTGTGCCTTATACCAATTGATCATGTTTATGTTTGATTTCATATGTTGGGTTTATGTCAAAGTGTTTCAAGTCTTCTGGATTAAAATATCTTCATCATATTTGTTTAAAGACTAGCTTTTGACACTAAGTTTATCCAAAAGTCCTTACACAACCTATTTGAGCTTAACTTTTGACTCTGTGTTTGGAAAAAAGACCTATTAACATTTACCTTTCCTAGTTTAATACTTTAGACATGAATTTTGACATTTTGGTTTTTATTCAGATGCTTAACCTTTTGTGTGTATGACATTTGATGCAAGACTATTTTATGCCAAGTTTTAACACAAACCATTTTAGAGATACAACTCCATTATCAAACCATTTAGAGATATAACACCACCTATTTTTGACCATGTTAGACTAAGTTTGTGTTAAGGTGTGGAGCCTAAAAGATTCACATATGAGCGCATTACCAAAGTTGCAGGTTTACACAGTCACCGACGTCGGTCAAGAGTGATTGACGTCGGTTCGGTGTAGTTGAAGAGATGCTAGCGTCAGTAGAGGATCGGCTGATGTTGGTCACAGGCAAGCAGGCAAGAACCAACGTCAATTACCTGTGCGTCCAGAATGCTATTTTTGAGGACAGAACCAAGTGTTTGCATGATGAGTTTAAGTCTTAGTCTTAAGTTCACGTTTCTATTATTAGTAAGATTGTTTTTAGAGCCCTTGTTCAAGAGGCTTAACTATTGGTTGTAAGTGCATGCTCAGGTCTCCTAATTCTATATGTAGAATTAGATCTTCTTAGCTTAGTGTGATTATTGTAGTAGTTCATTGTATGTGAATGATGAAGAACAGTACAGAGTTGTATCAATCCAGGTTGTTGGAGTTGATTGTACTTGAGAGAGAGAGCTCTTGAGGGATAGAGATCTAGAGAGAGATCTTGTGCATCTGAGAGAGGTGTTGAAGAAAGAAGTTTATTCAATTGTATTCCTTTTGTAAAGAGTTTAATACAAGTTTTCAGGGTGGTTTCTTGTATCTCTTATTCTTTGCTATTATCTGATTCTAGTTACTTATCTATCTGATTTAATTTCACGATTTATTGCTTTCATAAGTGTAATCATATTATTGGTTGATCCCCAATAAGTGGTATCAGAGCCTTGGTTATAGGTTTGGATTTTGATATCTAATAATTGGTATCAAAGCTCAGGTTCACTAACAGGTGGTTCAGATCTGTGTAGTGTGTATTGATTATAGGTTGCTCACAGAAGTTTCTATAGGGATTTCTATTTAAGTGGGAGAAGCAATGGTAGATGAAAGTAAACTGAGAATGGAGAAGTTCAATGGAAAAAATTATCAACATTGGAGAATGCAGATAGAGGACTATCTGTATCAGAAAGATCTATACTTACCATTAGGTGGGATAGCAAAGAAACCCACAGACATGGAGGATGAAGAATGGGAAGTTCTTGACAGAAAGGCTCTGGGGTCTATAAGATTGAGTCTAGCATCTACTGTGATATCTAATTGATCACAGGCAAAAACAATGGTAGAGTTGATGACTACTTTAGCAAATTTGTATGAAAAACCCTCAGCTTCTAATAAGGTATATCTTATGAAGTAGCTATTTAATTTGCATATGTAGGAAGGTGGATCTGTATCTAATCACCTGAATGATTTTCATGGTATTGTAAATCAATTAAGTTTAGTCAAAATTGTATTTGATGATGAAATAAAAGCTCTTTTAATATTATGTTCTTTGCCTGAAAGCTGGCATAGCTTAGTAATGGCAGTTAGCAATACTGCATCTGCATCAAATATTTTAAAAGTAGAGGATGTTGTTAGTGTTATCTTGAATGAGGGAATTCACAGGAAAAACACAAAAGAGACATCTGGGAACGCTTTAAGTTTTGAGAGCAGGGGAAGGAAAAAAGAGAAGAGCAAGAAAGGGAGATCAAGATCTAAGTCTGAGGGGAGAGGCAGATCCAAATCCAAAAATGGCAGGAAGCCACAATGCTGAAATTGTGGAAAGATGGGGCACATAAACAGAGATTGCTAGTCAAAGCCTAAGGAGGACAATCAGCATGAAGGAAAAGAAGAAGCAAAGTTTGTAGGTATTGCACAAGATGCTTTAATATTCTCTTTGCATAATAATATAGAATCTTGGGTGTTAGATTCTAGTGCATCTTTTCATGCTACCCCTAATAGGGAATATTTCTATGACTATATCCATGGAGATTTTAGAATAGTGTATCTAGGGGATGATGAGCCTTGTAAGATTATTGGCAAAGGTAAAGTGCAGCTGAAAATGTAGAATGGCAACACATGGGTGTTGAGAGAAGTTATGCATGTTCCTAGCTTGAAGAGAAATTTGATTTCTATAGGAAAGTTAGGGGATGAGGGTTGTACAGTAACTCTCACAGCAGAATCTTGGAAGGTGACCAAGGGTGCACTTGTTATGGCCAGAGGTAAGAGAGTAGGTACTCTCTATTTTTGTAATTGTGTTACTAACAATTCTCTTTTTATATTATCTACTTCAGATGTGGATGCAAAATTGTGGCATTCAAGGCTTGGCCACATGAGTGAGAAGGGGATGTCAATTCTTAAGTCTAAATGTAAGCTTTTAGATTTGAAAAGCATGGATCTAGAATTTTGTGAGCACTGTGTATTTGGAAAATAGAAAAGGGTTAGTTTTCTCAAGACTGGGTCTACCAAGAAGAAGCATAAGTTGTAGCTTGTTCACACAGACGTGTGGGGACCGGCTCAGGTAGCTTCTATTGGAGGATCACAGTACTATGTTTCGTTCATAGATGATGCTACAAGAAAGGTATGGATCTATTGTATTAAGAAGAAATCTGATGTATTTGAGACTTTTAAGATTTGGAAAGCTATGGTTGAGAATGAAACAGGCAAAAGATTAAAGTGCCTGAGATCTGATAATGGTGGAGAGTTCTACAGTTATAAGTTCAACTGGTATTGTTACATGCATGGAATTCGTAGGCAAAGGATGGTTCCAAGGACACCTCAGTAGAATGGAATTGCTGAAAGGATGAACAGAACAATCATGGAGCGTGCAAGATGTATGAGATTGCATGCTGGTTTGCCCTTAGAGTTTTGGGCAGAAGCTGTTGACACTACAGTGTACTTGATTAATAGAGGAGCCTCTATAGCTCTGGATGGTGGAATTCCAGAAGAGGCTTGGACAGGTAAAAAGGTAGATCTCTCTTTTCTCAAAGTTTTTGGTTGTGAAGCCTTTGTGCACGTAGATAAGGAAAATAGAAAGAAGCTGGATGCTAAGTCTATGAGGTGCACATTTATTGGCTATGGCTCAGATGATTTTGGTTTCAAATTTTGGAATCTAGGAACTAACAAGATAATTAGGAGCCGTGATGTTGTTTTCAATGAAAAAGTGATGTATAGTGATCAGCTGAAGAAGCTGAATCAATCTGGGTAGAGCAATGGTGAATTGGATGAAGTGACGGTCCAAAATGAGCTCGTGGGAAAAAGAAATAATCACTTGTAGGAAAACATAGAGACCGACGTCGGCAGGATAGGAACTGGCATCGATAGAACAGAAACCGATGTCAGCCATATAGAGACCGACGTCAGTAGGACAATCATTGGCATCAGTCAGGAAGAATCGACATCGGCCAGTAATAGGTCTGGAGGTGACCAAGGTCGGTCACTGTCATAGAATTTGGGTGGATAGCATGTTGTGAACGAGTCTTAGACACCCATCAGGAGGTCAAAAAGGGTAAGTAAGCCTCCAATTAGATATTCTCCTTCATTATTCTATTTATTGCTAACTGATGGTGGAGAACTAGAGAGTTTTGAAGAAGTAATACAGGTGGAGTCCAAGAGTCAGTGGGAGCATGGCATGGTTGAGGAGTTGGAGTCCTTAAGAGAGAACCAAACATGGGATTTGGTTGAGTTGCCAGCTGGTAAGAGAACACTGAAGAATAGATGGACCTACAGGTTGAAGGAAGGTGAGAATGGACATATGAGATATAAGGCCAAATTGGTAGTGAAAGGATTTGCACAAAAGCCAGGTATTGATTTTGGTGAGATTTTTTCTCCTGTTGTTAAAATGACTTCTATATGGATTGTATTTTCTTTGGTTGCTATTGAGAATTTGCATCTTGAGCAGCTAGATGTTAAGACATCATTTCTTCATGGAGATTTGGATGAGGAAATATATATGGAACAACCAGAAGGATTTGAGGTCAAGGGTAAGGAAAAGTTAGTGTGAAAATTGAAGAAAAGCTTGTATGGCCTCAATCAAGCTCCTAGGCAATGGTATTTAAAATTTGATAGGTTTATGACTGAGCATGGCTACAGTAGGTGTCAATCTGACCATTGTGTGTATTTCAAGAGATTGGATAATGGTAGATATATTATTCTATTGTTGTATGTAGATGATATGCTGGTTGCAGGATCACACATGTAGGATATCTCTGAGCTTAAGGTGAAATTAGCTCAAACTTTTGCTCTGAAGGATTTGGGAGCAGCAAAGAAAATCCTTGGCATGAGCATTAAGAGAGACAGGAAAAATCATAGGTTGATATTGTCTCAAGAAGATTATGTGGACAAGGTGTTGAAACGGTTCCACATGCAGGATGCTAAACTAGTAAGCACACCTTTGGCTGGACATTTTAAGTTAAGTAAAGAACAATGTCCTAATTCACATGATGAGGTAGAGTACATGAGTAGAGTTCCATATTCTTTCATAGTAGGGAGTTTGATGTATGCAATGGTGTATACTAGACCAGATATTACCCAAGCAGTGGGAGTGGTAAGTAAGTATATGGCTAATCCAGGTAAGGAACATTGGAAAGCAGTTCAGTGGATCCTTAGATATCTGAGAGGAACCAATAGTAGGCACTTGTGCTATGGAGGTTTAGATACTTCTCTACATGGTTATGTAGATTCAGATATGACAGGTGATTTGGATGGCAGGAGGAGCACCACAGGTTATGTTTTCACTGTAGGTGGAATGGCGGTTAGCTGGATATCAAAGTTATAGAAGGTTGTTGCCTTGTCAACTACAGAAGCAGAGTATATTGCAGCCACAGAAGCTAGCAAAGAGATGATATGGATGACACGATTCATGGAAGAGCTTGGAAGGGAGCATGAAAGTTGCAGATTGTATAGTGACAGTTAGAGTGCAATCCATTTGGCTAAGAATTCAGCCTTTCATTTAAGAACCAAGCACATATAGCTAAGGTACCACTTCATACGACAGGTATTGGAAGATGGTGATTTGAAGCTAGAGAAGATCCATATAGATAGGAATCCTACTGATATGTTAACCAAGCCAGTTACAAAGGAGAAGTTGAATCTTCATTCAACTTTTATTGGTCTTCATGATTGAGTTGAAGATGGAAGAGCTAGAAGATGTTGCTGTACAGGTACTGGTGTAACTGTTTATCTCCAATTGGGAGATTGTTAAGGTGTGGAGCCTAAAAGCTTCACATATGAACACATTACCAAAGTTTTAGGTTTACACAGTCACCAGCGTCGGTCAAGAGCGACCGACGTCGATCCGGTGCAGTTGAAGAGATGCCAACGTCGACAGAGGATCGGCTGACGTCAGTCACAGGCAAGCAGGCAAGAATCGGCGTCGATTACCTATGCATCCAAAATGCTATTTCTGAGGACAAAACTGAGTGTTTGCATGATGAGTTTAAGTCTTAGTCTTAATTTCATGTTTCTATTATTAGTAAGATTATTTTTAGAGCCCTTGTTCAAGAGGCTTAACTGTTGGTTGTAAGTGCATGCTCAAGTCTCCTAATTCTATATGTAGAATTAGATCTTCTTAACTTAGTGTGATTATTGTAGTAGTTCATTGTATGTGAATGTTGAAGAACAGTACATAGTTGTATCAATCTAGGTTGTTGGAGTTGATTGTACTTGAGAGAGAGAGAGCTCTTGAGGGATAGAGATCTAGAGAGAGATCTTGTGCATCACAGAGAGGTGTGGAAGAAAGAATTTTCTTCAATTGTATTCCTTTTGTAAAGAGTTTAATACAAGTTTTCAAGGTGGTTTCTTGTATCTCTTGTTCTTTGCTATTATCTGATTCTAGTTACTTATCTATCTAATTTAATTCTACGGTTTATTGCTTTCATAAGTGTAATCATATTGTTGGTTGATCCCCAACAGTTTGAACCTTTTATCCTTTGGACATTATTTTTAAGAGTTTATAGAACTTGAAGCCTTTTTGTTTTTGAGATTTATTCATTTATGTAGATATGTCTAGCTACACTTATGGTAGAGTCATGTATAATCCAAGTTATGATAGAATGGCTGCACAAAGTCTGATTAGAAACCCCTATGGGGATAAATTTTATAAGGATTTTTATTATTTTCCCTATAATTCTCCATATGGAGAACATAGTCATGAACTAACTTACAATCCAACTCAAAACCCTGATTGGGATGATATGATTTATGAGGAGGACTTGGATACTTAGGCTTAAATAATCAATCAAGCTCCACAAATCCCTACCATTTTTATTGTAGGAGCTCATCCTTTGGCTTATGTGAGTAATTAAGATCCACAACACCCCAAGCTTATCATTCCAAGACCTTCTCCTTTGGTTTGTGTGAGTAATTAGGCTCTATAATGCCCCAAACTTATCATTCTAGGACTTCATACTTTGGCTTGTGTAAGAAATAAATATCCATGATTCCCTACCATTACCATTTTAGGACCTCATCATTTGGATTGTGTAATAAATAAATCTCCAAATTTCCCTATTCTTATCATTCTAAGACCTCATCCTTTGGCTTGTATGAGAAATCAAAATTCACAACTTATCACTACCATTTTAGGACTTAATCCTATGACTCATGCAAGCAATCAAACTCAATAATACCCTACCATTATGTAGCCACCAACAATTCCTTGTCTAGTGCCAATCGTTCCCCACTTTAAAAAACCCTAGCCAATTATCTAGCAATAACCAATCTAATCATAACCTAAACTAATCCAATTAAAACCCTAATCAAGCTAATTAGTGCCTATCCAACTAAGCCAATCAATCAAGGACCAATAACTACTCAAAATTGGCATTTCACAATTGATTGTAAACCAAGACCAAGAAAACCAACCAATCCAAGATATTTTTGTTGAACCAACCATTTGTGATAAGTTAGCTTATGATGAATCACCTTCCAATCCTATTCTTATTATTGAGGAGTCTCACTCTAATGAGACAATATTTTCTAAGTCATTTATTAATGATTATAACCTCCTTTGGGAAAATTATTACCTTAACCATCAATGTATTTTTCAAGATCCTCCCATTAACAATCCAATCTCTAAGGAGTTATCTCTTAACCTTTTCCCCATCATTAAGGAATCTCACTTTGACAAACTATCTCTATAAAATCTTTCTTAGCAAAGCCTATTACCAAAGAGGCCATTATGCCATCATAGGCTATTACTTATCCAATTATTTTACTCTATTTTTTATGCTTTTTCTTAATTTGAAAGAGAAAGATATAAAATTGAAAAGAAGGGTAGTAATTATGAGAACCTTTTTGTTTGTGCACTATTTGAAGTCCAAAAATTATAAATAAATCCTCTTCATCTTGGGAAGATGACCTACATATAAATAAGCACTAAGAAAACTTATTTGTTAAACAAGTAGTTAGATGGATTACCTAGTGTGAGCTAGATCCTAAAAGCATGAAATTCCTAGGAGGCTGTCAATCCACCTGATTTAAACACTTAAGTTCTAAAGTAAATGATAATAAAATTTCATTAAATAATATGAAAAATTAAAATTAAATACAAGAAAAATAAATACTTTGATAAAAAGATGACTAAAATAAAGCAATAGTTTGATTACTACCAACACTAAAAATTGGCCAAACTAAAGTTTGTGGTTGTGGTTTAGTAATGTGATAAGTGATTGAGAAAATGTGGTTTGGTTGGTTGTTAAATGGTTGAGATGGTAAAAGGGTGAATGGTTGAGAAGGTGAGAAGGTAAGTAGTTAAAATGGTAAGAAAATAAGGGGATAAAGAAGGTAAAGAAAGCAAACGTGTAAGTGGTCAAAAGGGTGAAGATGTCAAAGGGGTGAAAGAGTAAATGATGTAAAGATGGAAAAGGGTAAAAAGGATTAAGTGGGGATAAAGAAACTAAAAGGCCAAGGGGATAATAAATTGAAATAAAATAAATTAACAAGGTTACCTTTGAGATGGTTGATGATGATGGTGTTGTTGATGATGGAATCTTATAGTAATTTTGACAGAGCCTCGATGATTTGAAATATTTTTATACAAGGTGTGGATGAAATCCTTCGTAATTGGATGACATAAAAGATTGATACTTCCACCAAAAACTAACTTCACCCATGGGTGAAGGGGGAGGGTCATATTTATATGATTTGATGTCAATAAACATGCCAAAAGAAGGGAATAGTGAAATATGGTGCCATTTTCTAAGTGGGATCATAAATGAGTCATGGGATAAGGGTGGTGGGATTCCCACTTGGTTAATGGGTATCCCATTTAGGTTGGTGTGTCTCCCACCTTACATATATGGTCAAAACTAGTGGAGATAATGCTCATGGACCCAAATGAGTCCAAGAGACTTTCCACCTTGATTTTTTATCTTACCCCAAGCACTTAAGAAGGTACCCCAAAATATGTGGTACCATTTTCCATATGGGTACATGAGTGAGTCATTGGATAAGGGTTTTGGGATTCCTACTTAGCTAATGGGTCTCCCGCTTGGTTGGTTTGTCTCCCACCTTGCTAAAGAGTCCAAAATGGGTGGAGATAATGCCCATACGTCATTTTTCAAACACTTGTAAAGTGGTAATTACATTTTAAGACCACTTTTAAGGGTGAATAAAAATTTTAATGCATGATGATGACCCCATGAGAAGAAATTTGCCATAATTTTGAGGGGGTTCCTTGTGATGCTTAAATGAGGTCATTAAGCACCTTAGATGAGGGTCCCAAGTGGGGTATGATGTCCCACTTCAAGCCACCTCAATTTAAAGACATGTCACTTGCCATATCACTATTGAGTCACCTTACCATGTCATTATGAATAGTGACAGTGAGTCCCACAGTGAATAATGATAGTGAATAGTGACTTGGAATAGTAATTTTAGAATAGTAATTTTTAATAGTGATTTAGAATAGTGAATTGGTTAGGTTAAGAGGGGTTAGGTTAATGATTAAGAAAGGTTAGTGGGCCCTAATATGGGCCCAAGGCATTTGGACATCTACAATTGTAAGTGTGTAGTTTTCTAGTGTCTATATTATGCCCCTTTTTGTTATATAGATTTGAATTAACAAGCTAAAAAACAAAATTAGTCACTTAGTCAAAGGTCAAGATGCCTCAAGTATGGGAGGAGGTGTTCCCTCTCAAACTAGGAGTTGATGAGGGAAAGTAGAATCAGGTGTGGGGTTGATAAGCGAGTCACTAAGTAGTGACACAAAGGGTTGGGTATTTGAAATACAAATATGCACATAAAATATGACTAAGTACAATATCCATGATCACACACAAACTAAAGTTTCCAATATTGGTAAAAATAAGGGTCAAATATAAGGGACAAGTGATCAATGTACCATGTGATCATAGCTATGACTGGGTACACCTGTTAGTCTCTTAGATAAAGTTAGTGTTTTTATGGGTATCCAAGTTTAAAAGTACTCCATTGAAAAACATAAATGGTCTAGTCAAAAAGGGTGGCTCAAAGATAAATGTTTAACATGGATTTTTTTTTTTGATATGGTCAAAAGGGCCAAAATAAGGTCATCATAAAATATTTGAATAATTTGGGGAAAAAATGGCCAACATCAAGGTAGATGTGGGTTAACAATCAGATAGTCAGAGAGAGTGGTTAACAAGAGTTCAGGTAGGGGGTGGTTGAGCTAACTTCATATACACTAGGCAAGTAGACACTATTTACATATTTATATGGATGTAATATCCAACAAAAAATTTAGGCCAAATGTAATTCTTGGTATGACTAGTTAATGGTGTTTAAATGGGTTACCCCAATTTGATGTACTACATGGTTTAGGTTGGGTTAAAGATCTGTGTAGAAAGGGAAGCTCCAAAAGGTGGAGAAGGTGATAACATGGGTAAAATAAAAGTTGTGAGATAAAGCACAAATAGGTGCACAAAGTGTAAAAAAAAGTGTGATATCCAAGATCACAGAAGGATAAGGTTATCATGACTGATAAAAATAAAGGGCAGTGCTAAGGGACAAGTGCATGACTATAATTATGACTGGATACACCTATTAGTCTCCTAAATAGGGTCAATATTTCCATAGGTATTCAAAATTTAAAGTGATATTGTGGAAAAATAAGTGGGTCAAGTAAGTGTAAGGTGGTGCAAATTCAAAATGGTTAACATGGCAATGTTATTGCTACGATTAAGACACTAGGTAAAAGTTGTAAAACATGCACAAGTAGGGCTAAAAAGGACCAACAAAAAGGTGATAAGGTGGCTAGGGTGGGTGTTTATCATATATTTCTCACAAAATGGTGAGAACATAGGGAAAAGTGCTTGCATAATGGTAAGGGCATAGGGGAAGGTGATCGTATATGGTGAGGGTGGTGACCAGTGAATAATGAATAGTCACCATAATGATCCTACACTCATTAGGAGGATAAATCATGGGTTTGTAAGGTGGCATAAATAAGGGTTTAACATAATGTTAAATACTACAAAACATATGTCAATGGGGTTAAGCCAAAGAAAAGGTGCCTTCATGAGGAGGTTACTCCTAAAATTATGTGAGGGTATAAACATAGTGATGACATCTATCACTATGAGCTAACTTTTAGGAGATGGACATATATCAAGATCTACATTGTCTCATTGGTAAAAGATCATCATCACTACAAGTTGAGTTTTAAAGGCAATAGTGAAGTGATGAATTGCAAAGCATTTATTTGATAGTTAGGTTGATTATACAAGGTATAAAATCAATAACATGATGATCAATAAAGGATTCACTATGCCTTACTCAAGAGTTGCATAGATAGTAGAGGCAAAAAGTGTTTATGTCTGCATCCTCTATCCTATTACCTCAAAACTAATGACTTTGGGTTCTATTAAAAAGAGGTGACACCAGTAAGGAGCCATGTGGAATAGGTTATTGAGTATATAATTGGATAAGATAGAAGAGTTTATACTATGAAAAGTATTTTTAAGCTACCACCATTAGCAATAGTGGTAGTTTTGAAGGCATGACTATTGCAATGGCCCATAGCTAAAAGCTAATTTACATCAACTAGGGTAAAGGTGATAATGATGCAAAAGACTACTAGGCCCATAAGGACCGTAAGATGACGAAGCAAGTAAAAACATTAGATGTGGATCAGATGATAAGCACAACAAAAAGACACCATAATGGCACATAATGATATTATCGAGATGACCAATTGGATCAAGGGATACGTGTCTACATGAAAAGGTAAGTAGACATGACTATTTCAAATGAGAATCCTATTCAAGGGAATTAATGACATCATAGGACCCTCCTCATTAGTTGAGAAATAATAGTCAGGTATTCTATTTAAAGAATCATGTTTAAGAATGAATGCCCATCATGAAGTCATTTAGTTGTGTAGGATGCCGATAGCGTAGATAATGATAAAAGCTTAACAATGGTGAACAATGGAAATAATGGTAAAGATAATAAACCCCCATGACATAAAATAATCTACATGGTAAATGTGTATGTATACTAGCTACTACAATATGTAATGGAAATAATGGAAGTGTTGTTAAACCAATAGCAAGAGGAAAGATACCCATAGCCTGAACTCGAGCCTAAAATCTTACCTCTTTAGTGGTGAAGAAGGAGAGAATGTTGTTTCACAAGATGTAAGGCTGAAGAACCTCACCCTCCACCATTCCATGGAGGGAATCTTCATGGTTTAAGGGGATGCACAGTGAGGCAAGGATAGGTGTTACACATGTAAGTAAAATTACTAGAGTAGAGGGAGGAAATGGCTGTGACGACTGAGCAAGGTGAAAGACCTAGAGTGGAATATGATTCCCAACTTGTGAGGAGGAATGTAGAAGAGGAGAATAGAATAATCCTTCCAATGGCTATTAACACAATAAATATTACTGAGGTTAGCTCAATAAGCAATCAACAAGGAAGATGGCTTGACACAAATCTAGATTCACTGGATAATCAATGTAATGCTTAATTAGGAAAATAATGTATGTATGTGCCTTAGGTGATGTGTGTGTAATCTAATGATGTTATATGTGTCGTGTGACACCTTTTAATCTAAATAAAATATTACATAGTTTTTTTGTAAACATGTAAAGGATGTGTTGAATATTATGTTGTTGAATGTTATTATACTTATGGTTATGCAGATAGTCATGGTTAAAGCATATGAGGTAAGGCAATGAAAAATACTAGATGGTAAAGTGAAGAATATAATCAAGAGATAAATGTCATAATAAAAATATCAACTAAGCACATTAGGATAAGAAGAGGGCATGATGGTTCTTCTGTGATAAGGACTAAAACCAGACCCAAAGTGAGATTGGATTAATGAACATAAGCCCTATGAATGAATTACATGAACATGATTTAAGGATAAAATGGTGTTTTGATCAAATGGTGTCAAGTAAGCTCAAAATATCTAAAGGGTTTAAAGGGGAATTAGGTGATAGGTTAGGCAAATGGAGTAGTTGGAGAAGCACAAAAGGAGGACCCATGCTCATTATACAAAGACACTAAAGGAAGAAATGGATGCATTTTAACTAATGAACTTGATAATATTTTATGCATTAAAATGAGAGAGAGGAGGACATGAGGAAATAGTCATGGATATGTAGGTTCAAGAAATCAAACCCTTGATCACACTTTAATGAGTGAGAAGCTGGAGGTGGAATGGGAGAAAGTAAAAGAGATCCAACAAGGGATGATGCGAAGGTAGACTAGGAGATGGATGAAGTAGGAGTGATAAGATAATGAGGTCATAGATAAAGACAAAGCTAGATAAGGATGGAAGAATCTAAACATGGATATGGAGGAAAAAAGAAGATCTTAAATAACAAGGAATGCCATAAAGGAGGATGAGAAAAATGAAATAAAATGGAGAGATGAGAAGAAAAATAAATGGTAGAAGATGGAGGTATGAGGAGTGACAATTTGGAGAATTGAAAAGGATGGGGAGAGAAGTGTAATCATCATGAAAGGGAAGGGGAGGATTATGAATATGGAAGGCCATGAAAGAAGTAAAAAGGGGTCTAAAAGAGACCAAGAAGAAAATAGTTGGTGATGAGAATGAAAAACAAGGAAACACATGAAAGACAAAGAAACATGAGGAAAAATGATCAAAATGAGGACATAAAAAGGATAACAGGAGAGTGAAGAAGTAGGTGGTAATGTGACCAATAAAGCATGGATGATTATAAGCAAGGAAAAGAATAATGAATAAGATTAGATGGCAATGTTGGAATTGAGAATGGGATGGAAAATGGGAAAGGGGTTAGGAAAAATGAGGAGAATCAAAGGATGGGTGGACAAAAATGCGAAGACATAAGGTAGGTGTCAATCCATTTGTTAAAATGGATTGACAAGATGAATGGGTAATTAGAAGAGATTGACAAGATAAAAAATGGTGAGGTGGTGAAGAAATAGGGTAACACAAGGAAAGGAAATGGGATGAAAATAAGAGATGAGGATCAGGGATGATAAGAAGAAAAAGGAAGAATTGAAGTAGGGATATAAAACACGAACACTCACATAGATGTAAATGATAAGTGAGTATCGAGATGGAAAGAGGAAAAGGGTAATGTAAAGTGCAAAATGCTAAAATAGATAAGAATAAAAAGACAATTATGGAAGGCTTCTCAAAGGATAAAGACCTTGTTAGGAGCTAATTGTGGAGGAAAAAAAGAAGAATGGAAACTGGAAAAGGCAAGAAGAGTGGAAAATCAATAGAGAGTGGTGGAACATATAAAAAAAAGTGGGGGATGCAGCAAAAGAACAAAAGAAAAAAAAAACATGCAAGATGTACCGGATGATGTGGAATTGGTGAGGAAAAGAAAGTGAGGAAGAGGGTATGACAGGTTTCCAAGGGCAAGGGGAAATGATGAGGATGGTGAAAGAAGACAAAAGGGAGAAAGTGTAAGGTTGGTAAGAAGTGGATAGAGGGAAAAAAAAATGAAAAGTGGGTAGGGGAGAGAGCCGTGAATCATGCATAAGGAAAGGTGACGGGGAAACCAATGAAGCAGAGTAGATGGTGGCTTTATGGGAGATAAGAGGGGCCAAAGAAGAAGGCTATCAATCCTAGTGTTAAAAGAGATTGACAAGTTAAAAAAGTAGTTAAAAGAGATTAATAGGTTGAAGGGAGGGAGATGGTGAAGAGATAGATAGAGAAGTGGATTAATCCTTATCCACACATCTCAATATTTAGTTGGGTAGTTTAGGTTGACTCTGATCAATCTCAAAAATATATAAATAGAGAGGCCATGAACATCATTTTACAAAAATGATTATGAAAAGTTATAATGTAGAATTGATTACAAAGATTTAAACAACTAGTGTTACCATGCCAAATTGATTCCAAGCCAAGCCAAGCCTAGCCACAAGCCAAAGGTGTCAAGGAGAGATGGAGGTAGCCAAGCTTCTATTTATGAGGACTTCATGAGCACAAGTTGAGAAAGCCACTATAAAAATAATTTTGGAGCATCCAAGGAAGGTAAAATAGGGTTTATTTTTATTTTTATTTGTGTGTTTTATTCATGTTGTTAACTAAGCTCTCCCTAGTGTCTAGGCCTAGAGATGTTATGCTATTTAGTGTGTTTCTTTCATTTTGCTTTCATTTTGAAACTAACACCATACTAACCATCCTCTCTTGAGTCAAATTCTTAGATCACATATGGCACACCTAGTAGGATAAAATGTATCTCACACATGAAGAAGATTATTATGCAACTTTAAAATCTTCATTTGGATCATTAAAACTCTTGCAATTTGATTTTCTAACTTTGTTTTGCCATTTTTCTTTGTCACGGGTTTACACAGTAACTGACATTAGTTAGTAAAACCATCATCAGTTAGTAAGTGTAACTGATGTTGGTTATATAATCGATGTCGGTCACTATGTTTTTCTTAAAAACACAAACCTGAGAGCTAAATAGGCCATTTTAAAATGCTTGGTTTGGGGTCATATAGACTCCATTTTGGATGATTTTTTTTTTAAACCACATGTTTCTCCTAAATTTTCATAATTTGAAATTAGTTTATCTTAAAGTTTCATATATTTTTCAAAAAAATTTGAAAATTTATTTAATATGTTTCTAATCTAACATATTTGCTTTTGGGGTGATGCCTTAAAGGTAGACATGTAACTAGCAAACTTGGAACTTGTTAAAACATGCTATTAAGACATCTTTGGCATGAATTTAAAATGAAATAGGAACATTATTTTGGTTTTTAATGTAATATTTACATGCTTAAGGAAGTTTTTAACACTATTTTTCAAAGTTCACAATCTTAAGACCAAGGGGTCAAATGAACACCACCAAATCTTTCATTTGGGCTTAAAATTGAACACACTTATCATTTTTATCTTCAATAGTTATTCGATCTAATTTTTTTTAGAAAAGAGAGGGGTGTTGCATGTATTCTCTTCCATTTTCCCCCTTTATGGAATCCTTAGAATTGAAAGCATCATTCCTATTTCAAATAGCTTAGTCTAAGGCTTAGAAAGAAAGAATGTCACCTAAAGCACTCCCTAAAAACTTGTCAAAGTTTGGGTGAACTTGAAAATAACCCTAAAGTCTTTATCTTTTAGTATTTCATTTCATTACATCTTGGCTTGTGAAGGGTATGTCATTACCTTCCTTGAAATCTTTAGGGAAGCTTTGACCTAGGGTTTCATCTCCCGACATTGACTTCACTTAGTCCCTTTGAGTTACACATGGGACATATCTGTATTTGGACATCACACTACACTAAGTGAATAGTAGGATGTAGTGGTTTTAAAAAGGATTAGACCTTTTTACAATTAGCCAATGCCATGGTCACCCAATTTTTGTGATTTTATTTTGCATTATTTTACGTGAATGTCATTTTGCAATTGATTCCCCTAGAGACGTTTGAAAACTTGATAGTTTAGTCAATCCCACATTGCCATACCCTTTCTAGGATTAGGACGATTATACTTAGAGTAATTTGGTCATTTTTTCTTGGTATGTCTTGAGACTAATTTTTTTTTGTTTGTTCATAAATCATGTCAAAATGAATTTGTCTATACATCACTCTTTTGTCTAAAGAGGCATTATGCTAGTCGATTTACACCACACTTGTGCCTTGAAATTTTTTAAACTTGTTTGTGTGTGTACCATTTGAGTTTAGTAGGTTAGTGTTATGCTACCCAAATCATGTTAGAACATTTTGAGCCTTTTGATTCTTTAAAACATAACATAGATCACATCATTCAAGCATGCTTACATTGTTAGGCTACTAAATTTAATTCAAGACTTGTTTACTATTGTATCAAAAACCATTTGTTTTAAACCATGTCATATTTACCATTTGGACCTTTGTCTTATGCCGTCATGATATCCAATCTTGTCTAGCTTGTTTGGTCAAAGGCTAGTTTTCAATGTTGAGTTTTCAATTATCCTTGTCAAGTTTGGATTCAAATATTGATTGGTTTATATTTAGGCCTCAATTCATGGGGATGATACATAGATATTTCTCTTTTAGGTTGCATAACTTTAATTAATCGATTACCCAAATTTGAAAAAAATGTTGATGGTTTGTTTTTTCAGTACCTATCTTTATCATTCTTTGTGCCTTTATTTAGGAAAACATAGTCTTTCTTTAGAGAATCTTTTGTCTTATGCCTTATGCCAACTGATCATGTTTATGTTTGATTCTATGTGTCAGGTCTATGTCAAAGTTGTTTCCAAACTTGTTAGATTAAATCAAATCACATCAACCTTTGTTTCAAGTTTGCCTTTTGATGCCATTTGGAAAAAAGCCATAACATATACCTATTTGTTTGAGCCTAAATTTTGACTCCATGTTTGGATAAAAGACCTAGTCACTCAACTTTTCCCTTTCCTAGTTTAGACCTTGTTTTGAACACTTTGACCTAGACCTTTGACATGTCAATTTTTATTCAGACACTTGACATTTTGTGCATATGACATTTGAAATTAGACATTTGATGTTATGCTATTTTATTCCAAGTCTTAGCACAAATCATTTTGAAGATATAGCTCCACTTTTAGACCACATTGGAGATACAACTCCACCCCTTCAACCAAGTTAGACCAAGTTTGAACCATTAGTCATTTGGAAATTTTTTTAGAGTTTGTATAACTCTAAGGATTTTTATTTTAGAGCTTTCATCATTTAAGTAAATATGTCTAGCTACACCTATGGTGGAGTCATGTACAATCCAACTTATGATAGGATGGACACACAAAATCCCACTAGGAACCCTGACAAAGAAATATTTTCTAAGGAGTTTTATTATTCTCCCTATAATAGTCCATATGGGGAACATAGTCAAAATCCACAAAATCTAAATCAAAACCTTGATTGGCATGAAGAGGCTTGTGAGGAGGACTTTGAAGACCCAACTACAAATAATGTTATTTGGGATATATATCTATACCCTCTTTACAATAATTAGTATGTGGAACACAATCAAGAACCAGCTTATGAGCCAACTCACGACTGGGATGATATGGTTTATGAGGAAGGCTTGGATGCTTTGGCTTATATGAGTAAAAACGATATATCACATCATACCATTTCTATTTTAGGACTACAATATCATACCATTCCCATACCAAGACCTCATACTTTGATTTGTGTGAGAAATCAGGTTCCACAATGCCAAACCATTTCTATACCAAGACCTCATCCTTTAGTTTGTGTGAGAAATCAAGATCCACAACACCCCTTCATCATTTTAAGACCTAGTCCTTTGGCTTGTGTGAGAAATCAAGCCCCATAATGCCCTATCATTACCATCTTAAGATTTTGTCCTTTGGCTCATGTGAGTAATCATTTTCCCTAATACCTTACCATTATCCAAGCAAAAGTCATTCCTCATCCAGTACCAATCCCATCCAAACCTCAATCGATCCAATCTTTCAAAGATCAAGCTGTCTTCAAAATTGGTATTTTGTAACTCATTAGAAATCAAAGCCTAGATAACCAACCAATCCAAGATGTTTTTTTTGAAACAACCACTTTTGATAAGTCAACCTGTGATGAATAATCTATTTATCCTATACTAGTTATCAAGGAGTCTCACATTGATGAGCCAGTCTTTGTTGAGTCACTTTTTAATGATTATAACAACCTTTGGGCAAATCATTACCTCGACCATGTGCTTATTTTTTAAGAGCCTCTTATTGACAAGCCAATCTTTAAAGAGTTATCTCTTGACCTTTTTCCCATCTTAGAGGAGTCCCACTCTGATAAACTAGTTTTTATGGAGCCCATTATGCCATCACAAGCTGTTATTTGTCCAAAACTAAATATTAAACAAGACATCATTGTAATAGAGTACCCATAAAATTAAGAATTAGATTTAGAATTAGGTTTTAATCTTGAATTGACATCAGATTTACCATTATAATCTAAATCAGCATCAGTCTCAACATCAGATTCATAGTCCCTTGTGTAGACACCAATATTGTGTCAACCCCCCCTTGGTCCCTTTCTAAATGTTAGCACTCCTAACCCACACTTGAACCCCTTTTACCTTGGACACCTCACCCTAAGACCATTTCTTACCTTATGAGTCACCTTGAGACTAGGTCATCTAAATCCTAACTACCCATGACTTATTCTCACTCTATCCTAACCTCCTAACCAACTCTCATGCCTCATAAGGTCATGTTTTGATTGTTCTCCAATGGAAAAGGCACTTGGAAAATGGAGAAACAAGGCAAGAGCTCCCTTTTACCTATTCTCCCTCCATCGACATCGGTCGACCCTCAGCTAATGCCAGTGAAATCGTTGACATCGGTTACATAAGCCTAGCTCAAACATTGAGCTACTCCATCGGCCTTCTTGTACATTGATGCACACACTCTAAGACCAAGCATCAAAATTTGACTATCGCTCTCCTAGATACTAAAGCTCTGCACAAGTCACTCCAGACATTGGATTGAAACACTGTACGAGGACCTCAACATCAGCCACAACAGGAATAAGTATTTTGACACCTCTAGTTATTCATCTAATAGAGCTAAGTATTCTATTTCATTTCAGTATTTTAGAATACATTGGTAATTAGTTTCCATTTAATATTTCTAAGAACTCTTGAGAAAAACCCAACTTCTTCCATGGAGAGGCTAAAAAGCCTTCCTCTTATTCTTACCCTCTTCTCACACCTACCCTCTACTTTTACCCTTCCTCAGACCCTATTCACTTTCTTACAACCCTACACAAACCTTTAAACTTCCAGACTCCTCTGTCAACCACAAAAATACCTTGAGACCCGTTTAAGGCCCACTGCCCCTACTAACATCGGCAACCAAACCAACATCAGTATCATTTCTCAACCAACCTCGATAAGACTACTGAAGTCAGGGACTGTGACAGATTGACTGCAGAGAATAGGTATGCATTCTCTATTTTTCTCTTTCTTATTATTTCATCATTTTTTTAATATAATACTCTTTTCATTAAATAGTGGACTGTCATCCCTTACGAAGCTTTACACTTCTGGGACCGAGCGCATAGCTTGGCAGTCCACCATATCTTCCTATAACATTTTCTTTATTTGAGTCCCTTTCTTACTGTAGGTGTTTCCTCCACAGCCAAAGAGGAGCTCCCATAATGCTTGGATACGATGCACACTTAATCTGGGTAACATCAAACCCCTAACATTTAACCTTAGTTTCTTCCTTCTTCTGAATGTAATTGTAGAAAAACTTAGAGAAACATTTTGGCACGCCTGGTAGGACCCCTAGAGTTTTCCTTGGGTTCATTCTTCTTCTTTTAAAAAAAGCAAATTTTCATATAGATGCATTAGATTCTCTTCTTGCATCCCTTCTTCTATCTTTTTGTTTCGAAAAGAAATCATAAGTAGAAGTTAAAAAGAATATTTTTTTTCTTCTTGTCACTTCTTCCCTACATCATAGAGTAGTGAAAATTCATACTCTTCACCTCTTCTCCCAATTGTTTGCATTTGAACAACATATTTTGATTTGGGTTAAAAACTACTACATTTCATTCTTGCTTGAATGCATACTTATCCCACTTAGTAATTAAAGCATTATGAATAAATCGTACTGCACAAATGTTACACAACCAAACCACAATCACAATCAAATTAAACACTTAAACTTACTTGAGACAAGGCCCATCTAGGATTTCATCACCTAGCGAATACCTTACCCCACCTAGCGATCCTAATTGGATTTCACCACCAAGAGGAGGACCCACTTTATTCTCTGGCAGAGTATAAACTATAGGGAAGGTATATTTTGGCTAAGCAACCCAGCTCAGCTCTAGGTTCGTGAAGTGAAGGGAGCAAGCCCCAGCACCAGGCCATGTACAGAACCTAACATAGATCTTTGAGCACCATAACATAACTCAAAACCAGCCATAGACTTCCTCTCTAGGACCTGTTCTACAAGCCCAACTCCCAACACAATCTCTTAAGGCATAAGCCACCACGACTCTAAAATTTATTCCTAGGAATTTAACATTTTAGAGGTTGCTTGCCTAAACATCTATTCTATTGTTTTTATCTGAGTGTTTGAGCTGGTAAGGTCGCATCATTCTGAAGTCTAAAACAACTTAGAATTTCTTTTTCTTCCAAAAACTATCAGTTTTATGTGTTTTTAGAATTACACAAAAATTGACATCAATTTCTCCACCGACATTAACATATAAACTTCACCGACATCGGTTAACTAACTGACCTCAACAACATCTCAAAACTAATATCGATTAAACAACAGACATCGGTCACTGTCAACAAAATTATTTTCCAGACAAGCTTAAAACCTAGATTTCTTATTGTTTAACACAACTTCTAAGTTTCTTAAACTAAATCATATAGTTTTTAGAACCTGAAACCCTATCACCTTGAATGGTTTTGACACGCAGTCAAGCCAAATCCCTTGTTGACCATGCGAGTCAATAGCCACTCCCACCTTCGCCCTTCATACCAAGTCATCTAATGGGGCATACTTCAGACACTGAGCATACTCCTATCCAACTTACCCCCAATCAACCTACAATTGTTCTTGAAGGAGATCAAGATTTTGAGAGATTCCTTGACCACAATGTCAAAGCTCTCCAACACTATCTCGCTAGAAGCCAAATGCGAGATCGTTTGGGTAACCCAATTTATGGGATGCCAACTTCTTTGGCTGAAGCGATAATGATATCAATAGCATCCACTACCCAACCCATGGTCACTCAGGCCATTGCCTCAACCAGTAATGCAACCATGGCCAATGTTCAAAATTAGGCCTCCCCTTCTATCCTTTTTGGCCCTACCTCCATCGGGGGTTTTGTACCCCCTCAACCACAAATAATTCAACCAAGTTTGACACCTTTCCAGAACTTGATTGTCTTTATCCCATCCACTCTTGTGATTATAAACATGAGAGTGGCTACCTATCCTTTAACTAGTGTCACCACAATCTAACCACCCTTGGTGGCATCTAGCCAAGTTGTGCCCTCCAACTTCACGACACAAGCCCCCTTGGCCTCAACATTGGCCCCTATGATAAACTTTAGTATGTTGCACCTACACAAATGCAACCAAGTATGTCATACGCCTCTCCCAACACCTTCCAAGTACCTTATAACTTAGGGGGTGCCCCTCATGCCAATCTATTTGCTGATTTAATTAAGATGCTGATGGATAAGATGTCCAACCTTGAGACATCTATTTCAGGTTCGAAGAGTGTTCTTTCATACGAACAAATATGTAATGAACCTATCTACCCTTCAGTTCTTATTTGACCATACCCTAGCCAGTGGGAACTCCCAAAATTTACTCACTTTTAGAGTAAAGATGACCCACAACAACATTTACAAGTGTTTAGACATGCTTGCTATCTCATAGCGCATGATGATGCATTATTACTTCGCACATTCCCTATGTCACTTTCTGGCACCACCCTTGACTGGTATAGCTCCATTACCAATCATTCTCTCTTCACCTTCACTCAACTCACTTAGCTATTCCTCACCCATTTCTCAATCAACATTACCAAGAAGGTCTCTATCACAGACCTTTATTCTATTAAACAATTTGAGGATGAGTCAATAGCTGGCTTTGTCGCTCATTGGAG
Organism: Torreya grandis; assembly: GCA_037957365.1. Taxonomy (NCBI): domain Eukaryota; kingdom Viridiplantae; phylum Streptophyta; class Pinopsida; order Cupressales; family Taxaceae; genus Torreya; species Torreya grandis. The sequence goes on along the minus strand of JARHVA010000023.1, from coordinate 1,305,201 downwards.
AGGTTTGATCAATCAACTCTCCTTCTCACTACCTCAAGCTGAGCTCATTGAGCTCTTTTCAAGAGCATGTGCCAAGAACATCTCATCCACTTTGCAAGTTCAAACTTTTTGCACATTTAATGAAGCTTTCACTATGGCGTGAAAGCTTGAACTCTGCGCAATCAAAGAAGACAGGGTCAAATTGCATAGCAAAAATACCAACGTAAAATCCAATGACCCTTCTTCCAAACCTTCTTCTTCTAAGTCCAAGGGAATGGCAAATGCTGTGGTCTTTAGGTCACCATCTTCTACCACAACCAACCAACTTGAGCCCTCTACTTCACAAAACATCACAAGACAATTCCAACAATGGTATATACATTGTTAATACACTCTAATAGGAGAATCATTCGCTTCTGTATTGGATAAACTAGTAAAGTAGGGAGTCCTCAACCTCCCTCAAATCTGACCAGTCCAATTTGACCCCTCATGAGCCATCCCTGCATGGTATATGGAAAATTACTTTTGTAACTATCATCGTGTCAAGGGTCATGACACACAATTGCAAAACCCTCAAAAACATTATTCAAGACATGTTAGACAAAGAGGATCTTGTTTTGGATAACCCTAATGCACCGGCTAATTCAAACATGGATGTCTTTAGGCAACCATTTCCTAACCATCCCCCAAGTCAGAATAATGTTCAGACCATAACTGATGACCTTCAAGAACGCAACATACGCACGGTCAACACGGTCTTTCCTTTCATTCCTAACCAACCTCTCCCACAATCTGAAGAGGTTTGTCAAACCATTTCTCCCCCACGCAATGAAGAGCCTATACCACCCCCACATAATGAAGAGCTCCCTTTACCTTGCCCTCTTCCTTGCATGGATGAACCTGTTTCACCTGCATCACCCTCACGACATCAAACACCTCCTCTACCCATTCTTCTACCTCGTGATGATCCTACACTACCTGTTCCTCTTGCTCCCACCTTACCTCTTCTTCTACCATTGGAAGAAGTTACCATTCATACCCCACACCCTCATGTAGAAGGGTCCATAATCCCTCTACTTCACCATTTAGAGGAGTCTTCCTCTCTTATTTGTCCTCCATCAACCCCCCTTTCACACGTAGGAGAGTCTACTTTGGCCTCTCCCATATTGGAAGATGCTTTGATGGCACCAACACCAGTGGCCCCACCCTTATCCTTCTTATCACCAATGGAGGATCATACTTTACTCACTCCTAGACCATACATGGAAGGCATGATCATCCCTACTTCTCCAACCCCTTCTCCACCAATAGAAGAACTTGCCACCTCACCCACTTCAGTTGAGGAAGATCTGGTGATGGTTCTCTCTCACCTTTGGCCTGAGATCGCTGTGTCCCACACGTTTCCACTCTCACAACCACCCAAATCCTCCAAAAGACTGATTGTAAGACCTCACATGGTGTCATCTAAACCCTTCTCTCATTTGGAAAAAAATTTAGGATTTCTCCATTTTAGGAAATTAAAACATGAGGTGTTATGAGAGTGACTTAAGGCTCCTTATCTTACACATTCTACTTCACCTTATACTACCAAACCTTCCTCGACAATTCACTCCAAAGTCTCTGATGAGGAGTGGGCTTCCACTTCTAAATCATCACAAGCTCAACCTTCCATGTCTGAATCCAAACCCTCGCAGGTGTCCACCATGCTAAAATAGATTTAATCTCTGTGTTTGCCCCGTATCAAACCTCACTCACCCACAAGTGAAGTTAGATTTGAACCTTGCCCTGTACAGTAGTGGTCCTCACACCATACTAAAGAAGGCTGCTAAACCACATCGAAGAACTCCTCCACCACCTTCACCATTACCCTCTATCTTAGGTCCACTTCCATCTACTTTAATAGGAGTGCTCCTTACTCCAACACCTTACAAAAACAAACTACCTCCATTACTCCCTCTACCTGTCAAAAACATACGTCCTCCAAAAAATTCAACACCTCTCATTAAGAAAGTGTCATCTATGCGTGTGGCCACACCACCAACTAAAAAGGTGGTACAAAAAACTTCCCCTACAACTCTTAAACATAAGTTATCAACCCCTACTGTAACCATGAGCACAAACCCATTAGTGGGTTCTTATGCTTCGCTACTATGCCGATTGTTTCAATTGTCTAACATCATTCTCCCATCCATGAAGCCATACCGACCTCTCGAATCAAAACCATCTTGGTTCAATGACACTCAAATCTTTTGGTATCATCACACACTTGGGCATGATATTGAGTGTTGCTATGCCCTTAAGGTTGTCATTCACCAACACCTAGAAAAGGAAACCCTTCTCATTGGGGATCCTCTTGACCACTTTTTTGACAAACCACCAACACCATCCCATGCCTCCCAAACCTCCTCACTTGAATTGGGATCCCAATGCAAGGTTATGGTCCCTCTACCACTGTCTTCCCCTTTTTTTGAAATCAACAATGTTAATGTGGCCACCAGGTCCCAAACTCTAAAGGATAAAGGAAAAGAGTAGGTATCTACCCCTTCGACATATCCATTTGCCAAGCCCTCTCAACCACTAAAACCTAAGATTTATATCTTGGAGACATCTCAACCAACATCTTCGGGGGCAATCCCTCCTGACCTCTCTAGTCCACATCATGTTTGGTATACATAACTTGCTGACTACTTGACTTATTCTATCATTCCTCCTCACCTCTCTAGCAACGGATGGTGGGCTTTTATCAAGAGAACTGCTTGATACACCATGCTAGGGGGTCTTCTCTACAAATTAGGCTTAAACAACCTCCTTCTCTGATGCCTAACTACCACTACGACATCTCATGCCATCAAAAAAGTCCATGATGGGATTTGTGGAGGACATTTCAACGGTAACACGATTGCAAAGTGCATCCTCTACCTGGGTTATTATTGGCCCACTCTTAACCAAGACTGTAGTGACTATGTTCGGCATTATGTCAAATGCTAGCAACATGCTAACCTAATTCATGTCCCACATCGCATCAAGTGTGCGTACAACAAAAATCCAAAAGATCAAGATTTCAAAATTAGAGATATCGTCCTTAAAGAAAACTAACATGTGACCAATATGGAAAGAATCAAATGAGACAAGTTTGCTCCTAATTGGCTCAGACCTTATATAATAACACACAAGTATGGATCAGGTACTTATCATCTGTCTTCTCTCAAAGGCCGGCCAGAACTTGAGCCCCTTAATGCCTTACATCTATGACCATTCTACTGTTAATCAAGTAATCATTCACTTGATGTTTAACTTGAGGTCATCCCTTGAGCAACCCCTGTCATCCTCATTCCTATTCCTTTCAACCCTTTTTCCCTACAAACATTAGTTAACCCTTTTTTAAGTATTTATGCTTTGTCATAATAAAAGGGAAACCCCTAAACCTCTATAGTCTAGTCCATGACTAAAAGTTCAATCAACAAACAAAACATATAAAACTGGGGTGCCTAACAAAATATTCAAAGGTCATAAGCTATAAATGTAGACTGCTCCCTTGAAGGATAGTTGCATTATTGCTATAATTAATAGACTACTCCCTTGAAGGACAGCTATGCAAAGAAATCAAAACATACCAAGTAAAATATAGACCACTCTCTCAAAGGATGGCTATGCCCAAATTTTGCTACAAACATAGCACCCTCTCAGAAGCTTCCCGTATTGATCAGCGTCAAATGACCACAAAACAAAACAACATCCGCAAGTAGACTTCTCGCATTGATTAGTCTACCAAAAAAAAAAAAAGACTGACAACCTATTAAGTCATGGACTTGCCTATAGTCTTTCTCAAGGTCACCTATAAAAGGGGCAAAGTTATCCCTACTAAAAAGGGTTATGCTATCCTGACATATCACATAATCACACCTATTACCCCAAAATACTGAAAGGATTTTGAGCTCACTTACGTCAAGTGATTAGGGTACTTCTCTAACAAAAACCAATGGTCAATGACGTAATGCATGAATGGAGCTTTTGTTTCTAAAAACCCTATCTATGCTATCATTATGGTCCTTGTCAATGAAAGAGCAACGCACCTTTCACTTCTTACACACCTTCATCACATGCCAATAACATGACAACCAAAACATTTTCTAACCATTAACATAACATCATGATTTATTTAATGCAAATACCAATTTGTGTTATATAAATTATCATAGCCCATTCACATTAGTTTCTATGGAAAATAATACACAGAAACTATCAACGAAACAAAATTTATGTCAAGCATATGCCATCACCAATATGGAAACCTAATGAAGCATAAATAAACTCATTTCATTTTTAGCATACACCATCACCAATATGGAAAATTACTAAGGATGAAAAACCACATAACCTATGTTACATCATACACCATCACACAATATGGAAAAGGCTATAACATCATCGTATACTCATCATTTCAAACATAACCAAAATAACTATCAACCTCTTTTTTTCCTTTTTGGAGAAAACTCATTTCATTTTTAGCATACACCATCACCAATATGGAAAATTGCTAAGGGTGAAAATCCACATAACCTATGTTACAACATACACCATCACACAATATGGAAAAGGCTATAACATCATCATACACTCATCATTTCAAGCATGTACCACCAAACATATGGGAAATGCTAAAAACACTAGTCAAAATCAAACCAACTATCAACCTCTTTGACTCTTCTTCCCTTTTTGCAGAGAACTACATTGGCTTGAGGCCCCTCGCATGGGCTATGTAGGTAGCACTCAATTGACATGGGGTCTTTGAGGTTAGCTCAACCATTTGTTTGTTCATCTACCTGATGGACCAACCATATAACCTTTAACCATGACTTAACCTAGTAAAACCCAATTCATAACCTACCCTCTTCTTCCCTTTTGGGGAGAACTACATTAGCTTGAGGTCCCTCGCATGGGCTATGTAGGCAACACTCAATTGACATGGGGTCTTCTAAGGTTAGCTCAGCCATTCGTTCATTCATCTACCTGATAGACCAACCATATAACCTTTAACCATGACTTAACCTAATCAAACCCAATCCATAACCTACCATCTTCTTCCCTTGTGGGAGAACTACATTGGCCTGAGGCCCTTAAAATAGGGGCTATGTAGGCAGCACTCAGTTGACATGGGATATCTAAGGTTAGCTCAGCCATTTGCCCATTCATTTACCTAATGACTAACTACCCTAAAACCCTAGGTTCATTGCCTACCCTGAACCCTAGGCTCACCGCCTATCTTAAACTACTACACTCGAGAGTGCATCGACATGACTTTGACCCCTCCAGATTATCACTTTCAATCCTTTTTACCTTTAATAAGAAACTAACATTAGTTAGTGTGCTTATGATAGCTCTAACCTAACTAATTTTGGCACTTAATTGATCGACATTGGTCACCTTGTCGGCTGACGTCGGTAGAACCACTGGTGTCGGTGACTGGTTCAGCTTTAGGGCCAAATGGGGTGAGCCCTAAAAATTAGGGATTCCCCATTTCTTCCCCCAAACCCCCCAAATACTACTATAACCTACCCAAACTACCCTACCTACCCTACCCAACCTTCTACTTACCTTCTCCCCCCTTGATCTATCGCTAAAAACTCAAAAAAATAACAAAAATAAAATCAAATTCAAACACACTAATTTTTTTTACAAAATAAACCCTACCTCATCTTGTCATCACCGCTGAAGTGGTATAATGGGTGCCAGTGGTGGTGGTCCTCCTATAGGGCCTTCTCTAATGTCTTCCATCTCCATCTACCCCATCTCCTCAATCCAATTGCTGGTGGCCCACAACGCTCTCAAACTCTCACAATACTCCAAACTCACCAATACTCCTCACCACTCACACAATGACACCTAACACCGTTAACACATACAAAATGGAGGTCTCTATCACTCAATTCTTAGATCTCTCTTTTTCAACACTTCAAAAGTCAAAAATGACTTTTGGTGGGCCGCCAATCCACTTTTGTTAGGTTTGGCAGGCCGTCGACATCGGCAAAACCGTGCCCTAGGTCACCAACATCAGCCTATAAACATCGGCAGTGAAATACTTTCCTATACTACTGACATCATTTTCCTAACCAACATCAACAACATCAAAACATAGGTCTCCTTTAAAACTGCCCAGAGTCATGACCAAACAACCAGCCTTGACATTGTAAAAGTCACCTAGACTTCTCATGGGGCATATTAGAGATCATATACCTCTCCCTAACCACAACAAAAAACACTTTGAGATCACTTATATCTCAGCCTGACTCAATAAATGACCTTGAAGATTGTGACTATCTCCTCAGACCATGACCACTTTTGAGACAACTTTGCCTTAGTTGTTTTGATTGCATATGCTACCTTACGAATAGTTAGCAAAATTGTCCACGACCCTCACACCTATTGTTGGATCATGACCAAGTTGATCCCTAATATTTGTGACATTTTTGTGTTTTCTAAGAGCACTTCCTAACCCAAATACTTGGAACACAATGACCATTAGAACTATAGCTTTGATCAATCTAACCCAATCAGCTACCACTAATAAGTTAGGGACTGATTAGTTTGATTTTAGTCCTCATCGACCAATACAACTTTGATCGTTTAACCCAATCAGCTACCACTAATAAGCTGGGGACTGATTACTTTGATTTTAGTGCTCCTTGACCTTACCTGTGACAATTTGACCTACCTATCAAGTGAAGTGGTATACGCACAATCTCAACTATTACAACGTTCGCACTCCAACCTCACCCTACCCATTCACTGCCTATCAAATTGGTACTCGATTTTAGATTCCCTTCTCTCAACTCCCACTTTGAGGGGAAATACCTCATCCCATACCTGGGGCAACCTACACCTATTTTTGTCTTGTAGTTCGTCAGAACAAACCACAAGACAAAAGGGGCAAATGTAGACACCAATATCGTGTCAACCCCCCCTTGGTCCCTTTCTAAACGTTAGCACTCCTAAGCCACACTTGAACCCCTTTTACCTTGGACACCTCACCCCTTTTACCTTGGACACCTCACCTAGACACCTCACCTAAACACCTCACCCTAAGACCATTTCTTACCCTATGAGTCACTTTGAGACTAGGTCATCTAAATCCTAACTATCCATGACGTATTCTCACTCCATCCTAACCTCCTAACTAACTCTCATGCCTCATAAGCCCATGTTTTGACTATTCTCTAAGAAGAAAGGCACTTGGTAGATGGATAAATGGGCCAAGATCTCCCTTTTACCTATTCTCCCTCCACCAACATCGGTTGACCCTCGACTGATGCCGGTGGAACCGCCGACGTCAGTTACATAAGCCTAACTCAAACATTAAGCTACCTCACTAGTCTTCTTGTACATTGATGTGCACACTCTAAGACCAAGCATCAGAATTTGACTATCACTCTCTTGGCTATTGAAGCTCTGCACAAGTCACTCTAGACATTAGATTGAAACACTGTACAAGGACCTCAACATTGGCCACAATAGGAATAAGCATTCTGACACCTCTAGTTCTTCATCTAATAGAGCTAAGTATTCTATCTCATTTTAGTATTTTAGAATACATTAGTAATTAGTTTCCATTTGATATTTATAAGAATTGTTGAGAGAAACCCAACTTCTTCCATGGAGAGGCTGAAAAGCCTTCCTCTTATTCTTACCCTCTTCTCACACCTACCCTCTACTTTTACCCTTCCTCAGACCCTATTCACTTTCCCACAACCTTGCACAAACCTTTAAACTTCCAGACTCCTCTGTCAACCATAGAAATACCCTGAGACCCGTCCAAGGCCCACTGCCCCTACCGACATTCAGAATCAAACTAATGTTGGTATCATTTCTCAACCAACCTCGGTAGGACTACCGACGTCGGTGACTGTGATAGACTGACTACAGAGAATAGGTATGTATTATCTATTTTTCTCTTTCTTAGTCTTTCATCATTTCTTTTTATACAACACTCTTCATTAAATAGTGGACTGTCATCCCTTATGGAGCTTTACGCTTCTGGGACCGAGCACGTAGCTTGGCAGTCCACCATATCTTCCTATAACATTTTCTTTGTTTGTGTCCCTTTCTTACTGTAGGTGTTTCCTCCACAACCAAAGAGGAGCTTCCATAACTCTTGGATATGGTGTGCACTTAATCTGGGTAATGTCAAACCCCTAACCTTTAACTTTGGTTTCTTCCTTCTTCTGAATGTAATTGTAGAAAAATATAGAGAAACACCTTGAATTAGAATTAGATTCAAAAGAAGAATATGTTTATGGCTATTACAACATTGGTTATGCATGACTTATAGATCAATTTGAATACATTTATGATCCTTTTATGGTTTTTGAGGATGAGTACTTCAGCTTTGACACAAGCTATCCTAGTATCTTCTATGAGGATTATGAAACTCTCCACATTCCATTATCATTCCACATGCCATTACCATCAACTAAAATAGCCATATTATTGACATTCCATCTCCCACTAGTGTCGATTGGGATTGATAGAATCACACTCTATTAAACTACATCCATGGTGACATAGAAGTTGAAGAAGAGCAAGGAATACAAGACAACATTCATGTAGTAAAAGAACACTCTCCTATTGAAACCTTTTTGAAGGTGGTAGGGGATAATATAAGTAAAAACTCAACATCTTCTAGAGAAATTTTTTTAGAAGCACTAGAATACAATGAAAGTTAAAAGCTAACATTCATTAGTGAAAACTTCTCAAAGGTGTTATGGGAAAATCAAGATAACTTCATTGGTGAAAACCTCTTTGAGGCACCAATAGCTGAGCACAAAAGTTCTTTACTACTTGATGAAGACAAAATCAATTATCAAATAAAAATAGCTTCCTATCTATGGCCTAATTAGATGGTAGCTATTCTCAAGATCAAATAATAGAAAAGTCTAGTGGTATTATTGAGAGAGCAAGTCTTCAACCCCATCATAACCAAAATTATGTCAAATTTGCATCAACAACATTATGTTTGACTAAAAGTCTTGATCTTCATTTGTTTCCCCACCATTATATATTCCATTATCATCAACCATTTCATTTCAAAATCAAACCTACCATCCATTATTTGTCCTTGTTTATCATCCATGTTCAGACTTTCCTTTGTAGAGGCTATAAATATACCTTGTATCGACATTTGAAGGAATCAAAATCAATGACAATTGAAGATCACAAAAGCATTCTTAGCATCAAAGTATGTAGGCCATTTTTGATAGAGTAATTATTCAGACAAGGCATGGAATAGAAATTAACATGATCGAGTATTCTATTTGTATCATTTGTTGATTAGGATGTGCATCTCCATCTCAACAGGAAAAATAGAATCATATACCATTTACCACACCCAGGACAAAAGCATGTACCATATCATTTCACATTTCCATGTTATTGCCATTGTTACATATGCTTATTTTCCATTGTCACATATCTAGCCATTCACCCTGTCACTTGGGGGCAAACCTTGTTACCATTTTTATACATTCTATCATTCCATTCCTATCTAGACTAAAGCCTATTTTTAGTCATCCTATCCAATCCTATTTTGATCTTGGTTACTTTGGTTCTTTGTGCACCTTTTGTGGGGGGATTCCAATCAAGTTTCAATAATCAATCAATTTTGTGTTTAAATGATAGTCTATAAAATTAGTGTGATAGTTGATCTGGAAAGATATCTTTCATCCTATCAAGTTTGTTTATGTGAGCCTAATTATAACTACCTATGGGCAAATTATTGTTTCACTAGTCTTGTTAATAATTATAACCACCTATGGGAAAATTAGTATCATTGAATGATGCTGTTATATCCTAGTTATAACCACCTATGGGCAAACTAGGGGTAACAATTGTTTATCATACATTACCGCATCACCTTTCCATTACTAGCCATTTTTTAGATTTGAGAACTTGTTGAGACCTAGTTGGTTTTTCCTCACCTTTTTTGTGAATGGAATTAATGTGACTTGAGGTCATTTTAGGACTATGTAGGTCATGCTTAATTCATGTTGAGGTCACCTTAGTCCTCCTTTCCATATACTTTCACTATTTTGTGAGCAACCTAGGCCAAACACTCTCATCATTTTGTGAGTGGGTATCTTATCATTCTCTAATGAGTTAAGATACCTAAAAATTCCAAAATTATTCATAACATTTCAAAAATCCAAAAATATTTATCTTATCTAATCCTAGTCAGTTATCCTCAATCCTCCTTACTGGGGCATGTTCATTATTAGGATGCTTTCTTTTGCTTTTGTTTTCAAGATTTCTATTTGTTTGTTTATTTCAAGTTATTTGTTTATTTATTTATTTATTATTATTATTATTATTATTATTATTATTATTATTATTATTATTATTATTATTTCTCACTTTCATGTTTGTTTTCTTTCAACACTGTTACCTTAACTCAATCTATATGTGTTCATTAGATGATTCCTCAAGCACATTATTCTTGAGTCCATCCATATTCATCAATTAACATTGTTATCATGGTTTTTATCATTAGTGCATTATTTTTGAGTGTGTATTGGATCGGTAGTTAGTCCTTATGCATATTTTGGCCAAGTATTCATGGTGTTCTATCATGAAGCCTACCATCACATGTTACAACAAAAAATAGCTTTAGAAAGGTATACAATCAATAGAGCCGTAGAAGTTTCTCCTTGGCACCTTGGCAAATTCTCCCATCCTACCATTCTATTTGTATCATTGGTAAAAAGGATGAACATCCCCTCATTGGTAGGTACAACTAAATAATTTCTAATGATTAATCTTATTCCTCTATCCATCTCTTTCATCACTTTTCATTCGCTCATCTTTAATTTGTATTTTAGGATATATCCTTGAGTTATGCTTGCTAATTCCCTAACTGGGACACAATCATCTTTAGCCAATCTAGGTCATCTTAATGATTATTATTACCTATAGACAAATCATTATTTTAAATTTTATTCTTGATTATAACTACCTTTGGGAAAAGTAGTAATATTTTTAAATTAATGCATGCAAACATTTTCTCATTTGGATTAATCTCAACCATGGATTAATTCTATCTTTCTTCTTATTTCTTTTTGAGGGAGCATCCATCAACAAATGTGATGACTACTCCCTCAAGGGGGTATCATCATAGGATTCTCAAACACCATTTAGAACTTTGTTCTTTAGTCATCTTCTTATTTTTGCCATACAATCCATCTCTCATTATTTGAGAAGACATTGCTTTGCCTACAATGTTCAACATCTTCCCAAATAGGGGCAAACTATAGACACCTAAATCTGGCCACCAATGACCTCCAACCAAGGTTTTGACCAATTACTATCTAAAATGCACAATTTGTCCTTAAAAAACTAAAATGCATTAAATGAGTTAAAATTGACATATTCAAGTTCCAATTTTGGTTAGGGTATCCCTAAATGGGGTAATACAATTTATGGGCCAACTAACTTTGATCAAATCATTTCAAGTTAAAATGCCAATTTTACACCTAGGTGCTCCAGATTGATATTTCCTATCAAATATCTTTCACAAAAAATGTGCATTTGTTATTTTCTATTAATAAAATCCTAAATGGGACAATGGATCTAATGCATCTGAAATTACCTTCTAATTCCAATCTAGTCAAATTTTGGACTAGTAACAAGGCATTCTGATCAATTTGAGTAATTTGTGCACAAAGTGATTAATCATGCTTAAGAGATAATTAAACCAAATTAGAGGCCTAATTAATAATTCCATGGAAACTTGTTCAATAATTTGTTTTTGAAATAAATATTGAATATATACATCATCAAGTGACCTTATTTCTAAGGAAGATATCCCTAAGCCATAAATGCCACAAATATCAAGATTCATGCCCTCTAGGCCTCTTAATTTCCCCTTCTTCCAATTTCATGATGAGGATAATTATAAACTTAATTCCAAAAATTGAATTAATCCTCAACCACACATCTCAATCTCAAGATGGATGGTTCAGGTTGATTCTAGACATTCTCAAAAATCTATGAATAGAGAGGCCATGAACATCATTTCTATGTTTTGATAATGCAAAGTTATATTACAAAAATGATTCTAAAAACTTCATGCAACTAGTTTTATCATGCAAAATTGATTCCAATCCAAGCCAATCCACAAACTAAAGGTGCCAAGGAAAGATGGAGGTAGCCAAGCTTCCATTGCCAAGGACTTCATGAGCATAAGCCAAGCAAACCACTACAACAAGCATATTAGAGCATCTAAGGAAGGCAAAAGAGGTTTTTTTTTTTTTTTTGCATTTTAATTGTGTGTTTTATTCATGTTTGTTAAATAAGCTCTCCCTCGTGTCTAATACTAAAGATGTTATGCTAGTTAGTGTGTTTCTTTCATTTTGTTTTCATTTTGAAACTAACATGATAATAACCATCCTCTCTTGAGTCAAATTCATAGTTCACACTTACATAGTCCAAAAAGACCCTAGGTCAATGTAGTTATCCCATCAATGGGGTAAAAACAAAGAAGTATTAGATGATGTTAAAATATAAGGATGTTAATAAAAATTCAAAGCTTCCCTAATATAGGACACCTTAAGTAAGAGGGTGTTGTTAGCAATCAAAATTAATAAGAAGAAAAAGGGGATGGTAATTAGTTGTTAGTGGCTGAGCTACCCTTGGAAGTCAAGAAGTGCCTACATAGTCCATGGACATTAGGATAATGTAGTTCAATAAGGGTTGGGTTAGTGGTGTTCAAATTGGTTACCCCAATTTGATGGACCATATGGTTTGGTTTGGTTGAAGGTTTTTGGAGAAAAGGTGTGCGTCAAACATGGTTTGAGGTTATGGAGAAAGGTATCCCAAAAGGTAGGTTGATTGATCATATATAGGTAGTTGATGGCAATGTTGTGTTGATTTTATTCATGGTGGATGGATGATAGTGGTGGAACATAAGTAAGTTAGATGACCATATTAGATGTGGGAAAGACATGAAAAATCATGAGACATAGGTCCAATAAAATACATGACTCAATGATGAGTGAATAAGAGATAATGTATAATGCATATTTGTTGACAAGGATAAAACAAAAAAAAACCCGAAGTTGGATTGTCTTAAGGAACATAATCCTTTCAAATGTTTCACATTAGCATGCATTGGTTGATAAAATAAGTTTCTTAATCATAATGTGTCAAGTAAGCTCTAAATCCCTTGATTTATAGTTAGTATAAAGGGAAGATGGGTGATAGGTTGTGTGAAGGATAATGGGTAATTTATGGTAACCTTATGTGGGTTAGTTTTCCCCTTTTATAGGTGACCTAAAAGTGATAATAGATAAGTCCATGTCATATTCTAAATGTAGACTAATCAATGTAAGAAGTCTACATGTGAAATCTGATTGCATCTTCTACCTTATTATGTTGTTTGAGAGATGATTATGGCTTTAGATTTTGTTGTGGTAGGGGGTATTTTGATTTATTTTTGTATATGGGAAACTGATCGATGTGAGAAGCTTCCAAAAAATTGCTCTATTTTTGACAAAGTTGACTTAGCCATATTTTAAGGGAGTGGTCTAAGTTTATATGATTTGTTTAATGATTTTGATAGTTGTCCTTCAAGGCAGTAGTCTAACTTTAGTTTAAACAAATTTTATTTATTTTTTGGGCAACTGTCCATCATGGGAGTAGTCTAAAATGCTTAAGATATGGACCCAAGTAATATTTTGGTATCCAAATTATTTTTATATGTGATGTTTTTAGACATAGACAAGTCTAATTAGTTTCAAAGGTTTACCTTTATGAGGGAAAAACTTTAACACAAGAAGGTTAATGAAAGGTGGAAAGGTGTGGTTTTGAGAGACAATGACCATGGGATTCCATCTTGTTAGAGATGAAAAGTATCCATGAGAACCATGCTATAGATAGAGACATGGTACTCATATTTAGGATTAGGCTCTGATTATGATAGTTAATCACATGGTTCTATGTTTTAACCAAATGTCCTCAAAAGGAGATGAGGAAGATGGATCAAGGTAAAAATATCGTAATCAAGGGATGAGCTTAAGTTAGACAAAAAAGGTGAGATTGATCTTTTTTTTAATATAAGAATAAATGCAAATGTGAAGAATTAAGAGGATCAGGTTCTAGTTTGCCTTCAAGAGAGGAAAAATGATAATATCTTGATCCATACTTAGGGGTTATGATGTAGGGTCCAAGATAATTGAAAGCAAACTTGCCTCTTTTTCTTTTCTCCATGTTGGTAACATATTAGTTTTATTTTAGGATGAGGTCTACCATATTAAAGTCTCATACTTTGAGGTGTTTGTTATAGGCATACTCGATGCTTTTTTGATAGACACAAAGATGGTTAAGGGTGGATAGATGATCATCGAGTAGCTCAAGCTGAGCCAAATGGTGCTAATGATAATCACCCTCAGAGATGAGCTCTTGGAAAGATATGTAAAGAGATGGTATTTGAACTTTGAGAGGTAAGACTACCTCTACTCTAAAGACTAAAGATAAAGGGGTATCACTCATAGAGGTTTGAATGCTAGTGTGATATGCCCATAAAGTGAAGGGGATGTGTAAATGCCAATCTCAACCTAAAGTAATGACTACTTTGGTTAGCATTTTGTTAAGGATTTTGGTAAAAGCTTCGACCTATCCATTTTATTATGGATTGTAAGGTGAGGAAAAACTTTGGTCAATGTTGAACATGTCACATAGACCCTAAACTTGCTTCTTTTTGAAATATTTGCCATTGTTGGTGATCATTTTATGAGGAAAATTGAAGTGATAGATGATATGATGGTTGATAAAGTTGATAATCTTCTCTGATTTAGTTGAGACTAGAGGAATAGCCTTTACCCACTTGGTGAAATATTTAGTGGCTATGATAATGGAGCTATGCCACTATAAGGAATGAGGTTTGATCTCACCAATAAGATCTAGGCCCTATTGTGAGAAAGGCCAAAAGTCCTTGGATACTTAGAGGCCATTAGCCAGTACATGATGTAGATTATTGTTTTATTGACATTTAACACACTTATTTACATAATCAAAATAGCCTTGGTTGAACATGGGCCAATAGTAGCTAAGGTGAAGGATATATTTAGTGATAGCTAAACCACTAAAGTGTCCTCCATAGATCCCATCATGTGTTTTTGTAATAGCATGGGAAGCTTCATGGCTATGTAGGTAATGTAGAAGGAGTTTGTAAAAACCACAATTGTAAAATGTTCCCCCTAGTATGGTGTAATGAGAGGTATTCTAAATAAAGGATCTTCTAATATTCTTATAGAGGTTGGGAGGAATGATGCCAAGGTTGAGGTAATCAAAAGTTTGGTCATACCAAATATCAAATGGGGATTCCTCCACAATAGAAATAGTAGGGAGGTTAGATTGGTTATAAGAGGGTGTAGTAAAATGATGAATGGTGACAAAGATTTTAGAATTGGAAGATTGAGAAGGGATCTAGGAAGCAAGGCAAACTATTATATATAAAAATTTATTAGTAGATTAGGGAATAAATTGGACCAGGTAACATTCAAATGATGCTAAGAGTTTGTCAACTAAAAGTTTGTATTTTTGTAAGACATCATTCTTACATTGATAAGATCCATTGACATAGTTGATTACGAGTTAAGAATCACCAAAGACAATTTTAATTCCCAAGGATAGAGCACATTGGAGACCTATAACTAGGGTTTCATACTCAGCCATATTATTGGTGCATTCAAAGTCAAGTTTGAAGGAGAGAGGAAGGGGTTTGCCATTGAGAGGAATGAGAATAAATACAACACCCCCACCTTCTTGGTACTTCAAAACATTGAAGAACATAGTCTTTTGGTAGGTTATGCCATCCTCTTGAAAAAGAGTCATGATAAACTCATCCAAAAAACAAGATGAAGTTGTTGGTTGTCTGGTAAATGAGATTTGGCCAATTGGTTGGAAATTAATTACCCTTTGATCAACTTCTACTAGAGGAACTCAAGGTCAAACATAGCTATGAGCATGATCCACTTAGCTATATTCTAGTTTTAGTATGGTTTAGAGTGCCTATACTTAAGTGGGGTTAGTCTTAGTGATGACAAAGGTTTTGTGATTGAGGAGGTAGTGGAAGAGTTTAGTGGCCATGAAGACCAAAGCTTAGAAAAGCTTCTTGATATGGGTGTATCGAGTCTCATACTCTATAAGTGTTTGAATTATATAATAAACATCTTGCTACTTATTTTTTCATCACGGTGAGCTAGAATTACCCCTAGGGAATGCTTAGTGGTGGATATGTAAAGGTAAAAGGGTTGATCCTCTTTAGGAGGGATAAGAATAGGTGGAGAGAGGAAGTACTCCTTAAGGGAATCAAAGGCTTGTTTATAGTCCTTGGTCTACTTAAAGGTGGTATCCTTATTAAGGAGATGGTGAAAGGGGTGACATCTATTTGATAACTAGGAGATGAAGAGATGGATGGATTGGAGCTCTCCTTGTAGGCTATGGAGTTGCTTAAAGTTGATAAGAGGCATATCTAGGATTGTTTTGACCTTGGCAAGGTCTACTTTGATTCATCAAAGAGATATGATAAATCCAAAAAGTTTTCCTAAAATTACCCCAAAAGTACATTTCTTGGGGTTGAGTCTGACATGAAAATAGATTAGGAATTTAAAGATAATGATAAGAAATTTTAGATGATCTTTGCGAGATTTAGATTTTCCGAAGAGATCATCGACATAGTCTTCTATGATGGTGTGGATGAGGTCATGGCTCATTGGTAGGTTGTGCTAGCATTTTTCAGACCAAAAGGCATAAACCTATAGTAGAAGGTTCCCCATGGAGTATTGAAAGAATTTTTATGCTAATCTTTGGGAGAAATCAAGATCTAATTGTATCTTGAGAAACTATCCATGAGAGATAACATTTCATGGCTAGCTGTAAGATCAATAAATTGTCGATATTCAACAATGGGAAGATATCCTTTGGACAAGAAAGGTTGAGGTCAAAAAAATTGATATAAAGGTAAATTCTCTTGATAGATTTGGTAATGGGAACAATGTTATAAACCCATTATGGATAGGTAATGGGTTGAATGAAGTCAATGGATAGGAGATGTTAAAGTTCTCCTTTGACTAGAAGGGCTATACAAGGGTGCATTCTATGAAGTTTTTGTTGAATAGGCTTAGCATCAAGATGAGTGAAAATGTTATGGAGGGAAATAAAAGGGTAAATCATGAGCATATCTTGATAGGACCAAGCAAATTATATGCTTTGGTCATGAAAGAAAGAAATATAATCTTATTATTCTATGGCATTCAAAGATTAACCTATTTTGATAATATGGGGGTTATCCTAAGTACATAGATTGACATCAATAGTTATCAAGAGGAAGGGATTTATGGATAGAAGAATCCATTGTACTGAGATAGGTAAGTATGGAATCATCATCTTGATGTTAGATGGTGTTGATGGTAGGAGATTCATTTTCTACCATTTGAGGATGAATGAGAGGAAAATTTTTAGTTTGGCCATCCTTTTGATAGGTTAGAGGGCCCAAAGTAATAGTATTGACAAAAAAAATGTTAAGAGGAATGATGTCAAAATCCTCAGACTTCGAAGGAGGTTGGGTTGGTGAGGAGGGGATGTCTTCCTCGATGGTGTCAATTGGTTTTGAGGGATTGGTGGGTTCTTCAGGTGGTATAAACCCAAGGCTAAATGACTCCTAAGGTTTTTGGGATTTAAGCAAAGGTAACTTATGAGGTCCTTGTTCATATTAGCCAAGGCCAAATCCCCTCCAAGCATACTTGTGAAGGTATAATTTAGCAAATGATAGTTTTCCAAAGTAGTAAATGGTTAGATGGAAAAAGTAGTGGTGGGAGTAAGAAGTGGTCAATCAAGTCCCCTAATCTGATGGTTAGGGGGACCAAAAGGGATAATAGTTATGATGCTATGGTCATAATAATGGTTATGTTTGAGGTTCCCATATTCTTGAGGAGTAGGGAAAGCAGCCAAAGCTAGAAGGTGATAATACCCTAATGAGAGACATTGGAACATAGATTTTAAGGGCTTCTCTATGGGGATCTATGAATAAGGGATAGATGAGCTAGTTGACGCTTTATTGATGGTTTGCGATTGGGGTGTAACTACTAAAGGTGTGATGGATGGGGGTATAAGGAAATCATTGGGGTGATAGGTTATGTGGCATATTGAGAAAGGACTTGGGTCTACTTGGATGGTAATGACCTAGCCCTCGTGCTCAAATTTAATGCAATGGTGGAGGGTAGAGGGAACACATGCCATGTAATGAATCCAAAGCCATCCCAACAAGATGTTATATTTAAATTCACATTCTAAAACATAAAATTTTTTAAGGGCTATGTGAGGTCCTTTACGGATATGAAGGATAATTTTTCCAAAGCTAGTGGCCATGGTATCATTGAAGAAGTGAAGGATGACCGAGGATTTGGATATGACATTTTTTGGCAAGTTGAGTTGGTTATAAGCATGAGAGGAGATAATGTTAATGATAGATCCCCCATCAATCATGATGTATTTTATATGGGATTAATTGATGTAATCTCTAATAAAAAGTAGAGGATATGGGTCTTTAGGGTGGATGGAAGGTATTTTTGAATCCTTGAAGGTGACAAGGTTGGACGTTTGATGAAGGGTACCAACAAAGGAGACTAAATGTTGAAGTTCATCAGGTTAGATTTTGATGGATTATAGAGCCTCTATGAGCACTTGGTGAGGGGAGAGGTAGAAATCAATTCATATAAGCTCATTTTTATTGGGGTCAGATGAAGTTGTTTGAGAATAACTCTCTAGATAGATATTGCATGAGGGTTAGATTGAGAGGCACCTAAAATAGACACCTTGGTTTGTTTAAAGATGGAGATGGTTGGGTGTGGGTTGGTTGTGAGTTTGAAGAGGGGTAAGTCTAAGGGATAGACATCTTAGTCTTTCATTTATCCTTTTTCTATGATCTAGTGACCATGTTGATAGTATGGATGGAAGGAGAGGTTGAAGTAGTAAAGTGAACATTATTAGGTGAGATTGGAGGAGTGGGTAAATGTTGGGTAGGTATGGTTGATGGTTGGGTTGGTATGAGTGACATAGGAGGTTCCTCTATTAATACATCATCCTCATTGCAAATCTAGTAGATAAGAGTTTGGAGAGATTTGTAGTTCTCTATATCATGTCCTAGTGTTCTAAGGTATAAGCAAATCAAATCATCATTGAACCTTGATGGTTTAGGATATGAAGGGTTGAAGGTTTTATGGGTGGTAGGCTCAAAGAAGAGGTTTGCAATAACCTTTGCAAGATGGTTGAATAGGAATTGGCTAAAGATGGTAAATATTTAGCAGTTTTTGTTTTGGGTGTTGAGGCATAAAGCTATTTGGAAGTAAGTTTTGTGTTGGGTGCCTTAAGTAAGGTGGTATGTTTGGTTGATGGTTTCAGTTCAAGTGAGGAGGTTGATGAGCTAGACATGGAGGATTGAAAGATGGGTAGCTTAGGTATTATTGGTATGGTAAAGAGGTGTTTTAGAAAGAAAGTATGAAGGTGTAACCAATAAAGGTGGTACAATTTTGATAATGCTAATGGGTTTATTTCTCAAGGTAGAGGGATGAGGCCCCACAATGGAGGGCAAGGTTGAGAGAGGTAAAATTTGGGGTTTTGGGCTTTGGGTGGTTTTACCTCTTTGGTTTCTTTGGTTGTGATGATGAAAGGGGTTTTGTCTACTTGGGTCTTGATTCGAAAGGTTAAGCCTCTGATTGGAGGAGAAATAATAGTTTACAAAGAGGGAATAGATGGATTTATGGTAGGGGACATAGGTATGGTATCACCTAATGAAGGTATGGATATAATTACTTCATTTTTTTGATGTCTAAAGGAATAGAGGGAAGTTCTACCATTTAAATGGGTGGAGTGGAAGAAGAAATGGTTAGACCCAAGGTTGCCCCATTTGGTGTTTCCATAAAGGAGAGGTAGATTGGGCTAAGGTTTCATTAAGAGAATGGATAAGGTTAGTTTATTAGTCTATTTGGGTATTTAAAGGAATAAAAGGTGAGCCCACCACTTCCATTAATGGAATGGGGGAAGAGGTGGTTGAGGTAATGATTTCTTCAACAATGGGTTCATTAGTAACCACATTGATAGTGTGTTCCTCATGAGAGTGAGATTTTTTCGGTTTTTTGTCATCATAATGGGTAGAAGGAGCATGATTGGGAAAAACTTTATGAAAGGTGTCAAGGGATTGATTAGGAGGTGCATTGGGATTGTCTAATGTGAGCTCCCCCTTGTCAATGAGGGATTGGACAAGGTTATTGAAGGTATTGCACCTATTGATATCATGTCCTATTATATGATGGAAAGCACATGAATCATTCTCATTTTACCATCCTAGAATAGGGAAGAAACATCAAAGTGTTGGGGTGGTTTGATAGGTAGAAGTTGGATGATGTTGGATTTAAGAAGTTTGTCTAAAATTGATGCATATGATTCTCCTAAAGGAGTGTATTGGTTTGGGGTAACTCAATTTTGGTTTTAGTTTGGTGGATTGGTATTGGATAAGTTAGAAGAATTGGTTAAGTTGGGTTGGTTGTATTTGGATGGGGAGTAGTTTTAAGGACAATCAAGTTCGTGGTTGCCTTTGGTTTGGTGTTGGGATGGTTGGATTGGTTGTTTAGTGTTTCTATGCAAAATTGCTTTCTACATTCAAAGAAGAAATAAGAAACTGAAATAAAAGGTTAAGGCTAGAAGTACCTGATAAAGTTGAGCGCATCGAAATCAGACGTTGGAAGATTCTCCTCTTTGGCTGTGGAGGAATGACACCTGCGAAAAAGAGACTAAAACACGGAAAGATGTTAGTCAAAGATATGGTGGGTTATCAGGCGAATGCTCGATCCCAGAAGTACGAAAACTCCCTAGAAGGATATCAACCCACTGATAAAAAGCGTAATGTTGGACAAAAGTAGATAAAAAGATGAAATGACAGAAATAAATGACAGAAAATAAAATGCGTACCTGATATGCAGCACTATTCTGCACAGTCGCCGGCGTCGGTCTCTGTGGTGCCAGCGTCGGTCAAGGATAGTGCCGACGTCGGTTGAGGTGCCGTCGTCGGTCGGGGAAGTGACCAGCGTCGGTCGGGGCAGGTTCTGAACAGAGGTCTGAGAAAGTTGCAGAAGGTCTTGACAGGGTCGGGACAAGATTTTAGACAGAGTCGGGACGGGGTTTTTGGTCGAGTCTGGGGGTTTGAAGCTTCGGGATGGCAAAAATAGCGCACAAGGAATAATCAAGAAAGAAAAATGAAAGTAAACACAGAAAACACTTACTTGTGAGAAGCCGTGATGAAAGCCATAGTCAAAGTTCCCTGTGCAGTGCCGGAAGAACGAATGCTAGAGTTGATGGATGCTGGAGTTTGGACGCTGGAGTTCGAACGCTGGAGAGCCTGTAGATGTCAGAAAATGGGAGTCTGATTGACTGATCGGGGAGGGGAGATGAAGGCCTGGGGACGGTTTCGAGAGACGGTTCGATAACCATTTCGGGAAACTGATCGGGAACTGAATGGTAACGGATAACGGATAACGGGATGGTGACCGACGTCGGCAAGATTGTTGACGTCGGCCGATAAGTGACTAACGTCGGCAACATCAGCCGGGTAAAGACCGTCGTCGGCAGATGCACAATGAGGACAGAGTCTAGCTTTTAGTTCTCTGCTCATTGTTACATGCTGCCAGGGTCAAGGTTGGTAGAACAAGTGATCGTCAAGGGTTAAATAGGCGAAGAAGAATAAGACGGGGAGTGACCAGGGGAGTCGACACGATTTCGGTGTCTACATTTAGTTTGGAAGAAGAGGCTTCAATAGGTTTTTAAGTTGAGTTTTTTTCTTGAATTTTAACCTCCCTTCATCAATGGATCTATTCTATATCTTATGTGCCATGGTAAAGGCTTCATCAAAGGTCTAGAAGCTTTGGACATGCAACATGGAGGAGATATGCTTGGCATATGCCCAAGCAAAGAGCTCTATGAGTTCAAGTTGAGGTGAGGAAAAATAAAGTTTATTAATTAGGATCCTCTGATGAGCCACAAAATTGGATGGAGTAGAGGTCAATGACAAAATTTTTATTTGAGATGTTAATCAAAAAGTGATCTTAGAAAGTTTGGGCCAATTGGGTGAAGGAGAAGATGGAATGCTTTGGGATGACACTATACCAATCCAATGCTAGTCTATATAATGACATAGGAAATGTGTAGAGGAGAAGAGTATCATCATGGGAAATCAAGTAGCATGAATGCCTAAATGCTTTTAGATATTGTTGAGGGTCCTCCTTGCTTTAAAATTTGGAAAATTTTGGTAATTCCCATTGAGGTTTATATGGTTGAAGAGGAAATGATGGATGGATGAGTTCATTATAGATTTAGTCATAAGAGATAAGGTTATGTGACTAGATATGGATGACTCAAGGCTGGTCATTGTATCCATTAGCATCATGACCAAGTCTATTTGGGGTTATTGGGGTGCATATTTGTATTGTGTGCTTTGTTGGGGTTGGGTAATGTGTGAATAACTAGTGGATGACTGAGATAGTGCCATATATTGGTATGTGGTCATATAAGATTGGATGGAGGATGCCCCATATGGCTTAAGGGGCACATAAGATTGGGTTGTGAGTGCAGTCATGTATCCTTTGGAATTAGGAATGTATTGATGAGATGTCATGGGTATGTGTTGAAGGGTTGACGTTGGTTGGTTTATATATGGTTTTCAAGTGATGATTTGGTTAGTTAGTTGAAGGTGAGTGGTGACCATGTTACCAATAGGTGTTAAGGTCGAAGGTATGAAAAGCACCAAATTTTGGAGCAAGGTGGAGATGAGTGGGTTGGTGATGGTGAGAGGGGAATTAGTAATATGGGTAGAAGGTACTCCCATGGTGGATGAAGGTTGGGTAACAAGTGGTGAAGTTGTTCCTATAGTAGATGGGATATGGGTTGATGAAGGTAGTGTTTAGTTGTTGTTTGGGGGTATTGGTTCATTGGTTGGATTTTTTGATGATGCAGATGGTGTTTGATTGTGGGTTGGGTTGGATGAAGAGGATGCTTGGGTGACAAGAGGTTGGGTGGAGGTAGAGCCAAAAATAAGATGATAGAGCATGCCCAAAGGTGGGTCGCTTAGAGTAACTAAAACATTAGAGGTATGTTGGTTTAATAGCTGAAGGTAATGTTGAAGGGCAATGGGGTTGTCATCAAGAAAAGTGTAAAATTTTGCATCACCTTAGGAAAATACCCCAGGTATGGTAAAAGTATTAGAAGTATGAGGTGAACCTTAAACATCTAATGTGTACTCCATGGAGGAAGAAGAGGAAGAAAGTGTTTCCTGATTGGTTTGGTTTCTCAAATGTTGTCTAGTGAAGAACATGTGAGAAATAAACAAAGGATTGGTATGATCTCACACCTAAAACAAAAAGTAATAAAAAAATATTTAAGGTAAGTAATGCATTCACTAAGAGTGTGTTAAGTCATAATATTATTTTTATATCACTTTTGGTTTATGCCTTATAAAGTGTGAAGAGGAAATTGGCTTGTAGAACAGGGCCTAGAAAGAAGTCTATGTTTGGTATTGGGTTGTGTTTAGGTGCTCAAGAGAGAATCTATATTGGATTGGGTACATGGCTTGGTACTTAGGGATTTATACCCTCACTTTAAGATCCTATAGATAGTACATGTAATTATCCAATATACCAATTACTAGAGTTTATACTCAACCAAAGAGTTGATCTGGTTATCCCCTTGGTGATTAAATCCAAGAAAGATTATCAAGAAAGGGGTAAGGTGATTTTCTAGGTGATGAAATCCTAGTTGGGGATTATATCAAGTGTGTTTTGAATTTTGATTATGAGTGTGGTTTGGTTTGTGTAACATAATTGATGCTATGATTAATCTTCTTTGATTAATTAATCTAGGTGAACTAAAACAAGCAATGTATGCAAGTTAATTTTAAACCCAAAGTGAAAATTTGAGATTTATTTTAATGAAAACAAAAAGATATAAATGTAACCTAAGTTAAAGATGAGAATGCAAGTCCTAATCCTAGGATTATTTCCTTTTTTTTAATTTTATCTTTTAGAAATGTAAAGAAAATAAAGTTTAACCTTTTCTAGAAAAATGCAACTAAAACTTGTGTTTTGTAAAGAAAGAAAGCTTAATTTTTCAATAATGTAACTAAATGAATTTCAATAATGTAATTATAAATGTACTAAAAAAAATATGAACCTAAGAAAACTCTAGGGTCCCACTGGGCATGCCAAAATATTTTACTTTATTTTTTCACTTTTTGTTAATTTGAAAAAGAAAGAGATAAAATTGAAAAGAAGGGTAGTGATTATGAGAACCTATTTGTTCATGCACTTGTTGAAGTCTAGATGTTGTGAAGAACCCCTGTTTGGCTTGGGAGGATGACCTAAAAATAAGGAAGCACTAAAAAATCTTATTTTTTAGACAAGTACTTAGGTGGATTGCCTAACATTACCTAGATCATGGAAGCATGAATTTCTTAGGAGGCTATCAATCTACCTATTTTAAACACTTAAGTTGGGAAATAAATGATAATAAAATTGAATTAAATAATAGAAAAAACTAAAATTAAATACAATAAAGATAAATGATTTACTAAAAAGATGACTAAAATAAAGCAATAGTTTGATTACTACTAACACTGAAAAATAGCCAAATAAAAGGTTGTGGTTTTGGTTTAGCAATGTGACAACTGATTGAGAAAAGGTGGTTTATTTGGTTGGTTGGTAAATGGTTGAGATGGTAAAAAGTAAAAGGGTGAATGGTTGAGAAGGTAAGTAATTAAGATGGTAAGAAAATAAGGGGATAAAGAAGGTGAAGATGGCAAAGGTGTAAGTGGTCAAAAGGGTGAAGATGGCAGAGGGGTGAAAGAGTAAATGATGTAAGGATGGAAAAGGGGAAAAAGGAGTAAGTCAGGATAAATAAACTAAAAGGCCAAGGGGATAATAAATTTAAATGAAATAAATTAACAAGGTTAGCTTTGAGATGGTTGATGATGATGGTGTTGTTGATGATGGAATCCTACAGTAATTCCAGTAGAGCCTCAATGCTTTGAACTCTTTTTCTCCAAGGTGTGGATGAACTCCTTCACAAGTGGATGAACTAAAAGATGAATTCTTCCATCAAAAACTAGTTTCACCCATGGGTGAAGGGGAAGGGTCATATTTATATCATTTGATGTCAAGAAACATGCCAAAAAAGGGAATAGTGAAATATGGTGCCATTTTTTAAGTGGGATCATAAATGAGTCATGGAATAAGTTTGGTGGTATTCCCACTTGGTTAATGGGTCTTCCATTTGGGTTGGTGTGTCTCCCACCTTGTATATATGGTCAAAACTATTGGAGATAATGCCCATGGACCCAAATGAGTCCAGGACACTTTCCACCTTGTTTACTTGTCTTACCCCAAACACTAAAGAAGGTACCCTACAAAATGTGTCACCATTTTCCATATGGGTGCATGAGTGAGTCATTGAATAAGGGTGGTGGGATTATTACTTAGCTAATGGGTTTCTCACTTTGTTATTTTGTCTCCCACCTTGCTAAAGAGTCCAAAATGGGTGGAGATAATGCCCTTTTGTCCTTTTTCAAACACTTATGAAGTGCGAAATCCATTTTAAGACCACCTTGATGGGTGAATATAATTTTTAATGCATGATGATGGCCTCATGAGGAGAAATTCACCATAATTTGGAGGGGGGCCCTTGTGATTCTTAAATGAGGTCATTAAGCACCTTAGATGAGGGTCCCAACTGGGATATCATGTCCCACTTCAATCCACCTCACTTTCAAGCCATGTCACTTGCCATATCACTTACCATATCATCATTGAGTCACCTTAACATGTCACATGCCATGCCACCATGAATAGTGATAGTGGGTCCTACAGTGAATAGTGACTTGGAATAGTGATTTCAAATAGTACTTTTGAATAGTGACTTGGTTATGTTAAGAGGGGTTAGGTTAAGGGTCAAGAAAGGTTAAGTGGGGCCTAGGGTGGGCCTAAGGCATTCAAATATATAGAATTAAAAGTGTGTAATTTTTTAGTATCTACACCAATACTAAGCATTTAACACAATATTATTATAGCAACATCCATACTAGATGAAGAATCAGAATTAGAGTCAAGTTCTATTCTTGGACCAAAATCAAATTTTACATCAAAAACATAATCAACATCAGTCTTGAGATTGGATTTATAGTCTATTAAGTTAGAATCAAAATATGTTTGTGGTTATTAAAATATTAGTTATGTATTCCTTGTAGATCAATTTGAATACGTTTATTATCCTTGCATAGTTTTTGAGGATGAGTAATCCAACTTCAACAAAATTTCTCCTAGTATCTTATATAAGGATTTTTTAGCCTCTTCCCATTCTATTATCATTCCACACGCTATTATCACAAACTAACCTAGCCATGTTATCTATATTCCATCTCCCACAAGTGTTGATTGGGATTGATACATTTATACATTATTGAACTGCATCCATGGTGACATATTATTTGAATAAAAATAAGGAGGCCAATACGACATTCATGTATAATAACACTCTCTTAGTGAAACCTTTTTGGTGGCGCAAGGAGATAATCAAAGCAAAAAATTAGCATCTTCTATTAAAACCTTTTTGGAGGTGCTAGAAAATAATCAAAATCAAAAGTCAATATTCCTTAGTGAAACATTCTTGGATGAACAATGGGATAACCAAGATAACTTCATTGATAAAAACCTCATCAAGGATCCAATAGATGAGAACAAAATTTATTCACTGCTTGATGAAGACATTATCAAAAATGAAATCAAAATAGCTTCCAATCTACATCCTAATCAGATGGTAGCTACTCTCAACCCAAAATAATAGAAGAATTTGGTGGTCGTATCAAGAGAATATTTATAAGTTTTTAGTCCTACCACATCTAATGTTATGTCGAATATGGAATCAACAACATTGTGTGTGACTATAAATCCCAATCTTTATTTGTTTCCCCACCATCATTCATTCCATTATCATCCACCATTCTATTTCCAAATCAAACCTATCAGTCAATGTTTATCCTTGTTCACCATCCATGGCTGTACTTTCCTTTGACGAGGCTACAAAGATACTTTATCTCAGTGTTTGAAGGAAACATAATCAATGACCAACAAAGATCAAAACAACATGATTAGCATCTAATTTTATAGCTAGTTCTTGATAGAGTTACTATTCAAATGAGGTGTGGGATAAAAATTAACATGATTAAGTATTCTACTTATATCTTTTATTGATCAAGATGTGCATCTCCTCATCAACAAGAACAATAGAACCCAAAACCATAACCAGGCCAAACACATCCAACCCAACAACCAATCATCAGACAAACAAAAACATGTACTATACCATTTCATTTACCATTCCTTTTTCCATTATCACATACCCAACCACTCACTTTACCACAAGGGGGAAACCCTCTTAACAATTTTCTTTATCATCCTATCCTTCTACCATCCTATCATTTTACCAGCCTATCATTATCCTATCACTAAGACATTCTACCATCTCGTTCTATCAACCTATGCATGTTTTGATCTAGCTTATCCTAGCCCATTTGACCTTGGTTCATCCATTCATTTCACATTCATCACAAAGAATCATATTAGTTTCAGTAATTTTTTCAAGAATTCCAGATAGAGGCAGTATTTTAGAGTAGTAAGACATAAGTTTTGGCAATTACATCCTTCATTTATTATTCCCTTATTATCATGTTTTTTAATGTGATCCTTATTAAATTTGCCTATAGGGGCAAATCAATGTTCACCAGTCTTACTACTAGTTATAACTGCCTATGGGAAAATTAGTATCATTGATCTGATCAGTTGTATCTTAATTATAATTTCCTATGGGAAAACTAGGGGAAACATTTGTTTTTTGTGCCTTGACATACCATATACCAATTCCTATGTTGTATTGTGCCATCATACCAACTGTGCCTATTTTATTTGAATTAACTACCACACTAGTCATATTCCTCCACTATAAGGTGGAACTACTATGAACTAAGGCCATTTTTGGACTATGTGGGTCATGTTTGATTCACATTAAGGTTAGCTCAGTCCCCCTTTCCATCACTCTCTCACCATTTTATGTGTAACCTAAGCCATGATCTCACCATTTTATGAGCATCATTTCAAGTTTTCCGTGCTCTCACCATTTTATTAGCTTGGACCATTTAGTATATCATCATTCTTGATTAATTTGGGATACCCCAAAATTCAAAAAACATTTGAAAATCATGTAGAAAAACCAAAAACATTGACCACTTAATTGCCTTAAGGATTCTAGGAATCCTTACTAAGTTACAATAACTTGTCACTTAGTTTCCCCATCCTTTTTATCCCATGCACTTGCCATTTTTTAAGACAATTCCTATTTTTCTATCACATCCATCATGTTTGTTTTTCATCAGTTATCATTTTTTTCATATTTCTTGGGAGAACTACATTCAGCCTAAAGTTTTTGTTAGATATATCATCCACGAAACTATGTAGGTGTTGTAAATATGATTGTCATTTGATGTCAAAATAGAGATTTTTGGAATTACGGATGTCATAGATGTTAGAGGATTAGACAAGTTTGATCGATAGAAAAGCATGTTTTACAATTGCATAGTATAAGTTGTAATATTATCATATAATGTTGTCATGTGTTTATAGATACCATTTCTAGAAACTTGTATATAAATTGATAGAAGATCCATTATGGGTTTTTCAATTTCATCTCATATATATGGTCCACAAGTTTAGATGAAGAGAAATGAGCTCAATAATGATTTATTTTATCTCTTGACCATTACTAGGGTTTCTCAGTAAAAGCCTAAGGTTTTTAGTCATGGCATTCATAGGCAATTTCTATTTTTATGTTAACTTGATATAGGTGGGAACTGATCTCTTAAGTTATAACTTACTCCTTTCTTGTAATTGTGAAATTGGCCCCTTCAACCTAGTAATTACTAGCTTAGAATACTGATCAAAGACTTCAATATTTCATAAGTCCTTGACTTAAGACTTATTCAAGATTGATCAATGGCTAGCACTAAATCATACAATGAAGATACAATGATGCACAACAATGTCAATATGTCAAAGGTACTTGAGAGTGAACATGTTAGTGCCAAGTGTTATAAGCATATGGATTGATAATGTGTAGAAGGAATGCATGAGTGCCAAGGGTCACAAGCATGGGGATTGATAGGACAGTGTTTAGAAGGCACATGATAGTGCCAAGTATCACAAGCATGTGGATTGACAATGTGAAAAAGGCAAATGAGATTGCCAAGTGTCATAATCACAAGTAATGAAAATAATGTGCAGAAGACATGCAAGGGTACTAAGTGTTTAACTCATGGGAGCTTGTTAGATAGAGAACCAATTAACATATTAGTTTTTTAGATAATCTAATGGTAAGTGCATGATTTTTTTGAAATATAAATAAAGTTTAAGGATTTAAATAGGTCAAGGTGTCTAATGTTTAATGATAGACACATGTAAAACTATGCTTTTTATGAATATCTAATAACATGCGAGAGCTCAGATCAAAAGATCAATGAATACACTTTAAATATTGAAAATTGAAAATTTAAAAGCTCACAAAGATCTAATGGAGTTCATGAGTCTATCATATTTTGATCTAATGTTGCATTTTAAATTTGGGACATTTGAATGAGGATCATTATATCATGGCAAAAATCTTTAGATCAATGGTCATTATTTAAAGATAAATTCATCTCAATGGTTAAGTGATGAAACATATAGGAAAGATGCATTATATGACATAAAGAATGATATAGATCACTGTGATCGATCTACATTATGTAATATGGCATGTGCATAAAAAATAGAGCCTTACATATGCTAAATATATAGAATGATGGTAGTGGTGCATGAATTAAAGAAGTGGGAAACTTGTAGGAGTGTGATGTGTTATGACTAATTATGAACATAGAAAATGTGTGAGAGCTAGATTAATGCATATATATATCATCTAATAAATACACTAAGTGTATAAAAAGGTGGATAGAAAGTTGAATTGAGAGGGAGAGAGAAAGAGAGGAAGAGAGATATAGAGAAGAGTATGAGAACTTGTAGAACATATCTATAACAAATAAATGGATTCATTTATGAATCAAATTTTTAATCTAGAGTTGTAACTCCATAATAGATCTGATAGGTAGGTGCCATCAAAAAATTTAATTTGGTACTCAGTTAGGGAGTATTTGCTTTTTTAGAGTAGGTGATCTTAAATTAGGGGATTGGTGTATCCTTAAGGTTAGTTCCCTTAAACATTATAACCAATGAGGTTCTTGATTGTGAGGCTAGACTATAATAGTAGATTGTAGCAGCTATTCTCATGGTGGTTTTTCTCGTATTGGGTTTTCCATGTACATCTAGTGTTATGCATATGTGTGTGTATGATATTTGCATATGATTTTTAAATTGAATTAAAAAAGATTAAAGGACTAATATTAATAAGCCTATTGATTCACCCCCCTCTCAGTAGATAGTTGTGTTCTAATGGTAGACAACATCCACTTGCCTAATGCATATGGAGATAGCTCGGCCTCCCCTTTCCTTTTCTTCTATTCCCCTATCTTGTTTGTTTGTTATCTCATATTTTCTAGGGTTAATTTGCACCTTTGTTTTTTTTTCTTGTTTATTTGTGTGCTTATTTATTTACTTTAAATTATTATTGCCTTGATTCAATCTACATGCATTCATTAGGTGATTCCTTATGCATTTGTTCTTGAATCCATCCATATTCATACATCAACATTATCATCATGATTTTTATCATTGGTACATTGTTTTCCCTTGAGAATTAGATAATGGGAGTAAGTCCTTATGCATATTTCATCAAAGTCATCATGATGTTCTATCATGATGCCTACCATCATGTGCTACAATAAAAATCAGCTTCAATAGGTCTACATAACAATGGTAGTATCAACATCTTCTCAGTACTTATATCAACAACAATCTCGATCCAATCTCAATCATATCCCAAATAAAGTAATTAAACAATGAAATAATTTTGACCTTTGTTATTTTGGATGAGAATATCCCTATTAACAGCTTGTCTGAATTCATCTTTATCTTTTGTATCAAGTTGTCATCATCATATTTTAAATCATCAGCTATTAATCATGTTTTTCCTAATGAAGGTCCAACAATTATAACTACCTATGGGAAAATCATTGCACACCATCCCACCTACATTATCAATTATTATAATCACCTTTATGCAAATAATTATGTTATCACTAATTCTAATCATTTAACTTCTGTTCACCTAGTCATGTTTTTATCTTATTTGTCTATCCTAACAAGGACAACTCCATAGTCTCAATGATTATAACTACCTTTAGACAAACCAATTTACACCATCCCACTTGAATTCTTTGTGATTTTGATCAACTTTGGGAAAATCATTATGTTATCACCCCATCAGTTTCATTTGTTTGGTCCCCTCATTTCCTTATTTCAAGGGACCATTTATCGACCCTTTTGCCAATCGCTCCCTTGAGGGGGTACCCTATAGTTCATCCATTTCCATTGAAATCATAATCATAATAGAACATTTTTATTATTTTTGTAGATGTTATAATGATTACAACTTACAATGCCTTCCCAAATAGGGGAAAACTGTAGACATCCAAAATTGGCCACCAATGGCTTCATACGTGACTTTAGAGAAAATTTGGCTTCCTAACCATGCAAATAAATCAATTTGGCCCATAAATCAATTAAATCATATAAATACATACATTGAATTAATTAAATACTTAGAAAATGTGAAAAATCATAACAAAGATCAATTAAAAATCAAATCATAATTAAATACTAATTGAATTAATACATGAGCAAATAAATCAATTATTAAAAAGAAAAATTCAAATATCAATAAATATCCTAAAAAACATCTTAAAAGCTAATCACTATCTTTTTGTGAGTTTTACAACTGCAAAATATCTCAAAATATCCATTCATTCTTATGATGAGATTTTGGACACCTCTTAACCCTACTGGAGTTAAATAAGCAAACCAATGGTAAGATTTAACTCAATCCAAGTCATTTTAAAGACTATAAAAGCAAGCCTAGAGCTCTTTATTTTTTATGAGAGCTTGGATAGAGTAAAGTTATTATGAAAAAGTTTGAGCATAAATGCAAACATAGTGTTATAATTATAAAATCAAGCCAAGCCATCAATCCAACCATGGTGCCAATAGGAGATGGCGATAGCCAAGCCCCATTGATGAAGATTTTTTGAGCATAATCTAAGCAAGCCAATGAAGAGATCTCTTGGAGAAATCAAGGAAGGTAAGGAAATTTATCATTTATTTGTATTTTAGTTTTGTTTTCAATTGGTTTGTTCACTAAGCTCCCCCCATGATCTAGGCCTAGAGATTTTAGCTTACTAATATGTTGATTTCATTATTTTTAGAGATAACTCTATACTAACCTCCTCTCTTGAGTCAAATTATTTGATCACAAATGGAATGATTTTGCCTAGAGGATTTGTGAGAATGAAACTCACCCTCGATCCTTTAAGGAATTTAACACCATCAAAGTGAAGGGTCCTTGTATCCTCATGTAAGGTAACATTAGTTTTAGGAATCTCTTCGATAAAAACTTTTAGTTTAGTAGTATCAGGGGGAATAGTAAATTAATCAAGATTACTAGCTTCAAGATCAGTGTTAGAGTTGTGAAATTAATATTTGAGAGAAATAGCTTGATTGAGACCTTTAATATAGATAATATTATCATCAGGAAGACTATCTTGAAGGTGATTGGTAGCTAGCACAAGAGCTATGATAAGTTGATCAGCTATGACCTATCCTTTGACAAATTTTTGAGTTACAATGTGGAGATAAAATTACATGAGGAGGACCATCCACTTGCTAATTCAATCTATAGGAAGAAAGGATTTGGAGAAGAAGTGATGAAGGGGTTAGAATGAATGATGACATAAATGGTTTAGTATAGCATGTAATGTTCAATGTTTTTAGCTGCAAAATAGATGGCAAGGTAATCATGTTTGACTTTGGTATATCATTTCTCATAATGAATGATGCATCAGGTAATGTATTTAATAACATACTCTCTTTCAATATGATCTTGTTGGGTAAGAATTACCCTAACTGATATAGGTGTGGAATAAGTATATAGGATCAAGGGTCAATCATTAGAAGGAGGATGAAGTGTAGGTGGGTGAAGCAATGATTCTTTCATGTTATAAAAGTATTTTTGACAAGGGTCTATCCATTATAAAACATTACCTTTCTTAAGAAGAGAATTGATGGAGTAGATGTGATAAGCCATTTTGGGGATGAATCATCTAATTTCCCTAAGTTTGCCTAAGTATGAATGTATGGAATGGAATAAGGAATGGGCATATTGATGATAACACTTATCTTATCTAGGTCAACATCGATACCATGGAGAGAGACTAGGAATCCTAAATTTTTTTTAGATGTGACACCAAAGATACATTTGTAAGGATTTAGTCTAACTTGATATTTAAGAAGATGGTAAAAAATGATGGCAAGATTAGAGATATGAGTCTTGGAAATTTTGGATTTAGTAATGAGGTCATATACATAGGTTTTAATAATTTTATGGATAAGACCATGAAATATGTGATTCATTACTTTTTGGTAAGTGGATCTAGAATTTTTGAGGCTAAAGGGAATTTAAACATAGAAATAGGTGCCCCATTCCATTGTGAAAATTGTCTTATGTTGGTCCTTGGGGGTAATGTGAATTTGATTGTAACCTGAGAAGCCATCCATAAGAGATAACATTTTATAACTAGCTATGGAATCAATAATGGCATGTATCAAAGGTAAAGGGAAGTTATCCTTAGGACAAGCAAAATTATGATTGTGGACATCAATATAGATGTGAATAACCATAGTGACCTTTTTCTAAATGGGAACTATGTTAGAGACCCATTCAAAATAATCCACTAGTTTGAGAAATTTAGCATCGAGTAATTTGATGATCTCCTTGTGATATAAGGTAAAAAAATTGAGTATAAATTTTCTTTGTTTTTGATGTATAGGCTTGGCATCAGGATAAGTAATGATGTTATGCCCCACAATACTAGGGTCAATACTAGGCATGTCCTTATAGGACCAAGCAAAGATCTCATGATATTTATTAAATAATAATCTAAATTTATCATACTCAGTAGGTGAAAGTTCATGATAAACTATAACTGGTTGAGGACATGATGGAATGCCATATTAAATGTGAGTTGTTTATTTGATAAGCATAGAATTTCCATGTTAGAAATGGTATGGTGCATTAGGTAAAGTATAAATTGCATTAGTTTTGGGATCAATGCTAACAATAAAGTTATTGAAACAAGGGGATTTAGTTTTAAAATTCCCAAGTTTATGATGTTACTAAGAAAGTTGAGGTTCTTGGGTATGAAGTATTTTAATAATATATTTATCACTAGGTAATGTGTGAAGGGGAAAATAATACTCAATATCTAATTTGAGATCTAGAATTTGATTACCATG
This sequence comes from Torreya grandis, assembly GCA_037957365.1. Taxonomy (NCBI): domain Eukaryota; kingdom Viridiplantae; phylum Streptophyta; class Pinopsida; order Cupressales; family Taxaceae; genus Torreya; species Torreya grandis. Next base: position 1,270,591 of record JARHVA010000023.1, on the reverse strand, counting down.
GAAATCATACTCAAAATATATCTGATGAACATCAGTGGCCTTGGCATCTAGTGTAATCTCGAGATGAATAGAAGTATATGGATAAGAAGGGATTTGTGTGTCATTGGTTTCATTTATGGTGGAAGGATCAAATGCAATGATAGGATTTATAGGTTATAAAGAAGCTGCAATAATTTTTGGAGGTTTAGAAGGTATAATTTTTTCTACCACCCAAGGAGTATCAAGAAGTGGAGAATTGGTAGGAAGCACATGACCTTTGAGATCTAATTTATGATCTATAAAAATGGTATGAACATCTTGATTAAAAACATGAATTTGAAATAAGGGTTTTTAATAATGTTGAACGTTCAAGTTTTGAGATTAAGCTTAGGCCATAATATAATTATCATCACACATGGGATAAATTGTACATGCTTGAGATTTAGGAGTTTTAGAAGGTGAAATACCAATATTACTAAATATACGTGGATACATGATGAGAGGATCTTGAAATAATTTAGCCACTACAAAGTCATTAAAAGTGAAGGCATATTTATGTAAAAAAGGCTCCTAAGCATTGTATGGAGGGGGGAAATTAGTGATCTCATCAATGAAAGGAATAGTACGGTCCTAAGGTAATAAAGGAGGAAGCCACACCAAAATATAGGGAGGTAGCTTCATAATATTACAAGAATGTTATGAATCATTAGGTTCATCATCATTTGAGTCAATAAGAGTGAATTTTAAATCAAGATTGATGTTGATGAACTCAGGTAAAGTAGCACTATTGATGTTAAGAATTGTAAGAATACAATACTGAGATTTGGGATTAGGAAGTTGAATACTCCAAGGGTTGGGATCAACCTCATGCTTATATAATTTTTTTTATGTAAGAATTTAATACATTGGCTACAGAAAGAATCAATGGCCCACATTATATGAGTCCATGGATGAACAAGGAGTATATTATAAGATAAGGGTAAATAAAGGACCATAAGCTTAGTTTGAATGGTCTTAGGTATGATGTTTAGTGAAATCCAATTGCATCAAAGTGGCTTTTGATTAGTCTTATCAAAACCATGATAGGTAAGATGGGGTTTCTTGAGATTATCCTTGTTATAACCAAATTATTGGATAAGTCACAAAGATGTCACATTAATACCAGAGCCTTCATCAACTAGAACTTTATGGATAAGGGTAGTAGTAATGTCTATTTTAATAAAAAGTGGTAGATCATTAGCATGAAAGAGAATTTCATCATTGATAATGTCCTCTTCAAGAAATTCAATAGAAGTCTTGGAGGAAGGACATATAGTTTTGATGGTATGTACATTAGTAGGTTGAGTTTCAATTGAAGGTGGTTCTTCATCTATAGAGGATGGATCTTAAATTTGTTTTAATTTTTGCATAAGGAACTTGCAATGATAAGGGGAAGTATGAGCCAACTCTATAAGTGGAATATTTCAAGGTATAGAGTTAAGTTATTCAAGAAAGTTTCAATGAGATTTAGAAGAAGACATAGCATGATGTTTAGGAGGTAAGGTAGATTTTGAAGCAATAGAAGTGGTTGGGGGTTTGAAAGGAGGAAGTTATTCTTCAGGAGCTTCTAAAGTGAGATTAGTGGTGGTGGTATCTTTGAGAAGTTTTTCTTCTAAAGATGGCTTCTTAGGTTTGGTAATAGGATATTTTTAGGCTGGCTTATAATGACAATTAACCTTAGCAGTGTTAACATATTGAGAATTATTATAATATTGGTCATAATCGACATCAATGGGATAAACATCCTTGGTATTTTGTTGATGATTATTTATAGAAAACTATTTTTGGGTATTTGAGGTAGAAGATTTGAAAACTTGTAATTTTTGAGAATTAGTGGTGTACTCTTGATGATGAAGGTTGATCATGGTTTCATGAATAAATTAATCACCAAGTGTTGTATAAAATTATGCCTTTATGGTCATGAGCCTAGTCACACACCTACCTAGATTTTTAGGTCAGATTTAAGGCTTTTATAGTGGGGAAAAACCCATGATGATTTCTATGGCATTCAATATTTAACACTTAAATGTACTAACATCAATATACATAAGGCATAAGCCTTATATTCTCACCCAAAGAACAATACAAAAGGGACTAGGGTCTATGTTAGGATAGTTTTTCCATGGCACACTCTATTCTTCAAGGGCTTGGGTTAGCTCAATGATGATTTGAAATTCATAGGCACAAGACTTAGGTTTCATAGGTCGAACAATATCCAAACACTTAAGGGTCAACTGTGAGTTGGGTCAAGGGACCTACGCATGGTCTTACACTTAGGCATCGGTTTCATTTAGGGTGTAGGGTCTTAAACATAATTAATTAATTTAATATCATGGGTATAAGGTTCATTTCTAGTTGTGGGTCCACCATGAGCAAGTCAAGTTAGAATCTTATGATAACTTGTCCATCCGTTTGATAAAGTAAATCTTGCAATTAATAACATACTAAGACTTAACCATTTATTTCATTAGATATTTTTAGAAATCATTATTCATAATACATTTAAACAATACATACATAGTTTATATAAACTAAGCATAAGCCTGACTTAAGCTATTATAGGTCCAAAATCTCACAGGTGAGCTTGGGTGCTACAAAGGGGAGATTTACAAGCATCCTGAACTACTTCTATATTCTAATAGAAGCTATCTATCATTAATTATATAGAGCTTCACTACTCTAGTTTAACTCTCCCTTAAATAAAACTCAACTTCCTTTTATATTATTCAAAGCATCCTAGGTTCATGGGGAATATAGAAAACTGACTACTAAGTTGGTGTTAGAGGTACACATCCTACCACCTCCACTATGATTTATCTTTAATGTGCAATCATGGTCCCAAGCACCCACTTCCTAATTCTACATGATTCAAAAGTATCCACTCATCTTTAATGTCTAATTTATATCCCATGTACCTATTTCCTAATGCTACTTGGAGTTGTTTACCACCAACTAGCTGGCACTACTAGAAGACAAAACAACAACCACTCACCATGATTTCCTCACACCTAGGTGTTTGTCGAGTTAGCATGGATCCATTACTTAACATAAAGTGGGTTCCAACATTACCACATATAAAAATGTTAGTCTACCCTTAGGAAATCCTTCTAGTGCCTTAGCTATGTAAAATTTGGGAACGTTATGCTATAGTTTAGCCTTGAGGTCATCAAAGCCTTAGATTGTGAGCTTGATTTCTTCAATGGGATTATAAATCTCCATAGAGGTAGCCTAAAACATGATCACATAAGTGTTATATAGTTAATTATGAAAGGATTATAGCCTCTCCTTAGCCTTCAGTCCCTACCATATAGGATGGTTCCTTACTCACTCATCTTTATTTAGAATGTGCAAAAAAGTTCCTCTAGGCCTTGCTCTTGGGTCTTCAGCTAGGAACTCAATGTGTTGACCTGTGCCATTATTTGTATACACTTGAACCTAATGATAGTTAAGGATTGATTCATAAATACATCCTTCTCCCCATTCACTTTTTTGAGGCATGCATTATTGACTTATAATTAGGTGGCAAAGTTACCAAAGATGACATTGGCATCATCTACATGCTCCTCCAACCTTGAAAAGAGGTCTTCAACCTCATAGAGTTTTTTGTTGAGATATTTATTTAGGGATTCAAAAGGGTCTTATTATTTTTCCTATGTATGCTTCATCTGAGGGATCATATATTATACTAGTGTGCACACCTTATCTAATTTAGAAAGATTGGAAGTGTCAATACCATCCAAAAGGGATGGATCTACCTCTTTCACTTGCTTACTTAACTACTAGAGTTCAAGATTTATTTCTCAAAGTTATTATTCTACCTTAAGTGTTATATATTTCCATTTTTTGGCATGAAAATCATTAGTGATGTTCTTATGCACCACCTCAAAATCCATCTTAAGGAATATGTTAGCCAACCTTACTGTGTTCATGTCCTGAGGGTTGACTAGTTGGTGGTCGTGCCCCTGTTATACTTTATTAGTGCTCTATATTGCTTTTGTTGGGACCTCAAAATAAGGCTCATCTATGTAGTAGTAAAATTAAAAGGACACTTGATGGCATGTTAATGTTGTTTCAGTTTTAGAGGGCATGTATTCAAACATGTAGAAATCCTCATCTACTAGATACCCCTTTTATACCTTTTCTCAGTATCTTGGCTCAAATTCTTCTTTCTCAATGGCTAAATCCATTTACTTTTTCACCTCTTCACTTGCACTACTACCCTCTTTGGTACCTTATTCTTCTTCTTCTTTTAGGGGTTCTTCTTTAGACTTTATCCTTCATCTGATTCTTCTTCTTATAGCTCCTAAGTGTGAACCTTTGTAGGTTCCTTGTTGGTGCTAACCTATTATTTCCCTTCCTCCTCTATTTGTTATTTTGAGGCACCAAAATCACCTTATTTATCTCTAGGCACCCATTTAGTACTAGGTCATGATTGTTATGTAGCTTCCTCTACTGGGTTAGTGTGAGTGCTAGGCACCTCTACTATTTTGGTTTTAATGGGTTTTATGCCTATGGCAACCTTATTCTCTTCTTTTTGATTTTTGGCCTTCTTTATTTTCACCTTCCTCTTCTTAATGATCATGATAGTTCTCTCCTCTTTAGCCCTTATCTCCTTGGCCTCCACTTTATCAAATTTTTCTTGGGTCATTCCCTTGGCCTTCATGGACTCTCTCTTGTGATGCAACTCTAGCATCATTTCAATGTGATCCTGATCTAGTCCCATCTTATCCCATTTGTGCCTCAACTCCTCTTCATCCTATAAAGGTTGTGTTGTAGGATCCTTAGGTGGTGTACTCAATGGTCCTATTTCTCCTTCCACCATGCACTTTTCTTTAGCCTCAACTCTCTTACTTATTTCCTCAATTATTCTGGCCTTTCTCACTTTTTATTTCTTCTTCTATAGTTCCTGCACCATTTAGATATCTGCATCACTAAGGCTAAAATTCCTCCATGCTTGTTTCTACCTTATTTCTTCACTTTGGGGTGGTGTAGAAGTTTCCTCATGAGATGATGAGTCTTCTTTGAGAATAATGTACATGTCCTTTCTGTTGGAAATATTGTCATTGATGTCAAAGGTTTAGTATTATTGGTGATAAAGCCCCTATTGCATTTAATATTGTTTATCTTGGCTAATATGAGTTAATATTTATTTAATATTAACGAATATATTTTTGGTTACATATGAGACAAAATAAGGGCCCATGGAGAAGATGAAGAGTCAGGAGATAAAGACCAAAGAAGGATGGGATGCATTTTTTCATGAAGAGTCATCTTGGGGAATACCAAGAGTCACCAAGTGAAGACAAAAGAGTAAAGGGCAAATTTCTCATGAAGAGACACTTAAAGGAATATGAAAAGTCACCAAAGATAAGGACAAAAGTGGGAAAGACATTTTTGGTCATGAAGGGTCACCACATGACTTTTCAAATGCTTGGATATGAAGGGTCATCCAAGATTGGCACCATTTTTTATGAGGATTGAAAGGTCACAAAGGGGGAAGGCCAAAGGTCATTTGGAAAGCTATAAATAAAGGCTTGAGTAGCCATTTATAAAATGAGAGTGAGAGGTTAATTTGATATTGTATTATCTAGCTTAGAAGAGCAAAGGTGAGAGAGAGGAAAGAGATGTTGTATTGAATTATCATTTGTTGATTTAACAAACTTGAGAGATAGGTGTGTGGTTTACACAGTGGATGATGCTCATGTGGGTTGGTGCTCATGAATGATAGATGGGTTTGTGTTTGGCAAAGGGATTTGAAGCTCTTGTGGGGTGGTGCTCACGAATTGTAGCTGAGGTTGGTACTTGGCAAAGGGGTATGGTGCTCCTGTGGGTTTGTTCTCACTAATATACGTGAGATTGTTCTCCGTGGTTTTTCCCACGTTGGGTTTCCACGTTATATTTAGTGTTTCTCTCTTCCTTGTGTGATGTTTATTATTTGATTTTTATTGCATATCTTGAATGTTTGATTAAGGGAAAGTTTTATAAGATATATATATTGATTCACCCCCCCTCTCAGTATATTCTATGCTTAACAATTGGTATCAGAGTAGGTTCCTTTTTGAAAAGTTTTATAGCTTGAAGGTAGATCAAGAAAGCACAAGATGGCCATACATAAAGGTGCCTCTGCAAGCAAAAGAATAGTTGATCAAGAAGAAGAAGAGGATGAAGCTGAAGTGAATATGGAAAGAGAACTCATGTGTGCCTTAGTAGAGTTGAAAATTGTTGAAAAGAAAAATCAAAGATTAAAGCATCAAATTGAGAAAAATGACAAGGAGTCAAAGGAGATAATTGAAGATCTGATGGCATAGTTGGAAATATCAAGGAAAGAATGTGAAAGGTATGTCACTGAAATTGCCTCTTTAAAAGAAGAGATTGAGAAAGTAGTCAATAATAAAATAGTCAATGATTCAAAATTTGAGAATAGCACTAATATGTTGAATAAGATATTAGAAAGTCAAAAGGCAATATCAGATAAGATAGGTATCAATTTTGAAAAGAAGAAGAGCTATGTTGAAGCTCTTACAAATAAAGAAACAAGAAGGAAAGAAATGGATAATACAGAGGACAAAAAACACTGGAAGGAACAAAGCTATAAAAGGCAATCAGGTCAGAGATTCACCAATAGGTCCTATTTTTATGGTTACTATTTTTATTGTAATGGATATGGTCATAAGAAATTAGAATGTAGAAAAAGAGCTAACAATCTCAAAAATAAGGAAAAGGAAGGTCATGTAGAGTCAAGTAGAAGCTATAACTCTTTTGCTCCTCTATCAAACTTTGATGAAGAGACCATAATTTTTTACAAGTGTAAAAACTTTAGACACATAGCTTCATATTGTAGAAGTGTGTTCGAGTTAGTTAAGAAGAACTAGAGTTTTAGGGCTCCATTCATCAAGAAAAAGGTGCAAACATGGCATAAGAAATAACTTGAAGGTTCTATGTTGGTCCAGACAGCTTTGCATGTAAGAAATGAAGAAAAGCCATGGTTTATTGATAGCAGATGTTTGAGGCATGTGACAGGAGACAAGAGAAAGTTCATAACCCTGAAGAAGATCAATGGTGGTAGAGTGAAATTTGGGGACAATACTATTGCCAGAATTGTCGAAAAAGTTATACTAAGTTTAGATAATGGTAGATCTAAAACTAAAAAAGTTTTATATGTAGAAGGTCTTAAGCATAATCTTTTGAGTGTAAGTCAAATGTGTGATTAGGGGCACACACTAAAGTTTTATGCAGAAGGTTGTGAAATTAGAAGAAAAGATTCAGATGTATTAATTGCAGATGCTTAGAGAATAAGTAATAACTTATATATGTTATCAGACATCAAAGGTCAAAAATATTGTTTGAGTCAAATTGAAGAAATTTGGCTATGGCACAGGAGAATGGGACACATAAATTTTGACAATCTTGTCAAAATTTGAAAAAAGCAAGCAGTCAAGAATCTTCCAACAATCACAAAGCCATCTAACACGCTTTGTGGACCTTGTCAGCATGGGAAGCAGGCTAGAAGGTAGTTCAAAACAAAAGAGTACTCGACCACTCAGATGCTAGAGTTTGTTCACACTAATCTATGTGGACCTATGAGGACTCAAAGTAATCAAGGTGATAAATATTTCATGTTGCTTATTGATGATTTTTCACGTATGACTTGGATAATGTTTTTAAAGAAAAAATGAGAAGCTTTTAGACAGTTCAAAGCATTCAAAGCATTAGTTGATAATGAAACTAATCTAAAGATTAAGTTTCTAAGATCAGATCAAGGAGGAGAATTCATGTCAGATCAATTTATTGAGTTTTGTGAAGATCATGGAATAAAGATACAGTATTCAGTAGCAAGAACTCCACAACAAAATGGAGTAGTTGAACGGAAGAATATAACAGTTCAAGAGATGGCGAGGACAATGCTAAATGAATCCAAGATAACAAATAAATATTGGAGAGAGGTAGTTGGTACAATAGTGCATATTTAGAATAGATCTCTATTAAGAGACAGTGACAAAACTCCTTATGAGCTATGGAAAGACAAACCAGCAACAGTTGATTATTTCAGAGTTTTCGGTAGCAAATGCTTCATAAAGAGAATCGATGAAAAACTTGGTAAGTTTGAATCCAGAGCAGATGAAGGTATATTTCTTTTTTATTCTTGTAAGAGTAAAGCTGATAAATGTTATAACAAAAGAACCAAGAAAATTGTTGAAAGTGCAAGTGTCAGGATAGAAGAAGACGGAACACAAAAGATTAGTGATCCAGTAGACATTCCTGAAATCATTGAAGAGGAAGGCTTTGAAGAATCAGATGAAGATGAGGAAAAGGAGAAAAAGGGTACCAAGACTCCATCCAAATATGCTTAGAAAAATCATAATGAAAGTGACATCATTAGGGATATAAAGAAGGAATTCACACTAGAAGAATGATGGTAAGTGAATCTGAACAAGTTTTTTTCTCTTTGTTATCTAAAATTCAGCGTAGAAATTTTTTAGAAGCTAGACATGATGAGCATTAGGTTAAGGCTATGGATGAAGAATTAGATCAAATAGAAAAGAATGATACTTGGGAATTAGTGCCTAGACCAAAAGATCATTATGTGATAGGAACAAAATGGGTTTATAGAAATAAGTTGAATGAAAATGGAGAAGTAACATGAAATAAAGCAAGATTAGTATGTAAAAGATATGCTCAGATTGAGGGAATAGATTTTGAAGAAACTTTTGAACCAGTAGCAAGGTTAGAGGCTATTAGAATGTTTCTTGCATATGCAGTATTTAAAAATTTCAAAGTATTTCAGATGGATGTCAAATTTGCCTTCCTAAATGGGAATCTTGAAGAAGAGGTCTACATTGAATAGCCTAAGGGGTTTATTCTTTCGAATATTAGTAATCATGTATGGAGATTGAAGAAAGCATTGTATGGATTAAAACAAGCTCCCAGAGCTTGGTATGCAAGACTTGATAAGTGCCTGCAAGATTAAGGATTCAAGAGAGGATTTGCTGATAGTAATCTTTACATCAAAATAGAAGGTGAACATCAATTGATTGTTGTGGTTTATGTTGATGATATCATTTTTGGAGAAAATATTGAAAAGATGACAAAAGAATTTTCTGATAGAATGCAAAAAGAATTTGAGATGTCTATGTTTGGAGAATTATCATTTTTCTTAGGATTACAAATATTTCAATCAAATAAAGGAATTTTTATATCTCAAAGTAAATATGCCAAGGAAATGTTGAAGAAATTTGGTTTTAAGAATTGTGTACCAGTTGGCACACCTATGTGTACAGGAAATAAGGTGAGCAAGGATGAAGATTCACCTATTATAGATCAATCTTTGTATAGATCTATGATTGGTAGTCTTTTATATTTGATAGCATCGAGACCGGACATCATGCATGCAGAAGGTATGGTTGCAAGATATCAGTCATCTCCAAGAGATAGTCATGTTTAGTTGGTGAAAAGAATATTTAGATATATCAAAGGGACATTGGATTATGGATTATGGTATCCCACAGGTAAATATTTCACTTTAGTTACTTATACAGATTCAGATTGGGCAGGGTGATTAGATGACAGAAAGAGTACAAGTGGAGGAGCTTTCTTCCTTAGTGATAGCTTAGTATCATGGCTAAGCAAGAAGCAGAACTCAGTATCACTTTGTATAGCTGAAGTAGAATATATTACAATAGTATAGTGTTGTACTCAAGTGCTTTGGATGAAGCAAAATTTGGAAGATATCAAAGTAAAGTATAATGAACTTATTTCCATTTTTTTGATAACACAAATGCCATAAATATTTCTAAAAATCCAGTGATGAATTCAAGAACAAAACATATTCCCATTAGATATCACTTTTTGAGAGAGCAGGTTACAAATCAATAGGTTAAGTTGGAATATATTAGTACTACAGAGCAAATTATAGATATTTTCACAAAGGCACTACCAAACGACACATTTCAGTATTTGCGAAAGAAGTTGGGAGTAACTTCCCTTACTTCCTGCCATTGAGGTTCAGCATCGAGAGAGGGGGAGCTAAGTGTTAGCTCTGGGTAGGCCCTTTGCCATTGATGTCAAAGGGGGAGAGTAATAGGTACAGGTACAGGTGCAAAAAATAGGTACAAGAAATAGGTATATGTTGCTACAGTAAGGGGGAGTTACTGTATGCTTTTAGATGACAGTATGTGCAGGTGATAGGATGTGGCAGTTTTAGAATTGAGGTTGACATCAATGACAAAGGGGGAGATTATTGGAAATATTGTCATTGATGTCTAAAGTTTAGTATTATTGGTGATAAATGCCCCATTGCATTTAATATTGTTTATCTTGGCTAATATGAGTTGATATTTATTTAATATTAATGAATATATTTTTGGTTGCATATGAGACAAAATAAGGGCCCATGGAGAAGATGAAGAGTCACGAGATAAAGACAAAAGAAGGATGGGACACATTTTCCCATGAAGAGTCATCCTAGGGAATACCAAGAGTCACCAAGTGAAGACAAAAGAGTAAAGGGCAAATTTCTCATGAAGAGACAAAGGAATATGAAAAGTCACCAAAGATAAGGACAAAAGTGGGAAAGACGTTTTTGGTCATGAAGGGTCACCACATGACTTTTCAAATGCTTGGATATGAAGGGTCATCCAAGATTGGCACCATTTTTCATGAGGATTGAAAGGTCACAAAGGGGGAAGGCCAAAGGTCATTTGGAAAGCTATAAATAAAGGCTTGAGTAGCCATTTGTAACATGAGAGTGAGAGGTTAATTTGATATTGTATTATCTAGCTTAGAAGAGCAAAGGTGAGAGAGAGGAAAGAGATGTTGTATTGAACTATCATTTATTGATTTAGCAACATTGAGAGATGGGTGTGTGGTTTACACATTGGATGATGCTCATGTGGGTTGGTGCTCACGAATGATAGCTGGGTTTGTGCTTGGCAAAGGGGTTTGAAGCTCTTGTGGGGTGGTGCTCACGAGTTGTAGCTGAGGTTGGTACTTGGCAAAGGGGTATGGTGCTCCTTTGGGTTTGTTCTCACTATTATACTTGATATTGTTCTCTGTGGTTTTTCCCACATTGGGTTTCCACGTTATATCTAGTGTTTCTCTCTTCCTTGTGTGATGTTTGTTATTTGAGTTTTATTGCATATCTTAAATGTTTGATTAAGGGAAAGTTTTATAAGATATATATATTGATTCACCCCCCTCTCAGTATATTTTGTGCTTAACAATTGGTATCAGAGCAGGTTCCTTTTTGAAAACTTTTATAGCTTGAAGGTAGATCAAGAAAGCACAAGATGGCCATACATAAAGGTGCCTCTGCAAGCAAAAGAATAGTTGATCAAGAAGAAGAAGAGGATGTAGCTGAAGTGAATATGGAAAGAGAACTCATGTGTGCCTTAGAAGAGTTGAAAATTGTTGAAAAGAAAAATTGAAGATTAAAGCATCAAATCGAGAAAAATGACAAGGAGTCAAAGGAGATAATTAAAGATCTGATGGCACAATTAGAAATATCAAGGAAAGAATGTGAAAGTTATGTTACTAAAATTGCCTCTTTAAAAGAAGAGAATGAGAAAGCAGTCAATAATAAAATAGTCAATGATTCAAAATTTGAGAATAGCACTAATATGCTGAATAAGATATTAGAAAGTCAAAAGGCAATATTAGATAAGCCATGTATCAGTTTTGAAAAGAAGAAGAGCTATGTTGAAGCTCTTACAAATAAAGAAACAAGAAGGGAAGGAATGGATAATATAGAGGACAAAGAACACTGGAAGGAACAAAGTTATAAAAGGCAATCAGGTTAAAGATTCACAAACAGGTCCTATTTTTATGGTTACTATTTTTATTGTAATGGATATGGTCATAATAAATTAGAATGTAGAAAAAGAGCTAACAATCTCAAAAATAAGGAAAATGAAGGTCATGTAGAGTCAAGCAGAAGCTATAACTCTTTTGCTCTTCTATCAAGCTTTGATGAAGAGACCATAATTTGTTACAAGTGTAACAACTTTAGACACATAGCTCGATATTATAGAAGCATGTTTGAGTCAATCAAGAAGGACCAGAGTTTTAGGGCTCCATTCATCAAGAAAAAGGTTCAGACATGGCAGAAGAAATAATCTGAAGGTTCTATGTTTGTCTAGATAGCTCTGCATGCAAGAAATGAAGAAAATCCATGGTTTATTGATAACGGATGTTCAAGGCACATAACAAGAGACAAGAGAAAGTTCATAACCCTGAAGAAGATCAATGGTGGCAGAGTGAAATTTGGGGACAATACTATTGCTAGAATTGTTGGAAAAGGTACACTAAGTTTAGATAATGGTAGAACTAAAATTGAAAATGTTTTATATGTAGAAGGTCTTCAGCATAATTTTTTGAGTGTAAGTCAAATGTGTGATGAGGGGCACACACTAAATTTTTATGTAGAAGGTTGTGAAATTAGAAGAAAAGATTCAAATGTATTAATTGTAGATGCTTAGAGAACAAGTAATAACTTATATATGTTATCAAACATCAAAGGTCAAAAATGTTGTTTGAGTCAAATTAAAGAAATTTGGCTATGGCACAGGAGAATGGGACACATAAATTTTGACATTCTTGTCAAAATTTGCAAAAATCAAGTAATCAAGAATCTTCGAACAATCACAAAGCCATCTAACATGCTTTTTGGACCTTGTCAGCATGGGAAGCAGGCTAGAAGGCGGTTCAAAACAAAAGAGTACTCAACCACTCAGATGCTAGAGTTTGTTCATACTGATCTATGTGGACCTATGAGGACTCAAAGTAATCAAGGTGATAAATATTTCATGTTGCTTATTGATGATTTTTCATGTATGACTTGGATAATGTTTTTAAAGAAAAAATTAGAAGCTTTTAGACAGTTCAAAGCATTCAAAGCATTAGTTGATAATGAAACTAATCTAAAGATTAAGTTTCTAAGATCAGATCAAGGAGGAGAATTCATGTCAGATCAATTTATTGAGTTTTGTGAAGATCATGGAATAAAGATACAGTATTCAGTAGCAAGAACTCCACAACAAAATGGAGTAGTTAAACGGAAGAATATAACAGTTCAAGAGATGGCGAGGACAATGCTAAATGAATCCAAGATAGAAAATAAATATTAGAGAGAGGTAGTTGGTACAATAGTGCATATTTAGAATAGAGCTCTATTAAGAGTCAACAGTGACAAAACTCCTTATGAGCTATGGAAAGACAAACGAACAATAGTTGATTATTTCAGAGTTTTTGGTAGCAAATGCTTCATAAAGAGAATTGATGAAAAACTTGGTGAGTTTGAATCTAGAGCAGATGAAGGTATATTTCTTAGTTATTCTTGCAAAATTAAAGCTTATAAATGTTATATCAAAAGAACCAAGAAAATTGTTGAAAGAGCAAGTGTCAGGATAGAAGAAGATGGAACACAAAAGATTAGTGATCCAGTAGACATTCCTGAAATCATTGAAGAGGAAGGCTTTGAAGAATTAGATGAAGATGAGGAAAAGGAGAAAAAGGGCACCAAGACTCCATCCAAATATGTTTAGAAAAATCATAATGAAAGTGACATCATCAGGGATATAAAAGAAGGAATTCACACTAGAAGAATGATGGTAAGTGAATTTGAACAAGTTTTTTTCTCTTTGTTATCTAAAATTCAGCGTAGAAATTTTTTAGAAGCTAGACATGATGAGCATTAGGTTAAGGCTATGGATGAATAATTAGATCAAATAGAAAAGAATGATACTTGGGAATTAGTGCCTAGACCAAAAGATCATTATGTGATAGGAACAAAATGGGTTTATAGAAATAAGTTGAATGAAAATGGAGAAGTAACATGAAATAAAGCAAGATTAGTATTTAAAGGATATGCTCAGATTGAGGGAATAGATTTTGAAGAAACTTTTGAACCAGTAGCAAGGTTAGAGGCTATTAGAATGTTTCTTGCATATGCAGTATTTAAAAATTTCAAAGTATTTCAGATGGATGTCAAATTTGCCTTCCTAAATGGGAATCTTGAAGAAGAGGTCTACATTGAATAGCCTGAGGGATTTATTCTTTCGAATATTAGTAATCATGTATGTAGATTGAAGAAAGCATTGTATGGATTAAAACAAGCTCCCAGAGCTTGGTATGTAAGACTTGATAAGTACCTGCAAGATCAAAGATTCAAGAGAGGATTTGCTGATAGTAATATTTACATCAAAATAGAAGGTGAACATCAATTGATTGTTGTGGTTTATGTTGATGATATCATTTTTGAGGAAAATATTGAAAAGATGACAAAAGAATTTTCTGATAGAATGCAAAAAGAATTTGAGATGTCTATGTTTGGAGAATTATAATTTTTCTTAGGATTACAAATATTTCAATCAAATAAAGGAATTTTTATATCTCAAAGTAAATATGCCAAGGAAATGTTGAAGAAATTTGGTTTTAAGAATTGTGTACCAGTTGGCACACCTATGTGTACAGGAAATAAGGTGAGCAAGGATGAAGATTCACCTATTATAGATCAATCTTTGTATAGATCTATGATTGATAGTCTTTTATATTTGATAGCATCGAGACCGGACATCATGCATGTAGTAGGTATGGTTGCAAGATATCAGTCATCTCCAAGAGATAGTCATGTTTAGTTGGTGAAAAGAATATTTAGATATATCAAAGGGACATTGGATTATGGATTATGGTATCCCATAGGTAAAGATTTAACTTTAGTTGCTTATACAGATTTAGATTGGGCAGGGTGCTTAGATGACAAAAAGAGTATAAGTGGAGGAGCTTTCTTCCTTGGTGATAGCTTAGTATCATGGATAAGCAAGAAGCAGAACTCAGTATCACTTTCTACAGCTGAAGCAGAATATATTACAGTAGTATTGTGTTGTACTCAAGTGCTTTAGATGAAGCAAACTTTGGAAGATATCAAGGTAAAGTATGATGAACCTATTTCCATTTTTTGTGATAACACAAGTGCCATAAATATTTCAAATAATCCAGTGATGCATTCAAGAACTAAACATATTCCCATTAGATATCACTTTTTGAGAGAGCAAGTTGCAGATCAACATGTTATTTTTGAATATATTAGTACTATAGAGCAAATTGCAGATATTTTCACAAAGGCATTACCAAAAGACACATTTCAGTATCTACGAGAGAAGTTGGGAGTAACTTCCCTTACTTCCTTCGATTGAAGTTCAGCATCAAGAGAGGGGGAGCTAAGTGTTAGGTCCAGGTAGGCCCTTTTCCATTGATGTCAAAGGGGGGGAATAATAGGTACATATATAGATGCAAAAAAAGGTACAATAAATAGGTATAGGTTGTTACAGTAAGGGGGAGTTACTGTATGCTTTTAGATGACAGTATGTGCAGGTGACAGGATGTGGTAGTTTCAGAATTGAGGTTGCCATCAATGACAAAGGGGGAGATTGTTGGAAATATTGTCATTGATGTCAAAGATTTAGTATTATTGGTGATAAAGGCCCCATTGCATTTAATATTGTTTATGTTGGCTAATATGAGTTAATATTTATTTAATATTAACGAATATATTTTTGGTTGCATATGAGACAAAATAAGGGCCCATGGAGAAGACAAAGAGTCACGAGATAAAGACAAAAGAAGGATGGGACACATTTTCCCATGAAGAGTCATCCTAGGGAATACCAAGAGTCACCAAGTGAAGACAAAAGAGTAAAGGGCGAATTTATCATGAAGGGACACTTAAAGGAATACAAAAAGTCACCAAAGATAAGGACAAAAGTGGGAAAGACATTTTTGGTCATGAAGGGTCACCACATGACTTTTCAAATGCTTGGATATGAAGGGTCATCCAAAATTGGTGCCATTTTTCATGAGGATTGAAAGGTCTCAAAGGGGAAAGGCCAAAGGTCATTTGGAAAGCTATAAATAAAGGCTTGAGTAGCCATTTGTAACATGAGAGTGAGAGGTTAATTTGATATTGTATTATCTAGCTTAGAAGAGCAAAGGTGAGAGAGAGGAAAGAGATGTTGTATTGAAATATCATTTGTTGATTTAGCAACATTGAGAGCTAGGTGTGTGGTTTACACAGTGGATGATGCTCATGTGGGTTGGTGCTCACGAATGATAGCTGGGTTTGTGTTCGGCAAAGGGGTTTGAAGCTCTTGTGGGGTGGTGCTCACGAATTGTAGCTAAGGTTGGTACTTGGCAAAGGGGTATGGTGCTCCTGTGGGTTTGTTCTCACTAATATACTTGAGATTTTTCTCCATGGTTTTTCCCACATTGGGTTTCCACGTTATATCTGGTGTTTCTCTCTTCCTTGTGTGATGTTTATTATTTGAGTTTTATTTCATATCTTGAATGTTTGATTAAGGGAAAGTTTTATAAGATATATATACTAATTCACCCCCCTCTCAGTATATTCTATGCTTAACACTTTCCCACTTCAACCTCCTTCTCTAGTTCTTCTTACATCTTTATGTCTACCAAAGTGATAGTGGGTATCATAGATGGGAATTTTGGATTCTTCTACTTCTCTTTTAATATAAGAGAACTCTTTAGCATGAAATTTATGTGCTTATTAGTCAAGGTCAATGGGGAGGCTTCATCACCTAAGGTGATTTTTAACTTTATGCACTCCTCTATTTATTTTAGTGTATCCCCTTTCTTCTTTTTAGGAGACTTATTTATTTTAGCTAGCACCAACATTCTTTCATCACCAATTCTAATGGGAAGGTCATCAGTTTGCTCAAGATTGGGACCCTTTCTCTTTGGCTTCACCTCATAGTAAATCCTATGGATGTGCTTGATTATAGTTAATTCTTGGAGAGGGTGGATGTCACTATGATCCAACTCATCCTCTTCATCCCTTTTTACTCTTCCATCTAGATGCATGAATTGGCACCACACCCCATTCTTTTCCATGTTTAGTTCCCTCATTGAAATATCCAATTTTATGCATTGGGGATCCTCTTGAGCATGTCCCTAAAATACTTGGCTAAAAAAGCATATGGGAGATTTAACCAACCAACTTGTTTTCATTGACCAATGTCAGATAGACTATGAAAAAATGCTCCATAATGACAAAGGTTGCCATCCCAAACATGCTATTGAAGAGCTCCTGGGGGATATGCTACTTGATCCTAAATGCATCTATATAGTTTTTGTACCATATCATCATGTATGCTTTATATTTTACATTTAAGGAACTAGGGTAAGTGAATTCCTTATATTTATATGCTAAGGAGTCATTATGCTCTAGAAAAACCTAGAGATTGTCCTCATCCCTATCTAATATACCAATTTCCTTTATGACTATCAAGATGAGAATGAAATCCCACATGAAATTTCCCTTTGTTGTGTGACATTATAGCATGTTATTTATGAATTATTCAACAATAAATTTGAAAATGTTAAATTTTACACCCTACACCATATGGTAGGTGATGCATAGCTAAGCGTTTTTCACATCAATCCATTGATTGCTAGGGACAAGTTTCAAGATCATGAGGCACAAAGACACCCTTTTACCTGTTTCCTTATAATATTTGATGGGGAATATGAATCCCCCCTTCTTGTAATTTAGGATATTTTCCATGCATTCCACTTCTTCATCATCACCCACATCTCATAGATGTCCTTTTCATCATTTGGTCTTCCTTGAAATTATATGTGATATCCATAGACATGTGATAGAAGGAATTAAATAACTTATTATAGATTCCTAAAATAAAGAAACTCATATAACTAAGTTGCACCAGAGACTGCCAATCTATCTTGAATGGAGACATCAAAAAACATTATTCCTTGCTTTATCTTGCTTCCTATATCTACCATCCAATCTGATCTTAGGTCTTATGCATGGATGGAATTATGATGGTTGTAATCCTTTAGATGGTTAGTTTGTGTAACTGAATTCTAATTTACCTTATAATGACTTCTAGGGGAAATTATATGATTTGATAGTATATCTTTATTAACACCTCAATGTTGATTTGTGTGATGCTAATTATAAACACTAAAAATATGCACACGTATGATTCTAAATGTCAAAAATAACTTGGACCTATCTAGGACACTCTTAGGACCAACTTATACTAATTTGACCTAACCAAACCCATCTGTAGCTAGTTTCACAAACTAACTCAACATGGCCTTCAAGATCTCTTTCCTTTAGAACTTGACTATAGACGATTAGGGTGACCATCGATGATCACCATGGGAAACCTTGAAAATTGATGGTCAAGGTCCACTTCCTTAATAAAGAACATGAAAACCACTTGTATTGATTTTATAAAATATAGCTTGTCTAAATCTTGTTATGAGCTTTTCATGGATAATTTATATTTAGATGGCCTAGTTATACCTTCAGTTCCACCTCTTTCTTGTGCCTATAAAAGAGAGGCTTGGGAGGTCAAATCCATCTATAATAATTATTAGGAGCTCAGGGATTCAAGAATTTTCTTTTATAGGTCAATCAACATCATCAACATTAGCAAGCATCTTCAACAATCTCATTGAGAGTTGACGTACCATCACCTCTCAACCAAGTTCTTAAGTACCATTACTCTATCAAAATCAAGTTAGATTCCACCAAAAAGCTAAATACTTCAACCACTCACCCAATTGACTTGTGGTAATAAAAACACTTATTTGTCAATATTCACGTACTTTATTTCCATTTTGATATTAGTCTAGCCCTTGCCCATCTCCTAGAATCCATCTTTCAGATCCTATTATTTAGAAATTTAATAACC
Source organism: Torreya grandis (assembly GCA_037957365.1). Taxonomy (NCBI): domain Eukaryota; kingdom Viridiplantae; phylum Streptophyta; class Pinopsida; order Cupressales; family Taxaceae; genus Torreya; species Torreya grandis. The sequence goes on along the minus strand of JARHVA010000023.1, from coordinate 1,251,842 downwards.
CAAACCTCACATAGTAATTTTTGATGGTTGATTCAACTATTGATGATATACAAAACCACCAATGGTCATCTTGACCATCGATGGCTACCTTAACCACCAATGGTTACCCTAACCATTGATAGCCACTATTGTAGTGAAAACTAGCAAGTTGTTTTCACCCACTTACCCTCAACCAAACCTAATTTTTTGTGTTTCTAATCACTCATAGACATCTTTTAGATTTTCTAAAGCATAACCCAACCAATTAACACTAGTATTAATTAGTTTATCACTAATTTGATCATTTTTGCTATATTTTCCTAATTAAGCATTATTGTGTTCAATTTTAGTACCTTTTGATTATTGATGTAAGTAAATTTTTCCCAATTATATGAACTTAATTATTTAAACATGTGGATTGATATCCCCTAAAGAATATCTCACTTCTGGGATCTAACTATCACTAGGCAATCCACCCAACTATCTATCTAACAAATAAGTTTGATTTAGTGCTTTTTTATCTACAGGTATTCCTCCTAAGTCAAAGAGGAGCTCTTCACAATATTTTGATTCAACATATGCACAAAAAAATATTTTTTTCAACCACACCTATAGTAAGATTATTTTCTCTCTTCCCTAGAACTTAAAGTGAAAATTTACATGAAACATTCTACCATGCCCAGTGGGACCTAGAGTTTTACTCACATTTTTATTTACATTTTATGCTCTTTTCTCTATCTGTGCTCATAATTAAAATTAAAATTTCTTTTGGGATTAAAATCAACTGCATCCATTGATTGCTTTTAACATTAGTTCACTTTGAATTAAAGCATAATAATCTTATCATAGCACCACTTTTGTTTCACACACTACCCAAACCAATTTCCTCAATCAAACATTAAAATAATTTGAAAAAGGCTCGATTGGGATTGCATCACCTAGCAGTCACTTTATCCTTTCGCGATAATCCTACGTGGAGGTCAGTACCAAGGGGAGAACCAACTCAACTCTCTGGTTGAGAATAAACTTTGGATATCAATATATATATTAGCTAATCAACTGACACCCTTACTTTGCAAGACTGTAAAGTGAGGGGGTAAGCCCCAATACCAATTCATGTATTGATTATAATACATATTATTTTGATCACCTAAATAACCTAAAACCAACCATAGATTGATTCTATAATACCTAATCTACAAGCCAACTTTTATCACACATTCTCATAAACTAATGCATAATAAAAAAGCAAGATTAAAACTAACCTCTAGGCTTAATGTAGTTTAGAGTGTGTGTCTTGATTGCCTTGATAATTTTATTATCTTCTTCCTATTTTTTATACAATAATCCAATTACCCTCTAGCACTACCTTAACACCTCCCATCACCATGTCCTAGTTCTAACTCCACCTCAGGATTCTCCTTATAGCATGCCATCCCACCTTAAGAGGGGTATCCTTGTTGCCGTGGTCACCACTTAACCTTCAACTACCTAAGAATATTCATCTACTAAACCCTTTGATGTCACAATTGAAAACTAACCTATCCAACCAACCACTACCCTTACACCTTCCGCCCCTACCAATGACTCCACCTTAGTAGCAAACCTACCATTAACCCATCATGCTCCACTTATTATTGGAGTGCCTACCACTAGCACTACCAATTTTACCTTTATCAATCCAAACCTATTGGTCAATACCCATTTACCAAGCGTAGGGGTATCTATCCATTCTACTTCACCACCTAATAGCATGAAGGTCACTACCTCTCCTTTTATTACCAATCCAACTACCATTCATACCCAATACATAGGGACTCCTTAGCAAGTATCCGTTGCACCCAATCTAGGATACATCCCTAACCCACAAGGGTATGCAATCACTACTCTACCACCATCATCCACCTATCCTTACATACACCTACCTAACATTTAACATCCACATTCCAAAATGTGACAGCCTCTCAACCACCAAAAAATTAGCAATATGTTACCCAATCTCAACTATAGTATCCACCTTACAACCTTCTTGGTCCACCACCTTAAACCAACCTAATGAATATGCTCATGGATAATATGACAAACCTTGAGTTATATATTTTAGGGGCTCATAACATCCTATCCTATGATCAAATTTGTAACGAACCTATTAATCCCTCTATCCCTATCAAACATTTCCCTCCTCAATGGGATCTTCTAAAATTTACCAAATTTAAGAACAAAGAGGAACCCTAATAACAACTTAGGGATTTTAGGCACACATGTTGCATGATTGCTTACAATGATACCATTCTCCTCTAAACCTTTCCCATATCTTTATCCAACCTGACACTTGATTGGTATAGTGCCCTTACCAGGCATTCAATCTTTTCTTTCACCCAACTAGCTCAGGTCTTCTTAGATCACTTTTTCATTAATATTTCTAAGAAGATCTCTATCACTGATCTTTATTCTATCAAATAATTAAATGAGTCTATTTTTAATTTTGTCACCCATTAGAGAAGCTTGATTAATCAACTTTCATTTTCTTTGCCTCAGACTAAACTTATAGAGATTTTTGCTTGAGCCTATACCAAACATATATCTTCTACACTGCATGTCCAAAGCTTTAGAAAATTTGATGAACCTTTTACCATATCATGTAAGCTATAAAACTAGGCCATAGATGAGGGAATATTGAAGTTATAAAAAAAAACTCTACCTTCAAGACCAATGAAACCTCCTCCTTCAAACTAGGCAACCAAACTAATACCAAAACCAAAAGCAAGGGAACTATGAATGTAATTGTCCTTAAAACCACCCGTCCACCCAATGTCAATCAATAAAATTATCCCATTACCTTGAACCAAAACATAAATAACCCAAACTAAAGCAACCAAAAATAGTTCACTCTACTTGGAGAATCTTATGCCTTGGTTTTAGAGAAACTACTAAAATCTAACCTCATAGAGCTACCCCCCATAAAACCTCCTCAATAGTTTGATTCTTCTCATCTTGCACCTACTTAGTTCAACATGAATGAGATTTATGATTTTCATTGGGTAATTGGATACAATGTCAATCAATGTAATACTTTCAATAATGTTGTTGGGAGCCTTATTGACAAGGGCGAACTCATGTTGGATAATCCTAATGCCCCTCAAAATCAAGCTCTTGACATCTTCAGGAAGCCTTTTCCGAACCATTACCTAACAAAAACTAAAGACACACAAGATTAATGTTCTCATGATGCCCACATGGTCAATATGGTACTTGATATGCTTATTAATGGGGAACCTACCATCCAACCTACCTACTTCTACCCCACTTCACCCACTGAGGTGGTGGAGTCACTTTCACTTTTTTTAGAGGCCCAAACTAAGGAGGTTCATTTTTCCTTAGTTTCAATTATAGGGGTTTTAAAATCATCAAACACCCCTTTGAATAAGCTATCTAAAATAAACAACCATTCCTAATCCACCATCTCCCCTAATTGTAGGACAAATCACAACTATGGACATCATGCCTAGGGGAGTAACTTTTTCATAAACACCCCTCATGGAATAACCACCCAATCCAAACTTATATCCCTTTCTTATTGAAATATATTAGGCTACCAATCCTCCTCCTTAGGCCATAGGTGTATCCTTGACACCCATTACTCAGGAGGCCATACCTGTATACAAACCTTTTTCAAAACTAGTTCAAAAGTTAAGCATGGTCAAAACATAGACATGGATCAAACCATTTTTAGGAAAAATTTAAAGATTCATTAAATAAACAAACTTGAACCTTATAATATGCCTTTAATAACCAATCCATCATTTTTCCACCACCTCTTAAACTGATCAGAACTTATACCAACCCCTCACCTTCTCCTTCAACCAAATCAATGACCTCTCCAATGATCGCACTACCAACCAAACCTTCCAAAACTATTGGTGCCTTCCCTACATGAATCTTGGTTCACCCATCCTTGAAAGGGGAATTAACCTCATCCAAGCCTATACCTAAACCTCAACCCAAACCAACCAAGCGGGTGAAACCATTGAAGAGACACATGGATAGGATTGTACCTCCCTCTACCTTGCCTTCTATCTTAGGGCTTCATCCCTCAACTTTACCTAAAAATAAAGCTTATTTTAACATATGTCATCCACCACCAATGGTTACACCAGCCCACTTACTATTAGATGCATCGATGCTTCATAGATTACCAATAGCTAGACTATTAAACTTGGATACCCCAACTACTAACATACCCAAAACAAAACCATTGATCAGAAACACCACCTTACCTAATCCTCTCTCACCATACCCATTGCTACCAACATGCCCATCTTTCCAACCAACACCACAACCTCTAGACCTTCTCCACCTCTATATAAATCCTAAAAAACACTTTTACAAAGGTTACTAGAAGCTTATTACCTCACTTTACCCCTATCAAGTCCTTTGATAATCTTGGTTTGAAATTGACTTGGTATGTATAATGATCATCAAATCAATTCCTATTATAGGACACCCAAGCATGACGTAAAGAATTAAAAATCTCTCTAGGCCATTATCCATCATTTCTATGATGAGGATGATCTTTTATTAGATGAAATTCATCGACTCCTCTATCATTACACCCAACAACCATTTGCTAATGCATCCCTAATCCTCCACTCTCACCTTATAGAGATGGAAAATCTACCCAAACTCCTATCATACCTTTCCCCTCTATCCATACCATTAATGTGGTCACACAATCATAAAACAAGGATAAATGGAAGGCCAAAGTGCCCATTCCATGGACATACCCACCAACTCATCCTAAACCAAACTAGATCCAAACCTCTATCTTCAGCTAAGCCTAAAGTTACCATCTTAGGTACTTTTGAGGCTAACGCATTTGAATCCATCTAGAGGGTAATTATTAAGTAACTTCACCAAACTCTAGATAAGAGGATCCTCTACGATCTCATTTCCACCTTGCCTCACCATCATCAGGACATGATAGATGCATGAAAGCTATTGAGGTTAGACTAGGTGACTCCCCACCTATAGAGGCCTTTGTAGGCGCTCTCTAACTCTCCACCCTTGTTACTTTCAAGGACTTAGAGATACCCTCTATCCACCCTAAGGATATAGATCTTCCTCTCTTCATTACTACCCACATCAACCAAACATGGATCAAATGGGTTATGATCGATGTTGGGTCCAACATCAACGTCATCTCTTCCCATGCTTATGACCAACTCAAATTACCAAATAATGTCACATCCAAAAATTAAACTATCTTTAGATCCTTTAATGACACCATAACCATTACCTTGGGAACCATTATCCTCTAAATTCATATTGGACTATGCATGCTCCTCGAACTCTTTCCAATACAATGTTCTACTAGGGAGACCTGGGATCTATGCTATAGGTTACATACCTTATACCCTTCACAATTGTGTCAAATTTGATCACGAGGGTCAGGTTGTTACCATACAATCTGACCTAATCCCTTTTTAAACATGAAACATGACCCAATGACCTAATGACATCCTCCTACCTCTGATAATAACACCCAAATCATCATTTTTTAAGCCCTTGACTATGAAAAATGAATCCATTACTTATCTTTCTATAGAGGCATCTACTGGTTCATCTCTTCTTATAGACCAAATAACCACCATTTATCCCTTAAAATATACCTTCCACTACCTTACCCTCAAAAAATATTGACTCGTTACCCTCAATGTTTTCCCTACTCCCCATGGTTATGGGAAACTCGACCACCAACCAGATTATGACCCCAACATTAGAGTCATTGCTCCCTTGGGGCCTCCAAGCTATCAAACCCATTTTATCTATGGGGAAATTGACAAGATGCTTGATGTTGGCATCACCCCCTCTTCCCCACAACTATCTACCTCTACATTTTCTTACTTAGACAATCCAAACTTCACCAAAATATATGTTCACAAGTGTGCCTAGAAAGGATTTGGCCTAAGATGATATAAGCATGGACCACACACATTGATCTAGATTGAGACTTAAAATCCTCACAAGAAGCATGACCTTGGATTAATTCTACCCAATAAGATGAAATCCATGAAACCTACCACTACTATCATTGAATAAGAGAACCCTTCCTCACCAGCACCCCCTCCATCTGAGTATGAGGATGAGGACATTATACTACCTAACATTTTTTTCATTAACATGATTACCCTCAGCCCCCTAACTTATCAAAAGGAAGGGGAACCCATATCCATCCCTTTAATCCATCCTAAATTGTTAGGAGAATACTTTCCTACCATTAACACTGTCCAATGCTAGGATGATGATTTTGTTCTCACCTACCTTGGTGCACCTGATTCCTCCATCCACAAATCCTTACCTCTATCGACCTCAATCATGTTAAATGAATCCACTATGGATATTAACATATGCAATTTAGGTAATCCTCATATTGTAAAATTGGGCCAAACTCTCACGCCTAAGGAACTTTAGGACTTCTCTACCTTCCTCCAAGACCGTATCATTGCATTTGCCTGGTCATATGTTGATATGCATGGTATTGACCCAATAATTGCTACCTATAAAATTTTAACCAATCATGATTCCAACCCTATCAGATAGAAACTTTGATGAATGTATCTTTGCATATCCCTTATCAAATAATAGCTTCAATTCCTCCTCTTTATCAAATTCATTCAACCCATTGATTATCTCCAATGGGTTTTGAACATCATGCCTATAACTACAGCCATAGGGGGACTACATATATATGTGGACTTTCATGACCTCAACATCACCTACCCAAAGGATGACTTTCCTCTACCTAACATTGACCAACTTGTTGATCTTACAATAGGCCATGAGATGTTATCTCTAATGGATGAAATCTTGTGCTATAATAAAAATTTGATTACCCCTCAAGATCAACACAAAAATAACTTTGTCACCCCATGAGGGACTTTATGTTATAAGGTCATGACATTTAGTCTTAAGAACATTGGTGAAACCTACCAATGTGTAATGACCTACATCTTTCATGACCTTATCTACGCAATTATTGAGGACTACATGGATGACCTCCTTGGGAAATCCAAACTTCACAAGGATCACTTATCCCTTCTCAAGATTATCTTTGAGATACTTATCCATTACCATGTCCTCTTCAATCCTAAAAAATGTATTTTTGGGGTCTTGTTAGGAAAACTCCTTGGATTCATCATTTCCCTTCGAGGAATTGAGGTTGATCTAGGAAAGATCAAAGCCATCCTCAAGATGATACTTCTGATCAATCTTATGTAACTTCACAGTTTTTAGGGGAAGCTCCAATCCATTTGTCACTTCATTTCTTAGTTCTCATATTGATGTCAACCCTTCCATCACCTCTTGAAAAAGGACATCTCTTTCAAGTGAAATGTTGATTGTCAGAAGACCTTTGATGCACTCAAAGAGTACCCTTTATCTCCACCTATCCTCACACCTCCTAAGGATGACCACCATTTCTACCTTTATATCTCTACCATTGACCATTCCCTAGGGGCAATGTTTGTCCATAAGGATGAACAACACAAAGATCAAGCCATTTATTACATAAGATGCACCCTTGTAGACTATAAAAATTGATATACTCACATTGAGAAAATTTTCTTAGCCATATTCTTCATGGCCATAAAACTTCACCACTACCTTCTTAATCACAATTTTTTTGTCATAACCAATACCAACCTACTCAAGTATATACACTCTAAGACATACCAAAACTAGTGTATGGCCAAGTGGTCATGTTTTTAGCTGAGTCTGACCTTGAATTCCTCTAGTAGAAGTCCATTAAGGGGTAATTCATTGATGACCAGTTAGCCGATGCACCCCTACCAAGCAACCAACCTCCCCCTCTTGATTTTTTAGAAAAGTTCATCAAAAGCCTATCCAAATTAGATTTCACCAATTGCATAACCATGTTCTTAAATGGTTCCAAATATTAACGTGGTGGGGGATCTGGTATCATCCTTATCCCCCTTATTGGTGAACCACTTCCTTTATATTTTAAACTCAACTTTTAATGTACCAAAAATGTGGAAAAATATGAAGCCCTGATAATATTTCCCCAAACTATATTAACCTTAGGAGTTAGAACAATCAACATATTTGATGACTCCTAACTTGTGGTCAATCAAGTCAATGGCATCTACTAGTGTAATAATGAGATTTTACAACTATATAGATAGTTAGTCATGGAACTCTTGACGTAATTTAAACACTATCATATTCAAACCACCCCATGATCTACCAACAAGTTTGCCGACACCATGGCTTCACTTGCTTCCTAAATCCCATCAACACCTTTAAACTCTAAGCTATTAGTCATTGTCCATCACCTCACCAAACCTTCTTATGACAAGTTAGAAACTCCAACCATATTTATGTGGAGGAGATCTAGCCTAACCTTTGGTATCAATGTACCTTCAACTATGTAAACCTTGGCATAGTTCCATTTAGACTCTCTAGGAATTCCCATTGAGAATTTATTTAGAGTACCTCCCATTATATCATTATGGGAGGCATCCTCTATAAACATTATTTTGATGGGCTTCTATTTTGTTGCCTTTTTAGTCTAGAATCCTCTCATGTTATCAAGGAAATACATGATGGTATCTATGGGGGTGAATTTAGTGGACTCATTATGGCTAAGTTCATCCTCTACCTAGGATATTATTGGCCTACCCTTAACCAAGACTATTGTGATTATGCAAAAAAGTGTGTCAAGTGTCAAAAATACGCTAATTTTCATCATGCACCTAGCCATATCCTTCAAGTTTCCACTTAATTTTAGCCTTTTTAATAATGGGGTCTGGACCTTATTGGTGAAATTAACCCCCACTCTTCATAGTGACATCAATCTATCATCATTGTAACTAAATATTTCACCAAATGGGTGGAGGTTATTTCTCTTGTCTCTACATAAGCTGAAAATATTATCAAATTTATCACCCATCATACCATTTTTTCTTTGGTGTTCCCTATAATATCATCATCGATAATGGAAAATCCTTAAAAAAAACAAGTTCAAGGTCTTTGAGATGTATTTAGAATTAAAATGATTTTTTCATCACCTTATCACCCATAAGTAAATGGACAAGTAGAGGCCTTTAACAAAACCCTTAACAACATGCTTACCAAAATGGTTAATGCCTCAGGTTGAGATTGGCACTTGGACATCCCTTTCACCTTATGGGTACATCACACTAGCATTTAAACCCCTACAAGTGCTACACATTTTTATCTCATGTTTGAAGATGAGGCTATGTTGCCTCTCAAGTTCCAAATACCTTTTCTTTGCATATCTTTGCATGATCTCATTTCAGAAGATGATTATCATCAGGAACATCTATCCCAACTTGAGCTACTTGATGAACATCATTTGGATACTCTTTCCCATCTTTATGTCTATCAAGAATGAATCAAGCATGCTTATAACAAACACTTGAAATTGTGAGATTTCAATATTGGAGATCTAGTCCTCAAGGAAAATCAACATGTCACTCATAGGGAGAAAACCAAAAGAGGCAAATTTTCTTTAAATTGGATTAGACCTTACATCATAACTCATAAGTATGGATAAGGAGCTTATCATTTATCCTCTCTTGAAGGAAAATTAGAACCTGAACCTCTCAATGCTTGCATCTGCATCCTTTCTATTTTTAAAGAAGGATCATAATCACCATTGGTCTAACTTGAGCTCATCCCCTACTGTAGACACCGCAAATGTGTCTACACCTTGGTCCTCCCCCTTGTTCGCCTTAAACCCCTATCCTAACCCTTGGCCTTGGCCCCCTTTCCACCCTACCCTTGCCACCTTGGATCCTCCCTTGAATCCCTCCACCTTCCCCCTAGCATTTATTAGGCCAAATCTCTTCATTATCTTCCCCCCACGCCCATTTTGGCATCCTCATGACCGTTCTTCCCATACCCCCTCGCTCGGCGGCGTGCAAGAATGGGCAGAGGCTATTTTTAGCCTCTGTCCCCATTCTGCGACCACCGACGTCGGCGACCCTTCGGCTGACGTCGGCAAAACTGCCAGCATCGGCATCCTTCATTACCCTTTTCTGCATCCGTTGCAGCCCCCTGGACCCTTGAGCTCGCAAACTAAACTCTCTTGGCATTTTGGCTTTCGTCTCTTCTCCGTTTAGACCTCGTGCAACAACAGCAACAGGTGCAAAGGTTATTCATCAAGAGTTCTCTTCTTGCTAAATCCTCTGTGGCTTCAACAACAGCTCTCTCAACCCTTCATTCAGCAGGCAAAGAGGTAAGCAGACTCTGTTATTTGATTTCTTTTCTTTAAGATTTCAGTTATCTGCTGCTTCCTACTCTCTCTATCCTTCCCCCTGAGAGGCTGAAAAGCCTTCTCAGGACCTGTCCTCTATCCATCCTCCTCTCACATTGTCCCACCTTTTATACCAATCCCAGACAACTCCCTCATCCTCCTTTTGCCAATAAAAGACCCTGTACAGGGCAAGACCACTCCTCAGTCCATTCAGACCCGTCCCCGAACTCAGTCTTGACCTTGTTCACGAACCAGACCCATCCACAGTCCAGAAAGCAACCCAGACCCGACTACAGGCCACAACCCCGACCGACACCGGTCACTTCCCCAACTGACGTCGACAGGGTAGCCGACGCTGGCAGATTAGATAACCGACGCCGGCGATATTTCTGACCTCGGCGACTGTCTTCAGCCCAACAACTTCTTCAGGTAATCATTTTGTCTTTTCTTTCCTTCCTAATTTCTTTGTCACTTCTGTATTCTGGCATTCTGTATTTTCTTGATCTTTTATCTGTCTGTTAACAGTGGGTTGACCTCCCTTAAGGAAGTTTTCACACTTCTGGGAACAAGCTCTTGCTTGGCAACCCACCGCCTATCCATCTAACGTTTTCTTGTCCAAGTTTCCTTTTTTCTTGCAGGTGTCATTCCTCCACAGCCAAAGAGGAGTGCTCACAAGCATCTGGATTTACGGTGCGCAATCTTTATCCAGGTACTTCCCATGCCTTGTCCATTACTTTTTTAGTTCTTCTTTCTCTTAGATCTAAAAGCGAATTTTGAATAGAAACATCTCTGGCACACCCGGTGGGACCCTAGGTTCCTCCTGGGTTCCTTTTTCTTCATTCATTTAGGAGCATTAGGTTCTTACCTTTTCTCCTCTTTCTCTTCTTCTCAATGACACTATAAGCAGGACTAAAACGAATCTTTCTTCCTTGCATTTCTAGGCTAGTCTAAACATCATACTCTCAACCCTTTCTCAAGCTTGTCTTCATAACAAACATCACATTTCGACTTGGGAATTAAAACGTATTGCACTTTCATTTCTGCTTGTGCTTGCATTAGTCCACATCTAGTAACTTAGACGCATATTGAATGAACCGTAGACACTTGATGTTACACTACCAAACCACATGCACTAAACAAACATAAAACTTACTTGAGACAAGGCCCGACTAGGATTTCATCCCCCAGCGGATACCTTACCCGTCCCGGTGACCCTACTTGGATTTCATCACCAAGAGGGAAGCCCACTCCGTTCTCTGGCGGAGGATAAACTCTAGGCGAGGTATATCTTGGCTAAGCGAGACCAGCTAACCACTGGAATCGTGAAGTGAGGGGAGCTTGCTCCTTAGCACCAGGCCACGTACCAGACCCTAACACAGATTTTTGAGCACCTAAAACAACACCTGAAACCATCTTTAGACCGCCTTCTTCTAGGACCCATTTTTCAGCTAATCTCCCCAAACATCCATCTAAGGCATAAGCCACAATTTCTAAGGTTAATTCCTAGGATTTATCGCTTAGGCTTGTGTGTCTCTCTCTATTTTCCTCTTCTCATCTATTTGTTTGAGTGAGTGAGGACGCCTTCTTCATTGTTTTCCAAGAACCTTTTGGTTCTCTGGAAAACACACTCACCAACATCGGTTCTACCACCGACGTCGGCTTCCCCTGTCACCGGCATCGGTTCTAATACCGACGTCGGCTTCATCTGTTATCGGCATCGGTTATCTGACCGACGTCGGCCATCTTTCTAACCGACATCGGTTTTTAAACCGACGTCGGTCTCTATCACTATCCTTTTTTTCAAAACCAGTAGCCTAAAACCTGTCCTTTCTCTGCCAAAGACTCCATCCTGGTTTTCTGAAACTGAGCAACATAGTTCCTGAGACCTGAACCTTCTTTGCCTTGCATGGTTTTGACTCGTAGCCAAGCCAAGGCTCTTTTCAACCACGCTAGCCGTCAACCACTTCCGTCTACCCCATCCGTGACCAAGCCTACAATGGAGTTCAACTCGGAGACCGAAAGAACTCCCATTCGTCCAACCCCACCGCAGACTCCCATTGTCCAAGAAGGGGACCAAGATTTCGAGCGATTCTTGGACCTCAACGTCAAGGCCTTGCAACACTATCTCGCGCATAGCTGAACGCGAGACTCCTTGGGCAATCCAATCTATGGAATGCCAACCCCCCTTGCCGCAACTACGGCTGTATCGACAGCATCCGTAGTTCAAGCTTTGGACACTCGAGCCATCGTTTCGACCACTGACCAGACTCAGACTTTGACCAATCCTCCAGGTGTGGCATCTCCCTCTATCATTGGGCCCACTTCCACCGGGGTTCCGGCCCCCTGTCAACTTCAACCCTCTCAACCGCTATCCACTCCTTTTCAAAACCTTATCATCTCTATTCCGCCTACCCTGGCCCCTATCAACACCAGGGTGGCCTCATATCCCTTGGCCCCCGTTACCACAGTTCAACCTCTCGTGGTGACAATGGGCCCAGCTATGTCTTCCACCCAACCACCTTTAGCCTCCACCTCTGCCCCTACGATTAGTCATCCATACATTGTACAATCGACTATGTCGCATACCTCCCCTAGCCTCTTCCAAGCGCCCTACAACTTAGGGGGCGCGCCACCTATCAATCCGTCGGCAGACATCATCAAAATGCTGATGGACAAGATGACCAGTCTTGAGACCTCTGTTTCCAGCTCGCGCAACACTCTTTCATATGAGCAGATCTGTAATGAGCCCATTCATCCTTCTGTCCCAATCAGACCATATCCTAGCTAGTGGGAGCTTCCAAAGTTTTCTCACTTTCAAAACAAGGAAGACCCACAACAACACTTGCGGGCATTCAGACATGCCTGCTACCTCATTGGCCATGACGATGCGTTACTCTTACGCACGTTTCCTATGTCTCTCTCGGGTGCTGCACTTGACTGGTACAGCTCCCTTCCTAGCCATTCTCTCTTCTCATTCACATAATTGGCTCAGCTCTTCCTCGATCACTTTTCCATCAACATAACCAAGAAGGTCTCAATCACGGACCTCTATTCTATCCGGCAATTCGAGGACGAGTCCATAGCCGACTTCGTTGCTCGATGGAGAGGCCTTATCAATCAACTCTCCTTTTCCTTACCCCAGGCCGAGCTTATTGAACTCTTTTCCCAATCCTGTGCCAGACATATCTCTTCCACCCTGAGGGTTCAAACCTTCCGCACTTTTGACGAAGCCTTCACGATGGCTCGCAAACTTGAGTTGCATGCCATCGAGGAGAATAAAGTCAAGTTGCAGAACAAGAATCCCAGCTCTTAGACCAATGACTCTTCTTTTGCTAAGCCATCATCATCCAATTCTAAATCCAAGGCTTCAGCTAATGCCGTGGTTGTTAGGCCTTCCTCCTCCTCGACCAATCAGCCTAAGCCATCCACATCTCAGAGCGCTACTCGCCAATTCTAGCAAAGATACGTGCAGCGGTGATATACTCCTCTCAGAGAATCATATGCGTCTGTGCTGGACAAGCTTGTTAAATAGGGGGTCCTCAATCTCCCTCAAACCCAACCTCCTCCACAATTTGATCCCTCACACGCTATTCCCGCGTGGTATAGGGAGCATGACTTTTGCAGCTTCCACCGTGTTAAGGGCCATGACACAGAAAACTATAAAACCTTTAAGAACATAATCCAAGACATGCTTGAAAAGGGGGATCTCATCTTAGACAATCCAAATGCACCCCCTAATCAGGCCATTGACATCTTCAAACAACCTTTCCCCAATCATCCGCCAACTCAAAACAACGTCCAAACCTTAATTGACGACAATCATGAGCATAATGTTCAAACAGTCAATACGGTCTCTCCCTTCGTCCCCAATCAACCTCAGGAGGTTAGTCCATCAATTAGTCCGTCACATGTGGACGAACCTCTCTCCCCAGCTAGTTCTCCGTCGACCTCTCTCATCTTAGAGGACACCTCGGCTTTACCAGCACCACCGGTCTCGCCATCCTCCGTTCTACTGCCTATGGAGGACCCGACCCTTCCTACTCCTCAGCCGCAAGTGGAGGGCACCGTCATCCCTGCCCTTTACTCGCTTGGGGAGCCTCGCTTTTTAGATTCTTCTCCACCCAGGAAAGAACCGGTCTCCCCTTCATCTTCATCTAAATCTGTCATGACTTCACCACACCATGCGTCTAAGACCACTACACCCATCTCGTCTTCAACCTCGCAACCATCAACATCTTCCTCTCAGCCATTTTCCCGGTTAGTGGAGAAGATCGAACTTCTCCCTCCGAGGAAAGTGATGCCTCAGGTGTTGTGGGAGCGTCTTAAAGCCCTTCAACATACCCGCGCCCTCTCATCACATGCCGCTAATCCTCCCAAGGCAGAATCTCGTCAGACTCTTGACAAAGACCAGACTCTCAAACCTCAACCAAACCCATCCAAACTGAAACCTGCATCTACCTCGTCTAAACCCATCAAGTCATTTGGCGTTTGTCCTGTCTCCACCCTCACTCACCCGCAAGTGAAGGTGGACCTAGGCCAGACCTCGACCAGCAGTACTCTTCCAACCAAGTCGAAGAGGACTGCCAGACCACAGAAACAAACGTCTCCTTCCCCGTCACCATTGCCATCCATTTTGGGCCCCCATCCTTCGACCTTGACCAGCATCCTTCCCACTCTAACCTTCAACCAAAACTCGTTGCCTCCTTTGCTTCCTCTGCCTATCTCCAGTCATCCCTCTCCTAAAAAGGTGGTACCAATCATCAAAAAAGAGCTGTCTCCATCTGTCACCGCGCCATCAACCCATAAGGTGGTACGAAAACCTCTTCTAACCTCGCCTAAGCAAAAGTCACCAACCTCGTGCATATCAAATAGCACGGACCCTCTATTGGGCTCATACTCGTTGATATTGCACCGACTTCTCCAGACTTCTGACATAACCCTTCCGCCCATCAAGCCTTTCCAACCTCTCGGGTCCAAGCCCTCCTGGTTCGACGATACAAAAATTTGCTTATATCATCGTACACCAGGGCATGACACTGAGACTTGTTGTGCTCTCAAGGCCGTCATCCACCGCCATATGGAGAAAGACACTCTTCTCCTTGAGGACACTCTCGACCAGACTCTGACTCCTTCCTCTTCAAACACGTCAACATCTCACCAGCAAGACATGATCTCTTCCTCACCTCCTATTTTCAAAATCAATGCTATCCGTATAACCACTAGGTCACAGAAGGACAAGGCAAAAGAAAAAGTTGCCATTCCTTGGACCTATCCCTTCGTCAAGCCACCTCTTGCGCCTAAGCCTAAAATTTCTATCCTTGGCGCGTCCCAACCTTCTTCGTCTTCCTCTTCTGGGCCAATTCACGACTCCATGCTGAAGCAGCTTCATCAGACACCTGTGAAGATGTCTCTTTATGACCTTATCCAAACCTTGCCTCAGCACCGTCAAGCCCTTATCCAAGCCTTGCAGGCAGCAGAGGTCCAACCCGAGGACCCCCAACCACTCGCTGCCCTCATCCATTCTTTATCTCCTGTCAACTCCATCACATTCAGCGATTCTAAGATTCCCACATCTAACACAGAAGATCAGGACGCCGCCCTCTTCATCACTACTTATGTTGATCGGACACGCATTAAATGCGTTATGATCGACGGCAGCGCTAGCATCAACATTATCTCTACCCACGCCTTTGATCAGCTATCTCTTCCCAAGAATTGCGTCTCCAAAATTGACGCGATCTTACGCTCTTTCAATGACACCACCACCACGACCATTGGCACAGTCATCCTTCACATCCACGTTGGTCCACGCACAGTCCTAGAGCTCTTCTATATCATCGAAGGAGAGTTTCAATACAACCTTCTACTAGGCCGACCTTGGATCCGTGCCATGGCCTGTATACCCTCCACCCTGCACCGTTGTGTGAAGTTTGAGCATGACGGGCAAGTCCATAGCATTCCTACTGACCCTTCACCCTTCAAGACTTGCAACACCACCTACCATCCCAACGATGTCCTCATTCCCATCAAACCGTCAACTCTGGCACCGCCTCCATCTGTGGAAGCTTTGACCAATTCGCAATCGGCGGTCACCCTCACCCCTCCTCTTGAAGCGCCGACCAAAGACCCCATGGAAGACATCTTCCAACGACTATCACTTGGGGAATATCGCTTGTTGACCCTAGACATGTTCCAAACTCTGCAAGAGTATGGACGCCTTCACCTCAGTCCCAATTATGACCAGCGGATCAGGATGGTCGTACCTTATGGTCCTCCTCACTTCCAAACCAACTTTGTCTATGGGGGGCTTAATCAAGCTCCTACCAATGCCAATTCCCTTTCTTCACCCCAACCTTTCACATCTGATTTCTCATTTCTTGGCAACCCCGCCTTTGCACACACTTACCTTCACAGGTGTGCATGGAAGGGTTTCAGTTTCGGACGTTATGAGCAGGGCTCCCATCAGCCCATCGAGCCGCTCAATGATCACAATGTCAAGAAACGGTATGGCCTGGGATATCATGACCCCACTCAGGCTCCTTCTGACCTCTATCCCGAGCCAACCATCGACCAATCTCCTCCAGACTTGCCCATTTCTCCTTCGTCACCTACGGAGTCGGTGGTTTCCATCCCTCCTAGTTTTTTTTTTCCATAAACATCGTCCACCTGGAACCCCTGACCTATCAGCTCAATGGGGTGTCCAGGTCTCTCCCTCTCATTTTTCCTAGCATGGTAGAAGATGAGTCGGCAACCATTCACACTGTCCACTGCATTGACGATGACGCCATCCTTTCCTACATGGGTGCCGATGACTCTTTCATCCAGCGTTTCCTCCCTTCTGAGACCCAGGTTATGTTAAATGAATCCACCATTGACATCAACCTCCCTTCTTCTTCTGATGTTCCTCACGTCTTAAAGATTGGCCAATCTTTAGACGCTCAGGAGCAGCTTGACTATGCCCAGTTCCTTTCCAACCATAGCAAGGCCTTTGCCTGGACTTATAGCGACATGCCTGGCATCGACCCCACCATTGCTACCCATAACATTGTCACCAAACCAGAGGCTAAGCCTGTTAGGCAGAAGCTTCGAAAGATGCATCCTCGCGTTGCGCTTCTTGTTAAAGAGGAGCTTCAGCGTCTTCTTTCTGTCTCCTTCATCCAACCCATCGATTATCCATAGTGGGTCTCTAACATCATCCCAGTTACTAAAGCAACTGGGGGGATTCAGATCTGCACATACTATCATGACCTTAACCTAGCCTGTCTCAAAGATGACTTCCCTCTTCCTAACATTGACCAGCTTGTTGATCTCACAGCCGGCCATGAGATGCTATCTCTCATGGATGGGTTTTCAGGATACAATCAAATCCTGATTGCACTGAAAGACCAGCACAAGACTACCTTTATCACCCCATGGGGGACTTTTTGCTATCGAGTCATGCCTTTCGGCTTGAAAAATGCTGGTGCCACATATCAGCGTGCCATGACTTACATTTTCCATGATCTCCTCCACAAAATCATGGAGGACTATGTGGATGACCTTCTCATCAAGTCCAAACTTCGCTGCGACCACTTGACCATTCTCACAATCATCTTCTCTCGCCTTCTTCAATACAATGTCCGCCTCAACCCCAAGAAGTGTGTCTTTGGGGTCCTCTCAGGCAAACTTCTCGGCTTCATCATTTCCTTCAGTGGTATCGAGATAGATCCTGCCAAGATCCGTGCTATCCTCAAAATGCCACCCCTGACCAATCTCAAGCAGCTTCACAGTCTACAAGGGAAGCTCTAGTCCATTCGCCATTTCATCTCGCAACTTTCAGACCGCTGGCAACCTTTCCATCACCTCCTTAAGAAAGATGTCTCCTTTAAATGGGATAAGGACTGTTAAGAGGCTTTTGAAGCCCTCAAAGGCTATCTGGTCTCTCCACCAGTCCTCATTCCACCTAAGGACGACCAACCCTTCTACCTTTATATCTCTGCCACCAACCATTCGTTAGGTGCCATGATCGCGCACCGAGACAAGCATCATCACGATTAAGCAGTTTATTACATCAGCCGAACACTGGTCGACTATGAAACTCGGTATACTCATACCGAGAAACTCTGTTTGGCATTAGTCTTTTCTGCTACCAAGCTCCGCCACTATCTTCTCAACCACAAAACCTTTGTCGTCACTCACACCGACCCTCTCAAGTACATGCACTCCAAGCCATATCAGAATCAACGTATGGCTCGGTGGCTCATGCTGCTTGCTGAGTTTGACTTCGAATTCATCCAGCAAAAATCTATCAAGGGGCAAACCATCGCTGACCAACTGGTAGATGCCCCTCTTTCCGACAACCAACCTTCCCACTGTGAGTTCCCTGACGAGTCTATCGCCACACTTTCCACCGATGACACCGTCTACCAAATGACTATGTTCTTTGACGGCTCCAAATGTCAACTCGGTGGGGGTGCGGGGGTCATCCTCATCCCACTCGAAGGGGAGCCCATGCCTCTATCTTTCAAGCTTGACTTTGATTGTACCAATAATATGGCCGAATACGAGGCCTTAATTTTGGGACTTTAGACTGCCCTCTCCCTCCACATCAAGTCTATCAACATCTTCGGTGACTCGCAGCTCATCGTTAATCAAGTTAACGGTTCATATCTCTATAAAAATGAAGTTTTACAGAGGTATAAGAATTGTGTGGACCTTCTTTTAGCATCTTTTGACCATCACCTCTTGCAGACTGTTCAACACTCTACGAACAAGTTTGCCGACACCATGGCTTCTCTTGCTTCACATATCCCATCTTCATCATCATCATCTCACCTTTTTGTCACAGTGCATCGTGTACCTTTGCCTTCATACATCTCTCCTCACATCGACCATATCAACACTGTCAATTCTAGCCCACAAGATGACTGGTATAAGCAACTTGTGGACTACTTGTCTCTTTCTGTCACTCCTCCCAACCTCTCTAGCAATGTGCGGTGAGCTTTCATCAAGCGCACAACTCGCTATACCATGCTAGGGGGTCTTCTCTATAAACGAGGCTTCGACGGCCTCCTTCTTCGCTGTCTAACCTCCACTGAAGCTCCTCAAGCCATAAAGCAAGTCCACGACAGGATTTGTGGTGGACACTTCAGTGGAAACTCGGTTGCCAAGCGCATCCTTTGCCTGGGTTATTATTGGCCCACCCTTCATCAAGACTGTAGCGACTATGTTTGACATTGCATCAAGTGTCAGCAGCACTCTAACCTGCTTCATCTCCCCAGCCACGCCTTGCAAGTTGCTCAGGATTTTTGGCCTTTCTCTCAGTGGGGCTTGGATCTCATCGGTGAGATCAACCCTCACTCGTCTCTTCATCATCAGTCCATCATCACTGCCACTGAGTATTTCACCAAGTGGGTGGAAGCCATTCCTCTTGTCTCCACAAAAGCCGACAAAATTTCCAACTTCATCAACAGCCACATCATCTGTCGTTTCGGTGTCCCTCACAAAATCATTACCGACAACGGCAAGTCCTTCAAAAACAAGACTGTCCAAAAACTATGCGACTCATTTGGCATCAAACTCAGCTTTTCTTCGCCTTACTACCCACAAGCAAATGGGCAGGCAGAGGCTTCTAACAAAATTCTCACCAAAATTCTCATAAAGGTGGTCGACGATACAGGAAGGGATTGGCACATTCATATTCCCTTCAATTTGTGGGCCTACCGCACTAGCATCCGAACCTCTACGGGTGCTACTCCCTTCTCCCTCGTGTACGGAATAGAGGTTGTCTTACCTCTTGAAGTACAGATCCCATCTCTCTGCATCTCCCTACATGACATTCTCTCCAACGACGACTTTCGTCAAGATCACTTAGCTCAACTTGAGTTACTTGACGAGCGCCATCTTGCTGCCCTTAATCATCTCCATGTCTACCAAAGTCGCATAAAGCGGGCCTACGACAAAAATTTGTGAGAATGAGATTTCAACATCGGAGACCTCATCCTCAAAGAGAATCAGCACGTGACCAATATGGAGTGAAGTAAACGAGGCAAATTCACCCCCAATTGGCTTGGACCTTTTATCATCATGCACAAGTATGGGTCAGGGACTTATCGTCTGTCTTCCCTCGATAGACGGCCAGAACCTGAGCCTCTTAATGCGTTGCATCTTCAACCATTCTTCTGCTAGTCAAGTACTCGTCTACTTGACACGTAACTTGAGCTCATCCCTTGAGCAATCCTCGTCCTCTTAATCCTCATCCCTTTCAACCCTATTCCCCTTTAACAAGTCTTCTACAACCCTTTTATGATACATGGATGCTTTGTCCTAATAAAAGGGGAGTCCTTAAACTTTTACAGCCTTGTCCATGACTCTAATAAAAAAATCAATAAATATATCAAGATGTTAAAACATATCCAAGGTCACAAAGTCAAAATCAAAAAGACAGACTGCTCCCTCGAAGGACAGCTGTACTATCATTGCTGTATTACTAGACTGATCCCTCGAAGGACAGCTAAGCCAACTTATCAAACATTATTAAGCAAAAATATAGACCACTCCCTCAAAGGATGGCTATGACTAAATCTCACTACCAACAGCAACTTTTCTTAGAAGCTTCCCGCATCGATCAGCTTCGCAACATGACCACTACATCAAAAGACATCTCTATGTAGGCTTCCCGCATCGATCAGCCTGCACCAAAAAAAAAAAAAAAAAAAAAAAAATGAGTCACGAACTTGGCTTGTAGTTGTCTCAGGGTCTCCTATAAAAGGTGCAAGGTTATTCCTGCTCTTAAACTGGGTTACCCTATCCTCCTCCTATCACCTGCTCAAGGGACTTCGAGCTCACTTTAATGTCAAAGTGATTCGATTACCGTTCTAACTCAACACTGGTCAACGACGTAATGCATGAACGGGGCTTTTGTTCTAATAACCCCTATCTATGCTTCCTTTCTGGTCCTTGTCAATGAAAGAGCGATTTGCCTTTCATCTTTTCTCTTCGCTTTGGTCACATTTAACCACATCAATTAGCGACTCATCTCAAACCCAACCATTTTCATCATTTTCAGCTGACATCATCCTAGACCATTTCACATAGTTTCTATGGACACCAGTACACATGGAAACTACCGACTAGACCCAATTTATGTTAAGCATAAACCAATACTTGCTGAAGCATAAATCGACTTCTATTCATTTTTAGCATATATCCATCGTGACTATGGAAACTTGCTAGGGATGAAAGACTCTTGACCAATTCTACAGAATACACCATCTATAGCATCATTTTATCCTCATCTTACCCTCGTCATTTCAACACATGACCAATCTCATCATCGACCAATCTTCTCAATTTGTTTGAACTACATTGGTCTGAGGCCCTATGACCAGGGCTATGTAGGCAGCACTCAGATACCACATCTTCTGAGGTTAGCTCGACCACCCCCTTTTGTTCGTCTCTATGATGGACAAACCCTCTCTTCTTTGACTCTTATCACGACCAACTCTGTCAACTTTGACCAAGACCAATCATTTTCTTTGACCAAGACCAATCATTTTCTTTGACCAAGACCAATCATTTTCTTTGACCAAGACCAATCAATCCCTCTGACCCTCCCTCCCTTTTAGGGAGAACTACATCGGCCTGAGGCCCCTACGACAGGGGCTATGTAGGCAGCACTCAGTTGACATGGGGTCTTCTGGGGTTAGCTCGGCCACATCCTTTCGTCCATCCATCCCCTTGACCAATGACCATCCTTCGACCTTCGACCACTTCCAAGACAATGTTGCCTTGGTTGTTTTTGCGTGTGTGCTACCTCACAACTGGTTAGCAAAATTGTCTGCAGACTATTTTTGACCCTTCGCAAGTATAGGATCGCGAGCCAGTTGATCCCTACTACTTGTGGCTTTTTCATGTTTTTGGGAGCACTTCCTGAGCCCTGGATACCTAGAACACGACGACCATTTGGAGCTTCAGCTTAAATTGAGTGACCCGATCAGCAGACGACTAAATGCTGGGGCTCGATTACTTCAATTTTGGCACTCCTTGACTCTCGACATGTGACAATTTGACCCGACCCTCTCGTGAAGTGGACTACGCGCAATCACAACTATTGCAGCATTTTCACTCACTCTCTACTATCCATTTCTCTGTCAAATCGACACTCGATCTTTGGTTCCCTTCTCTCGACTATCGCTTTGAGGGGGGGAACACTTCATCCTTTTTCTGGGGCAACCAACTCCTGTTTTTGTCTTACAGTTCGTCTAGAACAACCAACAAGACAAAAAGGGGCAAATGTAGACACCGCAAACGTGTCTGCACCTTGGTCCTCCCCTTGTTCGCCTTAAACCCCTATCCTAACCCTTGGCCTTGGCCCCCTTTCCACCCTACCCTTGCCACCTTGGATCCTCCCTTGAATCCCTCCACCTTCCCCCTAGCATTTATTAGGCCAAATCTCTTCATTATCTTCCCCCCACGCCCATTTTGGCATCCTCGTGACCATTCTTCCCATACCCCCTCGCTCGGCGGCGTGCAAGAATGGGTAGAGGCTATTTTTAGCCTCTGTCCCCATTTTGCGACCGCCGACGTCGGTGACCCTTCGGCCGACGTCGGCGAAACTGCCAACGTCGGCATCCTTCATTACCCTTTTCTGCATCCGTTGCAGCCCCCTGGACCCTTGAGCTCGCAAACTGAACTCTCTTGGCATTTTGGCTTTCGTCTCTTCTCCATTTGGACCTCGTGCAGCAACAACAACAGGTGCAAAGGTTCTTCATCAAGAGTTCTCTTCTTGCTAAATCCTCTGTGGCTTCAACAACAGCTCTCTCAACCCTTCATTCAACAGGCAAAGAGGTAAGCAGACTCTGTTATTTGATTTCTTTTCTTTAAGCTTTCAGTTATCTGCTGCTTCTTACTCTCTCTATCCTTCCCCCTGAGAGGCTGAAAAGCCTTCTCAGGACCTGTCCTCTGTCCATCCTCCTCTCACATTGTCCCACTTTTTATACCAATCCCAGACAACTCCCTCATCTTCCTTTTGCCAACAAAAGACCCTGTACAGGGCAAGACCACTCCTCAGTCCATTCAGACCCGTCCCCGAACTCAGTCTTGACCTTGTTCACGAACCAGACCCGTCCACAGTCTAGAAAGCAACCCAGACCCGACTACAGGCCACAACCCCGACCGACACCGGTCACTTCCCCAACTAACGTCGGCAGGGTAGCCGATGCAGGCAGATCAGATAACCGACACCGGCGACATTTCCGACCTCGGCGACTGTCTTCAGCCCAACAACTCCTTCAGGTAATCATTTTGTCTTTTCTTTCCTTCCTAATTTCTTTTTCACTTCTGTATTCTAGCATTCTGTATTTTCTTGATCTTTTATCTGTCTGTTAACAGTGGGTTGACCTCCCTTAAGGAAGTTTTCACACTTCCAGGAATAAGCTCTTGCTTGGCAACCCACCGCCTATCCATCTAACATTTTCTTGTCCAAGTTTCCTTTTTTCTTGCAGGTGTCATTCCTCCATAGCCAAAGAGGAGTGCTCACAAGCGTCTGGATTTACGGTGTGCAATCTTTATCCAGGTACTTCCCATGCCTTGTCCATTACTTTTTTAGTTTCTTCTTTCTCTTAGATCTAAAAGTGAATTTTGAATAGAAACACCTACAACCACATTCATTTACCTCTTTTTAGGGGAAACCAACTATAGATGAATCATGTGATTATCCATCACAATCATAGCCTAATCTTGAAGTATGGGTACCACAACTCTACCTATGGCATGATTCTCATGGTACTTCCCATATCCTCAAGATTGGTTCCCATGGTCATTTACACTTACACCTCTTTTCACCTACTGAACCTTCTTGTACCTCTACCTTTTCCTTCATAAAGGTAACCCTTTGAGCATGTATAAGAAATTTTATGTCAAGGAAAATCAAACAAAATAAAAATCAATATCAAAGTCACAACCAAATCATGCGTCATTCTTAGCATTCACAGATTGCTCCCTTGAAGGATAGATATTGAAAATCATCTAAAATTTCAAAATGTAAGGTGGACTACTCCCTTGAAGGACAACTATCACAAGCATTCAAAATAGGAACATAAAACTAGACTAATCCCTTAAAGGATGGTTAAGTAAAGTACATGTCAAAAGCTAGCAATTTATTTCAAGCTTATCACATATATCAACTTTCCTAACCCCAAGCAAAATAAAAATAATGAACAACCTATCAATAAAAGAAAAATCAATAACTAGCACCACAATCATCTCTCTTAAAAACAATATTCTTGAAAATTAATAATCATCTCTCCTAAGTAGACTTCCCACATCGATCAATATATACTTTATATATGAGCATATACTTACTTATGTTATCCTCTTGGAAGCCTTTAAAAGAGGCATGATAGTCTCACAAAAGGTTCTAGTTCCACTCACCCTCCCTCCATATATCATATGCATGGGATCATGAGCTTAATTGACACAATGTGATCAAGATACCCATTTACCAACCAAAGCATGCTAATACGAAACATTTGAAAGGCTTATTTTCACTAAGTGGATTTGACTCTAGGTTTAATTTTTGTCCTTACCAATGAAGAGGCATCATGTTTATTTTCTTATCTTTTATTGGTTCATGTAGATGTAACTTCCATGATTCCTCTCACCATCCTAAACATTTTGTTTTTTATCCACATTTTATCTCCATCATTATAACCAAAAAATATCAAATCAAAATCACAACATTATGAGCTATATCCTTGAACCACATTATCTACCTATCTATGATCAAAACACCATGAAAATGCATCATATCATATCATGCCATAAACATCATCCTATCCATATACCATCAAAACATCATGTCAACATATATTATATCCTAATTCATTTTCATGAGCATAAGCAAAATCAATAATTAAAACATCATGAACAATATCATATGTTGTCTACCAATCTATCCCTAACATTACCACAATACATCTCATGCAAACCACATCATCATATAACATATATCCATCCATAACAAATCCTATCATATCCATGAACAAAATGAAAGCATCATAACTATATTTCAAAAATCACATGCCTAAACTATTAATTCAATAACTCATAATGCATATATAGGAAACCATAGACCATCAACCATAATCATAAACATAAATGTCCACAATAACATGTAAACCATAAACATACATCATCTATAACATCATATATAACACCATACATTATATACATCTTGTAATCATAAATAATATATGTAACAATGTATAACCTCTCTCTCAAAACATATAAATCTCACTACATCAACATGTAAGCTAGTATTAAAATTATATACACCTATTGCTTAAAACATGTCTAAAACATGATCATGGGGTACCATGACTACTGGCCCCACCTACAACTACACTACCACTACTGGCTCCACCTATAGCTTCACCTACACTCCCATCTAGTGGTGGCCCCCTGGTGTCCCTGTATGACCCATTATAGAAGCCCACTATCTTAGAGTAGCTATAAATGGGAACACTACTAAGCTAGCCAAACACTCACCATATCTCATCTCAAGAGGAAGTTGTGCTAACACTATGGCCTCATAATACTTGAGCTCTTCTATAGTGGCTAGATAATGTACCCATGGCACTATGTCTAATGGTCCTCCCACTACTGCTATGGCCACCCTTACCCTCTACCTCAATAAGTCTCTCTCTTGTGTCACCAAACCAAGAGAGATCCTTGCCTGATATCATTCACTAGTCAGGGTCACCACCTATGCTTACAATGTCACAACCTATCCCTATAGTGTGGGCACCTATCCCTGTAATATTTTTACCTATGCCTAGGTTGTAGTTAAATCCCCCTTACTTATCCACCATGACTAGATAAATCTACAGCCATCGACCTCATGCCTCCATCATATCCATCAACATCTTAAAATGCATATATGGGTTGATACTAGGCCATATATCCATTTGTATACCCAAAATCATCTATCATATCCCTAACAGAGATCTCCTCATATCCATAATATAAAATTGTGGGAGTAGGCCGGGGCATTAGCAACAAAACCTCTAAATCCTCCCTCCTATACATAGGAAATGGGCCTAGGATACCCTATATCAAACTAAATTACTGATGCACCTTATCAAATGGGAGTATCTCCAACTCTCCCTCTCACATACTGATGATCCTTCTATATCTCTAAAGGGTGAGGATCTACCACCTATACCTTGGTCATATCAAAAACTAAATATAAGACCTTTAGGTGATGTCTCCAACCACTAGTACATGTAGTGTACCCATGAACCACTCAACATCATGGGCACCACCTCCTACATTTGATATAGCCATATCATCCCTCCATCACATAAACCCAATAGGGAACTTGAAATATATATAGCCTACCCAAGGCAATCCCAATGATCTCAACACCTAAATATGCTCATAGGCACAATAATGTAGAATTAGGTTAATATTGATGCCATATCTCCTATGGTGCCTAAACCCCCATATCTCCTTATAGATATGCATGAGAAAAATATGAACCCAACCAAATACCATCTTACCAAGTAGTAACTCCACCAAAACCCATAGTAACGAATAGGAAAATCTCCCACTACTCAAATTTAGGAGCTTAAAACATGTCATGATAATCATGAGCATCATCATAAGCCTCCTCTCAGCTAGGGCTTTCTGATATAATGTCAAGTACCAAAATCCCATAACATGCCATTAGACCTAATCACTCTCATCCCCATACAAGTACTTAATAAAATCCTCTTGCTCCTCATGCTCAATATGATAAATCACCCCACCATGTAGTGAGATCCTACTAATCTTATGAACATCCTCAGGGAGAATAGTCATCTCCATTGTTAGGAGCAAGAAAGTGTTCATAGTAAGATCCCATCTCTCAATGAGTGCTATAACCATTGATGTGTCTCAAGGCACATGTTGGTAGTACCTCATAGCTCCCAACCCTACCTCTTTCATATGGGCCCATTCCTTTGGAGTCATCCCCACGTGTATCTCAAGAAAGATGTGTGACATGTGGTTACATATCTGAATCTACTCCCTATCCTACATCATATTAGACACTTGGCTTAGTCAACACTATTCTTATCTACCCTAGATTTTTACCCACCTAACCTCAACCTAAACTTACCCTAAACCTAAACTTAGACTCACCCTAACCCTTAACCTTACCATAAACATAAACCTAAATTCACCCTAACCCTACCATTACCCTAAAACTACCTACCCCAATCGACTACCTATAGTCATGGTGACCATTGATGGTCAGACACCCTACTTCATAGGGTGTTGACCATTGATGGCCAGACCTAAATATCAATGGTCACTATGGACATTCTATGTCCAAAATACCCAAACCTTAGCTACCCAAAACAAATTATTTAATTATGCAAACACCATCCTAATCACCTCAAACACCTAGCATACTACCTACCCAACCCAACTGTCCCACTATCAATTTTTGATGTTACCCACAAATTCACCCTAAACCCACAAAAACCTACCCAGGGCACAATGAGCCTAAAACACTTCTATAAGCTATACTAACCTACCTACTTAAGTAGTACAAATAAGAAATTTCAACCAATTTTTTTTAATTAAATACACCACCTACCTCATTCCCTGACCTCTACCATGGTTATAACCTAGGAATAACTATCTGATTATGTCTATGTGCTCCCTACATCTCAAACCCATGAAAATTATACCCACACTCCTCTAACCAATGAGTAGTCACCAACTCAACAAAAACTCTTTCCATGCATGCCATAATTACCAAAGCCATCTTAAACTATAGCAAAAGTTACAATGAGTAGAAGTAATTTTTTTAAAACTTTTTACTTGGTGTTTTTTTAGGGTTTCCCTTGATCGTCAATGGTTAGGGTGACCATTGATGGTCACATTTTTGGGGCCCTGACTATTGACATTCATGAAACCCCAATTTTACATTTCTAAAATTGAACTACCATTTTTAAGCACATCTAAACCAAGTTTTTCCCATTTTTGGAGATCACTTTCTCCAACCAACTTGACTACCTCATCACCTCACCATTTGTCTATTTTGACCCATCTGGTGCATAATTTTCAACACTTTTTTCTTGGTCCTTTAACTATAGTGACAATATTTCCATGACCTTTTTTGAATCTTACACCACCTCACATATACTAACTCACTTGTGTCTCATCAGGGGCACTTCCTACCTTAGATACCTATGACACCTGACCCATTTGTGTTTTCCCCAAGGGCACTTCCTACCTTGGATACCCATCTAAAACACAATAATCACTTAGGAGACTTACATTTATGAATGTTCCCAACCACCACACCTATAGGCAATCACGTGGTTCACTTTTCACCTACCCTTCTTAACAACCACCATTATTTTTACAATCTTAGGTAACCTAGTCTATGCATGATCTTAACTATCACACCTTTTTGTCATAATTTGTGTGCAAGTTTGCATTTCAAATGCTTAACCTCATATCACCACCTTGTGGCTCACCAACTACCATTTATCAAACCCATACCTACTTCTATTTTACCTCACTAACTCCTAGATTTGAAGGGGAACACCTCCTCCTACTCTCAGGGCAACGAAGCCCTTGATCTATACTTCATTTTTGTTTTGTAGCTCATTCATGCTAGTCACACAACAAAAAGGGGCAAAATTTAGACACCATAAATCTATACACTTGCACTTCCAAATGTTGAAAATCCCCCTGGACCCAGCTAAGACCCTCTTGGGACTAACCTACACTAATTTGGCCTAACCAAGCCCATCTGTAAATAGTTTTAAAAATTAACTCAACTTGGCCTTCAAGACCTCTTTCCTTTGGAACTTGACCATCGATGGTCACCATGGGAAACCTTGACCATTAACGGTTAGGGTCCACCTCCTTAACAAAGCACATGTAAACCACCTACGTTACTTTTCTAAATATAGTTTGTTTAAATCTTGTCATGAGCCTTTATGTGGATAATTTATATTTAGATAGCCTAGTTACACCTTCACTTCCACCTCTTGCTTGTGCCTATAAGAAAGAGAAGCTTGGGAGGTCAAATCTATCTATAATAATTATTGGGAGCTCATAGATTTAGGATTTCTCTTTTTTAAGTCAATCAATATCATCAACATTATCAAGCATCATCATTAATCTCATTGAGAGTTGCATTACTATCACCTCTCAACTAAGTTTTCAAGTACTATTACTTTATAAAAATCAAGCTAGATTTCACCAATAGGCTAACTACTTCAACCACTCACCCAATCAACTTCTAGTAAGATAAGTACTTATTTGTCAATATTCACATACTTTATTTCCATTTTTTAGTCAATATAGCCCTTGCCCATCTCTTAGAATCCATATTTTGGATCCTATTATTTAGTAATTGGAGGGTAAATTTTTACTCTACATTGCATTCAAATTTTCATCCATGCACTGTAGTTTTGTTCCCGCATACCTTGGTCATGGCAGCAGGAGTTTGGAGTAGAGCGCATGTTTATTTCTTTCAATTATCAAAGTGCAATGGAAGCCACCAAGTGTCACTTTTTGAAACATAGAGCCAACTAACTGGTGTCATTTGAGACCTTTTCATAACTTTCAAGAGATCCTCAGAACGTGCCATGTATCCAATAGCAACTCAGTGAAATGCATCACATGTCGACATCTGCATCTCATATTAGCACCTGTGTTTCATCTATTTTTTGGCAAAAGGTTTTCAACAAGCTAAGTAGTAGGAAGAAGTGGAAGGCACTAGATGGCAATCACAGAAGGCCCTGGACTACTTTTTCAGAGAACAGTGGAGGTCACCACATGTTGGCGTCTGAGAGACAGTTAGTTCAACACCTAGGTTTAATGTAATGGTTTAATGTTTTTTGGTTCAATACCTTGATTAATGTGTAAATGGTGTGTAGTGTTGAACCATTTAACCATTTTGGTTCATTGGGTAGTTCAAGGGAGTGTCCCAAAAACCAAAGGGGTCAAGTACCTTTTTGGAAGGCAGAAGGGCATCATTTCATTTTGTTTAAGTGTCAAAGAGAAGCAGAGGCTGCCAAGTGTCACTTTTTAAGCCCCTTTCTACTCCATTCCCAAAATAAGTGGAAGATGCCACATACCCATAGCTTCATTGCCAAATAAAGATCATCTTTAAGCTTCATTGCCAAATAAAGATTGTGGTGGGTCCTAGGTGTTATTTCAAAG
Source organism: Torreya grandis (assembly GCA_037957365.1). Taxonomy (NCBI): domain Eukaryota; kingdom Viridiplantae; phylum Streptophyta; class Pinopsida; order Cupressales; family Taxaceae; genus Torreya; species Torreya grandis. The sequence continues at coordinate 1,221,355 of JARHVA010000023.1, read as the reverse complement.
GTCTGTAGAAGCTGCCAAGTGTCACCATCCATAAGAGCCTAATATTTTCCCCAAATAATTCTACAACATAGCTAAGGGGAAAGTGGAAAGAGCCATGTGTCTTCAATAAATTAGGCAAAAAGTGCCAAGTGTCATTCTCTAGTGCCTTCTAAGTAATAAGGAGAATTTCAAGAAATTGACCAAGTGTCCTCTTCTATTTCAACAATATATAGTGTTTTGTGTATCTATTGCCACAAAGTGAGATGGAGGGAAACTCAGTGGAAGTTATTTTTGGTATATAGAACAGTTCACCAGGTAGATTTTTGGGGCCTACAAACATTAAAAGGGCCATCTGTTTGTCCCCTGTAAGCAGAGGAGAATGGATAATTACGTGGCTAAGCAGGTGATGGAATGAGGAAATTCAAGCATGGGAGGAGGTACTAAACATGAATTGACATGCTATAGTCAGGGCAGCCACCCCTCTCTAGCATGACCCTTCCTGATAAGACTAGGATACATCCAAGGCATTGAATGCACCAAATGCTGCACTATTTTATCTATAAAATTTGAGGCTATAAAGGAGGATGATAAAAGGAGGAAGAGGGGAGGATTCTATAGTTTAGAATTTCTAGAGTTTGTGACCAAGTAATATCATTTGCTTTTGTCTCGTTTTCTTGAGTTGTAAGGTTGATGTAACTGTGCATGTTTCTATGCCTTTTATGTGGCTGAAAGAATTAAGAAGATTGAACTCTATGCCTTTGTTGACATTATCTATGTCATTTACAAAATTAGTCTGGACTGTAGATTTTCTAGAGTTGTGATTAGAAATTTCATTTGCTTTTGTCTCAATTTCTCGAGTCAGAAGTTCTACATAACTATACGTGTTTCTATGCCTCTTATGTGATTGGAAGATTCTTATAAGAAGATTGAACCCTATGGCTTTGTTGACATTTTCTGTATCTCAGCAAAAGAAGTCTCTATTGCAAGCCTCTATTTCTATTATTTTAATCTTTTACATTGATCATGCACTTGTTTGCTCTTAAATGTAATAGAATCCTACATATAGTCTCACTGTGCTCAAGATTAGGATCAAATTACACTCAGGCGCATCGCCATAGTTAGGTTTCATTTCCTACATTTGCTTTACTATTTAATTTCTTATCCTTTTTCCCCCCACACTTGATACAAAAGAAGAGACCAACTTCTCTAAAATTTGGAGGTTGTTTCAAGCCGCAATATCCCACAGCTTGGAACTTCCCATTATTGTTGATTAGAATCAAGCGCAATTTTAAGCATCAACATTTTTTGGCATGCCGAATGGGACTAGTCTTGAAGTTTCCTTCAAGACCATATGTACTAGAGAGCTACGAGGAGTTAGAGCTGTGGACTAGTCACCAGATCACAATCTGCTACAAATTTAGGTATTCTTTTGCCACCTCTGGTAATAAGTCCAAGGAGAAGAGCTAACCAGTTTGTACCAATACTAAATATGGGAGCCCCTGTACCTCCAATAAATTATGCAAGTTAGAACACTGGTAGTCCCTTAATCCTCCCAACACCACTAGCCATTTGGGATCCTATCCTAGTAAATGCTCTAAAAGCTCTGCCTAAGTTCAGTGGGCAAGACTCTAAAACCCCTGTGAAACATCTTCAAGATGTATCAAATGTCTATGTTATACATGTTGTAACACAACAAAATGTGGCCATAAGGTTATTAACAGCTTCATTCAAAGGGAAGGCTTTAGAATGGTATCGGTCTTTGACCCCAAATACCATATCTACATGGGACTAGCTTAGAGATCTGTTCTTTGAAAGATTTGCAGAGAAGGGTGATAAGTCTTCTTTGTTACAATAGTTAATCACCATTCAAAGGGGACCATAGGAGGACATGACTGACTTCAACACTAGATTTCAAAAAACTTGGGATAGAATCCCTACTATAGCCAGACCACCACCTGGTATGGCCATAGTGTTTTATCTCAAGGCTTTGAATTTAGATATATCTGTTATGATTCAGTCACTGGGAGGACACAATTTACTAGGGGCTTATGACTATGCGGTCAAAGCCAAGAATCATTTAATAGATGCTAGAAAGTTACCTCTAAGGCCTCCCATGCCTATGTTCCCAAAAATTCCCCTGCTCTTACCTCAAGAAGTTCCTAAATCTATAAGCCCACCTGTGTCTATGTACACTTACCCTCAATCATCTGTGAAAGAACCTGCCCCTACTTATTCATCTAAGATGGATGATATCAAGAATATCCTGAGGACATTCTCTAATGAGTTGATTAATATAAAGAGGCAACATAATACTTTCCCTAAGCCCCCTTATCAAGGCTACTAAGGAAACAGGTTTTCATCCCAACCAAACCAATATCAAGGTCTTCCAAAACAAACTAACCATTATCCAGTGAATCAATTAGTTGCAGTTCCCACACCCTCACAGACCATTCCTCCTAACTCAAATAGGGAGATGGTTCTAGGTCAAAATAATTATGTGGATGACACTAATGCTTCGTGTTTCCCTTGAAATGATGCTCATACACCCAAAGATTGTCCTAGGGGTAATCTACAACAAAGGGTGGCTGAGTAGAGAAGAATGGATGGTCAGTTTGCTAGTACCAATAATAATCAAGCCTACCATTCTCTTGGTATGTAGAATTTAGTTCTAATGGATCAGATGCAAGGAATGCCCTTGCAACAAGAGGAAGAAATAGCCTCAAAGCATGCTTTGTTCTCATGGGTTGAAGATGAAGAAGAAATTTTGTTGAACAAAGCATCTACCTCCTAAAGGGCAGTGGTGCAATCTAATTATTACACTAGATCAAAGAGGAGAATGGTGGAACAGCTTGAGATTGTAAATGGACAAGTCAAAAATAATCCTCCATCTCAAGGGCAAAGAAATGCTATTGTTAGACAAGAAGTGCCTCAGCAAGTGCAAGATCAAGGGATTCCTACCCAAATTTAGGAAAAATTGAGATATCCTTATGTCTAAAAAACTCAGTCTGTGGGACCGATCAATGTAGTAGACCAATTGAAGAAGACTCCAACACAAGTGTCAATATGAGATATTTTGGATATTCTTAAATAGAAGACATTGCTACAAGATGCTTTGTAAGGTCAAGCAGTGCCCAAAGGTGTTGTTACCAAAGGACCTGTTGGAAAAGAAAATCTCAAAGGCACAGTTCCTCAACAAACAATAGCTTTTGTGAATGATGCAGCATAAGTAAGTAAATCCAAGCCAGAGCCATTCTATTTGACTTTGATAGTTGGAAAGAAACTCTTGCATAATACATTAATAGATTTAGGAGCTAGTATAACTGTGATGCCCAAGCAAATAGCTGATGCTTTGAAGATAAAATATGAACCCCTTGTAAAAGGAGTTATGTAACTAGATGGCAAAATAGTACAAACCATAGAGAGAATTAAACAACTCCCATTATAGTTATACACATGTCCCAACATAATTGTCAACCAAGATGTAGTTGTCATAGATATACCTCCTATTTTTTGTTTATGTTTATCCAGAGACTTTACAAAAAAAATATGAGGATATATGTCTCTTGACTGGTCCCACCTCATCCTGAAAACCAGATATGGTTTGAAGATGAAAATTCTATCTAAACCACTGTCAAAGGACAATATTACCAATGAACCAACAATAAGATTAGAAGTAGATCATGCCATGTTAAATAAAGAAGAAAGGATTTTTGTTGAAGATCTAGGTGACTAGACTAAGCATGATCAAGAGGAAGAAAACAACCAGTTGTTGGCTATGATGCATATCGACCCATATGGGAAGTATGACTCTACCGGTTTAGGCACATATTTCATTTTTAATGAGGACCAGACAATCCCAAATTTTATAAGGGAAGAGGCACCTACTACTTAAGATTCAGAGATTTGGACTTTTGATGGGGTTAGAAGTAAACATGGTGCTTGAGCAGGAATTTGTCTTACTGCTCCAAATGGTGATAAAATTTTAAGGGCTATTCGATTCCAATTTGCTTGCACTAATAATGATGTTGAGTATGAATCTTTAGTACATGGGCTCTTGTTAGCTAGAAAAAAGGGAATAAAGAATCTGAAAGTAAAAGGAGATTCAAAATTAGTAGTAAAGAAAATTAGAGAAAAGGCAACAGCCAAAAATGTGAGAATGAGATCCTACAGGCATAGGATTTGGGATTTGATAGAAGATTTTCAAGCTTTCAATATTGAGATAATCCCTAGAAGTCAAAACTCTAAGGCTGATAAGATGGCCCAAATTAGCTCACAGTTTAACCCAACAATTGGCCTATTGATTAACAATGAGTTAGTAAAAGTTATAGTGAGGCCAACCATTCCAGACAATAATGAGAATTGGCAAGTATGTGAAAATGATGCTCAGGTAGTCTCTTTCTTACAACGATCAGATGAGTTTGCTGATTAGTTGTAAACCAAAATTGAAGAGGCATATGGTTATCAGGTTATATAATTGAGGATTAATAAGCTCCCCAAGGGATTGATCACCTTAGAAAACTTGTTTGACCCTGAGGATGTAAGCCTAGAAAAGAAAAGGTTCCAGGTAGACAAAGCAGACTATTCTGAAATAGAGGTGAGTGACGAGAAAAGGCTAAAAGTTGGGAATTCTGCAACTCAAGAAGAGAAGGAATGAATAATCAAATTGTGCCAGAGATATGATAGAGTCATAGCTTGGAGCTATGAAGACCTTCATGGATACAATAGAGACATTATTTAGCACACAATAGAACTGACTGAAGGGTCTAAGCCCATCAGACAGAAGTAGAGGCCAGTAAATCTAAGGATTGAGCCTCTAACGGTAGATGAGTTGTAGAAACTTTTAGATTCCAAAATAATATTTCCAATCAAGTACTCAACTTGGGTATCAAATCTAGCACCAGTTAGGAAAAAGAATGGAGATGTAAGACTATGTGTAGATTTTAGAGATCTAAATAGAGCATCTCTAAAAGACCACTATCCCTTGCCCTCCATGGAATAAATTCTACAAATTATGGTTGGATCAGAGAGGTTTTCTTTACTAGATGGTTTCTCTAGATATAATCAAATTTGGTTGGCTGATGAAGATTAGTACAAAACTACTTTTACTACCAAATGGGGGACATTTACGTATGCTAAGATGCCTTTTGGTCTGTCAAATGCAAGAGCCACCTTTCAAAGAGCTATGGATATAGCCTTTGGGGAACTTATAAATAAGATTATCCTGGTCTATCTAGATGACCTCACTATTTTTTCAAAAAATGCTGATGATCATTTAGAATATGTCTTCAAGAAATGTCAAAATTTTGGGATATCATTGAATCCCAAGAAATACATCTTTGTTGTACCTCAGGGCAAATTGTTGGGACATATAGTATCTAAAGAAGGATTTTCTATAGATCCTAAGAGAATCATAGCTATAATGAACCTACCTCTTCTAGTAAATAAAAAGGTAGTTCAGTCCTTTTTAGGGAAGATCAATTTCATCAATAAATTCATATCTGATTTTGCAGGCTTGGTAAGATCGATGACACTCTTGCTAAGGAAAGACATGGTCTTCAAATGGACTACATAAGGAAGGCAAGCCTTTGAAGAGGTCAAGAAGGCTATCTTAGCAGCCCCAGTGCTTAAAAATCTAGATTTTTTTAAGCCCTTTGTAATGTACATCTATGGAGGAGAGTCAAGTATTGTTGCTGTCTTGACTCAAAAGAATGATAGGCTGGAGGGGAACACCCAATAGCTTTTTTCTCAAGAACTCTCGGGGATTATGAGACTAGGTACAATTTTTTGGAAAGACAAGCCTATGCCATGGTAAAAGCCCTCAAGAAATTTAGGCATATGATATCAAAGAACAAAATTTTGATACTTATAGCTCACCCAAGTGTCAGGGAATACATCATGGAGGGAAAAATTATTAAGAAAAGAGCCAATTGGATCACTAAGATCCTTGAATATGATGTAGAGGTCAGACCCACCAAGCTAGTCAGAGGTAGGGGTCTGTCCCAACATATAACCCAAGAGCTTGAAAAGATGTTACTTGAGGAAGCAGATTCAGAAGGAGAGATAGAGACGGTGCTAAAAATACAAGAAGTTGATCAGGAATCCTAGGTCACAAGCAGGAATTTTTTATGAAAAATGGGATTTATCCAAGAGAACTCCCTCAAAATAAGAGGAGATATTATAGGATACAGGGAGTTCATTTTGTTTTAATTGAACAAGTCCTTTTTAGAAGAAATTCTGATGAAAAATTGTTAAGATGTGTAGAACAAGCTGAACCTGAGAGAATACTACATGAAATATATCACAAAATATCAAGGGGCATTTTTCTGCAAAGAACACAACCATTAAGATAAGTGAGGTAGGATATTTCTAGACTACTTTATTTGTAGATTGTTATCAATTGGTTATAAAATGTCAATCCTGCCAATATTATATGGGGATGAGGAGGAATGCAACCATGCCCCTTAGTCCTATAATTGTGGATGAACCTTTTGCTCAATGGGGTCTTGACTTCATTGGAATGATAAATCTAGTATCCATTATGGGTCACAAATGGATATTAACTGCCACAGACTATTTCACTAGATGGACTGAGGCAGTCCCACTTAAGGAAGCAATAAAGAATGCGATCCTAGATTTTCTAGGGAGTATCACTACTCACTTTGGGACCCCTCGCACCATAATTTTAGATAATGCTAAAGCATTCTTGGGGTCTAAAGTATTTGACTTTGCCTTGAAACATGGAATATATCTGAAAACTTCATCTAACTATTACCCTTAAGGTAATTGTCTAGTAGAATCAACCAACAAGAACCTGATAGGACTCATCAAAAGAGTAGGGGCTGATCATCACAAAGAGTGGCAAAAAGTGCTTAATCTATCACTATGGGCTAATAGAATCATGCTCAAATAGGTGATCAAAATGTCCCCATATGAATTGGTATATGGAAAGTATGTTGTGATTCCCTTAAGCTTGGAAATTTTCTGCTCTCTAGCTAATCAAACAAATTGAAATTGAAGAAAATGGCCCCATGCAAGTCAAACTCGCAAAACTTTTGGAAGTTTAGGAAAAGAGGGATACAACCCATGATTCATTGATTAGCATTAGGGGATGGTTAAAAACTATTTTGATAAAAGGACTTTAAATCCTAATTTTGAAGTAGGCTCAATTGTTTTGAAATGGGATGCAAGAGCCGCCAAGCCACGTCAGCATACCAAATTTGAAGCATTGTGGACTAGCCCGTATAAAATTTGCACGTGCAAGCAAAATAATTCATTCAAGCTAGAATCGATGGAGGGAGAACTTAAAGAGATTCCTGTAAATGGAATCTATTTGAAGCATTTTAATTAAATTGTCTCTAATGTATTATAGTTAGTAGAAGGTGGAGTTTTTTTTTTGAGTAGGCTCAAAAGTCTTGGGGGTTGCCAGTAACTATAGGGTAAATATTTACTCTGTGTTGCATTCAAATTTTCACCCACGCACTACAGTTTTGTTCCCACATACCTTGGTTGTGGTGGCATGAGTTTTAGAGTAGAGTGCGGGTTTGTTTCTTTCGATTATCAAAGTGCAGTGGAAGCTACCAAGTGTCACTTTTTGAAACATGGAGTTGGCTAACTAGCATCATCTAAGACCTTTTCATAACTTTCAAGAGATCCTCAGAATGTGCCATGTATCTAATAGCAAATCAGTAGAATGCATCATGTGTCAGTATCCACATCTCATATCAGCACCCATGTTTCATCTATTTTTTAATGAAAGGTTTTCAATAAGCTAAGTAGCAGGAAGAAGTAGAAGGCACCAGATGGCAGTCACAAAAGGCCATGGACTAATTTTTTAGAGAACAACAGAGGTCACCACATGTCGGCATCTAAGAGACAGTCAGTTTAATACCTGGGTTCAATGTAATGGTTTAACATTTTTTGGTTCAATACCTCAATTAGCATGTAAATGGCATGTAGTGTTGAATCATTGAACCATTGAACCATTTTGGTTCATCAGGCAGTTCAAGGGAGAGTCCCAAAAACCAAAGGGGTCAAGTACCTTTTTGGAAGGAAAAAGGGCATCATTTCATTTTGTTTAAGTGTTGAAGAGTAGAAGAGGCTGCCAAGTGTCACTTTCTAAGCCCCTTTCTACTCCATTCTTGAAAGAAGCAAAAGACGCCACATACCCCTAGCAGGAGAAGCGAAAGATGCCATGTATCTTCCCAAGAATAGCAGAGGTCGCCATGTGTCAACTTTTGAGAGATCATCTTCAAGCTTCATTGCCAAATAAAGATCATGGTGGGTCTCGGGTGTTATTTCAAAGGTCCACAAAAGTTGCTAGGTGTCACCATCCATAGGAGCCTAATATTTGAATTGAATAATTCTATAGCATAGCTAAGGGGAAAGTGGAAAGAGCTGCATGTCTTCAATAAATCAAGTGGAAAGCACCAAGTGTCATTCTCCGGTGCCTTCTAAGTAATAAGGAGTATTTTAGGAAATTGACCAAGTGTCCTCTTCCATTTCATCAGAATAGAGTGTTTCGTGCATTTTTTTCCATAAAGCGAGATGGAGGGAAACTCAGTAGAAGTTATTTCTAGTAGATAGAACAATTCACTAGGTAGATTTTTGGGGCCTGCAAACATTAAAAGGGCCGTCTGTTTGTCCCCTATAAGCGGAGGAGAATGGATAGTTGTGTGGCTAAGTAGGTGATGGAATGAGGAAATTTAGGTGTAGGAGGAGGTACTAAACATGAATTGACATGCCATAGTCAGGGCAGTTGCCCCGCTCTGGCATGACCCTTCCTGATAAGACTAGAATACATTTAAGGCATTAAATGCGCTGAATGTCACACTATTTTATTTGTAAAATCTGAGGCTATAAAGGAGGATGATAAAAGGAGGAAGAGGGGAGGATTCTATAGTTTAGACTTTCTAGAGTTTATGACCAAGTAATATCATTTGCTTTTGTCTCATTTTCTTGAGTTGTAAGGTTGATATAACTATGCATGTTTCTGTGCCTTTCATGTGTCTGAAAGGATTAAGAAGATTGAACTCTATGCCTTTGTTGACATTATCTGTGTCATTTATAAAAGTAGTTTGGACTATAGATTTTCTAGAGTTGTGATTAGAAATGTCATTTTCTTTTGTCTCATTTTCTTGAGTCGGAAGTTCTACATAATTGTATGTGTTTATGCACCTCTTATGTGATTGGAAGATTCTTACAAGAAGATTGAACACTATGCCTTTGTTGACATTTTTTGTATCTCAACAAAAGAAGTCTCTTTTATGAGCCTCTATTTCTATTATTTAAATCTTTTATATTGATCATGCACTTGTTTTCTCTTAAATGTAACAGAATCCTACATATAGTCTCACTGTGCTCAATATTAGGATCAAATTACACTCAGGCGCATCGCCATAGTTAGGTTTCATTTCTTGCATTTGCGTTTCTATTTAATTTCCTATCCTTTTTCCCCCCACACTTGATACAAAAGAAGAGACCAGCTTCTCTAAAATTTGGAGGTTGTTTCAAGCCGCAATATCCCATAGCTTGAAACTTCCCATTGTTGTTGATTAGAATCAAGTGCAATTTTAAGCATCAAAAGTAATTTAATAACCTAGAACTCACATAGTAACCATCGATGGTTAACTCAACCACATTGTTCTGCATAATTGTCAATGGTCATCTTGACCATCAATGATCACCTTAATCATCGATGGTCACCCTAACTACTGACAGTCACTATGGTAGTGAAAACCAACAAGCTATTTTTGCCCACTTACCCTCAACCAAACCTAATTTTATATGTTTATAATCACTCATATACCTATTTTAGATTTTATAAATCATACCCCAACCCCTTAACACTATTATTAATTATTTTATCACTAATTTGATCATTTTAAGTCTATTTTCTTGAGTAAGTATTCTTATGTTCAATTTTAGTACCTTTTAATTTTTGATGCAAGTACATTCTTTCCAATTTTGTGAATTTAATTATTTAAAACATGTGGATTGATAACCCCTAACGTAGCTCTCACTTTTGATATCTAGCTATCACTAGGTAATCCACCCAACTATATATCTAACAAACAAGTTTAATTTAGTGCTTTTATATCTATAGGTCTTCTTCCCAAGCCAAAGAGGCATTGTTCATAATATTTTGATTTAATACATGCGAAAACAAATAAGTTTTTCAACCATACCCATATTGAGTTTCTTTTATTTTCCCCCTAGAACTTAAAGTGGAAATTTATGTGAAACACTAACTCCTATTGATGATTTATATATTTTTATAGGGGCCACTTCTACCACTATGCACACCCATTTTGGAATTTGTTGTTGTGGACTCGTTCCCTTTTGCTTCTTTCCCATACTGAAACTATTGGTATTGAAACATGGTAGGTTAGGTATGACAAAGCCTCAAATGGTTCTTGGTGCTTCATAGTCATGATACCTATGATTGTACCTTCAGATCTGAGCTTCATAGACCATTAATGGCATCCTTAGTGACAATTCACTTTTTTTATTACTATTTCCTACTTAATACTCTTCCTATACCTCTCTACACTAATCTCACTATGAGCACAATTTATCAAACATCACAAATATTCACTTTGGGTGCCTGAGGGTACTCAAATTCTCAGTCTAGTAGGGTTTTTGTGCTTTGTCTCTCTAGTTTGCTTGTTTGCTCTGGTTTACTTAACGTCTCAAGTTTACACAAAAGTTTGTAATGGAAACTAGTCAATTGCATGATGTTTTATACCCTAATTCCATCTACTATATTTAATGCAAGTGAGTTAATATCATGGTGACATCTATATCTATTAAACCCAATGAAATTTTGTGAAATCTATGAAAATACTCTACCACCAACTCATTTTTTGCACATCTTGTGCCTATGCCATCATCACATTCAATGCTCCTAATGGTATTTTAGTGAAGTGAATTATGGTTCAAATGGTCACTTCCCACTCAAATTTGGGTGGATGCCAAATGTCTATGATGACTCTCCTTTTGTGCTTTGTTCTCTTGGCACAACCTTCACCTTTAATATGGTAACTTAGGCATAGTGCCTCACATGTACACAATTCAACCTCTTCAGTTCCATCTTCTCTTCTTGCTGCACTTCTATTTCAAGCATGCTTAACTATCTTGGTCAATTTCTTTCACTTCATCTTACCTTGTATAGACACCAAAATTACATACACATGCATAACTCATGTCAAAACCCCTTTTAACCCATTTTTTATTAATAACAATGAACCTCGCTAACCCATGCTTTTACTCCTCACATTTAATTAATTTAAAATACTCAATAAAGTTAATTAAAAACCCCTATTACCACCTTACCTAGCCACATTGCCCTATGACTAATTATCACCTGATGAGTCACCTTAAGACCTAGTCCCCTCATCCTAACTACCCAAGACTTATTCCCACTTCCAAACTAAATTCCTAATCAACTACCTCCTTCTTAACATCTTATTTTTACCATTTTATAATGGGTGCCATACTTGGCATGAAGAACAATAAAAAATAGGCCAAAATATCAATGTTTACCTATTCTAGGGCCACCAATGTTGTTCAACCCATGGTCGATGTCAGTAGGATCATTGACATAAGTGATATAAGACAAACTCCAACCTAAAGTTTAGGTCAATAGAAATCAATAAAATTCATTCTTACTTGCATTCAAGCTCTAAACATTCTATTTTTGACATCCTAGCTTACTGTCATCTTACAAAAGTCAATCATGATTTGGAACTGAGCTCGTGAGGACCAATAAAACCCACTTGTTCTCTCTATTTAGGTACTTAGGTTTGAACTCCTTGATAGGGATCATCAATCTAGTACTTATCATTTAGTAACCATAGCTAAGTACGTCACTTATTCTATACATCTTTTAAACATTTATTTGATATCACTTTATATCTATTATGCATTACTTTACACACTTCTAATTTAACCCCCGTGAGGGAGTTACAAAGCTTCCTCACTTGTTTCCCCTTAGCCTGACATACCAAACCTCTGACTAGATCTACCCAAAATATACTCTCTCTCTCTCTCTCATAACTCTCCCCAACCTACTAGACTTGATCCAAACCATTTCTTAGATCTATAAAATGCTTCTACAATCTCTTAAATACTTATTACTATTGATGCAGTGGATTGTACCCTTGATAGGAGGCTAAGCTCTTGTCTTCCACGCATCATAATGGAAACTCCTCTCTTGCCTGTGGGTCTAGAAAAACTGAGAGGAGAGTCTTTAGATAAGGGATAGCTCCCTTTGATGTATCTCTATGGTCTTGGGTTTCCTATTGCTAACAATGGGGGGGGTGAAAAGGGATAAGGATGTTGAAAATAGAACCTAAACTAAATGGTGATACACCAAAAATTTTGATCTACTTAGCTTGAACCTAAACTTTCCACCAAGAATAAGCTGGCATACACTTCATTTGATATGAGAAACTTTTCTACATCAGTGAGCTAGGGGTCCTCTTGAGATACAGGGAGGAAGAAATACCATAGGTGTTCTAAGACACACTATGGCAGCCTATTCACATGCACCTATACTCTGTTGTAGACACTTCTGGCAGACCTACAATAGAATAAAATTCACAATACACTAGACATGCTGGAATCATTATGTGAAAGCATAAAAATAAAAATGACTTAACACAAAATAAAGCCATAGACATGCAAAAGTGTAAGCTCAAATGGAGGTGAAAATGCTATGTCTTGATTCAAGGTAAAATTTGGTAGAGCTCCACCTTACAAGCCAAGAGATATTTTTCTCAAAATGAGAAGTTTTCAATATATAGAGGAAGAAAAGGCCTTTTGGCACCTTCTACAAAGAGCTACCCATGCTGCATTGAATGCCATTGGGAAGAAGAAGCCACTAAAAGAGAATGTTGTGTCAGCTTAGATTTTAACTTTTAGGTGTTTAAGATATATTAAATGTCATATTCAAAATTATGGGCCACGTCATCTGTCTGTAAACAATATTGCTCCTTTAAAGCATTCCCACAGTTTGTCTACTCATCAATGTAAAGTAAAGAAAAAATAGGTCCCACCGTTCATTGTTTGCACCACTGGATGATTACTTGGCAAATATTGTGTCAACCACTGGAGTAACTCCTTGAGTCGACACCTTCCTTTGCCACTCAGACTATTTTGTCTATTTATACACTTGGCTCTTTTGCCTCTTCTTGGCTTTGTATTTTATGGTTCCTTCATCCTTTAGGGGCTATCTTCTGATAATTCTTCAGCTCTTTGGACTCCCTCCTTGATGATTTCATCCTTCTATATTTAAGCCTTTGAATTCGTTCAAGTTTGCAACTTTTATTTAAAGATCAATGGCTATTTCATTGTCGTGAAGCTGACCTTCATGTGCCCATCACCATTTGGTTGATTCCTTTGGCCTTTTCTTTGATCCCTTTACAAGTGTTCCCTACCCTCCACAAGGGCACTTGTCCTTTGGGCTTTGGGAGACTCCCTTGAACCTTCCAATTGAACCAATAATTGGTTCAACAGTTCAATGGTTCAATACTATGTTTTGCTCATTCATTTGACTGCTTGAACCAATCACTTGAACCAACCACTTGAACCAACAATGGTTCAATAGTTCAATATTTCCAAGTTTAAAGTGATTGAACCAAGCGCTTGAAACAATCACTTGAACCAACCACTTGAACCATCTGCTTGAACCAACAATGGTTCAATGATTCAATATTTCCAAGTTTAAAGTGATTGAACCAAGTGATGGTTCAAAGTTCAAGTTCAAAGTTCATGTTGTTAAACTGGTTCATCCTCTTGCTAAAAGACTTGTGTAAACCATAAATTAAACTAGCTTAGAATAGCAGGGGAAGAAGGAGATCAATTTTGCCTTGTAGGGCCAAAATGGTCAACAAAATAGTGATTCCTAGGGGAAGCATGCATGCTATGCTTAGAAACCAGTAGCCTCAAAGTCTATTGGGCACAGAGTCAAGATGCATCTTTAAAAGAGTCAGCAATAGCCTTGTGATATCCAAGAATCAATCATGGAGTTTTTACCCCAAACACAAAGGACAACACACATAAGGTTAAAAACACTAATTGTGTAAATATCACTTAGGGAAAATAGGAAAAGAAAACTAAAAGCAAACTACTATGTACAACTAACCAGGTATATTTTCTTCCCTCCTAGATAAAAGGGAAAACTTCTAAAGTTTCCTTCATGGCAAAGAAACTTATGGTGCCAAACAAGTGGCTGAATGGATGGAGACTTGGTGATCCGCTCCTCTTGCCTACCACCTTGATTAGCTTGCATTTGAGTGGATCAGAGTCAAACATGCTTCCAATATATACATACTCTTCTTGTTCTTGGAAGCTTATCAAATACTAGCTCTTCATGCTGGTGTGTTTTATAAAGAAGTCGATGGTTGTTGGCTCATCACCATAAGCCCTTTGATATGCATACCTCTTTTGACATGCATCATGGTTTGACTTTTTCCCTTCTACTTTATTGAAGACCCTATCAAACTGACCTTCTACCCCTTCATGTCTTTCTTGAAGAAGGGTGACTATTATGATGTCTGAAATGGAATCATGGAGTGATTGCTCATCCCACAGAACATCACCTTCTTGTTTAAGGCTCTCTTATTCAAAGATATTCTCAAGATAGACAAGGTTCTCCTTTTCTTGCTCAAGGATTAAAGTCTCTAGTTGTTCAAAGACATCCACCTGATCCTCCTCCAACTCAGGCTCCATGGCATGGTCATCCTCCTCATCAAAGCAACAAGGAAGTTCATCAAATAAGGGAGGAGAGAGCTCACCATGCTTACTTTCCTCTTCATATTGTTAGAACATCCACATGTATGCATGACCTGTGTCTTCTCCATTGTTGATGATGTCTTCAAAAGGAACATCCATGATGATTTCTTCCTCATTGACATCCATGAGAGCTTCTTGATCAGCTACAAATTGGATCCTTTCTTCTTCACCTACCTATTTCAAAATAGGTTCCTCCTTGATGACTTCAAAAATATCATCTTCAGATTCACCAACCTCTTGAAAGGATAAATATGAAAGCTTACAACCCCTTTGCATACTTATTTGAGTCCCAATGCTGCCTTCTTCACCCTTAGTCAGCTCATAGCCTCCTTGAAAAAGGGTGAAACCTACCCCAATGACTTCAAACAAATCATTCAAAACATGAAAAAGAGACTATCCATGCTCCTCCATGATGTCTATGGTGATCTCCTTCTCATCTACATTCATGGAGTCTCCCTAATCAATCATTAACTAAGTATACTCCTCTTCACTCACCTCTTTCAAAATAGGTTCCTCCTTGAGAAGGGATGAAGTAGAAATCTGAAGGTTAAACTTAGGTAGAAGTGGAGGCAATATTTGAGCTAGAATCAAATGATTCTCCTCCTTCCATTTGGTTAGTACTTCATCTATATTAGATGTGGCTTGATAGCTCTCTTGGAGGGGTGTAGATGGGGTGTGTTCAAATATAGGATCTTCTACTTGATCTGAACCATCCATCACACTTTGGCTGAAGAACCTCATTCTGGATTCCAACTCTAAAATTTTCTTGGCTATATTTTCTTGGAAGAGCCTTTCTTAGAGGTCACAAGCATCATCATGATGAGTAATAACATATTTATCTTCTTCAAGGTCCTAAGCCAGTTCATGATAAGCACTCCTCTAACTTGGAATCTAGACATCATGTTGAGAGACTTGAGGATTGCTAGAAGGGGTGTCTTTTTTCATAGGCTCCTCTCTAAGGTCTGAAACCTCCATCTCTCCTTCACTAAGCAATCTCACCTTTGCTTCTAATTCCTCAATTTGCTTAGCTAGATTTTATTGAAAGAGTCTTTCTTGGAGCTCATAAGAATCATCATGGAAAAGGGGAGTGCATGAAGGCTACCATGGAATACAATAAGCTTCCTGAGGAAGGGTGGGAGGGACTTGAAAAAGACTAGCCTCATTTTTTACCTCACACTCTTGGATAATGTCTTTTTCCTGCTTGTTTTTCCATGACTCAACTAATTTATTCTACCTCATGATATTAGGACTGGACATCTCCTTTTAGGGTGATGGGGCTATAATGTGAGAGGGTAGTGAGGGTTTAGATTCCACTTCCCTTGCTGCTTAAATAGACTAATGCATTTAAAGATTTTCCAATTCAATCCGCCTATCAAGATTGGCCTTATAAATAAGATTTACTATTTCAAGACTCTCCTCAACATGATCGGGGAAAGGACTTTGATAGACTTGACTTGGCTCATGAGCAGAGACTCTTTATGACTGATATGAAACTTGGGGCAATGGGTATGTAGGTTGATAGACTTAGAAGGCTACCTCTCATGAATACCCAACCTCCCTTCCAAAGATGCAACCAAACCACTCACATCTAGCATCTCATGTGTAAGCCTTTACCAATTGGCTCTTTCAATGGGATTCCATTCACTCTTAACCAAATCTAGTGCATTTCTCACTTGATGGATTATATTATCAAGGATTTTTTGGCCACATCCCCTTCTGGTGTCAAGCTCTACTACATACTTTTTAGATTCTAGCAGTTCTTGTTTGAAGGTGGAAAGGGGCTGATTGCAAAGAGATTAGGTTGAGTAGGAGAAGTGACACATTGAGAAGACTGGGCATAAGACTAATATAGCTCATGATAGGGCTGAGATTGGTCATATTGGACCTAATAAGGATCAACACAAGGTTGGTAAGGATCATAGCCAGGTTGGCCAAGGAATTGCTCAGTCTAAGGAGGAAGAGGCAAAGCCTGAAATGTTTCACCAACCTGTAAAGAGAAAAAATCATAACTATATGCATCCTTATTGCTTGAGGTGATTTCATGAACACCCTAAGCTTGATCAAAACCATATGAAGGAAAACAAGGTCCATGGTTCTGAGCAATGGAATTATACATACCAATATATGATTTCTTGATGGCACCAAGACTGCTTAACTAACTGATTTAACTTTGAGTCACCATTGGTGTTGATGAAAAAGCCTCCAAAGGCTAGTTGGTTGAAGAACACACCAAAATTCTTCAAATTTTTGTATAAAACTTATCCCAAAATCATCTAATTAAAGGTTAGATGCTGTATTAATGGTTCATTCTACTATAATAGGACTAACACCAATCCTGGAACTTTTTTGAGTGTTAAAACATGGTCCCACTGGGTGTGCCAAAAATTGTTGACACAGTAGATTGCACCCTTGACAGGAGACTGAGCTCTTGTCTTCCACGCATCACAATGGAAACTCCTCTCTTTCCTGTGGGTTTAGAAAAACTAAGAGGAGAGTCTCTAGATAAGGGCTAGCTCCCTTTGATGTATCTATGTGGTCCTGGATTTCCTACTGCTAACAATGGGGGGGGTGAAAAGGGAGAAGGATGTTGAAAATAGAACCTAAAATAAATGGTGATACACCCAAAAGTTTGATCTACTTAGCTTGAACCTACACTTTCCACCAAGAATAAGCTAACATACACTTCATTTGTGAGAAACTCTTCTACATCAGTGAGCTAGGGGTCCTCTTGAGATACAGGGAGGAAGAACTACTAGAGGTGTTTTAAGACACACTATGGCAGCCTATTCACATGTGCCTATACTCTATTGTAGACACTTCTGGCAGAACTACAAAAGAAGAAACTTCACAATACACTAGACATGCTAGAATCATTCTATGAAAGCATAAAAGAAAAATGACTTAACACAAAACAAAGCCATACACATATGCAAAAGTGTAATCTCAAATGGAGGTAAAAATGCTATGTCTTGATTCAAGGTAAAATCTGGCAGAGCTCTGCCTTACAAGCCAAGAGATATTTTTCTCAAAATGAGAAGTTTTCAATATATAGAGAAAGAAAAAGCCTTTTGGCACCTTCTAGAAAGAGCTGCCCATGCTGCATTGAATGCCATTGGGAAGAGGAAGCCACTAAAAGAGAATGTTGTGTTGGATTTGATTTTGAATTTTAGGTGTTTAAGATATATTAAACATCATATGTGAAATTATGGGCCGCACAGTCTGTCTGCAAACAAGATCACTCTTTTAAAGCATTCACACAGTTTGTCTGCTCATCAATGCAAAGTGAAGAAAAAATAAGTCGCACCATTCACTATTTTCACCCCTTGTTGATCACTTGGCAAATACTATGTCAATCACTATAGTAACTCCTTGAGTCGACACCTTCCTTTGCCACTTGGACTATTTTATCTATTTCTACACTTGGCTCTTTTACCTCTTCCTGGCTTTGTCTTTTCTAGTTCCTTCATCCTTTGGGGGCTATCTTCTACTAATTCTTCAGCTCTTTAGGCTCCCTCCTCGATGATTTCTTCCTTCTGGCTTTAAGCCTTTGAATTCCTTCAGGTTCGCACCTTTTATTTAGAGATCAATAGCTATTTCATTGTCGTGAAGTTGATGTTTGCATGCCCATTGCCATTTGGTCAATTCCTTCAGCCTTTTCTTTGATCCCTTTACAAGTGTTCCCTACCCTTTAAAAGGGCACTTGTCCTTTGAGCTTTGGGAGACTCCCTTGAACCTTCGGATTGAACTGACTAATTGAACCAACAATTGGTTTAATGGTTCAATACTATGTTCTGCTCATTCATTTGACCACTTGAACCAATAATGGTTTAATAGTTCAATGGTTTAATATTTCCATGTTCAAAGTGATTGAACCAAGCACTTGAACCAATCACTTGAGTCAACTCCTTGAACCATCTGCTTGAACCAATAATGGTTTAATAGTTCAACGGTTCAATGGTTCAATATTTCCAAGATCAAAGCGATTGAACCAAGTGATTAAACCAATCGATTGAACCAAGCGATGGTTCAAAGTTCAAGTTCAAAGTTCATGTTGTTGAACTAGTTCATCCTCTTACTGAAAGACTTATGCAAACTAGAAATTGAACTGGCTTAGAATAGCAGGGGAAGAAGGAGACCAATTTTGCCCTGTAGGGCCAAAATGGTCAATAATTATGCCTACCAACCTCAATAACCTAAATGACATCAATTACCTTCACTACCGACCTCGGTAGTATAATCGATATCGGTTACTTCCCTACAAATGTAGATGATTATGGATTCTCTAAACTTTTCAAAACCTATCCAAACAACTTCTAAAACACAAACAAAGTACACCACCTACACCGTGACACTCTCCACTGCACTCAGGTTATGAATAATGGTAATATTATTTCCCTTTCACTCTCTTTTTACCTCTCTTTTAGCTATTTATTACTCTTTTGTCTCTAAAAAGTGGACTATCATCTCTAAGGAAGTTTCACACTTCATAGAAAAAGTGTGTAGCTTGGAAGCCCACTCATTTAAGTACTAACAAACATCTTATGGTAGTGATTTCTTACTTATAGGTAGTCCTCCCTAGCCAAAGAGGAGTGCTCACAATATCTGGATATAGTGTGCAAACCAATCTAGGTTCATTCTAATCACTTATCCCCATCATTCTTTTCTATTTTCCTTTAGATTTGAAATAGACAAAATTTAACGAAACATTACTAGCACGCTCGATGGGACCCTAGAGGTTTCCTTGGGTTCATTTTTTGTTTTAAGCATTCATCTAAGTGTATTATAGTGAAATTTTCATTTCTTGCACTTCCTCCTCTTTTCTCTTAAAATGAAAAATTCAATATTTTATTTTTTGTTTAAAAAGCATTATTCTGAAATTATCTTTCTTTTCTCTTTGCCTCTAAAAGTAATTTATCATTTTCTTTTACAAGTTGAAAAAATCTCTTCTTTACTTCTTATTACATGCAAATTAGGATAGTGAATTTCATACTCTATTCCTATTTCATCTCTATTTTCATTCAAATCTAAACATTTTAGATTTAAGTTTAAAACTCACTGCATTTCATTATTTGCTTGCTACATATTAGCTCACCTAGTTAATTATAAGCATTTTGAATAAATTGTAGTGCACCTATGTTACACAAACAAATCACATTCACAAAAATAAACATCTAAACTCACCTAAGAAAAGGCCCATCAAGATTTCATCACTTGATGGATCACCTTACCCTACTCAGCTATCCTACTTGGATTTCACCACCAAGGGGAGAACCCACTCCGTTCTTTGGCAAAATATAAACTCTCGACATAAAGTATATTTTAGAAAGCAGCCTGGCTAGGATCCAAATTCATGAAGTGCAAAGAGAGAGCTCCTAGAATAAGCAACATACCTAGTCTAACATAGATTTCCTCTTAAACACTAAAACTAACTTGAAACTAACTCTAGATTTATTTCTAGTACCTTTAATAACCAAATTCTCTTATCACTATTTGATTAAGGCATAAGCCAACACGAGACTAAAAATTAATCTCTAGGACTTAATAATTTTTGGTTGTATATTTTTTTTTGCTTTTCTATTGCCTTCTATATTTTGGATTTGGTAAGGACATTTTCCTATTGATTCACAAAATTAATACTATTTTTAATACTCAACTTGCATAACCTATTATCTCAGGTTTTTTGAGTGTTCTTCCTTTTTACACAGACCTCTTACATCAACTATTCTACCTAGTTTCAACTTTTGGTTTCTTACAACATCAAATTTTCCATCGCCTAGGATATCATAGTGATTAACATCAGTTAACCCTACCAACATTGGTAGATTTGACCTACCAACATCGATTAATCCACCAATGTTAGCAAATTTTTTTCACTGACATCAGTTAATCGATCATTGTTAGTGACTGTGTAATTTCATCTACTCAAAATAGTAAACTAAAATAACCCATTTACCCACACTCAAACTTGGTTTTTCCTTATTCTATTTCAAATAGAGGGTAGTAAGACTATTTATACTTTCTCTCGCATGGTATTGACATAAGCTCAAGCCCAAATTCTTATCGATTACACAAGCTGGTAACCGCTTCCTCCTTCCCCTCTCACTTTTGATTCTATCATGGGGCATACTTCAGATACAAAGCATACTCCCAGCCGTAACCAAATTCCCATTGTACCTAAGGGAGATCAAAATTTTGATAAATTTCTTGATCACAATATAGAATCCCTTCAACATTACCTTACTATGAGCTGAACCCATAATTCTTTGAGTGACCTAATCTATGTTATGCCAACCTCTCAAATGGAGACAACCTTAGTTTTAGTTACCTAAAATATTTTCCCCAAAGTTACTTAAACCACCACTTCAATTAGTAACCCAACTATAAATAATATCCAAAGTGTAGCATCTCCAACTGCCCAATCCCACCTAAACCTTGGTGTGACTTCCCTACTTTCACAACCATAACTATTTCAGCCAAGTCACACCCCATTCCAAAATTTAATGGTACCTATTCCATCTACCCTCATGCCTATAATTACTTGAGTTACAACTCACCCTTCATCCAGTCTAACTATGCCAATAATCCAACCTGCAATAACAACAACCAACTAAGGCATAGTTTCCAACCCAATGGGACAAGCCCCTTTTCTTTCTACACCCAAACCAATGACTCATTATCCTTATGTTTCTCCAACACAACCTCAACAAGTTATGTCATACATTCCCTCTGCTTCCTATCAGATTCCCTATAACTTAAGAGGTATTACCCAAACTAAACCCCCTCCAGACCTCATTAAGATGTTGATGGATAAGATGTCCAATATAGAGACATCCATTTCTAGTTCAAAGAATGTGTTATCTTATGATCAGATATGCAAGAAACCAATCCATCCTTCTGTGCCTATCCACCCTTATCCAAGCCATTGGGAACTCCCTAAATTTACTCATTTCTAGAATAAAGAGGAACCACAATAACACTTGTGAGTATTTAGACATGCTTGTTATTTAATAGGGCAGGATGATATGTTGCTACTTCACACTTTCCCTATGTCTCTTTCAAGTGATGCCTTAGATTATTATAGATCTATACCTCAACACTCCCTTTTATCATTTACCCAAATCACACAAATATTCCTAAACCATTTCTCTATTAACATTTCTAAACAGGTTTTTATAATATACCTTTATTCTATCAGACAATTTAATGACAAGTCTATTACAAATTTTGTCACTCATTAGAGAAGCTTGATCAATAAAATCTCCTTCTCCTTACCCCAACCAAATATTATTGAGCTCTTCTCAAGGGCATGTGATAAGTACATCTCATCCACAATCTAGGTATAAACTTTCTACACATTTCATGAGGCCTTTACAATGGCACAAAAAATTGAGGTTTGTGATGTAGATGAAGGCAAAATCAAGTTATGCAGTAAGAATCCCAATTATAAATCAAATGACTCCTCCTCCTATAAAAATTCTCCCTCTAACCAAAAATATAAAGGCTTCACCAATATGGTGGTTATTAAGTCAGCCTCTTCCACAACCACAAACCAATTGAACTCCTCAACTTCCCAAAATCTGACCAAGCATTCTAATAATGGTATGAAAAAAGATAATACACTCCCTTTGAGGAGTCATATACATACATCTTGGAGAAACTATTGCAACAAGGTGTCATAACTCTTCCTTAGATCAAACCTCCTATATACTTTGACCCTTCCCATCTTATCCCAACTTGGTACAAGGAAGATGAGTTTTGTGGTTACCATCAAGTTAAAGGCCCCAATTATAATAACTGTAAGACACTCAAGAAATTTTTTCAAGATATGCTTGATAGAGGTGATCTTTTCTTGGATAATACTAATGCACCCCCTAATCAAAGTATGAATGTGTTCAAACACCCTTTTCCTAACCATTCACTAAATCAAAATATTGTTCAAACCACAACTAACTCAGGTGATCAGAATATCCATATAGTAAACATGGTCTTTCCTTTACCTCTAGTTCAACCTTCCCCTCAATAGGAGACATCCATTTCTTTGACTCCTCCCCTACATTTGGTAACATCTATTTTTCCCATTCTTCCTCCTTAGGTAGAAGAGACCATTTCACCCATTCCATTCCCTTAAGAGGAAGAGCATACTTTACCACTCATTTTTCCATCTGAGGACCCTATAATGCCAACTCCATTTACACCAATATTAACTATCCTCTTACCACTTGAAAATCACACCCTACCTTTTCCTTAACCACATGTTGAAGGGAAAATCATTCCTACATTATACCCTCTTGAGGAACATTTTTCACCTACATCTCCTCTATCTATAGAGAGTAGTACCTCACCCACTCCACCTTTGCACTTAGGGGAGTCAATATTATCTACTCCCATAATAGATGAGAGACCTATTGTACCACTATTACCCCTTCTTTTACCTATGGAGGACCATACTTTACCCGTGCCTCACCTACATGTTGAGGGAGCCATAATACCTATGCTTTACCCTCTTGAGGAACCTTTTTCACCTACCTCCCCTCTACCCATGGCAGACCATGTCTCTTCTCCCGTCTCTGTCAAAGAGGACCCTATTTTTGTTCTTTCTCATCTTTGGCCCAATGTAGTAGAAACCAATAATTTCCCTCTTTCACAAACATTGGAGCCTTCTAAAGACACAACCATAAGGCCTCCGTCAACTTCATCTAAACCCTTCTTGTGGTTGGTAAAAGGTCTAGAATTTCTTGACTCCACAAAGCTAGACCATGGGACATTTTGGGATCGGCTTAAACTCTTTATCCAATACAATGAATGTCAGCCTTTACCACCAACCCTCTCACTACCCTTTACCCCAAGGTCTTTAACAAAGCTAGAGATTCTTCACCAAAAGTACTTGAAGTTTAGCCATCTATGTTAGAACCCTCACCATCATAGGAATCTACCACATTAAAGTAGATCAGACCCTTAGGCATATGCCCCATCTCTTATCTAATTCATCTATAGATGAAATTAGATTTAACTCCTCAACCACAAGTTAGAGTTTCATGGAATAAATTATAGAAAAATGTTAAGCTCCATAGATCTCACCAATTCCTTCTTCAACCCTCAACTTTACCATTCATTTTAGGACCACACCTCTCTACTTTAGTTAGAATAGTACCTAACAAGCAAAATAAAAGGTTAAGTTACCTCCACTCCTAACTTTTCCATCTGGTAGGCTTCTCACATTTGACACTAAGAAAATGATATCAAAAGACAACTCCACCATCACCAAACAAAGTACAACATAAAATTACCTTTTCAACATTGAAATACAAGAAGGTGTCCACTCCTATTAGCACAACAAGTATGAGCCCACCTGTAACCTCTCAAAGCTTTTTCTTACACTTGTTATTTTAATATTCTATAATAATTCTTCCTCCCATTAAACCTAATAGTCCTCTTGGAATGAAGCCATCTTGTTTTAATGATACACAAGTGTGTTTATATCATCATTCACCTGGACACGATACTGAGAGTTGTAAATCTCTCACAATAGTTATTCAAAAACACTTCATTGTTGACACTTTATTCGATGATACTCCCATTAATCTTATTGTTATTCCACCTTTGACATCCACAATGCATCCTACCATCCACCTAAAATCAAACTTAAAGATTTCGATGTAACCTCTTTACCACCTCCTTCATCAACATTTTAGATCAATCTAGTTAATGTGGCCACATGGTCATAAAACCAAAAAGATAAAGTTGAAGAAAGGGTTACTACTCCTTAGGCTCATCCCTTCACCAAAGACACTCCTCCTCCTAATCCTAAGATTTCTAGCTTAGGTGTTCCTAAAACAACATCTTCAAACATTATTCAAAGCTCAATGGTGAAACAACTTCACCAAACTCCTGTGAAAATGTATTTATCTGAGATAATCCAAAACTCATCCCAATACCATCAAGCTTTGATTAGTGATTTGAAAATGATTGAGGTACAATCTAATGATCCCCAAAAAATCTTGCATTTTTGGTCAGCTCGCTTAATTCTATCTCCTTGATTTCTTTTAGTGATTCAAAAATTCCACTTCAATACCCTAAAGATCAAGATTATACCCTTTTTATTACCACATATATTAATTAAACTCATGTCAAAAGAGTCATGATCAATGGGGGGTCTAGTATTTATATTATTTCCACCCATGACTACAAACATCTAGCCCTTCCTAATAATTACCTGTTTCAAACTGATGTGGTACTCAATTCCTTTAACAATACTACAACTACTATGGTGGACACTATTATCTTACATATCCATGTAGGTCCCCACACTATTCCCAAGCTCTTCTATGTTGTTGAAGGAGATTTAAAATACAAAATACTACTTGGATGACCTTGGATACATGCTATGGCATGTGTATCCTCAAATCTGCACCACTATGTCATGTTTGAACATGATGGATAAGTACATGTTATACTTTTTAACCCACCTCTGTTTAAAACATGCAACATGACCTATAGTCCCAATGATGTTCTAATTACATTGAAAACATCATGTTCTCCTCATGATAATTTTGAAGCTTCTACAAGATCCACTCCCCTGATTACACAAATACCAACAACATAAATTCTTGATAAATATCCCATAGAAGAGACCTTTCAATGTTTGTCACTTGGTGAATATCATTTATTGATGCTTGACATGTTCTATACTCCAAAAGAGTATGGAAGTATTCACATGTACCAAAATTATGATCCCCATATTGTGATGGTCATCCCTTATGGACCCCCTAACCTTTGAACCAATTTCACATATGGGGAATTGATCAAGCTCCCACTGTCAATAATCCATCTTCTTCACCACAACTATTTACCTGTGACTTCTCTTTATTGAGTAACCCTAGATTCAATCACACCTATCTCGATAGGTGTGCCTAGAAAGGATTTGGTTTGGGTCATTATGAATAAGGTGTCCATATGCCTATTGAATATCTCACTAGAAACACCATTTAAAATGCCAAAAAGAGGCATGGAGTGGGATATGACGAACTAACTAAACTCATTAAGATGACCCATGTACCAATTATTGAAGAACCAATCTCTCCTTCTCCACCTTATTTTCCACCATCACCTACCAAATCAGAGGTATTTATACCTCATAATTTTTTTTCAATAATGCCATCTATTTGGGGCCTCTCACCTATTGTCAGGGTAAGAAAATAAGGTTCCTTCCTCTCATTCATCCTAAAATAATTGATGAAGACTCTCCCACTATTAACACTATCCAATGTCAAGATGATGATGTAATTCTCACATATATGGGTGAGGATGATCCTATATCCAATCATCTCTCCCATCTGAAATGCAAGCTATGTTAAATGAATCAACCATTAAACTCAACCTGCCCTCTCTTGATAACCCTCGCATCCTCAAGATTGGCCAATCTTTAGATTCCCCTAAGCAAGATTATTATTACACATTTATTAATGACCATAGCAAAGCCTTTCCTTGGTCTTACAATGATATTCTTGGTATTGACCTCTCTATTGTCACTCATAACATTGTCACCAATCGAGATGCTAAACCTATTAAGCAAAAGCTTCACAAGATGCATCTTTAAATTGCTCTCCTTGTCAAAGAAGAGCTCTAGTACCTCCTTTTTGTTAAATTTATCCAACCCATCAACTACCCACAATGGATTTACAATATTGTTCTTATCACAAAAGTCACTAGGAGAATCTACATTTGCATTGACTATCATGATTTAAACCTCGCTTGTCCAAAAGATGACTTCCCATTGCCAAGTATCAACCAACTTGTTGATCTAACAACTACATCTGAGATGCTATCACTTATGGATGAATCTCTAGATATAATCATATCCTAGTTGCTCTTGAGGACTAGCACAAGACAACCTTTATTACACCATTAGGGACTTTTTGTTATCAGGTCATGTCTTTTTGTTTGAAGAATGCTGGTGCCACTTATCAACATGCCATGACCTACATTTTCCATGATATCCTACACAAAATTATGGAAGATTAAATTGATGACTTATTTAGCAAGTCTAAACTTTGTTAAGACCACTTGACAATTCTTGAAACCATATTTACTCATCTCCTACAATACAATGTTTGACTAAATCCAAAAAAATGTCTTTAGAGTTCTTTCTAGTAAAATCTTAGGTTGTATCATTTATCTCTATGGTATCGAAGTTGATCCTACTAAGGTTAGAGAAATCCTAGAGATGCCTCCACCTACTAATATCAAACAATTTTGTAGCCTACAAGGCAAAATTTAGTCAATTCACTGCTTCATTTCCTAGTTGTCAGATCACTGCCAACCCTTTCACCATCTCTTCAAAAAGGATGTCTCCTTCCATTAGAATATAGATTGACAAGAATATTTTGATGCACTTAAATAATATCTCCTTTCCCCATCAATTCTTATTCCATCTAAGGAAAATCAACCTTTTTATCTATACATCTCTATAATAGACCATTCTCTAGGTGTTATTATTTCACATCAAGATGACCAACATCAAGAAAGGCAATTTAATACATAAGATGCACACTTATTTATTATGAGACTTGATATACCCATATTAAAAAAAATTCCTTGCATTGGTCTTTTTTTCCTCCAAGATTCACCATTATCTCCTAAACCACAAAACCTATGTGGTCACCCATATTGATCCCCTTAAATACATGCATTCCAAGCCATATCATAACTAATGTGTAGCTTGGTGGCTCATGCTTCTTGCTGAATTTGACTTAGAGTTCATTCAACAAATATCTATTAAGGGACAAATAATCATTGACTAGTTAGCTACTGCCCCTTTACCTGACAATCAACCTTCAAACCTCAAATTCCCTGACAAATCCATTGTAACACTCTCTATTGATGACATCTCCTATTAAATGATGGTGTTCTTTGATAGATCTAAATGTCAACATGGTGGGGGTGTGGGGGTCATTCTTATTCCTCTAGATGGTGAGCCTATACCTTTGTCATTTAAACTAGATTTTGAATGCACTAACAAATGGCTGAATATGAGGCTTTAATTCTAGGACTTTAAATAGCTTTCTTCTTGGGTATCAAATCCATAACCATTTTTGGTGATTCTCAGATAGTGGTTAACTAGGTTAATGGTTCCTACCTATGCAAAAATGATTTTTTTCAGTAGTATAAACATCATGTAGATATGTTATTGGGATCATTTGACTCTTATCTCTTACAAACTATTCCTTGATCTACAAACAAGTTTTCTGACATGATGGCTTCACTTGCTTCACACATACCCTCTTCATCCTCTTCCTTGATAATCTATGTCAACGTGCATCACTTAACATTACCCTCTTATATCTCAGCTAACATCCTGTTTGTTGGAAATGTAATAACCAACCTACATGACTTATGGTACAAGCAACTCATGGATTATCTTTCCTTCTCTATTACCCCTTCTAATCTCTTTAATAATGGGAAACATGCCTTCATAAAATGTGCTGTTCATTACATGATACTAGGGGGACTTCTCTACAAATGAGGTTTTGATGGTCTTCTCCTTAGATTCCTCACTAGTACTGAGACTTCCTTCACTATTAAGGAAGTCCATGATGGTATTTGTGATGGGCATTTCAATAGTCATGTAGATGCCAAGCGTATCCTTTAAATTGGCTATTATTGGCCTACTCTCCATCATGACTATGGTGATTATGTTCAACATTGCATCAAGTGTCAACAACATGCTAACCTCCTTCACATTCCTAATCATGAATTACAAGTCACCAAATACTTTTGACCCTTATCCCAATGGGGCTTAGATCTAATCAGAGAAATTAACCCTCATTCATCCCTCCATCATTGTTCTATCATTACTACCATTGAATACTTCACCAAGTGGGTTGAGGCCATCCCTTTCATCTCCAATAAAGTTGATAAAATTGTTGACTTCATCAACCATCACATCATTTATCATTTTGGTGTCCCTCATCAAATTATAATGGATAATGACAAATTTTTAAAAAATAAGACTATTTAACGTCTTTGTGATACATTTAAAATCAAATTAATCTTCTCATCACCATACTATACACAAGATAATGAATAGGTAAAAGCTTCTAATAAAACATTGACCAAAATTCTCATAAAGGTAGTTACTGATACAAGCAAGGATTGACACACATAGATTCCTTTTGCTTTATGGGCTTACCACACTAATATTCAAACCCCTATGGGTACTACACCTTTTTCATTGGTATATGAGATAGAGGCTATTTTGCCTCTTGAATTCTAGATTCCTTCTGTTTGTATTTCTCTACAAGACATACTTACTAATGATGACTTTCTCTAGGATCATTTGGCTCAACTTGAATTGCTTGATGAGCACCGTCTCATAGCCCTCAACTACCTCCAAATCTATCAAGAGCATATCAAATGCACTTATAAAAAAAACCTCGAAGAGCAAGATTTTAATATAAGATATATCATCTTAAAAGAAAATCAACATGTGATGAACATGGAGAAAATAAAATAGGGTAAGTTTACTTCTAATTGGCTTACACCTTATATCATAACTCACAAGTACGGCTCAATAACTTATCACTTATCTTGTCTTAATGGGAGGCTAAGACCCGATCCTTTAAATGCCTTACACCTACGACCATTCTTTTGTTAAACAAGCATCGCTTCACCTCATGTTTAAATTGAGATCATCCCTTAAGTGATCCTATTACATTCATTTCCCTTCCTCTTCACCCTTACTCTTATACACTTAGTTAATTTACATTGTGGTATGATTTTTCCCTCAAAGTGGAAAACTCCTAATCTTCTATAGTCTTGTCCATGACCAAAAGATTTAAAAAAAAAAGGGATATATGACAAAGTTATAAAGTCTTAAGTCATGCTTCTCAAATGTAGATTGCTACCTTGAAGGACAACTATATAACTTCCCTTTGATATTGTCAATAGACTGCTCCCTTGAAGGACACCTATTTAAAAAAAACACAAACGCTTAGACCACTCCCTTGAAGGATGGCTAAGCCAAGATTTATTCTCAAAGGGAAATATAAATGAAAAAGGCTTCTCACATTGCTCAACTTTATACGACCTTAACCCATACAAAATCCCATTGTAGGCTTCCCACATTTATTAGCTTACACAAATAAAAAAAACTTTAAGTCATGGACTTGTCTATATTAGCTCTCAAGTCACCCACAAAAGAGGCATATCATCCCTACTTTCTAGGTTATGATACCCAAACATTTTCCCTCATTTTACCCTTTTTCCCCTCATACTCTTTCAAGGGACTATGAAGCTCACTTAATATAAGGTAAATACAATGCTTCTCTAACAAATACAATGGTTTAAAGATTTAAGGCATAAAAGAGGCTCATTTTCCTGAGCTTATTTATGTTCTGATTACGGTCTATGTCAGTGCATGAACATTCTACCTCTTTATTTTCCCATCTACATCACATGCCGATCTCTATATTTGAGGTGAAGAAACAATGTCAAGTCAACACTATCAATCCTACTCAATTTATTTTATGCATACACCATCACAAATATGGAAAAATTCTAAAATAAACTAACATAACCAATTTATTCATTTTAAGCATACACCATCATGAAATATGTAAAAATGCTAAGATGAAATGAATCAACCAACTATGCATATACCCTCACATATATGGGAAAGGCTATTCTAACTCAACTAACATGATCAAAATTAACATCAAATTAACATAGCATAAAATTATTATCTAATTAGTCATCATCCATATCACCATCATCAATCACAATAAACACATCTCAACATAACAATACATGAAGATCTCGTGTGTGTGTGTGTGTGTGTGTGTGTGTGTGTGTGTGTGTGTGTGTGTGTGTGTGTGTGTGTGTGTGTGTGTGTGTGTGTGTGTGTGTGTGTGTGTGTGTGTGTGTGTGTGTTTGTTGTGTGTGTGTGTGTGTGTGTGTGTGTGTGTGTGTGTGTGTGTGTGTGTGTGTGTGTGTGTGTGTGTGTGTGTGTGTGTGTGTGTGTGTGTGTGTGTGTGTGTGTGTGTGTGTGTGTGTGTGTTCAAAAAACATGTCCATAACTACATCATCATAATAACATCTCTCTCTCGAAATATACATCTCACATCTTAAGATCATAGGCCGGTATACATATAACATAGATAATCAAAAAAGGCAAACTCTGACATTCAGGGTCCTTAAGGATCTCTACATGGTTGTGAGGAAGTAATGTCATCACGACTCTCTGCCTTTCTACATCTACATGAGCTAGAAGTTGTGGCATGTGACATAGACCTCTCCTATTCTTTGAACTCTAACTATCTCTAAATTTTTATAAACTCTCTAATTTCCCTCTCATAGTAGGCAATCTCATCTAGGGTAGTCATATATCTTGCCATAGATATAATTTATGGAGTTCCCATCGCACTTGATGATGGCCCATCCTATACTGGTCCCTATGGTGGTGGAGGAGAAGGAGCAACCTAACTTGCTGCTCTTAGACTATCCCTCTCTACTATCACTATAGTTACCTGACCCTATAAGACTACAACCTAACCCTATAGTGTTATAACCTAGCCCTATAATACCCCAAATTGACCCTAAAATGTCACCACTTACCCTTATAAGGCTAATACCGATGCCTAGACTATATCTCAATCCTAAACTACTACATCTCAAGCCTATATCACTACATCCCTCTCTCTCACCAAACCCTATATATCTAGTGGTGGCCTGTTGACCTCCACTATGGGATGTAAACTAGCCCACCAAGTTATATACACCATTGTGCATCCTATATCTCCAACACCTAGCCATGTTAGTAGCCCCTCAAAATATGGCCCATCTATTTCTTAGGGCAATGGTAGGGGTGCCTATATGTCATCCCTCCTATATTGAGGGAAGGTAGGTAGAATATCTTGGACTAGACCAAACTACCTCCTAACCTATGTACCATCTCCAACTCACCAGCTTGTCTCCCCCTAACCCATATTAAGCTCTACAAACTAATAAGCTATTGTTCTTATCCTATAAAAATTAGGTATGTCATGTAGGGTCTCCATAAAATATCAGTAGGGATCAAGCCCTTAATCATGCACCTATAGTAGGCAATGTACAAAACCACATTGTCCACTTTAGTCTATGCCATGCCCTCTCTCCAGCATTTAAAACTAATCCTGAAGCTGGCTAAGATCATGGTATTTAAACCTAATGGTCATGTCATCATGATGTGGTCGTATTCCCAATAGTGTAGTAGATGGCCAAAACATAAGCTGTATCACTGTTACAGTCTTAAACCCCACAACTCTTTGTATAATAGAGCTAAAAATATTAGACCCCAGGCAAAAATAGTCTACTACTCAACCATTTATACAAGCACACCTATCAATGCAATAAAAAATACACCATCATCTACATTTGGTAGTGCATACACCATGATCTCGATCATCATCAAGATGCTCAGTCGATGTTGCTCCTCATTAGCCATATAAAGTGGCTCATATGTGAAACTCATAAAATGGTAGGTCAACCCACTAGCATGCTCTCCATATAATGTGACCATGTGTATATCATGCTCCTCTCTCAAACTTGTGAAGAGTTCCTCACCCTAGAGTGGTAGCTACAAAATACTATAAACATCCTCTTGAGTCACTATCAACTCTCCATTTGATAGATGGAAGGTGTTAGTGGTCTGATCCCACCTCTTAATCAATGCTATCATTAGGGACACATCCTAGGTGACTTGATAGTACCATTTCACTCTTCCCAACCCCATGACCACCATGTTCTCCCACTCATCTAGAGTAACATCCCTCCTCATATGTGTCAATAGCTTAGTATATGATCTCATAATGTTAGATCCGTCCTTGCTTGCATCCATACACACACAAATCAAGTCATGTACTTTCTAATATACTATATCACTTCCTTTTCCCTTCTCTCTAAGAGAACTATATTAGTTTGAGGCCGTAAACTAGGCTATGTAGGTAGCACTCAATTGACACAAGGTCTTATGAGGTTAGCTTAGCCATATACCCACCTAACTAACTACCCTTCTCTTTTCTCTCTACCCTAGGCTTCATTGCCTCTTCTCTCTCTCCACCCTAGGCCCACTTGCCTATCACAACTCTAGGCCTAAGCCTATATCTCAGACCCTTGACACTATGACCTATCTTTTAAACCCTAGACCTCTTTACCTATCTCAACTTACCTTTTTAGATATTTTCCCTAGGCTTTGGAGGACTACATTTCCCTAAGGCCCTAAACTGGGATATGTAGGTAACACTCAATTGATATGGGGTCTTTTAAGGCTAGCTCAGCCATTAGGCTAGTTAACTACTTCCACTAGGGATCCAAATTGACCTTTTCTCTTATTTTGCCAGTCATTCACAGTCACCGATGTTTGTATTACTATTGACATTGACACTTTGTAATCCTAAGTTTTAGTCAACATCTATAGCCACCTATTGACCTCAATTCCATGTAAGTTGACATCGATGGACCTCACCAATGTCAATGACTAGTTTAGCCAGAGGGCCAAATGGCACAAACCCAAAATTATAAATTTCACCTATAAACCTACCCAAACAACCTCCCAACTTATCCTAAAACTAACCTACCCTATTTTCTACCACTCTACTAATGTTTTCTATAACCCCACCTCTAAATTAGCCTTAAAACTACAAATACTCAAATCAACTTTCAAACCAACTAGCAAAGACTCTCACCTCATCTCTCTGTCTCCTCTTAGCTGGTACAACTAGCTCTTATGGTGGTGCACCTCTTACTGGGTCCCTTCCTCGGTCTACCATCTCGATCACTCTCAATCTCTATTTTTTATCTCCAATCACAAAGTTGTAAATGAGTTTGGTCTGTAGAGAGAATTATAAAGCATGTTAGTCAAGTGTTAGTCCATAAATAATGAAACATGCATAAAGAACTAACTAACCAAGCCTATTTATCCCTATGGAATTACAAAGGATAGAAAAAAACAAATGAAAGAAATAAACACCATATTACCTTTCAAAATGGATTAACCATACCCATGTGGCTCAAAAACATGTTCTCCCTTGATCAAGCATCCTTTTTTTTGTCAACAATGGTGGTAAGCTCCTCCAATGCCTCAAGAACACTCCATAAAACCTAGTCTCATGATTCCAAATCACTAAAATATCCTATCAATGACGCTTTCAAACAAAATCTATGATCTAATGCAAAGCTTTTTGAAGATATTTGAGCATAATAACCTTACACCAAAATAACTTAGAAATGATGTCCATGGCCTATCTATTTATAGATTTTTAAGATTAGTCAGGATCAACCTTAACCATCTATCTCAAGATTGAGATGTGTGGTTGAGGATAATCCTACTATTTGGAATTAAATCCATAATTATCCTCAAGATGACTTTGGAAGAAGGGGCATTGAAGAGGTATGGGAGGCATTAACTAGGCATGGGTGACCCATAATCCTGATATTTTATGTACTTATGGCTTGATGGATGTCACCCCATAGATGATGTCACTAGGTGGTGTAGATAATAAGAATAAATTTTCAAAAATAAATATTAAACAACTTTAAATGGAAAATCCACTTAAGCTCTTGATTTGGATTAATTAGCCTTAAACAAGGTTAATCAACATTTATGCAATTATTTGAAAATTAACCCTCAACTAATCAAAATGGTCAAAAAATCATATTATTGGGTTGTAATTTGACTCAATAAGAATTAGAAGGTGACGCTAGATGAATTGGAACCATATTCCAATTTAGGATGTTTCCAACAAAAAATAAAAAAGGTACATGGCATGTATTATTGAATTAGAAGAAAAGAGTGATCTAGAGCACTAAATGGTGAAATGGTCATTTTGATTTAAAATGATCTGATCAAAGTTTGTTATCCCATAAAATGCATTTCCCTATTTAGGGATACTTTTAACCTAAAATGGCACTTGTAAATGACAAGTTCAAACCATTTAGGATGTTTTATGGATTTTGACCTAAAATGTGCATTTGAGTACAATTCAAGTAAGATTGATAATTTCATCACAAATAGTGTGAGGAATTGGATGTCTACATGGTTAGCCACCAAACCCCCTTTTTTTGGGTTTAGTTGGCCACCAAAATCAACATTCTAACCCAATCTACTGACATTAGTGCTTACACATACCAATATCAGTAATGTTGCCCTAGTTTAATGATGTCAACACTTTCTATTTCTGATATCAACAATTTCACCAATGTTGATAGCCTTCCAATAATGTTTTCCCCCAACACAACAACCCTAACTTTTTTGACTTTACCCATATACTGGGGTAACTAGAGATCACATAAATCTCCACAACCATGATAAACACCATTGGAAATCACTTAAATCTTCACCCATGATGAATTTGATTAGAGATCATGAATATCTCCTCACTCATTAACCCTTTTACACTAAACTTGCATTGTTTGTCTTGATTGCTTATGCTATTTTGCTATAGTAGGTTATTATGCACACACATGTATATTAGGTATTTTAGATGATAAGCAAGCTCATCCTATTACCTTCAACCCTTTTGTGTTTCCTAGGGCCACTTCTTACCCTAGATACCTAGGACACATCAACCATTGGAGCTACAACTTTGATTATTTTGACCTATCAACTATCACCTACAAGTTATGCTTTGGTTATTTCTATCTAAGTCCTCCTTAACCTTTCATATTCTTAACTTTTTCAACTATAAATCATAGTATTATATTCATATGAAGTGATACTCAATTCTTCACCACTCACCCATTTACCTTTTTATCAAACTGATACTCGATTTGAATTTCTCCTCTGTCAATTCCTATTTTGAGGGGGGATACCTCATCTAATATATTAAAGAATCTAACTCCTATTTTTTTCTTGAAAACTTGTCAGTACAAATTATAAGACAAAAAGAGGTAAATACAAACACCAAAATTACACACACATGTATAACTCCCTATGTCGAAACCCCCTTTAACCCATTTTTCAATAACAACAATTAACCTCCTTAACCCATGATTTTACCTCTCACACATTTAATTAATTTATAATAATTAATTAAGTTAATTAAAAACCCTTGTTGCCACCTTACCTAGCCACCTCACCCTATGACTAATTCTCACTTGATGAGTCACCTCAAGTCTTGGTCCCTTCATCCTAACTACCCAAGACTTATTCCCACTTCCAAATTAAATTCCTAATCAAATACCTCCTTCTTAACCTCTTATTTTTACCATTTTATAATGGGTTACACACTTGGCATGAAGAGAAATAAAAAATAGGCCAAAAATAGCAATGTTTACCTATTCTAAGGCCATCAACGTCAGTCAACCCATGGCCGACATTGATGGGATCACCAACGTCAATGATATAAGCCAAACTCTAACTTGAAGTTTAGGTCAGCATAAATCAAGAAAAATAATTCTTACTTGAATTCAAGCTCTCGACATCCTATTTTTGACATCTTGGCTTACTATCATCTTACGTAAGTCAATCATGATAAAGAACTGAGCTCTTGAGAACCAACACCACCCACTTATTCTCTCTATTTAGGTATTAGGTTTAGACTCCTTGATAGGGATCATCAATCTGACACTTATCATTCAATAACTATAACTAAGTACATCACTTATTTTACAGGTTTTCTAAACATTTATTCTTCTATCACTTTATATCTATTGTGCATTGCTTTACACACTTTTGACTGAAACCTTATGAGGGAGTTATAAAGCTTCCTCACTTATTTCTCTTTAGATTGACACACTAAACCTTTGACCAGATCTACCCAAAATATACTCTCTCTCTCATAACTCTCCCTAACCTCCCAAACCTAATCCAAACCTTTTCTCAAACCTAAAAAATTCTTTTACAAGCTCCTAGACAATTATTTCCCCTATCGACCTCGATAACTTAACTAACATTGGTCACCATCACTATTGACCTCAGTAGTATAACCAATATCAATCACTTCCCTATTGACATCGATGACTATGGATTCCCTAACCTTCTCAAAACTTATCCAAACAACTTCTAAAACACAAATAAAGTACACCACCTGCACCCTGACACTCTCTCCTATACTCAAGCTGTGAATAATGGTAATATTATCTCTCTTTCACTCTCTCTTTACCTCCTTTTTAGTTATTTATTACTCTTTTATCTCTCAAATTTGATTGTCATCTCTAAGGAAGTTTCACACTTCTTAGAACAAGCACATAACTTGGCAATACACTCATTTAACTACTAACAAACATCTTGTGGTAGTGCTTTCTTACTTATAGGTAGTCCTCCCTAGCCAAAGAGGAGTTCTTACAATGTCTGGATAGGGTATGCAAACCAATCTAAGTTCATTCTAACCACTTATCCCCATCATTCTTTTCTATTTTCCTTTATATTTAAAATTGATAAAATTTAGTGAAACACCTTGTCCTATCCTACCCTATATGAATTCCTTGTGCTAGCCCTCTAGTGGTTGATTCTCCTTTTTTGGTTTTTTTGTACATGATCATATTTTGCATCTTTATTTCCTCTCTTCTGCATGATCATGTTGTGCATCTTCACTTGGTTCCTATTTATTCTAAGTCTGTAAACCTCCTTGCACCCAAAAACTTAGGTGTCTAATGTGTTGGTTGAATATTTTGTTGATTAGCGTACTGATAAATAAAATAGGTCTGATTAGCCAAAGTAGGAAGATTAGTCATCTAAATGTGTAGTTTTACCACATCAGAAAGACACTGCTCTCTCCTCTCATTAAGGGGAGGTTCTCTATAGGTATGCCATATATATATATATATATATATATATATATATATATATATAAACAAAAAATAATACTCATCGGTGGGACAAACCATCCATCTCTCTTCTTTCAGAGATGATGCACATGGATCAAAGGAAAAACTTAGGGGAAATGATGGATAGTACTCCTCTTCTTTTAGAAGTTCTTTTCAGCAAACCACAAGAATACTCCTGGCAGTAACGACAAAATGTAGCAAAGAATGTAAGAACTAGCAAATCAAGATGCAGCTCAAAGTCTTCACCTGGATTGCTCAAGAGTAAGATACAAAGGACAATGAGGGCACAAAGTCACCTCAAGGTCCTTTACATAGAAATGAAAAGAAAACAAACTAAAGGCAATTATGGGGGCACAAAGTCTCTCCACAGTTGACTCTTTAGGACACCTTTTTGACTACTATCACTAATTTTGCTTGTTGAATTAAAGGAACAGAAGATATATTGAATAAAAAGACATAAGAAAAATTTCCTCAATAACAAAGATAT
Organism: Torreya grandis; assembly: GCA_037957365.1. Taxonomy (NCBI): domain Eukaryota; kingdom Viridiplantae; phylum Streptophyta; class Pinopsida; order Cupressales; family Taxaceae; genus Torreya; species Torreya grandis. The sequence goes on along the minus strand of JARHVA010000023.1, from coordinate 1,183,296 downwards.
TATAACACAAAGTCTAAAAAACCACTTGCTTTCTTATTCCAGTAACAAAATATGGTCAGCAATCTGAGCTCAAAGTCTCAGCAATGCCTTACAATTTGGGTAGAGTTTCATTCTAATTGTCAAAAAAGAGATCTTTATTCCAATAGGAGAAATTCCCTTATATAGCCTCTTCAAGAAGGACTTGGGAACAATAAATACATCATTTTGCATTGGAATCTGTTAAGAAGACACGCTAGAACTTAGGGGCGCTTTACCCATTTGATTTTATCAATGCAAGGAAATAAGTCATGCTTATTAAAAGTTTGTAACTTCCAATGTCCACCTGGCAATATGATCTTATCTTCATCATTCCTCCTTGTCCAATTAATTGAATCAGGTCCTAGATTTAGTTTACTATTATGTTCCTTCTCCACTTTCTGCTGGTCTTGGCTTTGAAATTTGTGAATGTATTCTAGTTTATATGTTTGTATGTTTAAAGGATCAACAACTAATTCACTGTGTTGAATTTGAAATTTTCAGGTGCGTCATTCCTTTGTCTTCTTTTGGCTTTTCTTTTTGGCACTTTTTCAGATTGAACTTGCCCTTTTGAGCCTTAAGAAATGACCCATTTTGATTTTAGAAGAGCCTCCCGCAAGGGTATCTACCCTTTAGGTAGTCTTTAAATGGCTTTCAGGCTTCTTTGGGAAACTCTTTAAACTTTGGCGATGAACCAACTATTGAACCATTCCATTGAAACAAAAGTTTGAACCATTCCATTGAACCAAGGCTTTGAACCATGTGTTTGAACTAACCGTTGAACCAAAGCTTTGAACCTTTTCATTGAACCAAGATGCTGAACCAAAATTTGGTTCAACGGTTCAAACAAAGCCTTGAACCAACTGACAAACCATTTGATTAAACCAAAGAATGAATCAAAGCAATGAAAATGAGTGGATGAACCAAATGTTGAAACAAAGCGTTGAACCACTTGATTGAACCTACCTTTGAAACATTTGACATTGAACCAAAGGTTAAAATTGCTACTGATGGTTGCCGATGAAATTTTTTGTTTGAACCAAGGTGATGAACCAATTAAAAAAATGACCAATTGTAATAAACCAATTCTTGTGATTGAACCCACCTGCAAAAGTCATGAAGCCCGTTGAACTTGTAGAAATGATCCAATACCCAAGACAAAATTTGGAAAGGGAAGAGATTATTTTGGTTTATAAGACCAAAATAATTTAAATGTTGTCCCAAAAATAGCTTACATTTTTGGGGGACAATAGCTGGCTCCAGTTGGGGAACTTTTGCCAATTGCAAAAAGAATTGAAAGGAGTAAAATCCAGAATCTCTAGTGTCTTCATGTGTACCATTGGGTTACGGAGTCATGCTACCCAAAAATGAAAGGCTTCAAAAATGGAAACAAATGAAACAAAATAGAATTAAAAATTATAAAAATATACATATATATATATGCAATGATCTGATACTTTAAGAGTTGAAGTGTTTCAGATGCTGCTTCTTGGAAGACAGTGAAAATAGTGCTCTATTTTGATAAACTAGCAAGAAGACATTTTGCCCCCTGAAATGGTGATGGGAAAATGGAGTTCTCCACCAAGAAACCAATTTTTTGAGTCTTTCCCTTGGCTTTTTCTTCTTCTTATTCCAAGGTAGGATGTGGTATTCAAATTAGAAATCATAACTCCTTGCTCTCTTGGTGAAGGATTCTTTTGCCTAATTTTGATTTGTAGTAGCATGGTCCACCATCATAACTTGTTGTTCTACTGGTCCAGTCCATCACATGATTAGATTGTCCATATCAAACTCCTGACAAACCATCAGCACAATAACTCTTTTAATGTGAAGGAGTTTGACTTCTTCACCCTGAGCAGTGTTTAATTCAAGCAACGGTGATCTATATCTAATTGTGGAAGAAATGCTGACTTGTAAATTGCATGAAGGAAGAATATCTCTTTGAGGAGATATCAACATAGTCCCAACTTCATCATTGGTGGAAGAGTTGATGTCATCATTAGAAGCTAATCTCCTATTAGATTTCTCTTCATTAGAGATGGAAGATCCTTCCTTGTTTATACTACATCCCACCAATTCTCCTGAAGTCTTGTTTGGATCAATTCCTAGATTTTCAGCTACAAGAATTTCATCATAAACATGAACATCCTTTGTGGTAAAGAAATAATTACCCCTGATTGAAGACTCTAACAAAATTTGTGTTGCAGGGGCTAATGTTTGGGTGACCACATATTTTGTCTCAGACAGGTTTGCATCTAGTTTTCCATCAATGTCTAATTGCTCATGATTGACTTGCAAGGATTCAAACTCAGTCATTTTAATTTTAGATTCCTTGACATGATCAATCATGTTAAATGACTGGAATGGATTTGGAAGAGAGGATGGGAGTTCATCCTTTTGATTTTTGGGAGGGGGAGGACTAGTTTGCGAAGCTGAAGTAGAAGGTACAAAGATGTTCAATGTACTTATTTCTTTGGTGATCACTAGGTCCTTTGATTGAAAAGGAAGAGGGGTTCTCTACTCAACAATTGAAATTGTTGGTTGGGGTCACTCCTCTATCTTCTCTTTGTCAGCCTGCTGGGATGACTGATTCTGGGACTAGGTGAATACTGCATATGATCCTTTGATTACTTCGCCTTCACTTTTGGGTTCATCCTGGTAATTTAGGAAACCAATGTGGGAGTCACCATCTAATTCTTCTAGATCCTCCCTAAAGAGATCAATGCCATTTTATTGCTCTAACTCAGGTTGGAAATAGGAAACATGCTCTGTTTCCAGATATCTAACTACCGAGTTTGTTGGAGGTGCTTTAAGGGTAGGATTCCTCTATGGGGGAGGAAGATGATTTGGTTGCCCTTGACTTCTGGTAGCATTGCCTTGATATGGATGATTAGGGAATGTCCTCCTTGGTGTATTTATATACAGAGGAGTAGAAGACATACCTTGTGCCATTTGCCTTTTCAAGGCTAACAATTCATTTGCCAGCTTTTGTACCATTGGGTCAGTGGTGACTGTGGGTGAGTATTCAAAAGATGAAGAGGGTTTAGCTTTGTTAGGATCTCTCCTTATCTTTTTTGCTAGGATAAGGTCATCTTCTAGCTCAGTATCCAAGTCTTGAGTAGCCTCAAGGTCTATGTGTCTAGCTTGTCTCAATAGAAAACTCACTTCAGGCAACTGTGAATTGATGAAGAAACACATGAGATTCTGAGGTGTCAGCTGGGCGATCATGGGAATCTTGTGCCTTAGCTTGCTGAACTTGGAAATGAAGTCCCTCATAGGTTCATGGGGCTCCTTCTTCATTTGTGTGAGCTGGGCTAGGAAGGCATGTGCATCTTTTGCAGGCTTAAATCTTGCTTCAAACTTGGCTTTAAGTGTATCCTAGTCAGTCATTGATCTAGCTTACAAATGGTAGAACCACTCTATAGCAGTACCTTGTAGTGTCTCCACAAAAAGCTTGACTGCCACGTCTTCAAATTCCACCCTTGTAACACCACAAGCTATGCTGAAGGCTGTAATGTGTTCATCAGGGTGAACTATCCCATCACCAAATAATTTGGGAAAATTCTTTCTTGAAATACGTGGGAGTTCATGTAGAGGTGGAGTCAAGTTCAGTGGGCCAAATGAGTTACCCCAGGGCCCTCAAACTACCATGATTAGATAATGAATAATAATGATAACACATCTGAGTGGAGTTGCTAGATTATAGGATAGAAATGGAAAAGAAACTGGCCTTGCTTCAGGTTAAAGCTTGAGGCTTCAAACTGTGCTTTCTTTCTTAGCAGCTCTAGTTTTGCAGACTAGATAATATAATGGAGATGGATGAAAATGGAGATGGATGAAAATGGTAAGGCTATAAATGGATAATGGGTAAGACATGAAATAGATTCTCCAGAGTCTATAATGGGTAAGGTTATAATGATAATGGGTTACATAGGTGATGTTTCAATCTGAAACTTGAGGTTCCAAATTACATAATATTGTGTATATCCCTAGTGGAGTCGCCAAAAACTATTGGTTGAATATTTTGTCAATTTGCATACTGATAAACAAAATAGGTCTGATGAGCCAAAGTAGGAAGATTAGTCATCCAAATGTGTAGTTTTACCACATCAAAAAGACACTGCTCTCTCCTCTCATCAAGGGGAGGTTCCCTATATGTATGTTATATATATATATATATATATATAAACAAAAAATAATACTCATGGGTGGGACAAACCATCCTTCTCTCTTCTTTCAAAGATGATGCATGCAGATCAAAGGAAAAACTCATGGGAAATGATAGACAATACTCCTCTTCTTTCAGAAGTACTATTCAACAAACCACAAGAATACTGCTGGCAGTAACAACAAAATGTAGCAAAGAATGTAATAACTGGCAAATCAAGATGCATCTCAAAGTCTTCACCTAGATTGCTCAAGAGTAAGATATGAAGGACAATGAGGTCACAAATTCACTCAAGGTCATTTACATAGAAATGAAAATAAAATAAACTAAAGGCAATTATGGGGGCACAAAGTCTCTCCACGGTCGACTCTTTAGGACACCTTTTTGACTGCTATCACTAATTCTGCTTGTTGAATTAATGGAACAAAATATATATTGAATAAAAATACATAAGAATGATTTCCTTAATGACAAAGATATTACAGCATAAAGTCTAAAAAACCACTTGCTTTCTTATTCCAGTAACAAAATATGGTCAACAATTTGAGCTCAAAGTCTCAGCAATGCCTTACAATTTGGGTAGAGTTTCATTCTAATTGTCAAAAAAGAGATCCTTATTCCAATAGGAGAAAGTCCCTTATATATCCTCTTCAAGAAGGACTTGGGAACAATCAATACATCATTTTGCATTGGAATTTATTAAGAAGACACGCTGGAACTTAGGGGCGCTTTACCCATTTGATTTTATCAATGCAAGGAAATAAGTCACACTTATTGAAAGTTTGTAGCTTCCAATGTCCACTTGGTGATCTGATCTTATCTTCATCGTTCCTCCTTGTTTGGTTAATTGAATCAGGTCCTGGATTTAGTTTACTATTCTATTCCTTCTCTACTTTTTGTTGGTCATGGCTTTGAAATCTATGAATGTATTCTGGTCTATATGTCTGTATGTTTAAAGGATTAATGGCTAATTCACTATGTTGAATTTGAAATTTTTGGGTGCATCATTCCTTTGTCTTCTTTTGGCTTTTATATTTGGCACTTTTTCGGATTGAACTTGCCCTTTCAAGCCTTAAGAAATGACCCATTTTGAGTTGGGAAGAGCTTCCTGCAAGGGTATCTACCCTTCGGGTAGTCTTTGAATGGCTTTCAGGCTTCTTTGGGAAACTCTTTGAACTTTGGCGATGAACCAAATATTGAACCATTCCATTGAAACAAAAGTTTGATCCATTCTATTGAACCAAGGCTTTGAACCATGTGTTTGAACTAACCAGAACCAAGATGTTGAACCAAAATTTGGTTCAATGGTTCAAACAAAGCCTTGAACCGACTGATGAACCATTTGATTGAACCAAAGAATGAATCAAAGTGCTGAAACTGAGTAGATGAACCAAATTTTGAAACAAAGCGTTGAACCACTTGATTGAACCTGCCTTTGAAACATTTGACATTGAACCAAATGATGAACCAAAGGTTGAAATTGCTGCTGATGCTTGCCGATGAATTTTTTTGTTTGAACCAAGGTGAAGAATCGATTCCAAAAATGACCAATTGTAAGAAACTGATTCTTTTGATTGAACCCACCTACAAAAGTCATGAAGCCCGTTGAACTTGTAGAAATGATCCTGTTTACAGTTTGTAGATTTCTAAAAAGCTTGAAAAATGAGGAATTTGAATGCCCAAGACAAAATTTGGAAAGGGAAGAGATTATTTTGGTCTGTAGGACCAAAATAATTCAAATGTTGTCCCAAAAATAGCTGACATTTTTGGGGGACAACATAATGCTAGGTGCTTAAGAATGAAATGGGTTTGACTCACCTAACTATAATTATACATGAACGCACCATAGTAGTTCTCCCTTAGATCTCTAAGGCCCTACAATCTATCTCTTATGCACATGGATTTTGTGCATCTTCTTTTTGACTCTCGCAAGTTTCACACACCCACCACTTAGATGTCTATCCTTAGGTGATTTATAAAGTACAATGTATTGACTCACCTAGTTAGATTTATTGATGAAAGGCTAGATGAATGTCTACTTAGGGGATTGAAAGTGCCCTATATCTAGAATTTGGTGTATGGTGGCCTGGTGTACTTTCCTTATCTGATGCTGACAATTCTCACTTGCCCAAAACTTAGGTGTCTACCCTCAGGGTATTAGATAGTGTAAGTACTCAATTCACCTGGTTGAAATGTGAGTGAAGTGTTAACAAATTTTCTTGACAGGTTTCAAAGTGCCACTTCTTCACTCTTTACACTAATATTAATAAAATAAAAAAAACTACTTGGCTTGCTCCAAATGTTAATTAAATCATCTCAACTCAAATTGATAAGTGATCAAGAATTTGGTGTTTTTACGACACAAGCACCACCCTCTTACTAATATGACTTCAAATTATTTCCATTGAAATTCCTAGAGATCATTTCACTAGGTAATGTGTGCAACTTGCATGCACCTATCTCTAATATGTGGTGGATGATATAGGGACCCATCCAACTTATCTATAATTTGCCTAGGTACTTAAATTATTTGGAGTCATAGAGTAAAATGAATGATCTTTCTACTAACAAGTTGTTCTTTATGCGATTATCATGATAGATATTTTATCATGTCTTTTCTATCTATTATCTCCACTTGGCTTGGGAATGCATCTCATATAAGCACTCAAAATCCTCCACTCTTGTGTTAAGTGACTCTTGGTCATCTAACTACCTGATGTATGCAATACATAATGATGACACCAATAATTCCATCAGGTAGGATCTCCTCAGTGCCAAATACCAATTAAAATTATGTAGCCTTATTCAGACTCTTGTAGCTTATATGATATGCCCATATCACTACCAATACTCGATCATCCCAATCCTTGTGACCAACATCACATATCTTTGTGAGGTATATTCCTAGTATTTTTAAAAATGACTTAGCTGTGCAATTTACTTGAAGATGATAAGGGGTCATTTTGTGGTATGACACCATATACTCAGGCAATAATATTCACTCCATTTCATTTATAAAGTGAGTACCCCTATCACTAGTTATATGAGAGAGCACCTATACTAGCTTATTATATTTTCCTAAATGAAGCATGTGATTATGGTAACTATGTAGTCTTTGGTTGATGCATCGTTGACCCACTTGGTGACATAATCTGTGGCTACCAAGATATACCTTGCAACTGTGCATCATGTTATGGGAGTTATCAACCCAAAAAATCAATGGCCCATTTTTCAAATGACACTTGGGCAAGAATGGGGTTGAGAGGTATCTCATCCCAATGGTTTCGCTTCCCTATGTGTTGGTATATATTGCATTACTTAGGTGTAGGCCTTGACATATTGGAATAAGCTTGGCCTTCATAAGCTTAACTATAGCACTTTTCATGTCATTGCATCTCCATTACAATGTCCTCCTACTATGCCTTCATGCACCTCTTGAAACATGGAATCTCTTTTGTGCTCTAAGACACATCAATGTAACACTTCATCTCAACTTAGCTTATATAGTTCTCCATTGATGAGTTGAAAGGGGGCATAGTGAATTTATAGTTATTTCTTGTCCTTATTTGTCATAGTTTGAGGCACAACTCCATATGTTAAAAAAGTGTCAATATTTGCCAAATCCTCAATGATGCACTAGACTCTATATAGTTGTGTATCTAGCATATCATACTCAATGGGCACCACTACATCACCAAAACTAATGCAGGGCAAATGGTCTAGCCCCAAGTTTTGATTTCCAAGTTTAACTATAATGAAGAAATAGAACTCTTAAAATATAACTATCCACCTACATATATGCCTTGTAAAATAGGTTTGTTCATGAGGTACTTGAGCACCTCATGATCAGTGAAAAAATGAATAGGGTTGCCAACAAATATTATCTATTTTTTTATAAGGCATATACCATGGTGAGCACCTCATGCTCTATGATTGTGTAATTTTGCTCTACTGAGGTCAATTTTTTGCTAGAAAAGGAGATGGGATGATCCATTTTGCCTTCACTAGGATACACCAAGATTGTTCAGATCATAGAGCTAGAAGTATTGACAAGGACATGAAAAGGTGTTGTCCAATCAGGGAATTGTAAGATATGTGTACTAGCTAATCTAAGATTTAGGGTCTCAAAGGCATCTTCTTGGTTTTCTCTCTAGTAGTATGGTCTATCCTTGCACAAAAGATCTTATATCAATGCTGTAATCTTCACATAACTCCTTATGAATTTTATATAATATCCACAGTGGCCAAGAAAGGTCTAAATGTCTTTTTGTGTGGAAGGAGTTTGTAGTTGAATGATGATAGAGATATTTACTAGATCAATGAGCAAAATATCTTTACAAATGATGTGCCTGAGCATGGTTCTAAATGATGCTATGAAGATGCACTTTTTTAGGTTTAAGGATATTTGAATCTGCCTGCACCTCTCAAACATTAGGCAAAAGTTATCACAATGGTCTTTGATGAGGCCATACACCATCTAATCATCAAGATAGACTTGGAAGAACTTGTGAATGAAATATTTTAATGTGGTGATCACCACACTAGAGAACATGGATGATGCATTATTAATTCTAAAGGGCATCATGTTATAAGTAAAAGAACCCCACTCAATAACAAATGTTATTTTAAAATTATCCTCCTCTTCAATCTAGACTTGGCGGTATCCAAATAACCCATCAGTGAAGATGTAGATTTTGTAGCCTACAATGCCTTCTAGGAAATCATCATTGAATGGAATTAGGAAAGGGCAATTTATCCAAGTGGCATTCAACAGTCTATAATTAATATAAATTCAAATTCACCCATACTTCTTGATTATTATTACCATTGGGCTCACCCACTTAGACCCCTACATAAGGCAAATGACCTTTGTGGCTAGCATAGCATCATTCTCTATTTTCACCTCTGCATGGAGGTTGTGATTCATTTGGTAGGGGAAATGTTTGACTAGTTTTGCTCCATTAATTAGATTTATGCTCATCTTTACTAGGCATGGGTGGATGGCCTTCATTTATTAATAAGTTATAGGGAAAAAATCTTGGAATTCCTTTAGGAGGTATATAATTTGTGCTAGCTCTATGTCAGACCAATAGGCACCTCGATTAGGTATCTTTGGCTCTCCTTCTATGTTGATATCCACTTTGATGGTCTTAAGTAGGGTGCAATATGGTTCATTATTCTCTTAGTGAGAATACTTGACTTGTTGGGTTCCCTTTGTTGTCTCAACATGAAAATAAGTGAGGCATTCTTTACTAGGAGTGCTATCATCTACTTGTCACATGAGTTTTATTTTGGTGGTCAGTGTTTTATAATAGTGCTCCTTCCAAGTTTCATCATCTTCTTTATTGGAGTCACTATTGAGCATTTATTCCTCAAAGAAGGTTGGGAGTACTAACCCTTTTTCTCTAAAATGCCTTTCAAGCATTCTCAAGGATTATGGTGTCCTTAAACATTACTCTTTGAATTACTTGCAATGGCTCAACCATCTCTAAGTTTTATGAGGAAAAGGAAAAGGTATGTAAAAACTTATCCTTAAAGCCCACCCAATTGGTTATCTCTCAGCACATCTCATTGATCATGTACTATGATTACACCCATGTCTTTACAGTCTTATAAAAGGCATGTACCCATAAGTTATTTGGGGTAATCATGCTATAGTCAATTCATGTCTCTTTGCATAAGCACACATACACTATGAGATCAGAGTCACTAGAGTACATTGAGATATCCAATTTTGCATTAATCTTCTTGAATCTAGTGTAAATGGATACCTTTACCTCTATCCACATTGGTAAGTTAGACCTTTGTGCCACCCACTAGCGTGTGGCAATACTCCTCAAGGTGTACACAAGTGAACCTAGTTTGTTTGTCTCTTTAGGGATGCATGTTTTTAGGTCATTGACATATCTTTCCACTAGGTTTCTTCCTTAAAACTTTGGGAATGTTAAAATATTTCCTTTGCTTAGGTAGAATATCCTCTTTTCTTTTGGCATTGGACTCATTATTTTAGGGCATGATAAATATAGACTCATCTAGTTTTCATGAGCTTAGGCACATTTACACGCACCAAGTGGCATCCATGACTAGTGGTTTCATATGCCTCTTCAACCTATAGTGGTGTTTGATGTTGACTACCCATCCTCCCAAGAAAGCACTCCTGATCATAAGGATAGAGTTTGTAAATGCCTTGCATTGTGATGTTATAAATACGATTGATTTCATCCCCCAAATTAACACTCTCCACATAGAGGGCCCTTGGTCACTTGAAAGGGGGATCACTACCCTTTCCTTACCATTATTGAAGGTCATATATCACATTTTAAATCACATATATACATTTTTGGCATAATACCAAGGCCTCTCTAGAAGCGCTAGGTAGTTATCCTATTTAGCCAACTCAATAACCTCAAAGTCAACATGGAATTCAATGCCCATAATATTTACAATGGCACCCTATATAAATCCAATTGACTACGCTTAGGTCTTATTAGCCATGAAGAGCACATGGGGAGAAGGTATTATGGTTGGCTTTCCCATATTTTCCCATTAATTTTTGTTTAATATATTGACCTATGCACTAGTGTCAATTAGTACCTCATAAATGGACCAGCCATCAATGGTGATGTTCACTAGCAACTCTTGGTTATACTCTACATTCTAAGTATGCCGTAATTCACACACCCTCTCCAAATGTGGCATAGTAACTTTAATTATGTGAGGCTCAGCAAATTCACTTAGATTTTTCCCTATGTACTCTAAGAGAAAATGTTTTAGTAGGGGGAATATCTTATCCATTTTTTGGAGGCATAGGATGTCTATCAACTCTTATACTTTAACCTCCTAGATATCTTGATTTATATGTAAGGTGGTCACCTGTGCTTTAAGATCTCTAGCTAGTTGGACTTATCACTACAAATTTTGTATTACACTCATGGAATATTATAGGACATCCTTTTGACATGATGGGTTAGGGTAGGGCATAAATTTTAGCTCAAGTTGTGCTATGTAATTGATGTAACTTGGTTCACCATATTCTAAGTATAGCTCTCATGTTGGTGCAGTTAGTGGATAAGTGGTGAACCCACTCCATGTGGTTTCTTATAACTTGATTAGCTCTATGCATGATGGTTTTGACTTTGAAGCCCATTTTGTATCCTTAGGCTCATGCCTGATCATTCCTATACCTCTATCAGCACCCATTTTGCCTTGGGTTGGTTTTTTGTACAAGTTAGGGTACTCTTCAACTGCATGTGGTCCTCAACAATACCCAAACATTAGATGCATTAGGTAGTCATGCTGATAGTGTTTAATCAACCCACATTTGTATCATGATTGTGGTGGGAATCTTCCTCTACTACGTCCTCCACCTTACCCTTTTGAACCTCTTTGGTTTCTATATCTAGCATTCTATTGGCCATAACTCTCATTTCCTTGGTTTTCCTACCATTTAGTAGTTGTAGTTGCCTATCATGTATTTCTCTCTATGTTTTGGCACATTTTATTAATTAATCAATAATTAGATATGTTGTGAGTATAGGCATCACACAACTTATAGTAGATAGTTGTGCTGACCTAACTAGCATATTACAAAAAGGGGCAGTTATAAACATCATGCAATTTGTGATAAACTTCACAACTTAGAAGTAGTGCATGCATATTCCATCGAGGGTAGTTGTTTCTATTATGACCCTATATCTCATAGTCAGTGCACCATAATTAACTTTGAGCATCTTATGATGAACTAGAGGATAGCTTTTATATTTGGGAGGCCATGGATGCAAAATATGCTTCCATGAATGGGATAATGCTTATATTGTCACTCCCAACCACCTCAACCTTTAGTGTAACTTCAACCACTTCTTGAGGGTCTATGAATGTTTTCATAGATAACACCCTTCTAAATAGCACTAAAAATGTTACCATGAACCATTAAACATGTTAGGAGGGGTGGATGTCATAAGGAAGTTTGGCGAGGAGCATCTTGAATCTAGCATTGTAAGAGTGCATGCTTCCTGATAATCCTTGGTCGATCTTATTAAACATGAAAATTCTCTACTGCTCAAACTCAAGTATGTCAAACTCCTTTGGGAAGGCTCCCTTCAAGGTGTCATAATCAACCATAGCCTGGTTAAGATCAAATTTCCTATACCAAGTATGGGCATGATCAAGTAAGGTTATCACAAACTAAGTTACCTTACATTTAGATTAAGTTATTCTCTAAGTGTACCATTGTAAATCACACTTGAGTACCTATTCTATTGTGTTTTCCACACCTCAATATTATGGTAGGCACATGGATGTATCATAATATATCTAGGTCTAGGGGTCATCTGATGACTATAGCCCTTATCCTCTTGATGATTGTTTTAGTGTTGGTCCTCTAACACCTCCAACTACTAGGCTAAATGGTGGCCTGGTGGTTAATGCTAGCACCATAGAGGATGATGGAACCATACTATCAACTAGTGGTATAGGACCAGTTTTTATAGCTTTCTACCTAGGCTACACAACTAACATTCGATGAACTGGGGTGCTTATGCTTAGGTTTTGTCTAGTCAAGCTGGTACTTCATGGTCTAGAGGTATATCTAATTACCTGTTTGTATATGATAACTTATTCAATCACAAATTTATAGTCTAAATTTTCAAAGTGATCAAAGTATATTTTTACAATAAGGTTAGTTTTCAATATTCTAGTTTCCTTTGGGTAATATAGCACATGAGCTCATGCCATAGGTTCAAAGGGGCTAGGTGCATCTAGCACATCTCTAATGGTTAAGTTCTAAAGGGACCCTGAGCATTCACCTATCAACTATGGAGCTTGTTCCAAGGCTGTAAGGGATCCTTCCTCTGGACATGACTATCATTCAAGAGATCTTTCCCCATGCCCTTCTTGCTCACTATGGGTCCTCTCAACATTTCTAGGTTCTAGACTCTATATCATCCCATGCCTCCTTTTATTAGAATCCTATCACCTAAGCTTTCAATTATCAATCTACTCATATCCTTCCATTATGCCTCACCTACATGTCCCCTTCTTCCTCATTGTGCTACTCATACATGAGAGGACTTTAGGCTTCCACCCTCACTATTTCAAAGCCATAATCTACCATCATATTTTTGAGTTTGATGTTGAGTTATTTCACAAATATGACTCTAGGATTATGTAAGAATCAGTACTCTACTTCTTTAGGGTAGGATTATGTCAAGATCATGAACTCAAGCATATAGTTATTCAATGCCCCTTTCCACCATTTGACTATAGCTCTAGTCCAGGTGGTGTCTAAGTTCTCAAGACTCTCTAGGCACTCTTCCATCCACTCATGGTGCTACCCATAGCTTTGATTTCTATGGGTCACATAATTAGCCAACTAGTAGTACACTTGGTATGGTAGTTTGTAGAAGAAAACCTTGTATTAGGTATCACAGAAGTGGTTCTAGACACAGTTTTTCAAGATCTATCCTCTACAAGTTAGATGCCTCAGTGCACAACTATCTTCCACTTGCTCTAGCTAGCACTTGATATTCTCAAGGGAGAGTCAGAGCCTTGTCTTGGTACACCATTTCAACAACAAAATTCAATAGTCATGGTAATAAAACCAAAATTTTGTAAAAAATTATGACTTTATGGTCATGAGCCTAGTCACGTGCCTACCTAGATCTCTAAGTCAAATTTAAGCTTGTTCTAGGGGGTATATGCTATGATTATTCCTATGTAACTTAAGATTTATCATTTGACTACACTGACATCAATGTGCATAAGGTGTAAGCCTTATGCTCTCACTTGAAGCATAATAGAGAAGGGGCCAAGGTTTGTATTACACTAGTTGTGCCATGACACACTCTATTATTCAAGGATTTGGGTTAGCATAATGATGGTTATGTATTCATAAGTGCAAGCCTTAGGTTTCATAGGTCTAATGACATTTAGGCACTTAAGGGTTAACTAGGAGTTAGGTCAAGGGACTCAGGCATGGTCTTACACTTAGGTGTATGTTTCATTTAGGGTGTAGGATCTTAAACCATAATTAATGCATTTCATATCATAGGTGCAAGGTTCATTTCAAGTTATAGGTCCACCATGAGTGATTCAAGTTAGAACCCTATGATAACTTGTCCATCCATTCAACAGAGTAAAGATCATAATAAATAAGATACTAAGATTTAACCATTTAGTTTATTATCTATTTATGAAAATCATTCTTAATTAATATGTTTAAACATTACATACATAGTCCATATAAATTAATCATAAGCTTGACTTAAGCTATTGCAATCTTAGAAGCTCATAGGTGAGCTTGGGTACTACAAAGGGGAGCTTTACAAGCATCTTGAACTACTTCTATCTTATAATGGTAGCTATCTAGCATCGATTTACTAGAGCTTTGCTACTCTAATTTGCCTCTCCCTTCAACTAAACTCAACTTATTTTTATAGGTTTCAGAGCATCCTAGGTTCATGGGGAATGGAGCATGCCAACTGCTGAGATGACACTGAAGGTATACATCCCACCACCTTCACTTTTATTTATCTTTAATAAACAGTCATGGTTTCATGTGACCATTTCCTAATGTTGCATGATTTAAAAGGAGCTACTTGTCTTTAATGGCCAACCACTATCTTATGCACCCACTTATTGATGATGCTTGGAGTTGTTATTCACTAGCTAATTAGTGCCACTATAAGACAAAATAATAACCACTTACCATGATTGCCTAACACCTAGGTGTTTATTGAGTTGGCATGAATCTACTACTTAGCATGAAATAGGGCCCAACACCAAGCATATAGGAGACAATAAATTTAGTGATCCCTCTACAAAATTCATGGGAGTAGCCAATGTCAGTGTGGAACCAATAGAATTGATTAGGGTCATACCACTTAAGAAGATTGTTAAGATAGGTGAAATGTTTAGAGGGTTGTAAAATTTATTTCATTTACTGCACTGAGAATGGTATGTGAGAATATGAAGGAATGGTAGCTTTGGAAACTTCTGGTTTGGTTTGCAAAGTATTACTAGCGATAGCATTAGTAAATTTTTGAAAATATCCTTTAAGAAGTTTAAAATTAGGTTTGAATTGCTTCATGAGAAAGTCTTGATTTTTAGCTTGGTCAAGATCTTGTTAAGTGTTTGGGGAGTAAAGGTTTGAACTTTATATTGAAGAGGAGTCAAATAACTTATAAAGAGTTTGAATAGGTTATCATTAGTCATGTTATGGTTGGATTTATGGGTCAATGATTTCCATATTTTGATAAAATCATGAGTTGATTTAGTGAGAGATTGTTTAGCATTGATGAAGTGGCTAAGATAATTTTTGGGAAGATCATTGTGTTGAAACTCTTTAACTAAAGGATTGACAAAATATTCTAATTTCCAAATGGGATGTTATAGAAGTTGGTTGTACCATTATAATACATCAGAAGTAAAGGTTTTGACTAAGAGTTTAGTTGCGGTGAATGTATTAGTATGGATCCACTCTTTGTAAAGGTTACCAAAGGCTTTGAGAAATGAGGTAGGGTCTTTAGTCCATTATAATTGATAGTTGGAGATATGTTACCAATATTAATGGACATAATTAAGGAAGCTAAAGGCTCATTATAAATAGTTTGAAGCATCTTGTTTTTCATTATAGGTTAAGGAATAACATTGCTTGAGGCATTTCTAAGAGGTGGAGGAATATAATTCGGATTAGCTTGAGGATGGATAGTCAGTGATTGATTAGCCATATTAATAAAATGATGTTGGATTTAAATAATTTAAGAGTTGTTATAGGTTTGAATTATGTTTATTTATTGTATGACTTGTGCAAAAATCTAAGTTGTATCAATAGGTTGGTTGGTGTTGGTAGGATCACTCCCTAAATTGGTATTAGGGGGAGGGTTATTAGAAGATGGATTGTTAGTGGGATTATTGATTAAACTTATGTAAATTTATCCCACATTATTATGAAGGTTTTGAAGATAAGAAATGTCTTGATAGGTATATAAAGGGTTCGACCGATCAACTTCATCTTGAGGTGTGATTTTCACCATGTGACAAGTCACAGATGGAGGAGAAGAGGTACCCGAAGAGTGATGGTGCTCTTGGGAAGAAAAGAGAGGGAGAAATGAATAAACCATATAGTATTTAAATGGATTCAGGTTGTCCAAGAAGATTATGATGGGGGACCACATGATGATTTGAGAGAAATGAATAAAATGCTAAGAAAAATAGAGAACTGAGTTAGATAAATAGGAAAATCATGAAAAGTATAGAGTTGACTGGGTTGACCTAATACATAAAACAAGTTCTAAAAATTGGGAAAATAAGGATATAGAGTCAACTAGGTAAACCTAGTTTTGTAACCTTAGTAAAAAATAGGAAGAAAAATATACAAAGTTTATAGGGTTGACCTAGTGCTATATCCTAGGAAGTAGAAAAGAGTATTGTCTCGGCAGGGCCAACCTAGTACTGCAGACAGGGAAGATAGATAGTCTGTAAGAGACTGTGTCGAGAAAAATGACTCTGTTTTGAAATAGGAAAAATTTTACAAGTAATTTTGAAATCAAGAGATGAATAGAAACACACAATCAATTAGGTCAATGAGGTTTATCCAATTGAGACATGAAACATAAAACCTTGCACCAGTGCTGGCCAATGCAAATTTTTTTAATAGAACATATAATTGAGCAAAAAACAAGTAATCAACTTAGAAAGTAAATGCTAAATAAGTGGTGATACTAAATGTTTTTAGATTATTAAGTGTTATTTTAAGTGTTATAGGGAGTTGGATGTTAGTAAGGAATTAGAAATAAATCTATGGATGGTTTCAAGATGTTTAGGTTGCAAGGGATATGCATTGATAATGGTAATGGATTGGTATTGAGGCATACCCACTCATTTCACACACCACAAAAAGAAAGGTGTTAGGTTCTTAGCTAATATATACCAATAAACATTTGTTTATACTTGGCCAAAAAACCAAGTCAGCTTTCCCCTTGATGATGAAATTCAAGTAGGTAGGCCTTAGGTAGATAATTGTTTAAATGCATTTTAAGATTATGTGATTTGGTAGTGTGTGCATAGAAGAGAAAAATAGTATAACTAAATGGTATATTTAAAAACCACTTAATTATACTATGTGATCTATTATAATCATATAATCAACTAAAAATGAAAGTGTGAGATAATTAATAGCATATAAGTGTTAATTCTAACTTGAAAATAGAGTATAATGTCATATCAGATTATAGTGTATGTAGAGATTATAGAATAGATTCGATAATGTCGCTACTATACTACTTAAGTAAGGGTCTAAAAAATAACTAAATTAATAGTGTCAACCTAATTTTCCAAATATAAGATGGCATACAAAACTATGTTGACAAGGTTGACCTAGTTTGTTGTATGGAGATAGTTATAAAGACTACAAATTATGAAAAATAGAACTGTAATAAAATAATAGAAATGATAGAGGAGAGAAAAGAGCCTTGGTGGGTTGTGATATGCTTAGAAATTACAAAATTTCAATTTAAGCTATTTAAATTTTTTACCAATTAAGTTAACTGGGTCAACTTAGTTCAGTAAAACCCTACTGCTAAAGCCTGTAAAGTATATTACATCAACATGGTTGACTTAGTATGTTCATTGGAAGTCTAAAAACATTACAGTATTGACATAGTTGACCCAGTAGCCTATCTAAAAGTTTGGAAAATATACTATGTCAATAGAGTCAACCTAGTAGCTTGTACCTGATGAAACACTGCTTAAATAGAACAAAGTTATATTGATGTGACTATGTGTTAAACATGTGCACATAAGTTAGAACTATACTAACTTATAGAGAAATAAAATGATAAAATAATGAAAAAATATGAGATAAAACCTATAAGGGTTAGATTCACATCAGGTTCACCCAAATGTATGCAATAAAAAATGCATCATGTCTATAAATCAATCCTAACTTAGAGAAGATATATCATACCATACACTTATGATTGGGGATACATTAGATAATTGGGAACATGACTAATATGGGGATCCACTAGACCCAATAAGGGGTTATATCATAATACATAATGCTAGGGAGGGTTCCAAATCCTCTAGTCAATCATAAACATGATATAACCCTAGTTAGGTCCTATGTTTTCATATCTCACTAAGCTTATACCAAGTAAAGTAAAATCTAATCTAGTGCTCACCAAAGTTTGTTGTACAATATGGGGGTTAGTAAAAAAACAAACATGCATAGGAGAATAGTAATTAAGCTATTTATGAATAAGACCCTAATACATGGAAAGAGAAGAGTAATATTATTTAAAGCCAATAATTATGCTACTTCTATCTACTAAAGAGAGGAACAAAGTAGAGAATACTTACTTGAATGATGAACCCATCAAGACTCAATCTCTCCCTTGACCAAAGGGGCTTCAAAAGAGGTTTTTATGGTTTATAAGGATCACTAAGAAAGGCTAAAGCATCCAAGACTTCTCTACAAGACTAGATTCTCCAAGTAGAAGGCCTAAGCTAAGACTCCTCAAGTAGAATGGTGAAAGAGTAGATCGTAAAAAAGCTCAAGAAAATAATTAATCTTATTCATTATGTAAATAATGACAAAATGATATTGTTTATATATGTGGATTTAACCCTAAACCCTTTAGAAAATTTCATCTGATAGGATCAACCCAATCAACCTAGTATAGTTATGGAAAACAATTCACTAGGTCATGGGTTACATTAGCCAAGAGCTGACCTAGACCCTAAATAAACTTTACCTAAAACTATATAGGGTTGACCGAGTTGACCTAGTATAAAAGACTATCAAAAGGGACTTAAGGTGAGGAAAAGAGGGATGGAAAGTGGGAAAATTCTAGAGGAGTATGAAAAAAAGGACTAATATCTTAGGGAATTATTTTAGGAGCTAGTTAGATTGGTAATAAGTGGTAATAAGGGACAGCAATCTTATGAAGTGTTGTTCCCAAAATATATCACTCATTTTTGGGACAACATATGAACTATTTTGGTCCTGTAGGCCAAAATTCTTTTTTTTCCTTTTCAAAAAATTGTTCTTAGTATTCAAATTCTCCATTATTCAAGCTTTTTTAGCTAAGGGACTCGCAAGTTCAACAGGTTCAACAACTTCATCGGCAAGATTTAAACAAAGGATTGAACTATTGAACCATTTAACCACACTTCCATAGGTTCAATGGTTTAATGGGTTCAAAGGTTTAATGATGTCGATAGACTCAAAGAGTTAAGCATTTTGGCAAAAGTTCAAAGTTTAGTTGCTTCAGCAAGTTCACCAACTTCGAAAGACTTAAAAGAAAAGAAGAAAGATTGAACCCAGTGAACTGTTGAACCTTGAACCAAAATGGTTTAAAGGTTCAAGCTTTAATGAGTTTAAATGAATGGTTCAAAGTGGTTGGTTCAAGCGGTTAATTGAATGAGCGGAACACAGTATTGAACCATTGAACCAAAGTTGTTTCTATCAGTCAGTTCAATCGAACAGTTCAAAGGAGTCCCCCAAAGCCCAAAGGGAAAGTTCCCTTGTGGAGGGTAGTGAAAAAAGGGCAAGTGCCCTTTTAGAGGGTAGTGAATAAAAGGGAACAAAAAGATATCCTTCAAAAAGATTTTTTGTAGTTAATTTTACAAGGGAAATCCTTCAGACAAAATGTTTAAAGGAATTCCTTCAGACATTTTGTCTGAAGGAATGATCAAAGGCCCGATGGAAAGCAGCTAAGGCAAAGGAAATATTTCCTTTAGACAAAATATCTAAAGGAATTCCTTCAGACATTTTGTTCAAAGGATTCGAAGAAGAAGGCCGCTCGAAGGACCCTGAAGGGTAGGTACCCTTACGGGGGGTTCTCAGTGACCAGGAAATGGACCTTTCTCAAGGCACAAAGGGACACCTTCCTTTCAAGAGGTTTTAAAGATATAAAGCTAAAGGAATGATTAAAGGCTTGTAGGCTTGTTCTATGGACTCTACAGGCTTGTTTCTATGGACTCCACAGGCTAGTTTCTATGGACTCTGCAGGCTTGTTTCTACAGACTCTGCAGGCTTGTTTCTACAGACTCTGCAGGCTTGTTTCTATGGACTCTACAGGCTCATTTCTATGAAATCTACAAGATTGTTTCTACAGACTCTATACGCTAGTTTCTACAGACTCTATGGGCTAGTTTATATAAACTCTACAGGCTTGTTTCTATGAACTTTGCAGGCTTGTTTCTACGAACTCTGTAGGCCTGTTTCTATAGACTTCACATGATTTGAAGAAGAAGACCACCCAAAGGACCTTGAAGGGTAGGTACCCTTGTAGGGGAATCTCGGTGACCTAGAAATGGACCTTTCTCAAGGCCTGAAGGGACACATTCCCTTCGGGGGGTTCTAAAGATATAAAGCCAAAGGAATTTTGAAGCTTCGAAAGACTTAGAGAAAACAAAGGATTCTAAAAAAGAGGATGAACCATTGAACCTTAAACTAAAATTGTTCAAAGGTTTAACTAATTCAATGGTTTAATGAAAGCCCTAAGTAAAGGAAAGAAGAGGAAGATTCCAGAGACTAGTTCAAAGAGATGGTTCAAGCAAATGAACTAAGAAAGTGAATGAACTAGGAAAGTGAATGAACCAATAAAGTGAATGAACCAAAGAAGTCATGAAACCAAGGGGATAAGAAGGCCACCCAAACCAGTGAACCAATGAACTTTCAAAGCTTCAAAAGTTCATGGTTCAAAATGGTTCAAGCAACCCGTGACCAATGACATCCCTGCGGATGTCAAATTCAGGGTACTGAAATATTTGTTGATTTTCAAATGTGGCATGGAACCTAAAAAAAACTCAGTGACTAGCTGAAGAGGGAGCTAAAAGAGCTAGCAGAAAGGGAAATGATAGCCTGAGAGCTCAAATTGCAACAAGAAAGAGGGAAAGACTAGAAATATCTATGTAAGAGTTATTTCCAATAGGCAGAATAGTCCACCAAGTAGACATCTGAGCTCACAAGCATTAAAAGGCATGGATTGTTTTTCTTCCTTGATAGGAAAGTTAGGGGACAACTACGTACCTATTAGGAGAAAGATCAAATGACCTATGTAGAGGAGAAGATATTTTGAGATGAATTGACATGCCATAGTTAAGGTAGATGCCCTGTTCTAGCATGGCCCCTTGACAAAATTGAAAATGCATTCAAGGCATTGAATGCAGCATTGACCATTTTATGAAATAAAGCACCAAGTCTTTTTGGGCTGCTATATATTGTAAATCTCTTCTTTTATGCAAGGGAGATCTTTTTGGTTATAGAAGCAAAACTCTGCTAGAATTGTGAGGTGATTACTATGACTTTGAGTTCAAATTGTTAATCATATTTATTTTTTGAATGAGAAAGTAGGTTACTTTCAAACTATGTGCTGTAATAGCTTGTGTCATTTAGGAGATTGTTCTTATATCTGTTTCTTGAGTGCATTTTTGTCCATTTAATGAAATATGCAAAATTAGTAGAAGTAATCAAGAAGGTGTCTTGAAGCCAATTGTGGGAAGACTTTGTGCTGCCACAATTGTCTTTAGTGTGTGTGTTTTCAATTTATTTCTATGTAAAGGATCTTGGGATGACTTTGTGCCCCCATTATCCTTTGTATTTCACTCGGGTATTTGAGGCGGAGACTTTGTGCTACACTTTTTTATTGGTTACTATGCCCAGGTTACCAATTACTTGTTATCTATCAGAAAGAACTCCTGCTATTTTTTTCAAGACCACTTCTGAAAGAAGACAAGTGCCTTCAGTGTTTTCACCTAGATTTCTCCTTTGTTTGTGAACATAATCTTTGAAAGAAGAGAGATGGATGGTGTTGTCCTACCACTAAGTGTTATTTTTTGCACATATATATAGTATAGCTCCTCATAGTTATAGGGAACCTCCCCTTGATGAGAGGAGAGATTTATCCCCTTTTGATGTGGTAAACCTACTCACTTGGCTAACCAATCTCCTTATGTTGTGGTTAAAATCACCTATATTTCTCATCAATTAGCTGGTGATAAAATATTCATCGAATAGTTTTTTTGTGACTCTGTTGGGGAATTGACAAGTAGTTCTAGTCCTTTTCCAGTCTATTCAAATTGAAGCATTCCATACTACTGGGGAATGACATGTAGTAGGAAAGAACAATACCAACTTCATGCTAATAGTATTTTTTGGTGACTCTGTTGGGGAAGATCACATAGTTTGAAGCCTCAAGCTTCAAGCTAAAGTAGGGCTAGTTCTTTTCCATTTTTATTCTACAATCTGGCAACTCCATGCTATACAAGAAGCTAGAGAGCCCAAGGTATTGTTGACCCTATTTTTAAGTTGGTGCAGCAGGGCAATTTTGATTTGTTTCCTCCACAACTTCAAGTTTAATGATCTAAGAGTCTTCCTCCTACCAATATCAGGTCACCAATATAAGGTAGAGCTTCTTTTTCTATTGTTAATAGAGCTTTGCCTATACATACTCTACCCAGATTTGTTATCCCCCCTTTCCATAATCAAATCATGGTAGTTCAAGGCCCTTGGGGTAACTCTTTTGGCCCACTCAATTTAACTCCACCTCTATATGAGCTACCATGCAGTTCAAGGAAGAATTTCCCCAAATTCTTTGGTGATGGAAGAGTTCATCCTTATGATCATATTGTGGCCTTTAGCATATCCTGTTGCATGATAGGCATGGAGTATGAGGATAGGGTAGTCAGGTTGTTTATGGAAACATTACAAGGTGCTGATGTAAACTAGTTTTATCATCTACAATCACAAACTGTGACTGACTGAAACACCCTCAAAGCTAAGTTTGAAGTAAGGTTTAAGACTAAAAAAGATTCACATGCCTTACTAGCCCAACTCACACAAATGAAGAAAGATCCTCATGAACCTATGAGGGACTTCATTGCTAAGTTTGACAAGCTAAGGAACCAAATTCTTACAATTGCTCAACCAACACCTGAGAACCTTAAATGTTTTTCATCAATTCTCAGCTGCCTAAAGTGAGTTTCCTATTGAGATGGGCTGGCCACATAGACCTTGCTACTACTCAAGATTTGGCCACTAAGGTGGAAGATGACCTTATCTTGGTAGGAAAGATAAGGAGAGATCCTAATAGAGGTAAATCTTCTTCATCTTCTGAATATCCATCTACATGCACCACTGATCCAATGGTGCAAAAGCTGGCAAATGAGTTGTTAGCTCTCAAAAATTAAATGGCACAAGGGATGTCATTTGCTCCATCATATAGAGATATACCAAGGAGGACATTCCCCAATCAGTCATACCAAGGTAATGCTACTAGGAATCAAGGGCAGACAAATCATCTTCCTCCCCCATAGGGGAAGTTGGCCATTAAAGTATCACTAGCCAACTCAGCAGTTGGATATCTTGAAATAGAATCTGATTTCTCCTTCTAGCCTAAGTTGAACCCAGAAGATGATGCTGATCTCTTCATAGAAAACCAAGAAGAATCAACGGGTGACTCTAACATTGGTTTCCTAAATTACCAAGATGAACCTAAAAGTGAAGGTAAAGTAGTTGAGGGATCATACGCTGTGTTCACTTGATCTAAGAATTAGTTAGTCTAACAAGCTAATAAGGAAAAAATAGAGGAGTGAGCTCAGCTTGCAGTTTTAATTGCCAAACGAGGAAATTCTTTGCCTTTCTAGCCAAAGGACCCAGTGAATAATAAAAAGTAAGTACCTCAAATACACCTTCACCTTCAACTTCAATTTTGCAGATTAGTCCTCCCCCTAAAAACTAGAAGGATGAACTCCCTTCCCCTATTCATAATTCATTTTAGACATTTGACATAGTTGACCATGTCAAGAAAACTAAAATTCAAATGTCTGAATTTGAATTCTTGCAATCCAATCCTGAGTAGTTGGATAAATTAGTAGAATGTGTGAAGAATAAAACCATCCCTGTAGGACTAGCTATTCCAAAGGTGACTCCCACATCCACCTAGAATAACCTTGTGATTACTCCTCTTACTGCTCCCAGGAGGACAGAACCATTTTATGTCTCCCTATTGATAAATGGACACCAATTAAACAATTGTATCATAGACTCATCTGCGTCTGACAATGTCATGCCTACTAAAGTGGAAAAATCTCTTGGTCTCACACTGACCAAGACATTTGGGAGATATTTTTTCATGGAGAACAAACAAGTGCCACTATTGGGACAAATC
The DNA here is from genome assembly GCA_037957365.1 of Torreya grandis. Classification (NCBI taxonomy): domain Eukaryota; kingdom Viridiplantae; phylum Streptophyta; class Pinopsida; order Cupressales; family Taxaceae; genus Torreya; species Torreya grandis. The sequence goes on along the minus strand of JARHVA010000023.1, from coordinate 1,158,939 downwards.
AAAGATGCCCATTTACATTTGCAACATTCCCAGACAAGAGAATCAAGATGACAGTCCTGGTGGCCGACATCCCAGCCTCATACCACATTCTTCTTGGGCAAATTTTTTGCAAGGATGTTGGTGGCAAGTTAAGCATGGACCTATCCAAGGCAAGAATACCTATCAAAGGCATCATGCAGAGATTACTCTCTGAGAAGGAAGCAAAATATATTGTCACTAAAACATCAGCGCCTGAAGCTCAAATTTTGTTTGAGTCTTCAGGCATGGGTAATTACTTCTTATCCACAAAGGAGGTTCATGTGGTGATAGATGAAAATTTTGAAAATGATAATCTAAAAATTAGCTCAGAGGGAACAATAGAAGTATTGGTAGAACATAGTAGAAGTGTAGAAGAATCCTCCCCTCCAAACGAAAAAGAATCTAAGGTAAAAATAGTTTCTGATAACATATGGATACTAGAATTCTATGGCAGTTGTTCCTCTACCAGTTCAAGAGCTAGGATTGTGTTGATATTTCCTCAAGGAGATATTTTTCCTTCTTCATATAAGTTGCAGTTCAACAACACCAACAACATTACTGAGTATGAATCTTTACTACTTGGATTGAAGGCCACCCAAGACAAGGGCATCAAGCTCCTTCATGCCAAAGGAGATGCTAAGCTAGTGGTTTGTCAGGTGAGGAAACTATACCAAACCAAAAATGAGAGATTATGCCACTACCACAATCTAATTTGGGATCAAATTGAAAGCTTTGATGTTTTTAGTATCTCTAAAATTCTTAGGGGATTTAATGATTGAGCTGATGCTTTGGCTGTTTTAGTAACTCTTTTGGTTCCTCACTCAGATTTTAAAGGAGACATGTACACTATTAAACTGGTATTTTGACCAAGTGTGCCTATTAATTCCAATCATTGGCAAGTGTTTAATGGTGACAACCAAATCATTGCCTTTTTAGAACAAAAAGACAACTTTAAACAACTTCATTTCGAAGGCAGTGAGCCTCACAAGCTTGAACTAGCCCCTGAATCAAGTTCAAACATAGGTGAGGAATTCCTACAGCTAAAAGGGAATAAAATTCCTAAAAGATTGCTTTTCTTTGAGAAGTTGTTTGACAAGCACAATAGGTTCATCAAATAGCAATAAATGGTTTCAAGCTCCTCCTAGGAATTTGATCAAATAAATTTAGGTACCCAAGAAAATCTAAAGATGGTGAACATTGGGAATTGTTGCACTCCAGAGGAGAGATTCCAATTTACTGACCTATTTCACCACTACTTCGATGTTTTGGCATACTCCTATGATGCTCTAAAGTCACTCAGGATTGAAAAAATTTGTCATGAAATTCATCTCAAGAGTGATTCGGTACCTTACAAGCAAAAATCCTAGTAGTATAATCCCAAGATATCAAGTACTATTCTATCTAAAATACAAAAAATGTTGAATGCTAGGATAATCTTCCCAACCCATCATTCCACATGGGTTGCAAACATAGTCCCTGTGAGGAAGAAGAATGGCAAAATTTGCCTCCCTCTGCCCATCATGGACCAAGTTCTTCAAATAGTGACTAGTTCATAGATGTTATCAATGCTAGATAGCTTCTTAGAAGATAATCAAGTTGAAGTTGGTGAAGTAGACCAACATAAGAATGCCTTCACCACGCCTTGGGGCAACTTTGCATAGCAAAGAATGCCATTTGGCCTGATCAATGCTTGTGCCACTTTTTAGAGAGCAATGGACCTTGATTTCAAAGATGAAGTGGGTAAGTTCATTATGGTGTACTTTGATGACTTGACAGTATTTTCCAAGCATCATCCTGATCTTGTGCACCATTTGAAATAAGTGTTGGAATGATGTCACCAAAATGACATTTCTCTAAATCCTAAGAAGTCAGGTTTTAGGGTAACATAAGGGAAACTTCTTAGACACATTGTATCTCAAAAAGGCATAAAGATTGACTCAAAAAGAGTCAAATCCATTTGGGAGCTTACTCTACCCACAAGTAAGACTGCAGTTCACTCTTTCTTTAGAAAGGTGAATTTTTTATGAAGGTTCATCCCTGAGTTCACAGAGAAGACCCGTCATATTGTAAACATGATGAAGGGAAAGGCAACTTTTAGCTGGACTAAAGAAAAAAATTGACATTTTAAGACATCAAGACAACTATTGCCCATGCCCTAATTTTGGTTTGTCCAGATTATACCAAGGATTTTATAGTGTATAGTTATGTTTTTGAGCACACACTTTCAGCAATTCTAGTTCAATAGAATGAAGAAGGTGTGGAATCTCCCATATCCTTCATGAGCTATCCTCTCAAATCTCATGAACTAAAGTATTCAAACATGGAGAAGCATGTTTATACAGTGGTAAAGGTAGTAAAACACTTTTATTTTTACATCCTCAATTCACACACTATTGCCCTAGTTCTTGATACTACAGTCAAATCCATATTAACTCAGTAGGAGTTTAGAACCAAAAGGGGTAATTAGATTTCTAAAATGAAAGATTTTGATCTCATTATCAAACCAATGAAGCTTGTATGAGGATGGAGCCTCTGCCAATTGATTGCTGACAATAGACTTGAAGAAGTAGGGCATGAAAAAATAGAAGTGGAAGACATGCTAACAATCCTCTTGGTCTCTACCATAAATGAGTGGTATTTAAGTATCACTCATTTCCTTACTTATGGTGATTGTCTTGCCCACCTGTCTCATAAAGAAAGGAGGACTGTTAAATTGAAAGCTGTTAATTTTTTCCTATGGGACAATGACCCGTATAAGAGGAGCCTTGATGGAGTGTTCCTTCGCTGCATGGATAAAGAATAGCAGAACCAACTTTTGAAGTCCTTCTATAATCTAGCCTATGGAGGACATTTTTATACTCTTGTAACTGCCCATAAGATTCTACAATCTAGGTATTACTGGCCTACTTTTTTTTAAGATGAATACAAATGGGTACGAAGGTGTGAACTGTGCCAATAGTTTATTGAAAGACCAAAGTTAGCTACTTTTCCTCTGAAGCCAGTGGTGATAGAAGAGCCATTTCAGCAATGGGGAATTGATTTCATTGGTGCTATAAACCCATCTTCAAGTGCTGGACATGATTATGTCCTCATAGCCATAGATTACTCCACCAAATGGGTGGAAGCAATTCCAACCAAACATGCTACTTCAAAAGTAGTATGCAATTTCCTCAAGAAAAACATCATTTCTAGGTTTGGGGTCCCAACCAAGATTGTCACAAATAATTCAACCTATTTCTCTTCTCATGAGATCACACAGTTCTATTTTTATTATGGGATTACCCTCTCCCACTCCTCTGATTATTTTCCACAAGGGAATGGCCAAGTAGAATCGAGCAACAAGAACCTGGTGACCATCATAAGGAAGCTGGTGGATGACAACCAGCAAACCTAACATAAAGCATTGGTTGATGCTTTATGGGTAGATAGAATTACACTCAAAAGGGTGATAGGTATGTCACCATTCCAACTTTTGTATGGTCTCAATGTAGAGATACCAATCACCTTGAAATTGCTAAAACTAAAATTGGCAAAGGCGATCAAAGATCAGACATATGAAAGCTCCATTGACAAAAAGATCATGTGCTTAATTGAGTTGGATGAGTAGTGAACTATGGTGGTAGACCGAATTACTACACATCAAAATTTGATGAAGAGGCTCTTTGACTAGAAAGCAAAAACTTGTGATTTCTAGATTGGAAATCAAGTCCTGTTATGAGACAAGAGAAGAGAACCAAAGGGAATGCATGGGAAGTTTGATTCCCTATAGAGATACCCATTTACTATCCATCATATCAATGGTAAAAATAGTTTCCTATTGAAGTATCAAGATGTCACACCCTTTTCTCTACCTCATAATAGGTAGCATCTGAAGCACTTCAATTCTTGAAGTATTAGATAAGATCATCTATACATATGTATATTTGTATAGACTTTAGTTCTATTTTGTGCTTTTCATTTTCATTTTTGGTGCCTTTCTTTTTTTGGGTAGCATGATTCTGTAGCCCAATGGCATACTTGAAGGCACTGGAGATTTTGGTTTCTACTTCCCTCAATTGTTTCAAAAGTTCAATTGAAGGAAGTTCCCAAACTGGAGCCAACTGTTGTTCCCAAAATTTATCACTCATTTTTGGGACACATATGAACTATTTTGGTCTTACAGGCCAAAATTCTCTTTTTCTCTTCTCAAAAAATTATTTTGAGTATTCAAATTCTCCATTATTTAAGATTTTTTAGTTAAGGGACTCGCAGGTTCAACAAGTTCAACAACTTCATCGACAAGCTTCAAACAAAGGATTGAACTATTGAACCATTTAACCCCGCTTCCATAGGTTCAATGGTTCAATGGGTTCAAAGGATCAACAACATTGATAGACTCAAAGAGTTAAGTGTTTTGGCAAAATTTCAAAGTTTAGCCACTTCAGCAAGTTCAACAACTTCAAAAGACTTAGAATAAAAGAAGAAAGATTGAACCCATTAAACCATTGAACCTTGAACAAAAATGGTTCAAAGGTTCAAGGTTTAATGAGTTTAAATGAATGGTTTAAAGTGGTTGGTTCAAGTGGTCAATTGAATGAGTAGAACATAGTATTGAACCATTAAACCATTGAACCAAAGTTTTTCAACCGATCAGTTTAACCAAACGGTTCAAAGGAGTCCCCTAAAGCCCAAAGGTCAAGTGCCCTTATGGAGGGCAGTGAACAAAAGGGCAAGTGCCCTTGCGAAGGGTAGTGAACAAAAGGGAAAAAAAAGATATCCTTTAGAAAGATTTTTTGTGGCTAATTTTACAAGGGAAATCCTTTAAACAAAATGTCTAAAGGAATTCCTTCAGACATTTTATCCAAATGAATGATCAAAGGCCCAATGAAAAGAGGCTAAGGCAAAGGAAAGATTTCCTTCAGATAAAATGTCTGAAAGGAATTCCTTTAGACATTTTGTTTGAAGGATTTGAAGAAGAAGGCTGCCTGAAGGACCCCAAAGGGTAGGTACCCTTGCAGGGAGCTCTCGATGACTAGGAAATGGACCTTTCTCAAGGCTCAAAGGGACACATTCCCTTTGGGAGGTTCCAAAGATATAAAGCTGAAGGAATGATGAAAGTCTCGTAGGCTTGTTCTATAGACTCTAAAAACCTATTTCTATGGACTCTGTAGGTTGGTTTTTAGGGACTTTATAGGATTGTTTCTACAGACTCTATAGGCTTTCTATAAAATCTATAGGCTTGTTTCTATGGACTCTATAGGCTTGTTTATATAGACTTTATAGGCTCATTTATATAGACTCTATAGGTTGGTTTCTATGGACTCCCCAGGCTGGTTTCTATGAACTCTGTATTCTTGTTTCTATGAACTTTGCAAGCTTGTTTCTATAAAATTTGCAGGCTTGCTTATATAGACTCCATGATTTGAAGAAGAAGGCTGCTTGAAGGACCCCGAAGGGTAGGTACCCTTGTGGGGCTCTCTTGGTGACTAGGCAATGGACCTTTCTCAAGGCTTGAAGGGACACCTTCCCTTCAGGGGGTTCCAAAGATATAAAGTTGAAGGAATTTCAAAGCTTCAAAAGACTTAGAGAAAATACAGGCTTCTAAAAAAGAGGATGAACCATTGAACCTTAAACCAAAATGGTTAAAGGTTCAATGGGTTCAATGGTTCAATGAAAGCTCTGAGCAAAGGAAAGAAGACGAAGATTCTAGAGACCAGTTCAAAGAGATGGTTCAAGCAAATGAACTAGGAAAGTGAATAAACCAAGAAAGTGAATGAACCAAGAAAGTGAATGAACCAAAGAAGAAATGAAACCAAGGGGCTGAAAAGGCCACCTGAACTATTAAACTAGTGAACCATTGAACTTTCAAATCTTTAAAAGTTCATGGTTCAAAATGGTTCAAGCAACCAGCGACCAATGACGTCCTTGCAGATGTCAAATTTAGGGTAATGAAATATCCATTGATTTTTAAATGTGGCATGGAACCAATTGAAGAGGGAGTTGAAAGAGCCAATAGAAAGGGAAAAGATAGCCTGAGAGCTCAAATTACAATAGGAAAGAGGGAAAGACCAGAAATATCTATGTAGGAGTTATTTCTAGTAGGTGGAATAGTCCACCAAGTAGACATCTGAGCTCACAAGCATTAAAAGGCATGGCCTATTTTTCTTCATTAACAATAAAATGAGGGGAAAACCACGTACCTCTTGGGATAAATATCAGAAGACCCATGCAGAGGAGAAGATATTTTGAGATGAATTGACACGCCACAGTTAAGGCAGATGCCTTGTTCTAACATGGCCCCTTGACAAAACTAAAAATGCATTCAAGGCATTGAATGTAGCATGAGCCGTTCTATGAAACAAAGCACCAAGTCTTTCTAGGTTGCTATATATTTTAAATCTCTTCTTTTATGCAAGGGAGATCTTTTTGGTTATAGAAGAAAAACTTTGCCAAAATTGTGAGGTAATTACTAAGACTTTGAGCTCAGATTATTAATCATATTTCTTTGATTGAATGAGAAAGCAGGTTACATTTAGACTTTGTGCTATAATATCTTGTGTCATTTAGGATATTGTTCTTATGTCCACTTCCTGAATGCATTCTTTTCCATTTAATGAAATAAGTAGAATTAGTAGAAGTAATCAGGAAGGTGTCCTAAAGCCAACTGTGGGAAGACTTTGTGCTCCCATAATTGTCTTTAGTGTGTGTGTTTTTAGTTTATTTTTGTGTAAATGATCTTGAGATGACTTTGTGCACCTATTATCCTTCATATTTCACTCTTGGGTAGTTGAGGTGGAGACTTTATGCTACACCTTTTTCTGCTGGTTACTATGCCCCATGTTACCAGTTACTTGTTACCTATTGAAAAGAACTACTATTGTTTGCTGTAAGACCACTTGTAAAAGAAGAGAAGTGCCTTTAGTGTTTTCACTTGGATTTCTCCTTTGTTTGTGAACATCATCTCTAAAAGAAGAGATATGGATGGTGTTGTCCTACCCTTGAGTGTTATTTTCTACACACACACACACACACACACACACACACCCACACATATATCTCCTTATAGTTACAAGATTTATCCCCTTTTGATGTGGTAAACTTGCACACTTGGCCAACCAATCTCCTTATGTTGTGGGTGAAATCACTTATTTTTCTCATCAGTTAGCTAGTGACAAAATATTCACCCAACATGAAGCACCAATGGTCTACCCACCCCTTTATCAGTGTATTCCTTAGGGCATGTATTTATAGAGATTAAGACTTGATGGGTTCCTTTAAGATAGAAAGCATTAGTATTTGATTAAGTGGAAAATATTATGTATATAAACTTGATTCATTGGTGCTTAACTAGATTGTAAGATATGTGAATTACACTCTGGTTATTACACCAAAGTATAATGGGTGAATACTACATAAATCCAAACATTATCAATAACTGATGAAGCTAAAGAAGCTATTGAATTACTCTAACCTCTATAGATGCAAGTATAATATTCTATTTCTTCTTGCACACCCAAACAACTAGAGAAGAACTAAGACAAAAGATTTAACCAAATTTGAAACACCTATCATCAAGAGAACATGCCCAATCTAAATTAGTGTACCCAACTAACCGAGTAAAACCCTTAGTGTAATGTAATCTAAAATGGGTAATGCCTCATAGATATCATAAAATAGTCTTAGCAACCTACCAATGATTTTTATGAGGATCATGTGCAAACTTAGATAAAAGCCCAACTACAAATGAAATCTCAGGGTGAGTATTGGTCAAATACATAAGACTCCAAACCATTTGCTTATATAATGTAGGATCAAAAAGAGGAGTGATGTAGGTAAAAGTTACAATGAATCTAGACTGAAAAAGATAGGGACTTGGCTTGCAATCATCCATGCCAAAATGTTGAAGAAGATCAAGGGTATACTTCTATTGACTTAAATAAATCCCTAAATTTGATTGATAAATTTACAAACCAAGGAAAAAGTACAAAAGATTGAGATCTATCATATCAAACTACACTAAAAGATCCTACTAAATAACTTGAATCTAAGAAGATGATATTCTTGTGAGAAGTATATCATCAACATATAATATCATTATAATAATGTAACCCCCAACATGTTGGATATATATTTTGGGATCAAAGTGATAGTGAATAAATCTAGTAGAGAGAAGAAAAGAATCCATCTTCTCATACCAAACATGAGGGGCATATTTAAGACCATAAAGAGACCTCCTAAGTCAATAAAAAAGAGAAGAATCATAAATAAACCAAATAAGATGCATCATATAGATTTATTTCTATAAATACCCATATAAGAAAACACTCTTAATATCTATCTGGTACACTAGATAACCTTGTGATGCAAGAAAGATAGAGTACAAGGCCCATATAATCCATCTTGGTAATAGGTGTAAAAGTCATAGATTAATCAATACCTTTAACTTGTGAGAAACCCTTTGAAATAAGATGTTCCTTATACTTATCATTGGACCCATCTGCTACATACTTGGTGTAATATATCCACTTGTACCTATCCAAATTTCTTCCCTCAGGAAGAGATACCAAATCACAAATATGATTCTTCATCAAATAAGAATACTCATCTATCATCGTATCATCCCACTCCTATAATATATCCACTTGCACCTAACCAAATTTCTTCCCTCAAGAAGAGATACCAAATCACAAGTATGATTCTTCATCAAATAAGAATACTCATCTATCATCACATCATCCCACTCCTGTATCCCATGAACATGTGAAAAAGATTATGGATCCCTAGAGAATGCCTGGCACAAAAGTCTAGTACTATAAAATGTGCATGATGATGTCTAGTGGGTTGAAGATTTTGTATAAAAGGTGCTACCTTACAAACTATAGTAGGATCCCACAATGGCATAGAGACAAAATTAGTGGGAATAGGATATTCAATATCCATAACCTCTTCAAGGGCCTCTTTAGATGGATCCTCAGAATGAATCCTCAAGAGGATGTGAGGAATCAACAAAAAAATGAGAAGGCATGAAAGAAGATGAAGAGTCATGAGAAGTGAAATGATCATCAAATTTTACATATGTTTAAAAAATAACATCATGAGTATCAAGATAAAAAAGGTGATAAGATCTCATGTTCTTGAAATACCCTACAAATATCAAGGATTTACTCTTCTTATCCAATGTTTTCCTTTTCTTCTTTGGTACAAATACTCAAGCATGGATCCCAAAGACTCTAAAAAATGAGACATAAGATTGGTTCAAAATCAAGCCTACTCTGGAGTCAAATGCTCAAGTGCTATGTTAGGTGTGTGATTCTGAATGTCAATCACATAATTAAATACTTTTGCCCAATAGATAAGAGGTAAATCTCATGAATACATCATGCAGTTAGCCATCTCCTTTAAAGTACAGTTATTATATTTTGCTAATCCATTCTACTATGGAATATGTTGAATAAAATGTTGGTGATAAATACCATGAGCTACCAACAAATCAAAGAACTATCTATTGAATTACCCCTGCCCCCCACCCCCCAATTATCAACACAAAGCTTCTTGATGCAACTAAAAGACTATTTATTGACCAAATCCTTAAAGACTTTGAAGTGTGAAAAAATATCAGTCTTTTACTTGAGAAAATGAACCCAAGTACACCTAGAGAAATTATCAATAAAAGTAAGTGAATATTAGTTATGTTGAAAGGAGTAGGAAAAACCATCAAATCTATGTGTACAAACTCAAGTGGTGAAGAAGCTATTTTGGACATACCCTCAGAAAATAGATCTTGGTGTTGTTTCCCTAATTCACAATTAAGGCAAACTCCATCAAAACACGAAATTGTACAAAGACCAACAACCATACCATGTGTGTTCAACTCCTTCAACTAAATGTAATTAAGATGTCTAAATCTCTCATGTCAAATCTTACTCTCAGAATCTAAATAAGATACCAAATATGTCCTTATAGGAGGAGTATCATCAAAACATTAAAGTAATAGAGTCAATAAATATTATAAACAACACCCCATAAAATGAGTGTGTGATGATCTATCAATGGTCTAACTTTAACCCCATAAGGTGTGAAAGTCTCTATCTTACCCTGACTAGAATGACAAATATGATAAACATAAAAAATTTATGGTGATGTCAGGGACATATAACACATCACTAATGGGACCACCTTCAAGATTAATATCACCCTTTCCCTTAATAGAAATACAGGAATAATCTTCAACCTCAATTTGGAAGTATAACTCAAACCAAGGGATATAAAATACTCATTGGAAGAAGTCATGTGGTGAAAAGCACTATAATCTATAACCCAACAGTCTAAAATAGGTGAATGAGATCTCCAAATAACATTAAGTGATTTTACGTGTTCATTAGGTGGAATGGATATATAAATATTGTGTTTTGTGACTACATCCTCTAAGGATTGCATTCTCTTAAAATACCTTGATTCTTCATGATCAATCCCCCCACAAAAATAACATGAAAGGCTAGACTTATTCTTGGATTTGGAAGATGACTTGGGTTTATAGTTATAAGGTTTAGGTACATTTTGAGATGGAGGAGGAGTGTTCTTGGATTTACCTTTGCTCTTAGGATTAGATGCTACTAATGATTTTTGATAGGTGGAAGACTCAAAGTGAGACAATTTGGATTCCTCCCTAGTAAGTCTTTCACAAAACAACTCAAAATTAGGCATTTGAAATTTGTCACCTATGGAATTCATGCTATAGAAAAAGGTAGAACCAAAGATTTGGAATGGACATTTAAAATTGGATAGAGTCAGGTACACACACTCTACATCTTTATTATTTTGTCCACTCCCCTTCAATTGTGTTAACAAGTTTTTAAATTTAATGATATAGTCTACAGTAAAGGGAAAATATTCAAGATTGAGAGAAGTAATCTCAACTTCAAGATACATGGCTCTCATGTGATCTACTTTCACAAATAAACCCTTTAGTTTAGTTCATAGTTTTAATGGAGAATCACATCCATCCAAATTAAACAAAATATTATCACTCACATAACCCCCAATAAAACCCATACACTCTTCAAGTTTACATTGGTGCTAATTTTTTTCATATTCTCTAGTGAATTGTGGTTGAACTTTATTTAGTAGGGACCATAATATTTTATGTTTAATGATTATTTTCATTGTAGATCTCCATGTATGTTAATTATGTGTAGTCAAAGTCTCGCATTGATCTAAACTAGAATAATAATACATGTTATTGAATCACCAAAGAGTATAAATAATGCAAAAGGGTGCACAAATCAGTACCGAAATGACCCCCCAAAATATTTGTATTGAGCCCCGTATCCCCACCGCTCCCCTCCCTAACTTGTCACTTTATAAAAGTAGTGAATTTTTACAAATGTATGACACCAATGGATAGAGAATGGAAAACCATACAATTTTAAAAAAATGAACTCAATTTCAAGTTACATTTCAAAATTTTAAGATTTATGAATTCTTTTAAATGGGTCAATATTAAATAATAATTACACTACAAGCTAATTTCTATGACCAAATTGGTGGTAACCTAGCCTTCCAACCACTTTTTAGAACTATAACTCAACTGAAAATGTTCTCAAGCCTGCCAAAGTGAAAAAATAATCTATTGGTGACCCCTATGCACTTTTAAGAGAAACTAACTTCTTCTTAAGGTAAAAATACAAATAGAAAAAAATAAATAATAAATAACATGGCTATGTTAAGAGGAGAAGCGAGTGGATTATAATTTTAAGTGCTAGAATAGGTTTGGGAAAGAAGCTCAATACTATCAAAGCTAAGTACATACTTTTCCACACACTTACACACACCTCTATACACCTCTAATGCACATTTACACATACCTTTGAAAATGGAACATAGGATTTGGAGATGGAACATAGGCCTTTAAAAATAGAATGCAGGCCTTGGAAATATTTTACTTCCAACATAATATCCACTTAGATTTCTTCCATGGTATGATGTAACTAGGAATATCTACATAGGTCTAAGGTAGGGAGGGTGAAATTTGGATGATATTTTTTTCAAACCAACAAAAAAATCTAATGATGTACCAAGAATAGATAATTTAATCCAAACATATAAAAGGACATAGACTAGAAAAAAGATAACAAGAAGAGGAATGATGCAGGTTAAATTAGAGTGATGTAGCTGGGAGTCAAATCTCTTATAAATCTACACATGTCAACACCACCATGAAATATTCTCCATGTAAAAAAATAAGAATGCCATCTCGATGAAAAATATAGTGCTCTTTGCAAATCAAAAGACAATCTTCCAATGCAGAACACCATATATGATCCCCTTAAACCCCAATGCTTTACACAATAATGGTTCTAAAAATAATACAACACACTAAAGAGGATGCCAAAGATGATTTTAATGTACCTATGTAGAAAATGATGATCTCAAAGATGATTTGAATGCCACCTATGCATAAAATGATGACACCAAACACAGAGTGACACAAGTTCAAGGAGATTCTCCCTTCAATGCTAATCAAAGACTAGTAATTTAATTCCAATGAAAATGAAGTATTGAATGGCTCAAAGATAATGTAATTATATGAAAAAAAAACATGCATCAAATAAATGGATTGTTGTAACCCTTTAAGGATTTAGTACTTATTATTTCCAAATCTTTCACCCTGAAAGAGAGTGTTTAGTCCTCTCCTAGATTTGGGCAATGTTGGAACATTTCTAGGCCTATGGGTATGCCTATGGATGAAATGGACCTCTAGATTGAAAGGGATAGCTGCCTGTATATGTCTCTACAAGATAATCTCCACTAAACCAACTTGTTAAAAAGGGAAAGAGTTAGAAAATTACAAGAAAGGAAATCTATTTTAAGGATGGTGATACACCAAGGTTTTCTTCCACATGAAGGTTACATACTAGTGCACAATACACAACAAATGTAAAGACCCTATTTCAAGTTTTAGAGATGCTAAAATGAATATTTCAATATAAAGGCAAGATGCATGAAATAATATTATGAGAATAAATTGAAAGGCAAACTACACATTCAAGAATAGATAAACACTTACAACAGTTCCATACACTTAAACACACTTTAGATGGCCTGTTAGGTCAATAACTCTTGCTCAGGTTTGAAGGATAGAGGATAGAAGGATTGAAAATCATCACATTTTATCATTGTATATCACTTATACACTTAGGAAAACATTCAAAACTTCAAAAGAAAGGATTATACTAGTGCTCAAAGTCAAAATATAACATCAATCCAGTAGGGCTTCATCATAATTTTTTTGGTCATCCTTTACACTAGCCAAGGGGCTATATATATAGCTAGAAGGAAGAGAGAGAGGGAAAATATTTTTCACCAAGGAGGGGAATCCATTTTTTTCCTATCAACATCTTTAGTTGTAACTATTTTCACAAAGGATGCTTGCTCAAGCCATTTGATTGATCCATGTCATCATGATTTGTTATGCATCTAGCCTACTCTCTCAAATTTATGCCGATATAAAAAAGATATTCTTGGCTAAGTCACGACATCAAAATGGTTGCACACCTATTATAGATTTATCTTATTGCATTCTATTTGGCTTTATCCTTCTTCTCTAATTGGTTATCATGAAATGTCATGGATCCTGGTAAATCAATGGTGGAATGGCCCTCTAGTATGATTCTTCAAATGGAGAAAGTGAGCCCTTGGATGCCTGGGATTCTTCTTGTTTAAACACCAAAAGTTAGTCCATGATGATGATTTTGACATCCCTTAGCTCATCACTTCATTAGCACAATTACTTCAAGAATATTTCTTTCAGATTTTTTTCAAGCTCTATTCACATAGGGACTTTCCATTAGACATTTCTCTTAAAGGAATTCCTTCAAATAATTTTCCAAAGGAATTCCTTTAGACTTTTTGTTTGCCACTTTTCTTTGCCTATTTCTTTTGAGCATCCTTCTTTGGCAAATTTTCATGGGTATTTTTTACGAAGTAATACTTCGAACAAATTATCCAAAGGATTTCCTTTGAAAAATTTCCATGAAATAAATCTTGGGTCTTTTTTGGGCCTTTTGCTCATGGCTTGGAAAGTGACCCTTCAGAATTTTTCTTAAGGGCACTTTTGGAAGGAGGTGACCCTTCAATTTTTTTTAAAGGGCACTTTTAATGAAAAGAGCCCTTTCAAAAAAAATTGAAGGGCACTTCCAAGGGAAGTGGCCCTTTGGAAAAGTTTTTAAGGGCCCTTGGATGTAAAAGTGACCCTTTAAAACTTTTATGAAGGGAACTTAGAAGAAAAGTGACCCTGCAAAAAAGTTCTAAAGGGCATTTGGATGCAAAAGTGACCCTTCAAAACTTTTTCAAAGGGCATTTGGAAGAAAAGTGACCCTTCAAAAAAGTTTCAAAGGGCACTTGGACGCATAAGTGACCCTTCAAAACTTTTTTGAAGGGAACTTGGAAGAAAAGTTAAAAAAGTTTTGAAGGGCACTTGGACATAAAAGTGACCCTTCAAAACTTTTCTGAAGGGCACTTGGAAGAAAAGTGACCATTCAAAAAAGTTTAGAAGGGTACTTGGATGCAAAAGTGACCCTTTAGAACTTTTTTTAAAGGCACTTGGAAGAAAAGTGGCCCTTTGGAAAAGTTTTGAAGGGCACTTGGAGAGAGAGAAAAGACCCTTCCGAAAAGTTTCAAAGGGTAAACTTGAAGGGGAAAGACAAGGGAAAACTTGAAGGGAAAAAAAAAAAGGAACCTTTAAAAGAGAGGTGACACTTAGGTAAAAGGGGTGAAAAATAGTTAAACAAGGCTGAAACAAAGCTTCTAAAGAAGAGAAAATAATTAGTTTCTTCATGAGTCCTTCACAATTGAATTAAAAATAGACAAGAGATGTTGAACTTAGCCAAAATAAATTTCAAAACAAGTGTAACAAACTTGGCTAACATTGTTGGTGATTCTTAGGGGAGGCATGCCTATTATGCCAAAGACCGGTCACCTAAATCCTTGCATTAGGCATGGAGTCACTTATAAGGCACTCAATGGAACTAAACAAGCCTTGGCTCAAAAATACAGTAGTTGGGTTGATTCACACACACAAGATAGAGATCCACACCAAATAAAAGGAAGGAAAACACACCTATGCTACAAAGAACTTAGAGAACACAACAATGAACAAAAATAAACACACACATCTAAACTAGTATTTACAAAAAGGATGAGCAAGGGCTAATAATAGAGTTTAAGATGTATCCCATTCATTGAGATAGGCAATTATTCTCCATACATTTTGACCCATGTTAAGCATGAGATATATTGAGAGGGGGGTGAATCAGTATATCATATATCTTATAAAATTTTCCTTTAACCAAATTCCACTTAATCAAACATTCAAGATATGTAATAAAATTTAAACAATAAACACCACACCAGATAGAGAGAGACACCAGATATAATGTGGAAGCCCAATGTGGGAAAAAGCATGGAGAACAATCTCAAGTATATGAATGAGCACCACCCCAAACAATATTTGCAAGCCAAGCTTGTAGGAGCACCAAACCCTTTGCTGAGCACCAACCCACAGGAGCACCACACCCCTTTGCCAAGCACCAACCCAGCTACTATATTTGAGAACCAACCCACAAGATCACCAACCCCTTTGCCGAACACCAACCTAGCAAAAATTTGTGAGCACCAACCCATAAGAGCACCAACCCCTTTGCTGAACACCAACCTAGCAACAATTTGTGAGCACCAACCCATAGGAGCACCAACCCCTTTATGTATACCACACACCTATCTCTTAATGTTGCTATCTCAACAAATGATAAATCAATACAACATCTCTTTCCTCTCTCTCACCTTTGTTCTTCTAAGCTAGATATAACAAATACAAATCATATTCATCTCTCACAATTATTCTTCTAAGCTAGATATTACAATATCAAATCAACCTCTATCTCTCATATTTACAAATGGCTTCTCAAACCTTTATTTATAGCTTTTCAAATGACCTTTGGCCTTCCCCCTTTGTGACCCTTCAACCCTCATGGAAAATGGTGCCAAACTTGTATGATCCTTCATATTCAAGCCTTTAAAAAGTCATGTGGTGACCATTCATGATCAAAAACGTCCTTTCCTCTTTTGTCCTCATCTTGGTGACTTTTCATATTCCTTAAAGTGTCCCTTCATGAGAAATTGTGCCCTTCCTCTTTTGTCTTCACTTGGTGACTCTTGGAATTCCCCAAGATGACTCTTCATGGGAAAATGCATCCCATCCTTATTTTGTCTTTATCTTGTGGCTCTTTGACTTCTCCATGGGCCCTTCTTTTGTCTCATATGCAACCAAAAATATATTCATTAATATTAAATAAATATTAACTCATATTAGCCAAGATATATTTATAACAAACAACATTAAATGCATTGGGGCCTTTATCACCAATAATGCTAAAACTTTGACATCAATGACAATATTTCCAACAATCTCCCCCTTTGTCATTGATGGCAACCTCAATCCTGAAACTGCCACATCCTATCACCTACACATACTATCATCTGAAAATATATAGTAACTCCCCCTTACTGTAGCAACTTGTACCTGTTCCATGTACCTATTTTTTACACATGTACCTATACCTATTATTCTTTCCCTTTGACATCAATGGCAAAGGGCCTACCTGGAGCTAACACTTAGCTCCCCCTCAACTGATGCTAAACATCAATGGAAAGAAGTAAAATAAATTACTCACAACATTTTGCATGAAACTTTGAGGTGTATCCTTGATCACATATTTGACTTACACTCAATAGATTATGCTTAAAAAACATTATTAGCGTTGGTTCTACTAATATCTAAAATTAAAATACCTTTTTTTGGCTATCCTAGCAATGGTTTTGTCTTCTAATTTCACTATGCCACCATTGATCTTCTTTACTCTTATCTCCTATCATATGCCTCGAATATCTGCTATCAACGAACCATGGCTGATCTTTATGTAAAGTTGTTTGCACCAACATAGAATCTTCAGGTTGTTTCTTCTGCCATGATCATGACTAAACCTTCTTCTTGATGAATGGACCTTTGAAACTCTGATCCTTCTTCAATGAATTTGCATGAGTATCCTTCTCCTTCTTTCTAAAACTATTAGCTCTTTTTCAACATTCTAATTTCTTATGATGATAATCATTTGAAACATTGCATACACAAGAATCATTCTAATAGCCTTAAACCATAATACTGATGCAAAATTTTCTTCAAAAATCTATTCCCTCAAAAGATATACAAATTAATCTGTGATGTAGGAGCATCATCATACATCTTCAAGCAAGACATGGTTATAAGTCATGCTTGAATTCGAATTTCAGATTATTGTATTTTTCCTTCAAAATGTTATCTAAGGAGTAATTGTAAATAAAATAAAGGTAAAAAGTAAATTGTTGGGGCTGTTGAGGGAATAAAGGAGGAGTGGTTGAAAATATTTCAAGCTGGGTATGTTGTTAGAAATTAAAAATTGTGTTTTTGTCTTGAGCCCAAGATTGGGTGTAGAAGTTAGAGAGGAGGTTATTAAAAACAAAATATAGCAAAAAGAAAATTCAGTCAAGAGGATGAAAGGGACGAAGAGGAGAAAAAGGAGGATATCTTTTGGAGAGAGGAAGAATCAATCAGAGTAAGTAGAAACATGTAGCAGTAGCTATATTTTGGTGTCTATAGTTTAATTAATTGGTGCAGCAGCACTATGTTTGTTTGTGTGATCTATTAGTTCAGCTCTCAGATTAGTATCAGAGCCAGCATAATAGACTGGCATTAGAGAGTGTAGTTTGTGCCTTGTCAACAAGAGAAGAGCAATTTGGAGAAGATCACTCTTAGAGAGAGGAGATAGGTGTCTCACACCAACTATTAGGAAGGGGTGTGATGCAGTGACCAGTTAGCTAAAAATTGACTCTACCAGCGTCGAGCTAATTTGAAAAGTGGAGACCACTGCCAGCACTCAGAGGAGCATAGTCTTGAGGAAGGAATACAATGGTATTGTTTGTGTTCTAGTGTTTGACACGTGGGGAGTGTGAGAGATCAAAGTAGAAGATCCAGATCGAGCAAGGCAGAGGTCAAACTTACCAAGTGACTCGTGGATACAATGCAAGGATCAGGGGAAGCTACGTACAAATCTATTTCAATGCAAATCCATTATAACCATGGTGAGCGATAATACTTTTGTTGTAAGATATTTGAAGCCATGGATAGAGGATATTATAATTTCCATTTATAAAGGCCCTAGGCCATTGGCGTATGAAATAGTTCTAGGAATACAATCCCATACAAATCTATTGGTAGGAGAAGTTTGTATTATGTAGATCCGAGTCTATTGGTAGTGTCCCTGTTTAGCAAAGGCCGAGTTCGTAAAAAAAATTAAACAAGATTGAATTATATCATTTATAGAGAAAATTTGGATCATGTAGTACAAAATGCTTTTCTAAATGTTTGTAATGGTAGTTGGAATAAGCGATTCTGATCGGAGGTGGCTGGGGACTTGAGAAGCAACATGTTAATGAAAAGTTGATGTGCTCAGTCATTGAAAGTTTATACTAAATGGACATCTTGTCAAGATTGATGTAATTTTAGATATTATGTTCATCCTCTATTCTTCATCTAATAAAAGGTCTAATACAACCAATAATGTTAAGTATACACCTCCTGTTCTTATTTTCATTGTGATGTCCTGCTTGATTTCTGTGTCTGTCAACTTCAGTACATTTCTTGTGATTGGCAAGACATCTCCAGTCACGTATCAAGTATTAAGACATCTGAAGACTTGCTTGGTTTTGGCATTTGGCTATGTTTTACTTTGTGATCCATTTAGTTGGTGGAATATTTTAGGGATCTAAATCGCTATTATTGGAATGGGCTTGTATTCCTATTTTTTTGCACCACTGAAATTCAACCAAAACCAAGCGAGACACCTGCACCTCAGGTTAAGGAGTCAGCTAGTCGAGAAGTATTAGAAGAAGCAGGGGTTCATGGAGAGATTAAGGGAAGCTTAGGATTTTGGGAATTCAAAAGCAAAACCCATCGAGATGAGTACAGTCCAGAAGGTGATTACAGAGCATAGATGTTTGCATTATGTGTTAATGAGCATTGAGTTTGATAACAGTGCATCATTTGGTATCAGAGCAGTCTAAGGATAGTTTCATCAATCTGCCAACTCACCTTCTTGTCATGCAACATATCCAAAACCCAATAGCATCCACCATGCTTAAATTTTTCTTAAAAGTGTCTCCTTAAAGCCTAGAAGAGACACCCCATACAAAAAGGGTCCTAGAAACAAATCTCAAGAGATTCCCACATCTCTTTTGTTTCTTCCTTGATCTTCTTGTGTTTTTCTTTTAGAATATGTTTAAGCATGTCTAGCCTTTTTGACTTATTAACCTTATCATTTATGATGTTTTTCATCTTCTCAACTTTTGCAACTATCTTATCTTGACAAAGCTCATGCTAAAATGTAACAAGAGATTCTACACAATCATTCTTATCTGATTCTTTATCTACTATATCAAGTAATTCATTTTCACTTTTAAACTCAACCTAATCAACCTTTACTATTTTAGGTCTCCAAACCTTAATTTGACTCTTCTCATATCTTTTAGAGGCTCTGTAACCTTTGACATACTTTGAAGATCTCTTTACTTGTTTTGGACATAATTTAGCAATATGACCAACCTTATGACAACAAAAGCAAACAATATTTCTCATACCTTTTTCTTAAATGTGACTGAGATCTCCCTTTGACTGATTGCTTCTCCTCATACACTCTCTTGCCCTATGACCAACATGATGACAAACAAAACAATGGCCATGAAAAGAATTTGAAAACTTAAAATCATTGGGCTGCCTTATCGGCTTCTTTGACTTGCCTTCAAAACCTACATCCTTCTTTCCTTGGACTAATATTTCATGATTTTTCTCAACCTTGATTATAAGCTTCTCATGATTATCTTTTAAAGAATCTAACTCAACCTTCAATTGATTACACTCTTCTTTTGATGTTAAAATTGAATTTGCAACCTCTAACTAATTCTTAAGATCCTGAATAAATATCTTATTTTCTTTTACTTCTATATCCAACTTAGAATCCAAGATACACACCTATTCCTTAAGAGCCTCAACCATAGATTTCAACTCTTGATTTTCCTTCTTTAGTTGCTTGGCCATCTTATGCTTTCTTTGATCTACCTTCAAGCTGTTAAACCCTTTCTGAAGGAACCTGCTCTGATACCAATTTTTAAGCATGAGATATACTAAGAGGGGGGGTTGAATTAGTATATCATATATCTTATAAAAATTTACTTTAAACAAATTCCACTTAATAAAAAATTCAATTTATGCAATAAAACTCAAACAATAAACACCACACAAGATAGAGAGAGACACTAGATATAACATGGAAACCCAATGTGGAAAAAACCACATAGAACAATCTCAAGTATATGAATGAGCACCAAACCAAACAATATTCACAAGATAATCTTGTAGGAGCACCAATGCCTTTGCTGAGCACCAACCCAACAACTATTCATGAGTACCAACCCATAGGAGCACAACACCCCTTTATCGAGCACCAACCTAGCTACTATTCATGAGCACCAACCCACATGAGCACCAACCCCTTTTCCAAGCTCCAACCCATAGGAGCACCAACCCCTTTGCTGAGCACCAACCCATGAACAATTCATGAGCACTAACCCATAGGAGCACCAACCCCTTTGTGTATACCACACACCTATCTCTCAATATTGCTATCTCAACAAATGATAGATCGATACAACATATCTTTTCTCTCTCTCACCTTTTCTCTTCTAAGAGATATATAAAAAATACAAATCATATTCATCTCTCACAATTGCTCTTCTAAGCCAGATATTACAATATCAAATCAACCTCTATCTCTCATATTTACAAATGGCTTCTCAAGCCTTTATTTATAGCTTTCCAAATGACCTTTGGCCTTCCCCCTTTGTGACCCTTCAATCCTCATAGAAAATGGTGCCAAAATTGTGTGACCCTTCATATTCAAGCCTTTGAAAAGTCGTGTGGTGACTCTTCATAATCCAAAATTTCCTTCCCTCTTTTGTCCTCATCTTGATGACTTTTTCGTATTCCTTAAAGTGTCCCTTCATGAGAAATTGTGCCCTTCCTCTTTTGTCTTCACTTGGTGACTCTTGGAATTCCCCAAGATGACTCTTCATGGGAAAATGCATCCCATCCTTATTTTGTCTTTATCCCATGGCTCTTTGAATTCTCCATGGGCCCTTCTTTTGTCTCACATGCAACCAAAAATATATTCATTAATATTAAATAAATATTAACTCATATTAGCCAAGATATATTTATTACAAACAACATTAAATGCAATGGGGCCATTATCACCAATAATGCTAAACCTTTGACATCAATGACAATATTTCCAACAACCAACTAGAAAGAGTTGCTCTGCTTGCACTTGCTGATGATGTAGGGTCCACTCCACAAAGTGTCAAACTTTGTATGCTTGCCTAGTTTTGAACTATCTTCATCCCATTTCAAAACCAAGTCACCCTCTTTAAACACTCTTGCACTTATTATTTTATAAAAGGATATCTTCATGAGCACTTGATGGTGTTCTATGGCCTTGTGGGCATCATCCCTTGCCTCTTGTAGCTATATTAGTTCTATAAACTTGACTTCCATTGGAGTGTTTTCAAGTAATTCTAGCTATTATGCAAGTTCTAGGGTAGGGAGTTCTTAGGATATGGATAGCCTAACTTCTCTCCCATAAATAAGTACAAGGGAGAGTTAGTAATTGATTTCTTATGAGTAATTCTATCTACCCATAAAGCTATCTTCAGCTTGTTATGCTATGCCCTTTGATTAGTCTCCAACATTTTCTTGATTATTTTAATGAGGTTCTTATTGGTAGACTCAACCAATTTATTACCTTGAGGGTAATAATTGGATGAGGTATTCAAGTGAAATCCATTCTTTTTTGCCCAATTAGAAGTTTTAACACTTATGAAAGCAAGTGCATTATCAAAAATGATGACATGGGGAACTCCAAACCTTGTCACAATGTTTTCATAAAACTCCAAGATAGCATTTTTGCTCACCTCCTTCAATGCAATAGCCTCTACCCACCTTGCAAATTAGTTAGTGGTAGTCAATATCCATTTGTGTCCAACACTTGATGGAGGGTTGATCATTCCAATGAAATTGAGACCCCATTGCATGAAAGGATGGTCCACTTGGATATGTTTTAATGGAAGGGTTACAAGTTTCTATTTGCCTATAATGAAGGCACATTGAGGACACTTTCTAACCCATTGGTAATAGTCCTTAAAAATACTAGGCCAATAGTAACTAGCCCTCATTATCTTTGCAACTATCATCTTAGGAGAGAAATGACCTCCATTTACACTATTTTGGAACTTATCCAACATCATATCAAATTGATCATTGTTAATACATCTTAGCAACACACTATTCATGTCCTTTTAAAAAATAACACCATTCACAAGATAGTAAGGAATGGTCTGCAATCTAAAATATCTCCTTTGAGACTTGTTCTAGCTATTAGGACACTCACCATTTTGAATAAAACTAATGATGTCTTATGTCCAACTTTGAGCTTGCATTTGATCAACTTGTTAGGGTTGAACTTGGTTTACCAAGGCTTCCTCTTTTGGCTCTTGAAGATCTAAAGCTAAATTCTCACATAATCCTCTTCTTCTTACCAAGCTCATCACTTTAATTTCCATGTCATAATCCATCACCTTTGTAATCCATCCAAATCTCTTTTCATTGAGGTCTTTGCTTAGGAGAAACTCCTTAGTACTCGGATGAGGAACCGTTACATGTATTTTGTTTTTGGAAACCATGTGTCTAATTTTTTTCAATATTCTAATAATTATTAGAGCCTACTTCTCAACAAAATAATATATGACCTCATAATCCTCCAATCCTTGGTTGAAGAATACAATTGGCTACTCAACCTCTTCATCATTCTTTTGCATAAGAATAGCTGAGATTGTATCAAGGTTAGAAAAGGTATATAGTATGAAATCCTTGGCAAATTTTGGGTTTAAGAGAGTAGGAGATCATACAATTACTTGCTTGATTGCCTCAAAACTACTCTTTCCCTCCTTTTTCCAAGTAAAAAATTGGTTATTTTTGAGCATGGTTGTGATAGACCTTACCATAGTTATAAATCCTAGAATAAACCTTCTTACAAAGTTTATTTTCCCTAAGAATATTTGCAACCCTATCTTATGTTGAGGCAAGGACAAGCCTAGGATAGCCTCAATCCTTTTGGGGTCAATACACAAGCCTTATTTTGAAATAATATTACCCAAAAGCTTACCTTCATGGACAACAGAGATGCACTTCTTTGGATTAAGGGAATTTTCATATTCCTTACATTTCTCAAAAACCTACCTTAGATGTTCTATGTGATTAGTAGCATCTTTTGAAAAAATGGTTATATCATCAAGATACACCAGTAGAAACTTATTAATGAGACCTTTAAAATCCATGTCCATTTCCCTTTGAAATGTGGATCCAACATTTGATAAACCAAAAGGAATCTTGTTATAGGCAAAGGTCCCCCATTTTGTAGTGAAGGTTGTCTTGAACTAATTTTATTCATTAACCAATATCTGATTGTAGCCTGAATAACCATCAAGAAGTGAGAAACATTGAGAACCTAAAATAACTTATAGAATTTGATCTATAGAAGGTAGTGGATAATGATCCTTAAGAGACACTTTATTAAGATCTCAAAAATCTACAAAAACCCTGATTTATCCATTATTTATTTGGATAGGTACAAGATTAGCCACCCAAGTCATGTGATTGATAGGAAAGATAATCCTAGACTTGATCAACTTGGTTAGCTCCTTCTTCATTAGTTTTAATATCTTGGGATTGATAGGCCATTTATTTTGCCTAATTAGTTTAGCTTTAGGTTCTAGCTCAATGGTGTCATGAGCTAGGCTTGAATCAAAACCTTTAAAATCTTTGTATTCCTAAGCAAAGATATCATGGAACTCTTTGCATAGTTAAACAAAGGCCTACCTTTTAGACAAAAAATAAAGCTTACCAATATGTAGGAGCTTATCTTTGTAAATCATGACTCTCTCATAATTCTCTTCTTTTATGGACATGCTCACTCTTCCCTTCTTATTTTGATCATCTTCATTGAAGACACTCTCCAAGGTAATCAACCCCTTAGGTATCTTATTTGTCTTTAGCTATATAATATGTTCTTCATAATGATCATGCAATATCCATTGGGTTATTGAGGAGAAACATACTTCATTTTATAAGAAGTGTGTAATTTTTCATCACTCTTAAACACTTTCCATGGTACTTCATTGTCTGGAGTAGAAGGCCTCACAATGATCTTGATATGTGACTGCTCCTCCTTCCCTACATCAATAGTTATGTCAAACTATGATCCTATGGAAACTAACATATCAGCATGTTTATTTGAACCCCTTAGGATGGGTTATATGTTGAAGGCATCAAATTCTTTAAGTAGGTCCCATACCCTATGCTTTTAAGATCTAAAGAAGGGATTCTTGGCTATAGCCTGATTTATTACTGGGTGGATGACCAACTCACTATCTCCATAAATCTTTAAATTCTTGATCCCTCTCTTCCTTACTCAAGTGGTATTATGCTTGAGTGACTTGGTGTATTGTCTATAAGGACCATTTCAAGTTGTATAATTTTATTAATCTTCTTTATAGTACCTTTCTTACCAATCTATCATCCTACCAACCTATCACTTTTCATATCACATGTCCATTTTACCATATCTTTCCTTGTCAAATGAGTTCATTTTCCCCTCCCTACTTGACCCTATGACCTTGGTTCTATTTCATTCATTCCAAAAACACATTCAACAAGAGCATTTAGATTTGGTTTTAGTAGTTATATCATACATTCCAAATAGAGGTTGTATTTTAGAGTAATATGATAGATGTTTGGTAGTTGCATCCTTCATTTATTATTTCCTTTTCTCTCATTATCTTGATCCTAATTATAACTGTCTATGGAAAAATTAGTCTTAGTGACCTATGCCATTGTATCCTAGTTACAACTACCTATGGGAAAAGTAGGGGTAATACTTGTTTATTATGCCTTGCCTGTACAAATTAAACATTCTCTATATTATACTATGCATTTATACCAACTGTGCCTATTTTGTTTGAATTGACTATTACACAACTCAATTCCTCTAATTTAAAGTAGAAATATAGTGACTTGAAGTCCTACTTTGGGACTATTTAGGTAGTGCTTGATACTTTTTGAGGTCTACTTAGTCACCCTTTCTATCCATGCTCTCACCTTTTTATGACCAACCTAATCCATGCTCTCACCATTTTGTAAGTAACCTAAGTAACGCTCTCACAATTTTGTGATCTTGAACCATTTAGTGTCTTTCCATTCTTGATTGAGTTGAAATAATCTAAAAAATTCCAAAAACATTTGTAAAACCATTTAGAAAAGACCAAAAACATTGACCACTTCTCTGCCTTAAAGATTCTAAGAACCCTTACTAAGTCATAAGCAAATTACTTGTTCCTTAGTTTTCCCATCATTTTTGGCCTTTTATCCCATGCATTTGCCATTTTTCAAGACCATTCCTATTCTTTTATCCATTATGTTTATTTTCATTAGTTATCATTTTCTCCTTAATTCCTAGGAAAACTATATTTGGCTTGAAGTTTTAATTGGATATTACATCCATAGAACTATGTAGGTAATGTCCACTTTGTTGGTTGAATATTTTGTCGATCAACGTACTGATAAACAAAATAGGTCTGATCAGCCAAAGTAGGAAGATTAGTCATCCAAATGTGTAGGTTTACCACATCAAAAGGGGACTTATCTCTCCTCTCATCAAGGGAAGGTTTCCTATAGGTATGTTATATATATATTAACAAAAAATAATACTCAAGGGTAGGACAAACCATCCATCTCTCTTTCTTTAGAGATGATGCATGCAAATCAAAGGAAAAACTCAAGGGAAATGACAGACAACACTCCGCTTCTTTCATAAGTACTATTCAACAAATCACAAGAATACTCCTGATATTAGATGTAAAATGTAACCAAGGACGTAGTAACTAACAAATTGAGATGCAACACAAAGTCTCCACCTGAATTGCTCAAGAGTAAGATACAAAAGACAATGAGGGCACAAAGTAGTTCCAAGGTCCTTTACATAAAAATGAAAATAAAACACATTGAAAGACAATTATGGGGGCACACAGTCTCTCCACAATTGACTTCAGGACACCTGCCTAACTACTGTCACTAATTCTGCTTGTTGAATTAAAGGAACATAAGATATATTAAGGAAAAAGACATAAGAACAGTTTCCTCAATAACAAAGATATCACAATGCAAAGTCTAAAAAATCACTTGCTTTCTTATTCCAATAACAAAATATGATCAACGATCTAAGCTCAATGTCTTAGTATTGCCTTTCAATTTGAGTAGAGTTTCATTATGATTGTTAAAAAGAGATATATTTACAATAAAAGAGAGCCCCTTATATAGCCACTCCAAGAAGGACTCAGGAACAGTAACACATCATGTTGCATTGAAATATGTTAAGAAGATAGGCTGGAACTTAGGGGCTTCTGCCTATTTACTTTTCTCAATGCAGAGAAACAAGTCACACTATTGAAAGTTTGCATCTTTCAATGTCCACCTAGTGATCTGATCCTTCCTTCATCGTTCCTTCTTTTCTGGTTAATTGAATCGGGTCTTAGATTTAATTCGCTATTCTGTTTCTTCCTCACTTTCTATTGGTCTTGGCCCTAAAGCCTATGAATGCATTCAAGTCTATAGATTAAAAGGATCAATGGCTATTTTATGAGCTTTAAAATTGACATTCGCTCACCTGTCAATACATTTTCAACGTCTAGTTTGCTGCCTTGAATTTGACATCTTTGAGTGCATCACCCCTTGGTCCTTCTTCAACTTTTCTATTTGGAAATTTCCTAGAAATAACCTACCCTTTTAGGCCTTAATAAATGATCCACTTTGGGTTGAGAAGAGCCCCCCGCGAGGGAATCTACCCTTCTGGTGGTCTTTGGATGGCCTTCAGGCTTCGGCAGTCTCTCGCGGACATTTCCTGCACACAATTCTTGTGGGCATTTTCCCTGAGCTTTCTCTGAGGGCATTTTTCCTAAGCTTTCTCTATAGACAAATTCCTATAGACAAAAAGTCTGTAGACATTTCCCATGGACAAAAAGTCTGTAGAAATTTCGCACAGACAAAAAGTCTGCAAAATTGTTTGATCACTTTGCCTTTGCTTCTTTGGAAATTTATTCGAGCTTTCTGCCCGTAGCTGCTCTCTCGAATTCCTTCAAATTTTTTTTCTGAAGGAATTCCTTTAGACAAAAAGTCTAGAGGAATTTCTTCTTACCTTAGTCTTTTTTGAATTCCTTAAACAAAAATATGAAAGAATTACCTTTGCGGCCTTCTTTGAAAATGACCCTTCTGAAGGGTGTTTTTGTCGACCAAGTGCCCTCCACAAGGGCACTTGTTTTTTGAGAGGCTTCTTTGAACTTTTGCATTAAACCACTCCTTTGAACTACCCTAATGAACCAAGGCAATGAACCAACTATTGAACCGTTTGATTGAACCAAAGCATTGAACTGCTTGGTTGAACCAAATTGGTTCAAGCTGATGAACTTAGCGAATGAAGCAAAGTGTTTAAACCAAGTGAGTGAACCAAGTGAGTGAACCAAAGCATTGAACCACTTGATTGAACCAAATGTTAAACCAAGTTGATGAACTAAGCTTTGAACCAAAATGGTTCAAGCCGATGGTTCAATTGAATGAACCCGCCTTTGAACCAAAAGATGTTGAGCCAAACATTGAACCAAGCTTTGAACCTACTAATGATGCTTGTTGATGGAGATTTTTGATTGAACCAAGGCACTGAACCAATCCCAAAAATGACCAAGTGTTATAAACTAATTCTTTTGGTTGAACCCACCTACAGAAGTCTTTGAACTTGTGAATCCTGTTGAACTTGGCCTATAAAGTCTGTAGATTTTTGAGAAGCTTGAAAAATGAGGAATTTGAATGTCCAGGACAAATTTTGAAAAAAGAAGAGACAATTTTGGTCTGTAAGACAAAAATAGTTCAAATGTTGTCCCAAAAATGAGTGATATTTTTGGAGGACAACAATTGGCTCCAGTTGTAAAACTTTTGTCAATTGCAAAAAGAATTGAAGGGAGTAGAATATAGAATTTTCAATGTCTTCATGTGTACCATTGGGCTATAGAGTCATGCTACCTAGAAATGAAAGGCATCAAAAAATAAAATAAACAAAACAAAATAGAATTAAAAATTGTACAAATATACATATATACAGATGCAATGATCTGATACTTCAAGAGTTGAAGTGTTTCAGATGCTGCCCATTGTGAGGTAGAGAAAAGAGTGTGCCATCTTGATATTTTAGTAGAAAGTTGTTTTCACCAATGTGCTGATGAATTATAAATGAAACTCTCCAAAGAGAGTCAAAATTTCTATGCATCCCCTTTGGTTCTCTCCTTTTGTCCCACAGCAGGACTTGATCCCTAATCTAGAAATCATGATTTTTGGCCTTTTGGTCAAAGAGTTTCTTTACCAGACTTTGATGAGCAACAATTCTATCCACCACCATGGTTCTCTGTTCCTCCAACTCAGTTAGGCACATGATTCTTTTATCAAGAGAGCTTTCATATGTCTGATCTTCAATTGCCTTTGCCAATTTCAATGTTGGCAATTTTAAAGTGATTGGTATCTCAGCATTGATACCATAAAGAAGTTGAAAAGGAGACATACCAATTACCCTCTTTGGTGTGATTTTGTCTACCTATAGAGCATCAACCAATGCTTTATGCCATGTTCTTTGATTGTCATCTACTAGCTTCTTAATGATAGTTACCAGGTTCTTATTGCTAGATTTAGCTTATCCATTGCATTGTGGAAAATAATCAAAAGAGTGGGAGAGTATAATTCCATAATGGAAATAGAATTGTTTAATCCCCTGGGAGGTGAAACAAGCTGCATTTTTAGTAACAATTTTGATTGGAACTCCAAACCTGGAAATGATATTCTCTTTGAGGAAGTTGCATAACATGCTTAGTTCGGATTGCTTTTACCCACTTGGTGAAATAGTCAGTTGCTGTAAGGACATAATCATGTCCAACACATGAAGATGGGTTTATTGTCCCAATAAAATCAATCCCCCATTACTAGAAAGGTTCTTCTATGATCACTGGCTTGAGAGGCATAGCATCTAACTTAAGTCTTCCAACAAATTACTGACAGAGTTCACATTTTCTAACCCACTTATGTGCATCTTGGAAAAGAGTTGGCCAGTAATACCTGGCTCACAGAATCTTGTGAGCAGTCATAGGAGTAGAAAAATGTCTTCCACAGGGTAGATTGTGAAAAGATTTCAAAAGCTGGCTTTGTTTCTCTTTATCTACACAACAAAGGAATACTCCATCTATGCTTCTCTTATATAAGCCATTGTCCCAAAGGACAAAATTGGCAGCTTTCAACTTGATAGTCCTTTTTTTGTAAGACAAATAAGCAAGAAATTCACCATAAGTAAGGAAATGAGTGATACCTAAATACCACTCATTGGTAGTGGAGACAAAAAGAACTATTGGAGTATCTTCCACTTTAGCTTCTTCATGTTGTGTATCTTTTGGCTTGTTGTTAGCAATTAATTGGCATAGGCCTTTACCCCTAACCAGCTTTGTTGGATTGATGTCTAGATCAAACTCTTGGATCTTTGCAATCCAATTACCTCTTTTCATGCCAAACTCCTACTGAGTTAATATAGACTTGATTGTAGTGTCAATAACTAAGGCAGTAGTGTGTGAATTTAGAATATAGAAGTGGAAATGTTTGACTACTTTCACCAGTGCATCAGCATGCCTCTCTACATTTGAATACTTCATCTCATGGGTTTTGAGAAGGCAACTCATGAAAGAGATAGGAGATTCCATACCTTCCTTATCCTATTGAATAAGAATTGCTGAAAGAGTGTGTTCAGATGTATAGCTGTATATGATGAAATCTTTGTTGTAATCTAGACAAATCAAGGTAGGGGCATGAGCAATGGCAGTCTTGATATCCTAAAATGCTAACTTGCCTTCTTTAGTCCAGCTAAAGATGGTCTTCCCTTTCATTGTGTTCACAATTTGTCTAGTCTTTTTAGCAAATTCGGGGATGAACCTCTATAAGAAATTCACCTTTCTAAAGAAATAATGAACAATATTTTTGCTTGTAGGCAAATTAAGCTCCTGAATAGACTTGACTCTGTCTAAGTCAATATTTATGCCTTCTTTTGACATAATGTGTCCAAGGATTTTCTCCTCTGTTACTCCAAAAACAAACTTTTTGGGGTTCAAGGAAATACCATTCTGGCAGCAGTGCTCCAGCACTTGTTTTAAGTGGTGTACATGATCAGATTGATTCTTTGAAAAGATAGTCAAGTCATCAAGGTATACCACTATGAATTTACCAATTTCATCTTTGAAATCTAGATCCATTACTCTCTAAAAGGTAGCACTATCATTTATCAAGCCAAAAGGCATTCTTCTATATGCAAATGTACCCCAAGGTGTAGTGAATGTAGTCTTGTGTTGGTCTGCTTCACCAACTTTAACTTGATTATATCCTGAGAAGCCATTCAGCATTGATAACATCTCTAAACTTGTCACTATTTGAAGCACTTGATCCATAATTGGCAAAGGATAATTATCTTTCAAAGATGACTGATTCAGATTCCTAACATCTACACAAATGTGAATTTTACCACTCTTCTTCCTTACAAGCACTATGTTGGCAATCCATGTGGAATGATGGATTGGGAAGTTGATTCTAGCATTTAACATTTTTTGTATCTCAGACAAAATAGTAGCTGATATTTTTGGATTATACTGTCTGGATTTTTGCTTGTAGGGTATTGAGTCAGCCTTGAGAGGAATGTCATGGAAAATTTCATCAAGTCTGAGAGACTTCAGGTCTTCATAAGAATATGCTAAGACATCCATGTATTGACAGTGTAAAGAGGTGAACTTGAATCTTTCTTTAGGGGTCCAACACTTATCAATGTTAACCATCTTGAGATTTTTTTAGTGGTCAGATTTACTTGATCGAATTCCTGAGAGAAACTTGAGTCTGTTTGTTGTTGTTTGATGAATCTATCATGCTTGTCAAACAGCTTCTCAAGAGAAACCAGGCCTTTAGGAATTTTGTTTCCTTTCAGCTGTAAGAATTCTTCATTTATATTTGAACTAGATTTAGAGGTTGATTCATACTTCTGAGGTTCACTACCTTCAAAACATAGTTGTTCAGAATTGTCTTTTCATTTCAGGAAGGCAATGATTTGATTGTCATCATTGAATACTTGCCAATGATCAGCATTGTTAGGAACACTTGGTCTATAGATTAGCTCAATAGTATACATGTCTTCTTTGAAATTTGAATGAGGCACTAAGAGAGTGATTGAAACATCAAGTGTATCAGCTTTGTCATTAGACTCTCTAGGTATAGTAGAAATGTTGAAAGCATCAAAGTTTTCAATTTGGTCCCAAACCAAGTTACGGTAGTGGTGTAATCTTTCATTCTTGGTTTGGTAAAGATTCTTACTTGACAAACCACTAATTCAGCATCCCCTTTGGCATGAAGAAACTTGATGCCTTTTTCTTGAGCAGCCTTCATTCCAAGTAGCAAAGATTCATATTCAACTGTATACTTAGTGTTGCTAAATTGTAATTTGTAAGATGAAGGAAACATATCTCTTTGAGGAGATATTAACACAATCCTAGCTCTCAAACTAGTAGAATAATAGCTACCATCAAATTCCAAAATCTATATTTTGTCTGATACTAATTTTTCTTTAGACTTTCCTTCATCAGAGATGGAGGATCCTTCTTCATCTATATTGCAGCCTATTAGTTCTTCTAATATTCTAGTTGAACTAATTTCTGAGTTGACCCTTTCAAGAATTATATCAGATGTTTCATGCACTTCATCTATAGATAGAAAATAGTTACCCATACCTGCATATTCAAAAAGAACTTGAGCTTCATGGGATGATATTTGGGTGACCACATATTTTGATTCTTTTTTAGGGAGCAACCTCTTCATTATGCCTTGGACAGGGATCCTTGCCTTAGATAGATCCATCCTTAGTTCTCCTCCCATGTTCTTGCAAAAATTTCATCCAAGCAAAATGCCATAGGATGCTAGAACATCAACCACCAAGATAGTCATCCTGATTCTCTTGTCTGGAAAGGCTGTAAATACAAATTGGGCATCTTTGATTTGCCCCAGCAATGGTACTTGCTTGTTTTCCATGGAAAAAAATCTCCCAAATGTCTTGGTCAGTGTGAGAGCAAGAGACTTAGCTACTTTATCAGGCATGACATTGTTAGATGTGCATGATGTTAGGATCTTACATATACAATTGATTACTTTTGTGTAAGCAACTAAACATGGAATTAAACCAGAATAATAAGTAACTAAAAATCAAAATCAACAAAGAATAAGAGATACAAGAAACAATGAAAACTTGTATTAAACTCTTCCAGAAGGAAATACAATTAAAGAAATCTCTCTTTCTTCCACACCTCTCAGATGTACAAATCTCTTTCCCTCAAGAGTTCTCTCTCACAATTACAAACACAATTCAGCTACTTGAATTGATTCACCCTTTTTGTCATCATACACAAGTTATGAAGATCTATCCCTATTATATAGAATTAGGGATCATGAGCTATGCCTTCTCCACCATTAGATACACCTCTTAATCAAAGGTTCAAATCAGTCCTACCAAAAATAGAAATGCAGACTCAACACTAACAGTTAAACTTATCATACAAACAATCTGTTCATCCATGAAAATAGACTTTTAGAATGCATAGGTGACCAATGTCAGTCCCTGTCTATCTATATATGATCAACGTCAATCAATCCATAACTGACATTGGCAGCCTCCAGTCGATCCCTGACCGATATCGGTCGATCCTGATCAATGACGGTGACTGTGTAGTCTAGCAACCTCTGCATTTGCTCATCTGGTAAAGCTTTTAGCTCTACACCTCAACACTTGGAGATAAACAGCTACACCTGTACCTATACAGTAACATCCTCTAGCTTGTTTCTCCATCTTCAAGTTTAATCTTGAAGACCAACAAAAGTTGAATGAAGATTCAACTTCTCCTTTGTTATCGGCTTTGTTAACATATAAGCAGGGTTCTTATTTGTATGGATCTTTTCCAGCTTCAACTCACCATCCTCCAATACCTGTCTAATGAAGTGGTACCTAAGCTATATATGTTTGGTTCTTAAATGAAAAGTTGAATTCTTTGCCAAATGAATTGCACTTTGACTATCATTGTACAATCTACAACTCTCTTGCTCCTTTCCCAACTCTTCCATGAACCGAGTCATCCATATCATCTCCTTACTAGCCTCTGTGATTGCAATGTATTATGCCTCCATAGTAGACAAGGCAACAACCTTCTATAACTTTGAAATCCAACTAACTGCCATACCACCAACAGTGAACACATAACCTGTGGTGCTTCTCTTGCCATCCAAGTCACCTACCATATCTGGATCTACATACCCATGTAGAGAAGTGTTTGACCCTCCATAGAATAAATGCCTACTGCTAGTCCCTCTCAGATATCTAAAAATCCATTGAACTACTTTCTAGTGTTTCTTCCCTGGATTAGCCATGAACTTGTTGACAACTCCCATTACTTGGGCAATATCAGGTCTAATACATACCATTGCATGCATTAAGCTCCCAAATGCAGAAGCATATGAAACTCTACTCATGTACTCCACCTCATCATGTGATTTAAGACACTGTTCTTTGCTCAACTTGAAGTGTCCAGCCATAGGTGTGCTTACCGATTTTGCATCCTTCATATTGAACCTCTCTAACACCTTATTCACATAATCCTCTTAAGACAAAATCAAACTACGATTTTTTTTGTCTCTCTTAATACTCATGCCAAGGATTTTCTTTACTACTCCCAAATCCTTCATGGCAAATGTGTGAGCTAATTTTACCTTAAGCTTAGAAATATCCTGCATGTGTGAACCTACAACAAGCATATCATCTACATACAACAACAGGATAATATATCTACCATTATCCAATCTCTTAAAATAAACACAATGGTTAGATTGACATCTACTGAAACCATGCTCAGTCATAAACCTGTCAAACCTCAAATACCATTATCTAGGAGCTTGTTTAAGACCATATAAGCTTTTCTTCAACCTGCACACAAGCTTTTCCTTACCTTTAACCGCAAAACCTTCTAGCTGCTCCATATATATTTATTCATCTAAATCTCCATGAAGAAATGCTGTCTTAACATCATGCTACTCAAGATACACATCCTCAATAGCAACTAAAGACAATACAGTCTGAATAGAAGTCATTTTTACTATAAGAGAAAAAATTTCACCAAAATCAATACCTAGTTTTTGTGCAAATCCCTTTACTACCAACCTGGCCTTATGTCTCATTTGTCCATTCTCACCTTCATTTAACCTATAAACCCATTTATTTTTTAGTACTTTATTTTTGGCTGGCAACTCAACCAAATCCCACGTTTGGTTCTCTTTCAAGGAATCAATTTCCTCTTTCATGCCAAGCTCCCACTGTTTCCAAGATTCTACCTGCATTACCTCATCAAAAATTTTTGGTTCTCCACCATCAGTGAGCAATAAGTAGTATAATTAAGGGGAATAACAAATTGGAGGTTTACTTACCCTTTCTGACCTCCTCATGGGTGTTTGAGACTCATTCATTGCTTGATGTCCACCTAAATTCTTTGTCAGTGACCAATCTTGGTCAACTCTTTGTCTATACCTGACTGACGTCAGTTCCACCAGACTGACATCAATTTCTATCAAACTAACGTCAGTTATTTTCTAACCGATGTCGGTTCCTTTATGATCAATGTTGGTTCTTGCTTGACTGACATCAGTGTTTGTGTTTTCCTGTGTGTGATTATTTTTCCCCACGAGCTCATTTTGGATCATCACCTCATCCAAATCAACATTGCCCTGCTCAGTATTATTCAGCTTCTTGAGTTGATCAATGTACATCGCCTTCTCATTGAAAACAACATCACAGCTTTTAATTATTTTATTAGTTCCTAGATTCCATAACTAGAATTTGAAATCTCGAGAGCCATAGCCAATAAGAGTGCACCTCATAGATTTAACATCTAGCTTCTTTCTATTTTCTTTATCAATGTGCACAAAAGCTTCAGAACCAAAAACTCTAAAAAATGAAAGATCTACCTTTTTACCTATACACACCTCTTCTGGAATTCCACCATCCAGAGCAATAGAGGGTCCTTTGTTAATCAGGTAAACTATAATATCTACAGCTTCTGCCTAAAATTGTAAGGGAAAACCAACATGCAACCTCATACTCCGTGTACACTCCATTATTATTCTATTCATCCTTTCAGCAACTCCATTTTTCTGAGGTGTCCTTGGAACCATCCTTTCCCTACGTATTCCACTCATAGAATAGTAACTTTTGAATTTATTGTTGCAGTACTCACCACCATTGTCAGATCTAAGGCACTTCAATCTCAAACTTGTTTCATTCTCAACCAAAGCTTTCTATTTCTTAAATGTGTCAAAAACATCAAATTTCTTCTTTATGCAATAAACCCATACCTTTATTGTAGCATCATCAATGAAAGAAACATAATACTGTGATCCTCCAATAGAAGCTACCTGAGCTGGTCCCCACACGTCTATGTGAACAAGCTCTAACTTGTGCTTCTTCTTTGTTGACCCAGTTTTGAGAAATCTCACTCTCTTCTGTTTCCCAAAAATACAATGCTCACAAAAATCTAGATCTATGCTTTTCAAATTTGAAAGCTTACCTTTTGACTTAAGAACAGTCATTCCCTTCTCACTCATGTGGCCAAGCCTACAGTGCCACAACTTTACATCTACATCTAAAGTAGATAAAATAGAAGGAGAATAATCAGTAATACAATTACATAAATAGAGAGTACCTACTCTCTTACCTCTGGCTAATACAAGTGCACCCTTGGAAACCTTCCAAGATTTAGCTATGAGAGTTACTGTGCAACCCTCATCCCCCAACTTTTCTATAGAAATCAGATTCCTCTTCAGGATGGGTACATGCATGACATCTTTCAACACCCATGTGTTTCCATTCTATAATTTTAGCTACACTTTTCCTTTCCCAACAATTTTACAAGGCTCATCATCCCCTAAATAAACTTTTCCAAAATCTCCCTAGACATAATCATTGAAAAATTCTCTATTTGGGGTTGCATGGAAAGAGGCACCAAAATATACAACCCAAAAGTCTATTCTATTATCCAAATAAAGTGTAAAAGCATCTTGTGCAACAATACCTCTAACTTTTGCTTCTTCATTACCTTCATGCTAATTTTTTTTTAACCCTCAACTAGCAGTCTTTCTTTGCATGCCCTTTCTTTCCACAATTCTAGCAGGTTATTTTTCTTCCATTTATGGATTTGTATCTACTTCTCATCTTTGACTTAGACCTTGATCTCCCTTGCTTGCCCTTCTCTTTTTGCTTTCCTCTACTTTCAATACTTAAAGCATTACTTGATGATTCCCCTGTGCTTTTCTTGCAAGTTTCTTCATTCAAGATTACACTAACAACATCATCAACTTTCAAGATATTTGTAGCAGATGCAATATTACTAACTACCATTACCAAACTATGCCAACTTTTAGGTAAAGAGCATAAAATTAAGAGAGCCTTAATTTCATTATCAAAAACTATTTTGACTAAATTTAACTGATTTACTATTACATGGAAATAATTAAGATGATTAGATACAGATCCACCTTCTTGCATTTACAAATTAAATAATTGCTTCATAAGATATACCTTATTTGAAGCTAAGGGCTTTTCATATAAATTTGCCAAAGTATCCATTAACTCTACTGTTGTCTTTGCTTGTGATAAGTTGGAAATCACAGAAGATGCCAGGCTCAACCTTATAGATTCTAGAGCCTTTCTATCAAGAACATTCCATTCTTCATCTTGCATATCTATGGGCTTGCTTGAAACCCCACCCAATGATAAGTATAGATCTTTTTGATATAGATAATCTTCTATCTGCATCCTCCATAATTGATAATTCTTGTCGTTAAACTTCTCTATTCTTAGCTTACTTTCTTCTGCCATTGCTTTACTCCCACTCAATCAGAAACCCCTGTGAGTGACCTATAATCAACAAACACTAACATGATCTGATACCACCTGTTAGTGAATCCAAGCTCTGATACCACTTGTTAGGATCTTACAGATATAATTGATTACTTTTGTGTAAGCAACTAAACACGAAATTAAACTAGAATAATAAGTAACTAGAAATTAGAATCAACAAAGAATAAGAGATACAAGAAACAATGAAAGCTTGTATTAAACTCTTCCAGAAGGAAATACAATTGAATAAATCTCTCTTTCTTCCACACCTCTCAGATGTACAAATCTCTTTCCCTCAAGAATTCTCTCTCACAATTACAAACACAATTCAGCTACTTGAATTGATTCACCCTTTTTCTCATCATACACAAGCTATGAAGATCTATCCCTATTATATAGAATTAGAGATCATGAGCTATGCATTCTCCACTGTTAGATACACCTCTTAATCAAAATTTCAAATCAGTCTTACCAAAAATAGAAATGCAGACTCAACACTAATAGTTAAACTTATCATGCAAATAATCTGTTCGTCCATAAAAATAGACTTCTGGAATGCACAAGCGACCAACGTCGGTCCCTATCTATCTGGATATGACCGATGTTGACTGATCTATAACTAACGTCAGTAGCCTCCAGTTGATCCTTGACTGATGTCGATTGATCTTGACTGATGACGGTGATTGTGTAGTCCAAAAACCTCTGCATTTGCTCATCTAATAAAGCTTTTAGCTCCACACCTCAACACCTAAGTCTATAATATAGTTACTCAGCTTGTGGCCATTAATTAATAGAAAAACATAAAAAGGTTCTATATTTTTAGTAGCAACTGGGGGGATAATGAAAAGATTATTCAGAATAGGTGTGTTGTTTGGAGAATCAGGAGTTACCTTTTTAGCTTTTTGTCTTACAAGGATAGTTTGGTTCTTGACACATTAGATCAGTTTATCCAATTGATTAGGATTAGATTGAAAATATTCAAATTTAGACATTTGTATTTTGTCTTTTTGACATAATCGATTATGTCAAATGGTTGAATTGAGCTAGGTATAGAGAAAGGTACTTCAACCTTTTGAGTTTTAGGAGGGATGGAAGGTGGGCTGGTTTGCAAATTTAAAGTATAAGGTGAAGGTGAAATTGATGTACTTTTATTTTGGGTGATCACTGGATCCTTTGACTGAAAAGGCAGAGTGGTTCCACGCTTAGCAATTGTGATTGCTGGCTAAGGTTGCTCTTCTATCTTCCCTTTATCAGCTTGCTGGACTGATTAGTTTTTGGACCTAGTAAACATTGCATATGATCCATCAAAATCTTCTCCTTTGCTTCCAGGTTCATCTTGGTAGTTCAAAAAACCAATGTGGGAGTTGCCAACTGATTTTTCTTGATTTTATTCAAAGATATCAACATCATTTTCTTGATTCAATTCAGGCTAGAAAGAGAACTCTGATTCTGCTTCAAGATATCCCATTACTGAATTGGTTGGAGGAGCTTTTAGGGCAAGTTTCCCTTATGGGGGAGGAAGGAGATTCTATTTCTATTGATTCTTGGCAACATTGCTCTCATATAACTAATTTGAGAATGTCCTTTTGTATGAAGGAGTAGAAGACATTCTTTGAGCCATTTGCTTTTTGAGAGCAAGCAACTCATTTGCTAATTTTTGCACCATTAGATCTGTGGTGCTTGTAGATGAATATTCAGAAGATGATGAAGTTCTATTTCTATTTGGATTTCTTCTTATCTTCCCTACTAAGATGAGATCATCTTCTACCTCAGTGGCCAAATGTTGAGCTGCAACAAGATTTATTTGACCAACACGTCTCAAGAGAAAACTTACTTCAGGTAATTGAGAATTAATGAAGAAGCATTTGAGATTATCAACTATAGGTCAAGCAATTATAGGAATTCTATTTCTCAATTTATCAAATTTGGCTATGAAGTCTCTCATAGGCTCATAAGGATCTTTCTTCATCTGTGTAAGTTGAGTCAGAAGTGCATGTGCATCTTCTACAGGTTTGAATCTAGCTTTAAACTTATCTTTGAGGGTATTCCAATTAGTTATTGACCAAGCCTGTAGATGATAAAACCAATCTTTAGCATCACCTTGTAATGTTTATACAAATAGCATGACTGCTACATCTTCAAATTCTACTTTGATTACTCCACAAGCTATGTTGAAGGTTGCAATGTGTTCATCAGGATGAACTTTTTCATCACCATAGAATTTGGAGAAATTCTTCCTTGAACTACGTGGAAGCTCATGTAGAGGTGGAGTAAGATTGAGAGGACCAAAAGCATTACCCCAGGGGCCTTGAACTGCCATTATAGGATTATGAAAAGGAGGAATAAAAAATCTCAAAGGGGTAATTATTAGCAAAGCTTTATTAATAGCAAAAGTAGATACTTTGTCTGGGAATGGAGATCTAACTTTAGTAGGAGGAAAGCTCTTGGTTTGTTGGAGATGAGATGGTGAAGGAAACATATCAAAATCACTTTGTTGTACTAACTTGAATACAGGGTCAATGATACCTTTAGCCCTTTGGCTTTGTGTATACCTTGAATTTGCCAGATTGTGAAACAAAAATGGAAAAAAATTGACCTTGCTTCAGTTTGAAGCTTGAGGCTTTAAACTATGTGTTCTTTCTCGACAACTCTAGTTTTGCAGACCAGATAAAATAATGGAGGTGGAGGAAGATGGTAAGGCTATAAATAGATAATGGGTAAGACAAGTAATAGAGTCACTAGAATCTGTTATGGATAATGGTTATAATGATAATGGGTAAGACATAGGTGATGTTTCAATCTGAAACTTGAGGTTCCAAATTGCATTGAATTATGTATATCCCCAACAGAGTTGCCAAAAACTATTGCACGAGGTTGGGAGGAAAATTTTAACAATGAAAAAACACTGGAGCAGTTCGCTTTTCCAAAATGGAGTATAATGGATAGGTTATAACAATAATGGGTTATATTCCCCAGCAAAGTCACCAAAAACTATTGGTTGAATATTTTGTCGATCAACATATTGATAAAAAATAGGTCTAATCAACCAAAGTAAGAAGATTAGTCATCCAAATGTGTAGGTTTACCACCATTAGAAGGGGATTGATCTCTCCTCTCATCAAGGGGGGTTCCTTGTAGGTATGCTATATATATATATATTAACATAAAATAATACTCAAGGGTAAGACAAACCATCCATCTCACTTTCTTTAGAGATGATGCATGCAAATCAAAGAAAAATGACAGACATCACTCCTCTTCTTTTAGAATTACTATTCAACAAACCACAAGAATACTCTTGGTATTAGATGCAAAATGTAACCAAGGATGTAGTAACCAGAAAATTGAGATGGAGCACAAAGTCTCCACCTAAATTGCTTAAGAGTAAGATACGAAGGACAATGAGGGCACAAAGTCATCCTAAGGTCCTTTACACAAAAATTAAAAAAAAACACACTGAAAGACAATTATGGTGGCACAAAGTCTCTCCACAACTGACTTCATTACACCTTTCTGACTACTGTCACTAATTCTGCTTGTTGAATTAAAGGAATAGAAGATATATTAAGGAAAAAGACATAAGAATAGTGTCCTCAACAACAAAGATATCATAGCACAAAGTCTAAAAAATCACTTGCTTTCTTATTCCAATAACAAAATATGATCAATGATCTGAGCTCAAAGTCTTAGTATTGCCTTTCAATTTGGGTAGAGTTTCATTTTGATTGTCAAAAAGAGATATATTTATAATAAAAGAGAGCCCCTTATATAGCCACTTTAAGAAGGACTCGAGAATAGTAACACATCATGTTGCATTGAAATCTATTAAGAAGATAGGTTGAAACTTAGCGGATTTTACCCATTTTCTTTTCTCAATGTAGAGAAACAAGTCATGCTATTGAAAGTTTACATCTGTCAATGTCCACCTAGCGATCTGATCCTTCCTTCATCATTCCTTATTTTTTGGTTAATTGAATCAGGTCTTGGATTCAATTTGCTATTATGTTCCTTCCTTGCTTTCTGATAGTCTTGGCCTTAAATCTTGTGAATGCATTTGGGTCTATAGATTACAAGGATCAAAAACCATTTTATGAGCTTTGAAATTGATGTTTGTGCACCTGTCAATATGTTTTCAACCGCTAGTTCGCTGCCTTGAATTTGACATCTTCAGGCATGTCACCCCTTGGTCCTTCTTTGGATTTTATATTTAGAACTTTCTTGGAAACAACCTACCATTTTGGGCCTTAATAAATGATCCACTTTGGATCAAGAAGATACCCCCGGAAGGGTATCTACCCTTCAGGCGGTCTTTGGCTAACCTTCGGGCTTCGACAGTCTCTCGTAGACATTTCCTGCAGGAAATTCTTGCGGGCATTTTCCCCAAGCTTTCTCTGAGGACATTTTCCCTAATCTTTCTCTATAGACAAATTCCTATAGACAAAAAGTCTACAGACATTTCCCATAGACAAAAAGTCTGTAGAAATTTCCTGTAGATAAAAAGTTTGCACAATTATTCGATCACTTTGCCTTTGCTTCTTTGGAAATTTCTTCGGGCTTTCTGCCTGTAGCTACTTTCTTGAATTCCTTCAGACTTTTTGTTTGAAGGAATCCCTTTAGAATTTTTTTTTGAAGGAATTGCTTCTTGCCTTAGTCTTTTTTGAATTCCTTAAACAAAAATTTCAAAGAATTACCTTTGCGACCTTCTTTGAAAATGACCATTCCGAAGGGTGTTTTTGTTAACCAAGTGCCCTCCACAAGGGCACTTATCTTTCGAGAGGCTTCTTTGAAGTTTTGCATTGAATCGATCCTTTGAACTGCATCGATGAACCAACTATTGAACCATTTGATTGAACTGTTTGATTGAACCAAAGCATTGAACTGCTTGGTTAAACCAAACGTTGAACCACTTGGTTAAACCAAAATGATTCAAGCCAATGAACTCTTTGATTGAACCAAAGTGATGAACTTAGCAAATGAAGCAAAGCATTTAAACCAAGTGGGTGAAGCAAGTGAGTGAACCAAATCATTGAACCGCTTGATTGAACCAAACATTGAACCAAGCCGATGAACCAAGCTTTGAACCAAAATGGTTCAAGGCAATGGTTCAATTGAATAAACCTACCTTTGAACCAAAAGACATTAAACCAACCATTGAACCAGGATTTGAACCTGATACTGATGCTTGATGATGGAGATTTTTTATTGAACCAAGGCATTGAACTAATCTTGAAAATCACCAAGTGTTATAAACTGATTCTTTTGGTTGAACCCGCCTGCAGAAGTCTTTGAACCTGTGAAGCCTATTGAACATGGCCTGCAAAGTCCATAGATTTATGAGAAGCTTGAAAACTGAGGAATTTGAATGCCTAAGACAAATTTTGAAAAAGGGAGAGACAATTTTGGTCTGTAGGACAAAAATAGTTCAAATGTTGTCCCAAAAATGAGTAATATTTTTGGAGGACAACACACTTGACTAGTGTATATGGAGATAGCTTGTACACCCCCTTAAGTTTATTTTATTCCCCCACTTTTTTAATTTATTAAGTTTTCACTTATTTTCTTGGGCTAATATTTGTGTGGCTTAAATTTAATTTGTTTGTTTCTTTGTTTATTTGTGTACCTATTTGTTTGCTTTCAATACTGTTGGCTTGATTTGGTCTAATTACATTCATTAAGTGATTCCTTACCCTCACTTACACTTTAATCCATCCATAATCATATGTTTACATTATCATTATGGTTTTTTTATCATTGGTGCATTATTTTTTATTAATTATTGGATTACGGGAGTCAATCCTTATGCATATTTCAACCAAGTCCTAATGATGTTATACCATGATTCCTACCAACAAGTGCTATAACAAACCTTAGCTTTAAGAAGTCTATTTAGTAATGGAAACATCAAAATATCTTCAATAATGACATATTTATTCAATCCTAATCATATCCCACATAGTGTAATTAAACAACAAAATAATTTCAACCTTTGTTTAGTTCAGACAAGCATCTCCCTACTAGTAGGTTATCCCAATTCATCTTTATCCTCTATATGAGTTATCATCATCAACCAAATCAATCATGTTTTCCATAATTAGGGTCCAATGATTATAACTAAATTTGGGTAAACCATTACACACTATCCCACCTATATTTCCCATAGATTATAATTGCCTTTGGGTAAATCATTGTGTTGTCACCACTTTACTTTTTTTACCCAAACAAGGGCATGTTATTACATTGTTTGTCTATCCTAACTAGGGTAGCTCCATCTTCTCAATGATTATAACTACCTTTGGGAAAATATTTTTTTTTATCATACCATGCTACCACTATCGGGGTACAAAGCTTATAACTGCCTTTGGGAAAATTATTGTACATTATCCCACTTACATTTTCAATGATTTTAGAATACTTTATCAAACTCATTATTTTTTCACTCCATTATCTTCCTTTCTTTGGTTCCTTCATTTCACTTCTTTGTTTTCAAGGGACCATTTACCGACCTACTTATGCCAAATGTTCCCTCGAAGGGGCAAAATATAGTACATCAGTTGTCATTGAAGTTGTAAGCATATATGACCTTTTAATTCTTTGAGAAGACATTAATATGATTATATCTTTCAATGCCTTCCTAAATAGGGGAAAACTATAGACACCTAAAACTGGTCATTGATGACCTTCAATTAGGGTTTTGACCAATTTCTACCAAAATACACAATTTGGTCTAAAAACACTAAAACACATTAAAAGATTTGAAACTAACATATTCAAGTATTGATTTTGGCCAAGGTATCATTAAATGAGGTAATGAAATTTATTAAGTATCTAACTTTGATTAGATCATTTTGAGTCAAAATCCCAATTTTACACCTAGGTGCCCTGGATTATTCTTTTCTATCAAAACTCTTATATGATACATGTGCATTTTTTATTTGGTGTTGAAACATCCTAAATGGGATAACAAATCCAATACATCTAACATCAACTTCCAATTCTAACCCAATCAAATTTTGGGCTAATAACAAGACATTCTTACCAGTTTGAGTAATTTGTGCACCAAGAGCCAATATTTGCATTAAAGTTCTTAATCATGTTTAACATCTAATTAAACTAAATCATGAACCTAATTAATAATTTCATGGATCTTGTTGAATAATTTCTTTTTGGAAATGAATATTTAATATCTACATCATCAGGTGGCATCATTTCTTGGGAAGACATACCTAAGCCATAAGTGCATAAAATATCAAGGTTAACCCCTCCCATACCTCATTAAAACCCTCCATGCCTATTCATTGCCACTCTATCCAAAATATTGATGAACATACTTATGAATTTTAATTACATAATTTAATTAATCCTTATCCACACATATCCATCTTGAGATGGATGGTTTAGGTTGATTTTGGCCATTTTTGAAAATCCATAAATAGGAGGCCTTACCTATTGAAATTTAAGATTGGATAATGCAAAGTTATAATTATAAATTGATTCCAAAGCCTCATGAAAATTATTATTATGCCCAAATATTGAGCCAAGCCAAGCCAAGCCAAGCCAAAGCCAAACATGGTGTCAAGGAGAGATGGAGGTAGCCATACTCCATTTATGCAAACTTCATGAGCACAAACTAAGTAAGCCACTATAAAAATCATTTTTA
The DNA here is from genome assembly GCA_037957365.1 of Torreya grandis. Classification (NCBI taxonomy): domain Eukaryota; kingdom Viridiplantae; phylum Streptophyta; class Pinopsida; order Cupressales; family Taxaceae; genus Torreya; species Torreya grandis. The sequence goes on along the minus strand of JARHVA010000023.1, from coordinate 1,113,984 downwards.
ATCATCTAAGGAAGGTGAAGGAAGGTATTTATTTCATTTTTTTGATGTGTTTTCCATTTTTCTTTTGTTAACTACGTTCCCTATTTGAGATAGGCTTAGAGTGTTAGTTTTATGTGTTTTTGATTGATTTGTTTTATTTACTAACACAATACTAATCTCCCCCTATCACAATCCTATATTCACACCTAGAATTATTAAAATTTATGTATCTTCCTCTCTATAAGTTTTGAGCCTATATCTATTCTCCTACTCTTTGAACACTAACATTTGGGTCAAACAACAATATCAAAATTATTATCCTACCCTAACATAAGCATCTAGTTCCATAAAGTCATCTAATTTTCAAATGAAATATGTATGTAATCCAGAATTCATCATGTCTATAAATTAATCTTAGCTCAGAGAAGATAGATCATACCTACACTTATAATTGGGAATACATTTGTTAAGGAGTATCATGACCAATATGGGGATCTGCTAGATCTAATTAGGGGATTACTTATCATAATACACCATGCTAGGAATGGTTTCAAAGCCTACAGTCTAATTAAATCATGAAACAACCCTAAAAGAGTCCTAGGTCTAAATTTCATTCTATTCTAATAAAAAAGAAAGTAAATCTAATCTAGTGCACACCAAATCTTGTGGCACAACGTGGGGGTTAGAAACAAAACAAACTAAACTAAATATGCATAGAATACATATACTCATATAAATGTATATAGAATCCTAATACATGGAAAAGAAGCACAACTACATTATATATCTACTCTTACAAAAGAGAAATAAAGTTAGGAATACTTACTATTGTCATCAAATTTTACACCCTAGGACACTCTATGAATCTCCTATAATTTGATGCAATATTGAGTCATCTCTCAAGTTATGAGTGAACTTGTAAGAGAGATGAATCTATGGATTATAAGGGCTAGCTCCCTAGATATGACTTGATGTTTTTATGCTACTAAAACTACCTATATGGCTGAAAAGGGAGAGAAAGATACATAAAGAAAACCTAAACTAGGAGGTGATACACCAAGAGTTACTTCCATTCATACACTTGGAATTTTCATAATGAACTAAGATATCCAAACTACCCTCAAAACCATTAATGGATCTCCCTAGCATTAGTGTTTCTCATGAAGACAAATAAAAAATCAATAAATGAAGGAAAGTGAAGGGAAGGTCAGAGTTGACACTATGAAACTCATACATAGTTCAAGAGTCTATTTTAGTAGCATACACTTCATGAAACCTATTAGGACAGAAGTCATTTGCAATAATACATTCAAGGATTACATGAAAATAAGATGAACTCAATTTATACATGAAATTCAAGATGAATCACTTCAACATAGTGAAAATGGAATTAGAGTATAAACAACTTACTCATAATTATCTTAATTACAATTCAAGGTATAATTTTGGTAGGAATTTTCCATAATAAGAGTTGGAATCCTCCACAATAGCTAAAATGGCTTGCATTTATAGAACTTGAGAAGAGAGAGATAAGAATGAAGATGAAGAGTCACAAGGACAAATGTCCAAAGATGAAAATCAGCTAAAATTCTTAGAAATGAGGTGGAAGAGAGATCAAGAAATTGATGTGAATATGTGTCCATTCCAAACTGAGCACCTTCCTCACATGTGGCATTGAAACTCTTCAAAAAGCATCTTTAGGTCTTGAAAGTCCTTCTTGACAAGTAGCAAGAGGAAATAATTTAATCATGAGATCTTTTGGATAGTTATATTTTCATCTTAAGGACACTTTTCAAACATCTTTGAGCATCTCAAACTGATACATTACTTACAATCATCAATCCCACTTGTAGGTGTTTCTTTGTCTCAATAGGCCTAATTTAGCCAAAATGGATAAAATTTGGATTTAGCTCAAGTTTTGAAATATTAATTCACTAAATGAATATTTACATCATATTTTATAGAAAAAAATCTATTTAAAACCATCAAAATCTCTTCAAGACCCCATTTTGCTCATAAAGCCTTCACTAGGCCTAGTCTTCTTATAGCCCTATTTTTGCACAAATCCACTAGTGTAAGATAATATATGGACATTTATGGATAATTAAGACCATTTTTGAATACCTTTTCCTTAATTATTCTTGTTTCCAAGTTTCATGTTTCTATACTCAAGGCAAGTGTACTTTTTGATCAATTAGTCCTCACAATTAGGCCTAATTAATCCTCTTTAGCCTAGAAGACCAAAAATGATCAAAATGGCTCCCACAAGTGTGAAATATCATATAAATTTTTATTAAATTTATCATGACCCATACTATTCTCCATATAAAATTTGAGCCTTTATTTCATTGTGGAATTATGAAAACTCTGAAATGGCCAAAAGACTAGTCTAGGTCTTTTTACATGCTAGATAAGGAAAATGGATGTTGGGTGAGTAATAAGATTAAAATTGATTTGAAAATGATATATAAAGGTATATAAAATATTATAAAATAAAAATAAACCTCATTATAACCTCTGAAAAAACCTATTTACCTTGCAAGCAACTTCTAATTCCCCTTTTCTTCATTTCTCCACTAGCAACAAACTTCATGGTGACTGCAACATTTGTGGTATGGGGTACCTTGTTTGACTTCAAAATTTATGGTTAGGTTTTTTAGGTTTAAATGGAACTATTACATATTATTAAACCATTATTTTATTTTTCCTTTCTTTTTGGTCCTCTATTTCTTCCCTTTTCCTCAAAACTGTCAACTCTATGCATGGGAAAGTACCCCTGTTATGAGATAGAACAGTGTTAGGTTGTGGAGCTAAAAGCTTCACTAATGAAAATAGGGGAGGAGGTTGCTGAGTGTCATAGACACCAGTGTCGGTCAGGACAACTGATGTCAGCAAGGAGCAGATAGAAGAGCAATCGACGTCAGTCAGAAGTCGACCGGCGTCGATCGCCTGTGCGGTTCAGAACTACCAATTTCACAGATAGTTAGTTAACGAACCAAGTGTTTGCATGTTGAGGGATAATTATAGTCTTGAGATATAGATCTAATTATTGTAATTAGGTGTCTAATTATTGTTTGCATGAGATCTATATAATAGACTCATGGGCTGTATTATAATTTGTGCTAGTTTGAGTTGAGCAAAGTTAGCTCCTTCTGTGTGTGAAGTGAGCAAGGGTGTTCCTCCTAGTTCCACAGTAGTGCCAAGTGTGGGTGTTAGTTTTGGAGAATTAGAAGGGTTCTTTAGGTGTGTAGGATCTTGGTCAGTAGGGGTGCAAGGCCACATTTGGAGATCTACATGGTAAGTAAGATCATTGATCTATAGGTGTATGTGTGTGCATGGTCTAAGTTTGCAGGTGTGTAGAACCAGGTTGATCTGCAGGTGGCAGTAGAATCAAGGTGGCAGCAACACAACAGGGAGTAAGATCAGGTGGGATCTACTTGGATTATAGTGTGTACTTGGTTGGAGAGCAAAGAGGAAGGCAAGGTAGTTCCTTCCATAAGTAAGATCATTTGAGTTGCAGGTTGTTGCAAGTTTAGGGGAGATCTACTTGGAGTGCGTGGAGCACTTGTGGAGTGCATGGAGCACTTGTGTACTAGAAATAGTGGATAATGATTGGTTGGAGGTGAACACCAACTCTATGTTTGAGTTGTGTGTTGGGACTGTAAGAGAGAGAGCTTTGAGGAAAGAATTACTGTACATTTGAGGTGTGGGAAGCCTCTAAGAGGTGTGAAGAAGAAGTGGCATCTTCTTTATTGTATTCTTTTTTGGATGAGTATTAATACAATTGGGTATTGTCTCTCATATTATGTGTTGTTTCTAAATTCTAGTTACTTGTTGCTTCTGGTTTAATTCCGCATGTAAGTTGCTTGTGCATGGTAATCAATTGTGCTTCCGTATTTCCCAACAAGTGGTATCAGAGCTAAGGTTGCAGGGAACAGGTTTTGTGTTTGATTACAGGTCACTCTCAGGGGTTTTTGATTGAGTGGTAATATAGCAATGGCAAAAAAAGGGAAGCTAAAGATGGAGGAATTAAAAAGCACGAATGGTCAATTACAATCCTATGGAAAGAAAGAGCAGGGAAAAGAAAATTGTTGGTTTGTGGAAGATCAGCATGAAGGAACTAAAGAAGCAGATGTTGTAGGTGTTGTTGCATAAGATGCTCTAGTATGTTTCTTGGATAAAGCATAATCTTGTTTTATAGATTTTGTTTCCTCTTTCCATGTAGCCCCAAGTAGAGGGGTTAGTGAGCCTTGTCAGATTGTTGGCAAAGGGGAAGTGTTGCTGAAATTGCAGGTGACCAACACATGGGTGTTGAAGGAGGTCATGTAGGTCCCAATCTTGAAGATGTGGCTAATTACTTCAGGAAAGTTGGGTGATGAGAGATGAACAATAACTCTCACAGTGGATGCACTTGAATTAGCATGTGGTAAGAAAGTAGGTACTCTTTATCTACTTGCTTGTATTATTGATTCTTCTTCTATTACAGAGATGTGGCTTTGTAGGCTTGGTCACATGAGCAAGAAGGAGATGCATGTTCTTAAGAGGAAGTCAGATGTCTTTGATAGAATTAAGAACTGGAAAGCCTTGGTGTTTCTAGAGGAGATGACGGACAGAGATCAGTGGATGGGGCTGAGTAACTCTGAGCAGGGTGGTTTGGACAGGGTTTTGATCCATGGAGAGCTCATAGGTAAAAAGTCATCACTCATAGGTAAACACAGTTATTGGCATTGGTCAAGGGGAACTGACGTCAAACAAATAGGTGCTGATGTCGGTCATGTGCAGACTAGAGTCGGTGGTGTCGGGCAGGGTAGGATCGACGTCGATCAAGAGGACTGACGTCGGTGATAGTAAGACTGACGTCGGTCATAAGGACCGATGTCGGTGGTAGGTAGACACTGACATCGGTGGGGTCGGTAGTTAGGACAGGCACATGGAATCGACGTCGGTCAGATGTAGACTATGTGGTGACTGAGGTCGGTTACTGTAATGGATTTTGGGTGGATAGCAAGCTGTCAAGGAGTCTCAAATGACCATATGGAGGATTGAAGGGGTAAGTAAGCCTTAAATTCATTGATCCTCTTCTTTATACTTGTTGCTCACTATAGAGTAGGAAGGATCCAAGAAACAATGGGAGCATGGCAGGAATATGATGCAAAACCAAATGGGAGATTTGGTAGGGTTGCCAGCCAGAAGAAAGCACTGAAAGATGAATGGATACCTTAGTTAAAGAATAGAGAGAATGGACACATGAGACAGAAGGCCAGGTCATATGGTCTTGAGGAAGTTGTAGGATAGTGGTACAGGTTTTGATAGTTGGATGACAAAGCAGGGCTTTAGTCAATGTTAGTGTAACCATTGTGTCTGTCTTACCAGGTGGATGATGATAGCTACATTATCTTGTTACTGTATGTGGGTGGTATGCTAGCTAACAGGTTCAGACATATAGGGTTTTGCTGAGCTAAGGGTAAGGTTAGTTCAGTGGCATGTCATGAGGAATTTGGAGTAGTGAGATTCTTTGGCATGAGAGACATGGAAGATCATAGGTTGATTTTATCTCCAATGGGAGCTGATGTGAATCAGGGGTTGGCAAGGTTTAATACACAAGATGCATAATCAGAGCACACCAAGGGCTAGATAGTTCAGTGTCTGAAATCACATGAGGTCTGGTATAGACCTGAGTTTCCCAAGTAGTGGGAGTTGTTAGAGAGTTATGAGCTAATTCAAGGAAGTGGGTTCCCAAGTATTTGAGAGGGACCAACAGCAGGGATTCATGCTATGCAGGGTTAGGACTTAACTACATGGGTTTGTAGGTTCGGATGTGGTAGGTTACTCAGATGATAGGAGGTGCACCACAGGTTGTGTGGTGGTTGGTCTTCAAAATTGAGCTTGAAGAGGGATATAAGCCAGGATACAAATTAGATGGGGTACAGGTATAGGTACAGTGTAACTATTTATCTTTAAGTGGGAGATTGTTAGGTTGTGGAGCTAAAAGCTTCACTGATGTAAATAGGGGAGGAGGTTGCTGAGTGTCACAGACACCAGCGTCGGTCAGGCTAATCAACATCAGCAAGGAGCAGATAGAAGAGCAAATGACGTCGGTCAGAAGTCGGCCAGCATCGGCCACCTCCAGGCAGATAGGGACTGACGTCGATCGGCTATGTGGTTCAAAACTGCCAGTTTCATAGATAGTTAGTTAACGACTGAGTGTTTGCATGTTGAGGGCTAATTATAGTCTTGAGCTACAGATCTAATTATTGTAATTGGGTGTCTAATTATTGTTTGCATGAGATCTATATAATAGACTCATGGGCTATATTGTAATTTATGCTAGTTTGAGTTGAGAAAAGTTAGCTCCTTCTGTGTGTGAAGTGAGCAAGGGTGTTCCTCCTCGTTCCACAGTAGTGCCAAGTGTGGGTGCTAGTTTTGGAGAATCAGAAGGGTTCTTCAAGTGTGTAGGATCTTGGTCAGCAGGGGTGCAAGGCCATGTTTGGAGATCTACATGGTAAGTAAGATCATTGATCTACAGGTGTATGTGTGTGCATGGTCTAGGTTTGCAGGTGTGCAGAAATAGGTTGATTTGCAAGTGGCAGTAGAATCAAGGTGATAGCAACACAATAGGGAGCAAGATCAGGTGGGATCTACTTAGATTACAGTGTGTACTCGGTTGGAGAGCAAAGAGGAAGGCAAGGTATGTCCTTCCATAAGTAAGATCGTTTGAGTTATAGGTTGTTGCAAGTTCAGGGGAGATCTACTTGGACTGCGTGGAGTACTTGTGGAGTGTATGGATCACTAGTGTACTGGTAGTAGTGGATACTGACTAGTTGGAGGTGAACACCAACTCTGTGTTTGAGTTGTGTGTTGGGACCGTAAGAGAGAGAGCTTTGAGGAAAGAATTATTATACACTTGAGGTGTGGGAAGCCTCTGAGAGGTGTGAAGAAGAAGTGGCATCTTCTTTATTTTATTCTTTTCTGGATGAGTATTAATATAATTGGGTATTTTCTCTCATATTCTGTGTTGTTTTTTAATTCTAGTTACTTGTTGCTTCTGGTTTAATTCCGCATGTAAGTTGCTTGTGCATGGTAATCAATTGTCCTTCCGTATTTCCCAATAAATAGGGGGCATCTACCCTATTTGTATTAAAAAAATATACATTTTAATAGTTTATATAAGTCATATAAATGTTTTATACCAATTTTTATCTCTTGGTAATGTTTCTAAAGCCTCCAAACTCTTCCATTTCAAAAACATACTTCTTAGGTTGCAAAATGTCTGCAAGGTTCTCATGAGGACTGTGTGTTACTTGCTTGAACCCTATATTATGCCTAATGTATCAATGTGGTAGGTACATTTACTTGTTAAAGATCATAAAATAATGACTCCAAACACCATCCTAATATTTTATCTCCCCAAGAATCCCTTTTTCTCTTGAAACTACAAGACTAAGTTAGCTTGCATGACTGTGTTTTATCATTTGATTGTGCTTCCTTAGAGCAAAGGTTTGTCTATAGGTTGGTTAAATGAATTAAGTATGAGATATTATTAATAACCCATTTAGATACATATTGATCCTATATTACTCCTTTGCCACCTTCACACCTTACTCAATCATTTCCAATACTCATATTTCTTAGTCCACTATTTATCTCAGACACAATCAACTGATTGTAGGTTATTTGGTTCCTACAAGATTTGATCAAGGTGATTATATAACCTTATTTGATATCAAAACTCAAAATAGTATTTTTTTTCACCTTATATTCATTTTTAAAGTGTTGATACATTGTCAAACACACCCCTAAGCTCATTGTTTGATGTTTTTGTCTAGCTATATGTGAAAATATCTCCTTAAAAATTAGTAAAGGTGTTAAAGTTCTCTTTTCAAACCTCCATTTGAAGTAATAGAGTCACAAAAAACTATGATATTTATTATTCACCTTGAAAACTCAAAATAAGGTCAAAACCTCAACCTTCAACTTCACTATTTAGAACTCTTAATGTAGGTGTCCCTTCTCAGGCCTATGTACGGATATAGGAGATTGCTTGGGGGGTCAAATAGGGTACATCTCTTTATTCATGATCTTTGCATTGATTAATGTGCATTTGCAATATTTGGAGTAATTTATACATGATATTTATTCAATTCATGTTAGATTTATTTCAAAGAAGTCTCCTTAGACCAAACTTGTAGACCTTACTATCTAGTTTTAGTGTGTTTCAAGGCAACTATGAGCCTTGAAAATCTTAGCTCTAATTGTCATTACTTCTTCAAACTTTACACATACATTTTATTATTCAAGGAATATAAGGTTAAATTATTAATATATATGAGAAACCTTAAGAATCACTTTGTTGAGATGATCAAAAAACCATTTGGGCCTCTGTTTGGTTCTTTTTGGGACAAAAGCCTTGCACATACAGTCCTTATCTCTTTGGAACTTTCATGGCACCTTTCCACTCTTTTCAATTTCATATAAGATTAGAATGATTATCAATGTGAAAGGAATATAGATAGGTTTAGTTTACATGTTTTATCACTCTTTAGAACATCTTAGTCATCTATTTAATTCACCTATAGGTGTTGATGAGTTGTAACAGGTAGTGAATACAAGGATTATAGAGGGCATTTCCAAGATCATCTCCATCAAGTGTGGATCAAATCAAACTCTCAAAAGTGAAATATAAACATATCCAAGGGCTTGAAACCATTATCAAGGTTATTATCCAAACACGATGCTATCATGGAGACCCCTAACTAACCACTTCCCTTTGAATATGCAGACAGTGAAGGGAGAAAATAGACTAGGTGTAAGATTTAGGCATCATGGTTTCTTCCTTGATCATCAAATGAATTTTCACACTTAAAAACAACTAAGACACATTAAATTCATTCATAATAACATGAAAACCCTTTATTTAGGGTACTTGTAGGTGCATACTTTTGAGCAAAGGTAGTAAACATAATCCCGAGCAAGAACAAGCCCAAAAAAGGCTTTCCTAGGCATTTGATGAATTTCAAACTCAAAATTATCATTAAAAAACTATGTAAAGGCATTATATAACCTTGAGGAACACCTAAAACAAATACATTCATTGAACCAAATCAAGAAAATCTAGAACAAAAGCAAACAGTGACCCCTCATGGATGCAATCTCATAAAAGGTTGCCTAGAGTGTAACTGATTGTTCATGAAGGAGAAGCCACCAATATGAGACTTACTTTTATGTATTTGAAGTGAAATTAGAGTAATATCCACTTGTATAATCATTCTTCTTGACTCCACTTGTATGGCCCTTAGTAAGTGCTTGAACTTGCCCTTCCTTGGCTTGCCAATGGAAAATGAAGGAAAATAAGAAAGAAATTAATTTTTTTATGAAATACATGAAATAAAAATGTGTGAATGACCTTTGGGGATGAGAATAGGTACTACACCCATGTTTTAGCTACAATTAAACTCAAAGAGTCTGTATAAGTGCCCAAAAGGGCCTAAAAATAAGGAAAACTACCATTTCCTAATCGTAAATAATTATCTAAGTATCATCTAATGGATGCTAACATTATCTAACCTCTCCCACATTTAACCATATATTGGTGACAAATTTATTGCTTGGAAAAATATGTACATGTCATTAATTAAGCTAAAAAGGTGGCCAAATGACCTATTTTACATATGAAACAAGGTGAAAGATAAATTAATGAATTGAAAACACATTAAAACATGTTAAATTCCATATTATAGAATTTTAAACATTATTTTATCCTTTTACCATCTTTTACCAAGGTTGACCAACTTTGACTTTGGTTGACTAGGCCATTATAAGGAGGATGGACTTCAACAGGGACTAGGGGAAGGGCAAGTGAGATATGTGGGAAAAAAAGAGACCACATAGGACATTTATAAACTTATTAAAAATTTAAAAATGATAGAGGTTGACTCTAATTTGACTTGGGGTCAAATTTTATCAACACTTACCTTGAAGATGAACCTGTCGATCCTCAATATCTCCTTTGGCCATGGTGCTTTTCAAGAGATTGCTGTGGTATTTAAAGTTAACAAAGATAAATCAGATCTAGGCTAAACAACCTATCTATGCATTAAAAATACTTCTCCACAAGAGAAGATCCATATCTTCAAAGAAAGTATGAAACTTTAAGGTTTATTCCTTAAGTAGAATGGTCAATAAGTAGATGTTCATTCACACTTATTCCTCTTCATTTTTCTATTCTCAAATGGTTGGAAATGAACTTGTATATATAGGTGGATCTTTCCATAAATCCTTTTGAATATATTGGTTGTACAGGGTCAACCTAGTCAGCCCTTTATGTTTTTAATAGGTAAATTACTAAGTCCTGAGCTAGGTTGACTGTATGGCTAACAAAACTCCAAGTGATAAATATATCTAAATAGTTCAGGGTCAAACTTGTTAACCCTATCCAATAATCAAAGGTTGAAAACTATAGAGTTTTGACCAAGACAATCTAGTATAGTCAACTAGTGAAAGGTAGTCAAGGAAAGAACAAGGAGGATAAAGCATGGAAAATGTTTGGAATGGGTAAAACATAAAAGACTAAGCTTAGGGTACATGGTTTTAGGGTAAAAGTGTGTAGTTGGAAAGTAAAAACAATATTATGAAGTGCTAATGGTCTACCCACCCCTTTCTTAGTGCACCCCTTAAGGCATGCACTTAGAGATATTGAGACTCAATGGGTTTTTTCAAGATAAACCTAATCGATAAAAGTTTGAAAATATTATGTGTATACATATGCCCCACTTGAAGCTCATCACATATTACGAAAGTGCAACACGAGATGGTACTTTAGGAAATAGAACATGATAACACACAATGTTGATGCTAATTAAAGTGTAGTAAGTTTCAAATAAGATAAATGAAAGGATAGAATTGAAAAACACATACCTTTACTTACCTTAGTATTGCAGATAAAGAAGTAGACTATAAGAGAAGTGAAAGCATCCAATGTTAATAACATTAGGTGAACCTATAGAAGTTAGTGTAAAAAATAGACAAAAATTAAAAAAATGGAAGATAGGCATATGATAGTGGAGAAAAATCTCTACATCATCATAAATCCAATGTATTTTATGTTTTTAAAAATGGATGAATAGAAACAAAGATATAAGCAAAATAAGGAATCTATAGAAAAATAATTGAAATTTTTGAATTTTGAAAAGTGTGTTTAAATAGGGGAAAGAGAAATCATTTAGTTATTTTGACTTGTGAAGGAGAGAAAAAGATCTCTGGAGACCAAACAAGCTAGGATGGTGAGGAGAAAACAAGATAGATTAGGAGGAGCTCCAAGAGCGATAGTGGGTGCACTATAGGTATGTAACTATGAATCTTAAGCAATTTTTGGATTATTTTGTTGAAATAAGTGTATGTTCAAAAAATAATAATTTTTATAATTTATAAATGTTAGAATGAAGTAAAATTAGATTCTATAGGTAGGAAAAACCAATTACGAAAATGGGTTTGAAGAAATTAGGGAGAAAACTACAAAAAAGCACTTTTTGAGGAAAATGCAAGGGTTCGATAGTGAAAAACAACTGGGTCAACCTAGTTGACCTAGTAGGCTAAAAAAGAGAAAGATCTACACTATTGACCTAGTAAGTATGTGGCAACCCTATATGTTTTGCAGACTATCAACCTAGTAAAGTTTTCCAACTGATCTGAAAAGTCCAAAATAAAAATGTATTACTCGAGAGGGAAAAAGAAGAGGGTGACTTATATTTTTAAGTCTACCAAGTCAAAAATAGGGAAATTTTGGTCAAACTAAGTTTACCAAAGAATTTAAATGGTACAAAAAAGCATGCAAAAGGCTAAAAGAAGGCTAAAATGGCTTGAAATGATCAAGTAAGGGCAAAATAGACTGAGTAGGCTAAAAATAGGTAATAATAAATGAATTAAAGAAATTTAGGCTTGTTTTTTATTAAAATTGTAAAAAGAATGTTTTGAAATTATATATGACATGTAGGATCTAAGACATGTATAATTGTTTCTTGGTTTTAGGGATGACCTATATTTTGGAGATTGGTAGACATGTCATGGATATTAGATCTACTAGAGTGTCTAACTATAGGAGATAGAGATAGGCTAGTAGTTGTAGGCCTAGGAGGGATAGATGATATGTTCAGGATTACCTTGAGCATGGATCTATTAGTCATGTTCTTTGGATGTTAGGAATTATTGATTAACACCTTCAAATTGGAGGTGGATTGGTATGTGGTAGAGGTAGTTATCACTCTAGAGGATGTGCATGCCATCGTAGGGACACTAATAGCAGGAGCATCAATGACTATAGGTATACCAAATATCCTAGAGGAGAGGAGAGACTTATCCATGTGGGTTATAAGATCAAAAAAAGTATTGGTGGATAGGAGAGTTAATATATTTGATGTATATGCATCATATATTCTGGATATCTAAAAGGTTGTTGTAAACACTAGAAAACCATACTAGGTTTCAAAACACCTTAGGACCCTTATAGGCCCTCATCAAACCTTGAGTCTATTTGACCACCTAGTTAGTTAAACTCATCAACCTATTAACTTAACCTTTAACCAAACCCTTTTAACCCCTTTTTGATCATTTTACCTTTGGACGCTTGATTGATGATGGTCAACTTAACTTTCAATGGTTAACCTGACCAACAAAGATTAGGTCCTCACCTTCTTAACACATCATTAGCTATGTGTGAGCTAATGAGACACAATTTAATATTTTCACCTTATGTGGTGCTAATTAACTCCCAAGCATCAAAATTAGCACCCTCACCTTCTAAGGAAACTTCTATCCTCTATCTCTCTTGCCTATAAAAGGAGGCGAGTAGGAGGTGAGATCTAGAATCAATCATCAAAATCACTCTTGGATATAGGTATTCAAGCTTTATAGCATCTAGTATTCCTTCAAAAACTCAAAAAAAATAAAAGAGACCCAAACCTTTGTCAAATTTGATTTTGAGGTCAAAGTATTATTACTCTGGAAAAATTGCTCCAACCTTCAACCATAAACCATATAATAAGCTATAGGTATATTTTACTTGATCTTTATTTCATTGGATTTCTAATCTCCCTTACCTGATTAGACCTATCTACACCTTTTTTCCTAACTTTTAGATCCTTAATAGGACTATTATCAGACCTTTCACCTATTCTACAACTCTTTTTTTAGTACCTTCTAAAATCCATAAGTAACCACCGACGGTTAGTACAACCATCGATGGTCACCCCCAACTATTGATGGTTACCCAACTATCGATGATTAGCTTAACCATTGATGGTTCACCCAACCACTGATGGTCACTATGGTAGAAAATAACACCAAGTTATTTTCAGCCCCTTAACCCCCAAACCTAACTTTATGTGTTCCTATATATTCACAGACCCTTTTTTGATTTTTTGAACCTAAAATGTAAAAATGTGAATTTGGCAAGACCTCTTTGATATACTTGGGTTACATTGTAGGACATGGTAAATTGAAAATTGATCCTTCAAAAGTGGTAGTTATTGTTAATTGGCCTACACCCACTAACACAATTGAGGTTAGGAGTTTTCTTGGTGCAGTACAATTTTGGAGGAAGTTTATTGCTAAATTTTCATATATTGCATCACCTTTGCATTATTTGACAAGTGTGAAACATGTCTTTCAGTGGGGAGGCAAACATCAAAAAGCCTTTGATACTTTGAAAGAAAAGATAAGTACTGCTCCAGTCTTGGCACTTCCTGATATACAACAACCATTTGAGATCAAGACGAATGCAAGTGAGTATGCTATGGGAGATATTTTAATGCAAGGTAAGAAAACAGTTTGTTATCATTCTGAAACCTTTACAAGTGTAGTAAGAAAATATCCAACTTATGATAAGGAATTGTATGTGTTGGTTCAAAGTGTTAAAAAATGGAAACATTACTTAATGGGCAAAGAAATAATAATACATACAGATCATCAGCCCTTACAGTATCTCCAATCACAAACTAAGCTAAAATAGTCTAAAATTTTTCATTGGATGGGTTTCTCATTGAAAGCACCAAAAAATCTGATCTGTTAACTGAAAAATACAAGTGTACTACATTCGAAAATCACTTGTTCATGTTTATGAGATCTTTCAAAATTTTACTTTCTTGTGTTTAATTTTGCATAAAGAAAGTAAAATCAGAATTAAAATGAAGATTAGAATGCAATAATAATCAGAGAAAATCAAAGATAACACTAGCAAGTTGATAACGGAGTTCAGCTTCAATAGCCTACATCTCTGGGTCCATTCCAAGTGAGGACCATTTTATTAAAATGCTGCAACAGATGGCTTCAAAACCTTTAAAAATCTTCAATTTCATCTTCTCTAATCTTTATATGCTTGCAAATATTTGTTTTAGACCTGAAAACAAAAGCCCAAGGCTGTACAAGGCAAAATCAAGGCTCTAATCTTCTTATTTCTCTTTACACAGTCAGAAATCCGTGTCAATACAAGTAAAAATAACTCACTTTTATAATTTTTCAACTACTATGGCTGAAGAAGTCAAGACCTTAGCTTTTTACATAGGAGGTCAAGGGTTCAAAACCTCCTTCCTCCATTCTAGGCACTCAGCTCTCCTCCTTAGGCACCAAGTAAGCAATTTGAATTTTCTTCCCTCCATTTTAGGCACCTTGGACTTTGAAATTTACTTGGGTGGCGTGATAGGCATGGAAAGGTGGCGTGGCATGCTTGAAACTTTCAAATAACATGTGATAAATAACACCTAACCAAATTTTTGCCCCTTAATCATTTACCATGTGTTAAATGGAGATTGGTCCACTTGGCATTCCGCAACTGTGCCATGTCATTTTTGACACCAAATTTTTCCCTATTGAACCAAAACTTCAGTAGCCTATAACTTTTGCATACGGTGTCTATTTTTTGAACTGCAAAAAGCGTCAGAAAGATCTCGATGAGTACTACAATGTGCAAATGATTTGAACTAAATTTGAAGAATTTTGAAAAATAGAATAGTACATGGATCCATTTAGATCATTCCTCCCCACTGAGAACTTTTGGACCTTCAAAAGTTGAAATTAATTGGTAATGAGGTGAGGGTATTTTTCCCTCACCTTTCTAACTTCCATCCATCTAACTTTGCTTGGGTGCATCCCTTTGAGACCAACATGAAGATATTCAACATTACCTCTTCGCGAAGTCTGCATATTCCTGTCAAGTATAGTATCTTCCTATAATTCTATTAGATATTCAGGAGAAAAATCATCAACGGAAGGAATGGATACACTTTCATCATGATCAATGATCATTGGAGGCTCATACAATTTCAAATTTTCCACATTTACAACTGAATAAATCTGCATGTAAGATGGTAAGTCTAAACAGAAAACATTTGTGCCAATTTTTTTCGTTATTCGAAAAGGACCATACCGGATTGGTTTCAACTTTTTACCTTCACCTGTCAATCTTTCCTTACTAATGTGAAGCCATACCATATCACCTACAACAAATTGGTGATCAATACGATGTTTGTCATGCCTAGCTTTGTACTTGGCTTGACTTTTCTCCAATTGAGTACGAACAGTCTGATGAATGATTTGTATTTGTTTAATGAACTTCTTGGCTTGAATGGCTTCTTTTGGTTCACCAACAGTTATATCCTATCCATAGCAAACATCTAGAGGAGATTTAGGCAAGTATCCATAACAAACTTCAAATGGAGATTCATAGTAGAAGAATGAAGTGCCCGGTTATATGCATGCTGTATGTAACACAATTGTTCATCCCATAACTTTGGATTTTTACTATTATAACCCCTAAGCAAATGTACAATAGTGTGGTTCACAACCTCTATTTATCCATCAGTTTGTGGATGAAATGCAGTGCTCTTTTTTAATTTTGTGTCCATTAGTCCCCACAAAGTTAACCAAAACTCTCCAATAAATCGAGAATCCCGATCAGAAATAATTGAAGTAGGCAAACCAAAATGAACCCATACATGTTTAAAGAACAAATATGCAGTGCCTTCACCAGTAATCTGCTTAGTGCAAGGAATCAAAACACACATTTTGCTAAATCTATCCACAATCACATATAAATAGTCATGTTTTCTTTGTGTCATAGGCAATCTCCCCACAAAATCCATAGAGATACTTTCCCAAGGGCGAGTTGGAATAGGTAGAGGAGTGTAAAGTCCCAATTTCCTATTACTTGGTTTACTTGTGGCACAAAGAGTACATCCCCTTATATATTTAGCAACATTTTCTTGCATACAAGGCCAATAACAATACATTTTCAAATGTGCAACCATTTTAACAACTCCAAAATGACCAAAAATAAGAGAAGTATGTGTGTCCCTAATCATGTGAACCCTCTCATTTTGAGGAATACATAATTTACCCAAATGATACAAAAGATCATTGTGTACATGATAGTCCAATTCTTCTACTTGTCTACTACTCATCAAGTCTTTATAAACATCCTGAAAATCAAGATCATTCACATATTGTTCTTTATAACTTTCATGAGACAAAGAACCATGTTGTAAAAGAATAGATGCAACAACCATAGGAGGCCTAGATAGCATATCTGCAACCTTATTCTGAATTCCTTTTTTATACTTGATCACAAGATGAAATTGTTGTAAGAAACCCATCCAATGAAAATGTCTAGACTATTGTAGCTTAGTTTGTGATTGTAGATACTGTAAGGGATGATGATCTGTATGTATTATTGTTTCTTTGCCCATTAAGTAATGTTTCCATTTTTTAACACTTTAAACCAACACATACAATTCCTTATCATAAGTTAGATATTTTCTTACAACACTTGTAAAGGTTTCAGAATGATAACAAACTGGTTTCTTACCTTGCATTAAAATAACTCCCATAGCATACTCACTTGCATCTGTCTCGATCTCAAATGGTTGTATATCAGGAAGTGCCAAGATTGGAGCAATACTTATCTTTTCTTTCAAAGTATCGAAGGCTTTTTGATGTTTGCTTCCCCACTGAAAGACCTATTTCACACTTATCAAAGAATGCAAAGGTGATGCAATATATGAAAATTGAGCAATAAACTTCCTCCAAAACTATACAACACCAAGAAAACTCGTAACCTCAGTTATGTTAGTGGGTGAAGGCCAATTAAAAATAACTACCACTTTTGCAGGATCAATTTTCAATTTACCATGTCCTACAATGTAACCCAAGTATATCAAAGAGGTCTTGCCAAATTCACATTTTGACATTTTCAAATAAAGTTTTTCCCTTCGTAATGCATCCATGACTTTCTTAATGTGGATCACATGCTCTTCCCATGACTCACTGAAAATCAATATATCATCTAAGTAAACTATAACAAAATCATCAAGGAACTATCTAAAAACATCATTCATCAATCTCATGAAGGTAGCCAGGGCATTACACAACTGGAAAGGCATAACAAGCCATTCAAATAATCCATGTTTTGTCTTAAAGACAGTTTTCCATACATCACCTTCATTAATTCTTACTTGATGATAACCACTTCTCAAATCTAGCTTAGTGAAATAAATAGCTTGTTTTAATTGATCCAAAAAATCATCTATATGAGGAAGAGGGTAATGATTCTTAATAGTAATTTTGTTTAAAGCATGAAAATCAACACACATTTGCCAAGTGCCATCTTTCTTTGGCACCAAAATAATTGGCAAACCAATAGGAGATGAACTTGGATGAATAACACCTCTATCCAATAGATCCATTACTTGTTTTTTGATTTTCTCATTTTCCACCACCGATAACCTGTACATGCTAATGTTAGGGAGAGGAGAATCCTGCAATAGCTGAATTTCATGTTGAACTCCCCTTTTAGGAGGTAAGCCCTTAGGATCCTGAAATACATCATCATAAGTAGAAATGATTTTAACCAATTCATTCTTGTGTCTAGGATCACACCTTTTCAAAGCTTGAAAATATTTTTTTTCCTTAGACTTAATCAACATGAGACAAAAAGTCTTGCTTGAATTAACTAGTCTTTTCATTTGCCCTATTGTAACCAAGGAAAGACTTGTTCTAGTGTGACGTGCTCTAACTATATATTCAATGCCATCCTTAACAAGCAATTACTTATTCTCCTCTTTATAGAAGATTGATTTTCTATCATAAAGATATGGGCTTCCCAAAATAATCCCACATATGCCCAATGGAACAACATCCAAGTCAACCTCATCTACGAACTTGGATGTGATGGCAAACCTTAGTCTACAAGTTTGTGAGACTTGTAGCTTTGCATTGTCACACACCCAACCTAGTGGATAAGGCTTCGGATGGGGATTGGTTTGTAAGCCTAGCTTCTTAACAACCTCTTGAAAAATTAAATTTTCTTGTGAACCACTATCAAATAGAGTGTCAATCTTAGTATGCTTTGAAACAACTATAATGTGGAACAATTCATTTCTTTTCTTATCAACATGCACAAAATTTTGTCTAGAAGAAGATGCATCATTTGATGACTTAGTGCTAGAAATTGAAAGAGAAAAATCATTATGTAAACCCATAGCTGTGATCTTAGTTTCATCACTTGAATTTGATCCTAAGTCCTGAACCATAGCTTTAGCCTTCTTTTCTTTCTTTTGATACTTCTTAGGCCTTAACTTAGGATGTAATTTCCAACACTTAGACTCATCATGATTTTTCTTACAATGATTACAAAATGGTTTTCCTTCTTCTTTTTTAACAGTATAAGTGGATTTCTGTTTACCCTTTCTTGATGAACTTTCCCCTTTGGAATGCTTAACACTAGATTGCTTACTTTTTACTTTAGGAAAAGATTCTTTTGATTGTTTTTCTCTAGCCTCTAAATGAGTGGCTTGAACACATGCTGCATCTAAATTAGTGGGATTGAACATAAGAATCATATGTCTTAAGTAACTATGCAACCCACCTATATACTTTAGCGGTGTTTCTTGTGTGTATAGAGGAACATTTAAAAGTAAAGCTTTTTTCCTAAAATCTTGTGTATAATCTTGAACACTTTGGCCTTTTCCTTGTCTGAAACTTTGCCAATCCATCATGGCTTGTTGCATATAGCCTAAAGGATAGAATTGCTTTCTGAGTTTTTCAATAAATTCATTCTAAGTAGAAATCGAGTTACCTTTTTGAACCTCAGCTTCCTTCAACTTACTCTCCCACCAGATGAGAGCTGTACCTCCCATACGAAGAGTAGCTAAATGAATTTTTGACTCATCCCCTGTAATCTTTTGGACCCTGCAATAAACTTCAATCTGCTTGACCCAATTATCTAGCTTTTCAGCATTAACTTTGCCATTAAACATTGGTAATTCAAACTTAATATCCAATTTTAGTGAAGGGAGAGATTCCATAGTTTTTTTACCATCATTCGATGGAGAAGGTTTTTTGGTTTCTTTACCTTTTGATTCTCATGAATCACCTTCTTTTTCATTCTCGAATTTCCTTTGTTTGTCATGGTATAGTTCCTCAATCATGCTTTTCATGTCCATGAAAGCTCGACGGAAAGCTTGTTCAGATTCCTCCTCTTCTTCGGCCATCCTTAAAGCATGCCTTGAACCAATCTCTGGATTATACTCAACAAGTTTTCCTTCACCCTTTTGGGATTTAAACCTTGTCAACATACACTAGCAATCATTGTTAAATAACAACCGCTCTGATACCAAAAATCTGATTTGTAAACTGAAAAATACAAGTGTACTACATTCAAAAATCACTTGTGCATGTTTATGAGATCTTTCAAAATTTTACTTTCTTGTGTTTAATTTTACATAAAGAAAGTAAAATCAGAATTAAAATAAAGATTAGAATGCAATAATAATCAGAGAAAATCAAGGATAACACCAACAAATTGATAATGGAGTTCGGATTCAATAGCCTACATCTCCAGGTCCGTTCCAAGTGAGGACCATTCTATTAAAATGTTGCAACATATGGCTTCAAAACCTTTACAAATCTTCAATTTCATCTTCTCTAATCTTTATATGCCTGCAAATATTTATTTTAGACCTGAAAACAAATGCCCAAGGCCGTACAAGGCAAAATCAAGGCTCTAATCCTCTTATTTCTCTTTACACAGTCAGAAATCCATGTCAATACAAGTAAACATAACTCCCTTTTATAATGTTTCAACCACTATGGCTGAAGTGGTTAAGACCTTAGCCTTTTACATGGGAGGTCAAGGGTTCAAAACCTCCTTCCTCCATTCTAGGTGCTCAGCTCTCCTCCCTAGGTGCCAAGTAAGAAATTTGAATTTTCTTCCCTCCATTTTAGGCGCCTTGGACTTTAAAATTTCCTTGGGTGGTGTGATAGGATGGCAAGGTGGTGTGGCATGCTTGAAACTTTCAAAAAACATGTGATAAATAACACCTAACCAAATTTTTGCCCCCTAATCATTTGCCATGTGTCAAATGGACATTGGTCCACTTGGCATTCTACAACTGTGCCACGTCATTTTTGACACCAAATTTTTACCTGTTGAACCAAAACTTTAGCGGCCTATAACTTTTGCATACGGTGTCCATTTTTTGAACTGTGAAAAGCGTCGAAAATATCTCGATGAGTACTACAATGTGTAAATGATTTAAACTAAATTTGAAGACTTTTGAAAAAATAGAAAAGTACATGGATCCATTTGGATCATTTAGCATGAGTATTAACCCACTTTTGATATATTTATTCATTTTATTTAACAAATATTATACTTTCTTATTGTATTACATTTCATTTAATTTATGTAATCACCTTACTTTGATCATTTTGAATTTAATTGTTATTAAAAGTGGATTGATAGCATCCTCGCAAGCTTATGTTTCTTGGATCTAGCTCATTCTAGGCAATCCACCCAACTATCTTGCTAACAACCCCTTTATTAGTACTTTCTCATCTAAAGATTATTTCTTCTAAGCTAAATATGAGTTCTTCATATTTGTATGGATTACGCGTGCATCATCAATTAGGTATTTCTACCACACCCTTATTACTAGTTTCTTATCTTCTTCCAAAATTACGAAATAAGAAAAAAATAAGAGAAACATTTTGACATGCCCAGTGGGACCTTGGAATCATCTAGGTGCCCCTTTTCTTCCTTTATTCTTTGCTCATATAATTAAATATTAAATTTAGTTTAGGCTTAAAATAAGTACCTTGCATACATTGTGTTGTCCCCAAAAATAGACTTCTCATTTTTTGGACAACATGTGAACTATTTTGGTTCAACGGACCAAACTAATCTCTTCCCTTCTCAAAATTTGTTCTAAGCATTCAAATTCCTCATTTTTCAAGCTTCTCAAAAATCTACAGACTCTACAGGCTTGAATCTACGGACTCTGTAAGAAGAAAATCTATGAACTTTGCAGGCCAAGTTCTACAGTCTTCACAGGTTGATTTCTACAGACTCTGCAAGAAAGAAGCAAGCTCTCAACACTTAGGCAATTTCAAAGTTGGTTCAATGACAAGGTTCAACCAAAAGACTTCATCAACAAGCTTCTAAGCAAGGATTGAACCATTGAACTGTTGAACCTTGAACCATTTTGGTTCAACGGGTTTAATGGGTTCAAAGGTTCAACATCAACATCAAGAGTTAAGCACATTTATCAAGGTCCAAAGTTCAACCACTTCAAGGTTCAATGGATTCAAAACACTTATCAAAGAGAAGAAGGCTTGAATCATTGAACCGTTGAACCATTGAACCACTTTGGTTCAAAGGTTCAATGACCAAATGGTTCAACGCATTTGGTTCAAAAAGATCAAAAGGACTTAGCCAAATAAAAAGAATGAACCAATTGAACCATTGAACCTTGAACCAAAGGGTTTAATGAGTTCACAGGTTTAAATGTTTAACCAGTATAATGAAGATCAAAGAGCTTAAAAAGAACAAGGAAGTGACAGACTAATGGTTCAACAGGTTCAAAGGCTTTTATAGGCAGGTTCAATCAAAAGAACAAGTTTTCGACGCTTGAATCATTGAACTATTAAACCATTGAACCACTTTGGTTCATAGGTTCAATGGGTTCAAGGTTCAATAGGTTCAAGGTTCAATGGGTTTAACGAGGCTTGTTTCAAAGAATCTTAGTTCAAGCAATCAATAGAAACAAGGGAATGAACCATTGAACCAAAGTTGGTTCAATCGGTCAGTTCTAGTGACAAGTTCAAAGGAGTACCCCAAGCATCAAAGGCACAAGTGCCCTTGTGGAGGGAATTTTTGTGGCAAAAGTGACTAAGGAAGGAAACAAAAACTTGATAGAACTTAGTGGATGCTGCCAAGTGTCATCTTCTGAGCCTCATTTCACTTTAGTTTTAAGAACAGTGGATGCTACCACATGTCACAATTTGAGATTCACATAAAATTGACTAAGGCAAATTTTGAAGGGACAAATAGCCCTTTTGGAGGACACTGAGAAGCTGAAGTGAACCGTTGCAAAAACTTGAAAGGCTAATTTGGAGCTCAAACAGCTCTTGCAAAGGGTAGGAAGGGGGCAAATGGACCAATTCAAAGGTCAAAAGAGCAAAGGGATTTCCTTTAGAAAAGTTCCCCCAACAAAAGTGATAAAGAGATAATTCTTTTAGACAAATTGTCTAAAAGAATTCCTTCAGACTTTTTTCCTCCAAAATAATTCCTTTGAACTTTTTCCTTAGAATAAAAAGTCCAAAGAAATAGAAAACCCACTATGCTACCACGTGTCATCTTCAAAGTCATAGCAAAAGCCACCACATGTCATCTATTGAGACACAATATCAAATGCAGCAGAAGCTGCCAAGTGTCATCTTCTGTAGGGTTCTCAAAAGACTAGCAAAAGTGACTAAGGAATAGAGCATCAAACTAAATCAAGGACCTAATTCAAATAACTAGAAAAGGAGGAATGACCATAAATAGTTGCACATCGGATATGTTTCTAGAAGTAGACTACCAAGTGGATATTGAAAGATGCAAACTTTCAATAGTGTGACCTGTTTCTCTACATTGAGAAAAGCAAATGGGTAAATGCCCCTAAATTCCAGCATGTCTTCTTAACAAAATTCAATGCAACATGATGTGTTACTATTCCCAAGTCCTTCTTGAAGAGGCTATATAAGGGACTCTCTTATTGTTGGGTCTCTCTCTTTGATAATCAAAAACAAAACTCTGCCCAAATTGAAAGGCATTACTAAGACTTTGAGCTCAGATTGTTGATCATATTTTGTTATTGGAATAAGAAAGCAAGTGACTTTTTAGACTTTGTGCTATGATATCTTTGTTGTTGGGGAAACTGTTCTTATGTCTTTTTCCTTAATATATTTTTTGTTCCTTTAATTCAATAAGTAGAATTAGTAAAAGTCATCAAGAAGGTGTCCTGAAGCCAACTATGGAGAGACTTTGTGCCCCCATAATTGCCTTTAGTGTGTTTTCTTTTTATTTCTATGTAAAGGACCTTAGGACGACATTGTGCCCTCATTGTCCTTCATGTCTCACTCTTACACAATTGAGGTGGAGACTTTGTGCTACATCTCAATCTGCTACTTACTACGTCCTTGGTTACATTTTGCAAATTACTACTAGGAGTATTCTTGTGATTTGATGAATAGTACTTCTAAAAGAAGAGTGCTTTTTGTTATTTCCCTTGAGATTTTTCCTTTGATTTGAATGCATCATCTCTGAAAAAAGAGAGATGGATGGTTTATCCTATCCTTGAGTATTATTTTATGTTTATATATATAACATATCTATAGGGAACCTCCCCTTGATGAGAAGAGAGATTAGTCCCCTTTTGATGTGGTAAACCTACACATTTGGATGACCAATCTTCCTACTTTGGATGATCAGACCTATTTTATTTATCAGTACACTGATCGACAAAATATTCAACCAATAGTTTTTGGCAACTCCGCTAGGGATATAGTTATGTGCATTCTAAAACGTCAAGTTTCAGATGGAATCAGTCTCTACCATTATCCATTATAGACTCCATTCCATTTATGTGTTTTACCCATTATTATTATAACCTTACCATTCACCTCCACACTAACTAGAAAAGAATGCACAATTTAAAGCCTCAAGCTTCAAACTAATGCAAGGTCAATTCTTTTCCATTTTTGTTTCACAATTTAGTAGATTTAAGGTATACACGAAGCCAAAGGGCTAAAAGTATTGTTGACCCTATATTCGAGTTGGTACAACAAAGTAATTTTGATCTATTTCCTTCACCATCTCACCTCCAATGAACCAAGAGCTTTCTTCCTACTAAAGTCAGATCTCCATTGCCAAATGAAGTATCTAATTCTACTGTTGATAAAGCTTTTCCAATAATTACCCCTCTAAGATTTGTTATTCCTCTTTTTCATAGTCATATAATGGTAGTTTAAGGCCCTTGGGGTAATTTTTTTGGTCCTCTCAATCTTACTCCATCTCTACATGAGCTTTCACATAGTTCAAGGAAGAATTTCCTCAAATTCTATGGTGATGGGAAAGTTCATCTTAATGAACACATTGCAGCCTTCAGCATAGCCTGTGGCATAATTGGAGTAGAATTTGAAGATGTAGCAGTCAGGCTATTTGTAGAAACATTACAAGGTGCTGCCACAGATTGGTTTTATCATCTATAGGCTCAGTCAGTAACTAATTGGAATATCCTCAAATCTAAGTTTGAAGCCAGATTCAAACCTATAGAAAATGCACATGCACTTCTAGCTCAACTTACACAGATGAAGAAATAAGCTCATGAACTAATGAGGGACTTCATAGCCAAGTTTGACAAACTAAGGAATGGAATTCTTGTAATTTCTTGACCTATAGCTGAGAATCTAAAATGCTTCTTTATTAATTCTTAGTTACCTGATGTAAATTTTTTTTTGAGATGTGCTGGTCAAATAGATCTTGCTATAGCTCAACATTTGGCCACTGAGGTAGAAGATGATCTCATCTTAGCATGGAAGATAAGAAGAGATCCAAATAAAAATAGACCCTCATCATCTTTTGAATATTCATCTACCTGCACCATAGATCCAATGGTGCAGAAGTTGGCAAATGAGTTACTTGCTCTCAAAAAGCAAATGGTGCAAGGAATATCTTTTACTCCTTCATATAGAGATATGCCAAGAATGACATTTCCAAATCATTCATATTAGGGCAATGCTACCAGGAATCAAGGGAAACAAAATCATCTTCCTCCCCCACAAGGGAAACTTGCCCTAGAAGCTCCTCCAACCAATTCAGAAATGGGATATCTTGAAGTAAAATCAGAGTTCTCTTTCTAGTTTGAATTGAATCAAGAAAATGATGTTGATATCCTTGTAGAAAATCAAGAAGAATCAGTTGGTGACTCCCATATTAGTTTCTTGAACTACCAAGATGAACCTAGAAGCAAAGGAGAATATTTTGATGGATCATATGCAGTGTTTACCAGGTCCAAAAACTAATCAGTCCAACAAGTTGATAAAGGGAAGATAGAGGAGCAACCTCAATGAGCAATTAAAATTGCTAAGCGTGGAACCACTTTGCCTTTCCAGTCAAAGGATCCAGTGATCACCCAAAAGGTAAGTACATCAATTTCACCTTCACCTTCTACTTTAATTTCACAAACTAACCCTCCTCCTATCCCTCCTAAAACCCAAAAGGTTGAAATACCTTCCTCTGCTCCTAATCTAATTTAGCCATTTGACATAATTGATCATGTCAAAAAGACCAAAATACAAATGTTTGAATTTGAATATTTGCAGTCCAATCTTGATGAATTGGATAAGTTGGTCCAATCTATCAAGAACCAAATCATCCCTATAGGACAAGAAGCTAAAAAGGTAACTCTTGATTCCCCAAAGAATATGCCCATTCTGAATAATCTTGTCATTACTCCTCCAGCTGCCCCTGGGAAAATAGAACCTTTCTATGTTTCCCTGTTAATAAATGGTCACAAGCTAAGTAACTGTATTATAGACTTAGGTGCATCTAAAAATTTCATGCCTACTAAAGTAGCTGAATCTCTTGGCCTCACATTGACCAAGACATTTAGGAGATGTTTTTCCATGGAAAACAAATAAGTACCATTGTTAGGGCAAATCAAAGATGCCCAATTTGCATTTGCAACCTTTCCAAATAAGAGAATCAAGATGACTGTCTTGGTGGCTGACGTCCTAGCATCCTATGGCATTTTGCTTAAATATTTTTTTTGCAAAGACGTGGGAGGAGAACTAAGCATGGACCTATTTGAGGCAAGAATCCTTGTCAAAGGCATAATGAAGAGATTGCTCCTTGAAAAGGAGGCAAAATACGTGGTAACCCAAACATCAACCCCTAAAGCTCAAATTCTTTTTGAATCCTCATCAGGTATGGGTAACTACTTTCTATCTATAGATGGAGTGCATGAAAAATTTGATAAAATTCTTGAAAGTGTTAACTCAAAAATTAGTTCAACTAGAATAGCAGAAGAACTAGTAGGTTGCAATACAAATGAAGAAAGACCCTCCCTCTCTAATGAAGGAAAGTCTAAAGAAAAATTAGTATCTAATGAGGTATGGACTCTAGAATTTGATGGTAGCTATTCCTCTACTGGTTCAGGAGCCATTATTGTGTTGATATCTCCTCAAAGAGATATGTTTCCTTCATCTTACAAATTAAAATTTATTAACACTAATAATATAGCTAAATATGAATCTCTGTTGCTTGGATTGAAGGTTGCTCAAGACAAAGGCATCAAGTTTCTTCATGCCAAAGGGGATGCTGCATTAGTGGTTTGTCAAGTGAGAAACTTATACCAAACCAAGAATGAAAGATTACACCACTATCACAACCTGGTTTGGGACCAAATTGAAAGCTTTGATGCTTTCAATATTTCTACCATACCCAGGGAATATAATGACAGAGCTAATGCACTTACTATTTCAGGAACTCTCTTAGTTCC
This sequence comes from Torreya grandis, assembly GCA_037957365.1. NCBI lineage: Eukaryota > Viridiplantae > Streptophyta > Pinopsida > Cupressales > Taxaceae > Torreya > Torreya grandis. The sequence continues at coordinate 1,087,138 of JARHVA010000023.1, read as the reverse complement.
TCACCTAAATTTCAAAGAAGACATGTATACTATTGAGCTAGTCTATAGACCAAGTGTTCTTGACAATGCTGATCATTGGCAAGTATTCAATGATGACCATCAAATCATTGCCTTCCTGGAATGAAAAGACAATTCTGAACAACTACATTTTGAAGGTAGTGAACCTCAGAAGTATGAATCAACCTCTAAATCTAGTTCAGATATAAATGAAAAATTCTTAGTGCTAAAAAGAAATAAAATTCCTAGAGGCCTGGTTTCTCTTGAAAAACTATTTGACAAGCATGATAGATTCATCAAACAATAGTAAACACATTCAAGCTTCTCTTAGGGATTCGATCAAGTAAATTTGACTACTAAAGAAAATCTCAAAATGATTAACATTGGTAAGTGTTGCACCTTTGAAGAAAGATTCAAGTTCACCACTTTACTCTGTCAATACATGGATCTCTTAGCATATTATTAACAACCTGAAGTCTCTCAGACCTGATGAAATATGCCATAACATTCCTCTCAAGGCTGACTCAATGCCCTATAAGCAAAAATCCTGATAGTACAATCTAAAAATATCAGGTACTATTCTATTTGAGATATAAAAAATGTTAAATGCTAGAATTATCTTTCCAATCCATCATTCTACATGGATTAAAAACATAGTGCCTATAAGGAAGAAGAGTGGAAAAATTCACATTTGTGTAAATTTTAGGAATCTGAATCAGTCATATTTGAAAGATAATTACCCTTTGCCAATCATGGATCAAGTGCTTCAAATAGTGACAGGTTTAGAGATGTTATCAATGTTAGATAGATTTTCAGGATATAATCAAGTTGAAGTTGGTGAAGCAGACCAACATAAGACTGCATTCACCACACCTTGTGGTATAGTTACATATAGAAAAATGCCTTTTGGCTTGATAAATGCTAGTGCCACCTTTTAGAGAGAAATGGACTTGGATTTCAAAGATGAGATGGGTAAATTCATAGTGGTATACCTTGATGACTAACCATCTTTTTAAAGCATTGATCTGATCATGTACGCCACTTACAACAAGTGCTAGAGTGCTGCCACCAGAATGGTATTTCATTAAACCCTAAGAAGTCTATTTTTGGAGTAACAGAGGGGAAACTCCTCAAACACATTGTGTCTAAATAAGGCATAAAGATTGACTTAGACAGAGTCAAGTCTATTCAAGAGCTTAATTTGTCTACAAGTAAAAATTTTGTTCACTCTTTCTTCGAAAAGGTGAATTTATTATGGAGGTTCATCCTTGAATTTGTCAAGAAGACTAGACACATTGTGAACATGATGTAAGGGAAGACCACCTTCAGCTGGACTAAAGAAGGCAAGTCAGCATTTCAAGATATCAAGACTGCCATTGCCCATGCCCCTACCTTAGTTTATCCAGATTACAATAAATATTTCATCATATATAACTATGCTTATGAACACACACCTTCAACAATTCTTGTTCAACAGGACAAAGAAGGTATATAATCTCCCATTTATTTCATGAGTTGCCCTCTCAAAACCCATGAGATGAAGTATTGAAATGTAGAGAAGCATGATTATGCAGTGGTGAAAGTAGTCAAATATTTTTGCTTCTATATCTTGAATTCATACATTATTGCCTTAGTTCTTGACACTACAGTCAAGTCCATATTAACTCAGCAAGAGTTTGCCATAAAAAGAGGTAATTGGATTGCAAAGATCCAAGAGTTTGATCTAGAAATCAAGCCAACAAAGCTGGTCAAGGGAAAAGGCCTATGCCAATTAATTGATGACAACAAGCCAGAAGATACACAACATGAAGAAGCTGAAGTGGAAGATACACCACCAGTCTTTTTTGTCTCCACTACCAATGAGTGGTATTTAGGTATTTCTCATTTCCTTACGTATGGTGAATGGTCTACTCATTTGTCTTATAAAGAAAGGAAGACTATCAAGTTGAAAGCTACTAATTTTGTCCTTTGGGAGAATGGCTTGTATAAGAGAAGCATAGATGGAGTATTACTTCACTGTGTAGACAAAGAAAAATAAAGCCAACTTTTGAAATCCTTCCACAATATAACCTGTGGAGGACATTTTTTTTTCCTGTAACTGCTCACAAGATTTTGTGAGCTAGGTATTACTGGCCAACTCTTTTCCAAGATGCATATAAGTGGGTGAGAAAATGTGAACTCTACCAGAAATTTGTTAGAACACCCAAGTTAGTTTCCCTACCTCTCAAGTCAGTGATCATAAAATAACCTTTCCTGCAATGGGGGATTGATTTTATTTTGACTATAAACCCATCTTCAAGCACTGGACATGATTATGTCATTATAACAATTGACTATTTCACCAAGTGGGTAGAAGCAATCCCAACTAAACATGCTACTTCAGAAGTTGTATGCAATTTCTTCAAGGAGAATATCATTTCCAAGTTTGGAGTTCTAACCAAAATTGTTACTGATAATTCAACTTGTTTCACCTCCCAAGAGATTACATAATTTTGTTTCCATTATGGAATTACGCTCTCTCACTCTTCTGATTATTTTCCACAAGGGAATGGATAAACTAAATCAAACAATAAGAAACTAGTAGCTAGCATCAAGAAGCTAGCAAATGACAATCAAAGGACATGGCATAAAGCATTGGTTGATACTTTATGGATAGACATAATTACACCAAAGAGGGCAATTGGTATGTTTCCTTTTCAACTTATTTATGGTATCAATGCTGAGATACCGATCACCTTAGAATTGCTAGCTTTGAAATTGGCAAAGGCAATTGAAGATTAGACATATGAAAGCTCTCTTGATAAGAGAATTATGTGCCTGACTAAGCTGGATGAATAGAGAACCATGGTGGTGGACCAAAATTATTCTCGTCAAAGTTTGGTAAAGAAACTCTTTGACTAGAAGGCCAAAAATTATGATTTCTAGATTGGGGATCAAGTCCTGCTATGGGATAAAAAGAGAGAACCAAAAGGGATGCATGGAAAGTTTGACTCCCTTTGGAGAGGCCCATTTATAATTCATCAACACAATGGTGAAAATAGATTTCTACTAAAATATCAAGATGGCACACTATCTTCTTTGCCTCATAATGGGCAACATCTGAAACACTTCAACTCTTGAAGTATCAGATCATTTCATCTATACATATGTATATTTGTATAGTTTTTAATTTTTTTTTGATGGCTTCCATTTCTGGGTAACATGACTCTGTAGCCCAATGGTACACATGAAGACACTGGAGATTCTAGATTCTACTCCCTTCAATTCTTTTTTATAATTGATAGAAGTCCACCAGCTGGAGCCAGCTATTGTCCCCAAAAATAGACTTCTCATTTTTTGGACAACATGTGTACTATTTTGGTTCAATAGACCAAACTAATCTCTTCCCTTCTCAAAATTTGTTCTAAGCATTCAAATTCCTCATTTTTCAAGCTTCCCAAAAATCTACAGACTCTGTAGGCTTGAATCTACAGACTCTGTAGGCTTGAATCTACGGACTTTGTAGGAAGAAAATCTATGAACTCTGCAAGCCAAGCTCTATGGTCTTCACAAGTTGATTTCTATGGACTCTGCAGGAAATAATCAAGCTCTCAACACTTAGGCAATTTCAAAGTTAGTTTAATGACAAGGTTCAACCAAAAGAATTCATCGGCAAGCTTCTAAGCAAGGATTGAACCATTGAACCGTTGAACCTTGAACCATTTTAGTTTAATGGGTTCAAAGGTTCAACATCAATAGCAAGAGTTAAGTACATTTATTGAGGTTAAAAGTTTATCCACTTCAAGGTTCAACGGCTTCAAAACCCTTATCAAAGAGAATAAGGCTTGAATCATTGAATCGTTGAACCATTGAACCACTTTAGTTCAAAAGTTTAATGACCAAATGGTTCAACGCATTTGGTTTAAAAAGATCAAAAGGACTTAGCCAAATAAAAAGAATGAACCAATTGAACCGTTGAACCTTGAACCAAAGGGTTCAACGAGTTCACAGGTTCAAAGGTTTAACCAGTACAATGAAGATCAAAGAGCTTAAAAAGAACAAGGAAGTGACAGTCTAATGGTTCAATAGGTTCAAAGGCTTCTATAGGTAGGTTCAATCAAAATAACAAGTTTTCGATGCTTGAATCATTGAACTGTTGAACCATTTAACCACTTTGGTTCACAGGTTCAACGGGTTCAAGGTTTAATAGGTTCAATGGGTTCAAGGTTCAACGGGTTTAACAAGGCTTATTTCAAATAATCTTGGTTCAAGCAATTAATAGAAACAAGGGAATGAACCATTGAACTGTTGAACCAAAGTTGGTTCAATCGGTCAGTTCATGTGACAAGTTCAAAGGAGTGCCCCAAGTGTCAAAGACATAAGTGCCCTTGTGGAGGGAATTTTTTTGACAAAAGTGACTAAGGAAGGAAACAAAAACCTGATAGAACTCAGTGGATGCTACCAAGTGTCATCTTTCGAGCCTCATTTCACTTTTTTTCTAAGAAAAATAGATGCTACCACGTGTCACAATTTGAGATTCACATAAAATTGACTAAGGCAAATTTCTAAGGGACAAACAACCCTTTCAGAGGACACTCAAAAGCTGAAGTGAATCATTGCAAAAACTTGAAAGGCTAATTTAGAGCTCAAATAACCCTTACAAAGGGCAAGAAGGGGGAAAATAGACCAATTCAAAGGTCAAAAGAGCAAAGGGATTTCATTTGGAAAAGTTCCCCCGACAAAGTGACAAAGAGATAATTCTTTCAGACAAATTGTCTGAAAGAATTCCTTCAAACTTTTTTCCTCTAAAAAAATTCCTCTGGACTTTTTGCTTAGAAAGAAAAGTCTGAATAAACAAAAAACCCACTATGCTACCATGTGTCATCTTCAAAGTCATAGTGGAAGCTGCCACGTGTTATGTATTGAGACACAATATCAAATGTAGTGGAAGTTGCCAAGTGTCATCTTTCACAAGGTTCTCAAAAGACTAGCAAAAGTGACCAAGGAACAGAGCATCGAAATAAATTGAGGACTTGATTTAAATAACCAAAAAAGGAAGAACGACCAAAAAAATTTGCACATCAGATATGTTTCTAGAAGTAGACTGCCAAGTGGATATTGAAAGATGCAAACTTTTAATAGCATGACCCATTTCTCTGCATTGAGAAAAGCAAATGGGTAAATGCCCCTAAATTTCAGCATGTCTTCTTAACAAAATTCAATGCAACATGATGTGTTACTATTCCCAAGTCCTTCTTGAAGAGGCTATATAAGGGACTCTCTTGTTGTTGGGTCTCTCTCTCTGATGATCAAAAATAAAACTCTACCCAAATTGAAAGGCATTACTGAGACTTTGAGCTCAGATTGTTGACCATAATTTTTTATTGGAATAAGAAAGAAAGTGACTTTTTAGACTTTGTGCTATGATATCTTTATTATTGGGGAAACTGTTCTTATGTCTTTTTCCTTAATATATTTTCTATTCCTTTAATTTAATAAGCAGAATTAGTGAAAGTAGTCAGGAAGGTGTCCTATAGCCAATTGTGGAGAGACTTTATGCCCCCACAATTGCCTTTAGTGTGTTTTCTTTGTGTTTCTATGTAAAGGACCTTGGGATGACTTTGTGCCCTCATTTTCCTTCATGTCTCACTCTTGCAAAATTGAAGTGGAGACTTTGTGCTACATCTCAATCTACTGGTTATTACATCCTTGGTTACAATTTGCAAATTACTACCAGGAGTATTCTTGTGATTTGTTGAATAATACTTTTGAAAGAAGAGGAGTGCTTTCTATCATTTCTCTTGAGAATTTTCCTTTGATTTGCATGCATCATCTTTGAAAAAAGAGAGATGGATGGATTATCCTATCCTTGAGTATTATTTTATGTTTATATATATATATATATTTCCCTTGAGATTTTTCCTTTGATTTGCATGCATCATCTTTGAAAAAAGAGAGATGGATGGTTTATCCTATCCTTGAGTATTTTTATGTTTATATATATATATATATATATATATATATATATATATAGAGAGAGAGAGAGAGAGAGAGAGAGAGAGAGAGAGAGAGAGAGAGAGAGAGAGAGAGAGGGAACCTCCCCTTGATGAGAGGAGAGATTAGTCCCCTTTTGATGTGGTAAACCTACACATTTGGATGACCAATCTTCCTACTTTGGATGATCAGACCTATTTTGTTTATCAATACGCTGATCGACAAAATATTCAACCAACACATTATTTTCTTACTTGATTTTATTTCATCTAGTTAACTTGAAGGCAAAAGTAATTAACCATAGTTTTTCACTCTTGTTATCACACACTTTACCAAACCACATAATCAATCAACACATTAAAATAAACTTGAGACAAGGCCCAATTAGGATTTCATGACCTAGTAGTAAACCTTACCCTTTCTTAACAATCCTACTTGGAGGTCATTATCAAGAGGAGAACCAACTCAAATCTTTGGTTGAGTATAAACTCTAAAATTTAGAATATCTTGGCCAAGCACCTGACACCCTTATCATTACGGTGTGTGAAGTGGGGGTTAGTCCCCAATATCAAGCCATGTATTGAAGTTTAATATATATTCTTATTTTTGAGCACCTAAACACAACCTAAAACCAACCTTAGATTTCCTCTTTAGTACTTTATCTACAAGCCAAATTTATTCTTCACACTTTTTAAGCCATAAGCCAAAAGTGATCTAAAAATAAACCTAAGTTTTAAATGCACTTTTAGTATATGTTTGTATTACCTTGAGATTCTTTATTTTTGCTTGATTTTTGTTTGAGGTGTGAGTTTTCATCATTTATTTTATATTCCTCTCATGATCTTTACTAGACAACAATTGAGGAATAAAACCAACCAAGAACCACCATCTTCCTCTTCCTCTTCTTCTATGGAGTATAGTTCACATGTTAAGAGTTCTCCTCATCTTTGTCCCCCTCCTACCATGCCTCAGATAGTTGTTTAGGGTGATGCAATTTTTTTTACCTTCTTTGATAATAACCTTGTAGCTCTCCAACATTACCTTAACACCTTAGCTCATCATACCCATATTGCTTCAGTTCCTCATATGGATCCACCTTATGATATGCCTCCCTTATTATGGTTAGTGATACCTCCCCCCAACCTTTGATCACCCAAGCATCTTCTTCTACTAATATACCATCCACTACCACCACCAAAATCCAATCCAACATTCCAACCAGTAACCAAACACCCACTACACCAACTAACACCTCCAATGTAGGGGAAACCTTACCTCTTGTTACCTATACCCCATCTACCTTGGGGGTATCTTCTACCCCTCTTTCCACCATTCCTTGTATTGTCACCAACCAACCAATTTCCACCCCTCTTCAAAATTTGGTACTTTCCATACCACTTACCTTATACCTATTATCACAAGGGTTACCACTCAACCCAAACCAAATACCAACCCATCCATACCTCCAAATTAACCCATATCCATCCCACAACAAATATCCATGACATCTTACCAATATGTTCCTAATCCACAAGGATACATAGCACCTTTTACCCAGCCTTTTGTGCCCATCAACTCTTATGTGGCACCATCCCAACCTATAATGACCACATAACAATATGTGGTATCTTCTCAACCCTCTACCTCTTATCCAAAAATTTCTACCACCCAACCTCAACCAAACTTAACATTCAATTATGGAGCTCCCCAACCTCAAATAGATTTGGTTAAGATGTTGATGGATAAAATGCCCAATCTTGAATCATCTATTTCTGGGGCTCATAACTGTTTATCTTATGATCAAATCTATAACGAACCTATCCATCCATCCCTATCTAAACCTATCCTCCTTAATGGGAAATATCCAAGTTTTTTAATTTCTAAAGTAATGAGGACCCCCAACAACACTTGAGATCATTTAACCATCCTTTCTATTTGATTGCATAAGATGATGCTTTTCTCCTTCATACTTTCCCCATGTATTTAACAGGACCAACCTTGGATTGGTATAGTTATCTCACCAAAAACTCCATATTTTCCTTTTCTAAACATTCCCAAGTCTTTTTAGATCATTTCTCAATTTATATAACTAAAAATGTCTCTATATCTACTCTATTAGGTAATTTGATGATGAATCGATTGCCAATTTTTGTAGCTAGATGGAGAGGTTTCATCAACCAACTTTCTCTCTCATTACCCCAACCCAAATTGATTGAGATTTTCTCTTGCAGTTGTGCTGAACATATTTCCCTTACTCTTCAAATTCAAACTTTTTAAACTTTGGATGAGGCTCTCTCCATGGCACAAAAATTGGAAATCTGAGCCATTGATGAGGGAAAATTGAAATCATAAAAAAACATTCTACCTTTAAATCTAATGACAATTCCTCTACTAAAACCACCAATCAACCTAATCATCTCAATATAAAATCAAAATCATCCACCAATCATTTGTACTTAAAACCTCTCCACCACCAACTATCAACTAACCCAACCTAAGCAATTCTTCTAACTCTTCTAACCAACCTAACTAAAACCAAAACCGGGTTGCCCCAAAATAGCATACTTTTATATGGGAGTCCTATGCTTTAGTTCTAGATACACTACTCAAATAAAACATTATAAAACTTCCTCCTATAAAACCTCCCCAATAATTAGATATTTCTCACCCTACACCTAGTTGGTATAATGAGAACAATCCTTATGCTTTCCACCTGTCATTGGGCATGATGTTAGTCATTGAAATACCTTTAATACTCTTGGTCAAAACATGATTAATAAGGGAGAAATCCTATTTGATAATCCTAACGCACCTCCAAATTAGTCGCTTGACATCTTTTGTAAACCTTTTCCCAACCATGCCTCTTCTACCTACTATGATGATAGTAAATTGAAATCATCTCACACTCATGAGGTCCATATGGTTAATGTCATTATTAGTGAACCTATCATTGATAAGACCATTCCCTCAACTACATCTCCCTTCATTCCACTCATTGAAGTGATGTATTCACCTTTTATTCCTATGGACATTCAAACAGAGGAAGTAACCACCCCTCTTTTTTTACTTATTGATACCATGGACCTATCCACATCTCATTTTATAGAAATAACAAAGGAAGAAACCATTACTTCAAACACCTCTTCAACCACTCCACGTATTGAAGTGTTTTAATTACCTTTGATTCATTTGAACATCTAAATAAAGGAAATAACCACCTTTCTTTTACTTGACACCATCACACCTTCCTCACCTATCTTAGAACCACCCATTCTCTCTTTTGAAACCATCCCAAAGGAAGAGATCACCTTACCTACACCTTCCATGGAGGAAGCATCCTCCCAAATATTAGAACCTTCCATCAAGAACATAGGTGAAGAAACTCACCCCTCATCTCCACCTATGGGCTTAACTTTTGAAACCAATAATCAAGGAATCAAACCCGCTTACAAGCCTTTTCCTATATTAGTCCAAAGTCTAGAGTTTAATTCTCAACCCAACCTAGATAGAGCCACATTTTAGCATCATCTTGGTCTCCCTTACCATAAAAAACCTGAATCTTTAACCTTAATTACATCCACCATCACACCTATCATTACCTCAACCCCATCCTCAAGCATTTCTTTATCCAAAACCATAGGGGAACCATCCTACCCACCTTGATCTAATTTTTTAAAATCACCTTATACCTCTCTAAATAAACCCATCCAGTATCTAGGAATGCTTCCTACACCTATCCTTGCTCACCCATCTTTAAATTTGGACTTAACCCATTCTAGTCCACTAAAGAAAACCCCAACCAAACCAACTAGGAAGGTGGGAACACCTAAACTTCCACCTAAAACTAGACCCATACCACCTCCTTCTCACTTACCTTCCATCTTAGGACCCCATCCCTCTACTATCCCCATTACCTATTCCTTTTCTAGTAAACCTTCTCCTTTTACTCTACCCACACCTACCTCTAAATCACCAAAATACCCATCATTCTTAACTAACCTAGCTACCTCTACCTTCCCATTTATCACCAAACCTTCACCCTCCACCTCTAAATATTCCACCTAAAAACCAATCATAACCAAATAATCCCAATTGAAACCACCTACCAAAACCATTCCACGACCTATAATTTATATAGTTAATCCTACTCCTAGGATAGTTACCACTCTTAAAACCAAAAACCCAACACACCCAACACCTTTGATCAAATCTTATTTGACCATTCGACAAAAGTTATTGCAAACCTCTTCCTTAACCTTACCTCCCATCAAAACTTTTGACCCTTCACATCTTAAATATTCATAGTTCCATGACAATTTGATTTCCTCATATCATAGGACTCATGGACATGATACAAAGAATTTCAAATCTCTCCAAACACTTCTCCATAGCTTATAGGGTGAATATGATCTATTATCAGATGAACCACCATTGATCCCATTACTAACCCATCCACTAATACAACCCATCCAACATTTACCTACTCCTCCACTCTTACTTAAAAGTGAGGAGGAACCAAAGCAACCATCTAACCCAACACCTCCCTTAATCCACACTATCCATATGGTTACCTAATATAGGGCCTAATAAAAGGATAAGGGAAAAGTAAAAGTTTCCATATCATATACCTACCCTTCTAACCCTCAACCTTCTAACTAAAACCAAACACCCTCACCTTTACCTTCACCTTCTCCAAAAATCAAAATATCCATTTTAGGTGCCTCTTCTTCTAACCCTTCTGAATCCATTCAATGAGTAGTGTTAAAATAAATTCACAAGACACTAGTGAATATAAGCCTTTATGAACTAATTAAATCCTCACCCCATAATTTCTAAGCATTGATAGAGGCCTTGCATTCTGTATAAGTTCAACTGGAAGATCCTCAAACTCTTACATCTTTTGTCAGAGCCCTTCAACTTTCTACCTTTTTAAACTTCTAGGATTGATAAATACCTCTTGTATATTCTAAAAAGTCTAATATTCCCCTCTTTATTGAGGTATACATCAATTAAACCCACATCAAAAGGGTAATGATTGATGGAGGAGCTAGTATCAACATTATATCCTCTCATGCCTATGACCAAATTCAATTGCCAAAGAATATCATGTCAAAAACTACAACAATCCTCCACTCCTTTAATGACACTATGTCCATTACCTTAGGGATAGTTATCCTCCACATGCACTTAGGACCTTACACCATTCCTAAACTCTTTTACATTATATAGGGTGAGTTCTAATACAACATTTTACTTCTATGCCCTTGGATATGTACCATGAGTTATGTCTATTCTACCTTACATCAATGTGTCAAATTTGAACATGAAGGTTAAGTTATATCATAATAGTTGACCCTGGTCCTTTTGACTCATATGATATGACATATCAACCAAATGACATTCTTCTTCCTCCTACATCCACCTCACCACCAACCAACAATAACACCACCTTATCTATCAAAACCAACAACACTTATACCCCTATCATCAATGAAGCTTCCATGAGATCATATATCCCTTCATCCCAGATCCCCATAGAGGACCCCTTAGAACCCCCATTCCAACATCTCTCAATAGGGGAGTATCATCTTCTAGCTTTGGATGTTTTCCCTACTCCTCAAGAGTATGGGAAACTCACCTATGATATTATTTATGACCCCAACATTAGAACCATCATCCTTTTTTAGGCCTCACAACTAACAAACCAAATTACTCTATGGGGGACTTGATCATCCACTCCTTGCTTCCACCAATACCTCTACCATCTGACCGTTTACCTCTAACTTCTCCTATCTTGACAAACTAGCATTTTCCAAGCTATACCTTCATAGGTGTGCCTAAAATGGATGTGGCCTAGGATGTTATGAGCATGGACCTCATGAGTTACCCATAATCAAAACACAAAAACCTCATGAGTTATTTGGCCTTAAGTTCATACCACCAAAATAATTGATCACCTCACCTAAACCCATCACCACCATCGATGAGTATATCCCATCCTCACCAACCCCATCTCCTTTAAAGTTAGAATATTTTTATATCATTATTCCTAAATTTATTTTTGATCAATACCATTAGTTTTGACCCCCTAAATTACCAAAAATATGGTCAAACTAAAATTCTTCCTCTCATCCATCCTAAAATGCTAGAAAATAATTCTCCTACCATAAATACCATCCAACATCAGGATGATTATTCCATTCTCACCCACCTCAGTACAAGATATTCTTATATCCAAAAATCCCTTCCTCTTAAAAACCAAACCATGTTGAATGAATTGACCATTGATGTCAATTTGGGTATTCAAGATAATCCTCGCATTGTCAAGATTGGATAATCGTTAGATTCTATGGAAAAAAAATTTACCCTTCTTTCCTTTATGATCAAATCATATCCTTTACTTGGTATTATCAAGATATGCCCAAAATTGACCCTTCCATATCCTTCCATAACATTTTCACCCATCTTGATGCTAAGATTATTTAGCAAAAGCTTTGTAGGATGCACCCTCGCATCACCTTTGTAGTCAAAGAAGATCTTAAATACCTCTTGTATATCATCTTGATCCAATCCATTGATTATCCTCAATGGTTTGTAACATAGTTCCCATTACCAAAACCGCAGGGGTACTTTGCCTTTATATCAATGTTCATGACATTAATCTTGCTTTCCCAAAGGATGACTTTCTTTTACTTAGCATTGACCAACTTGTTGATCTTATAGCTAGCCATGAGATACTATCTCTCATGGATGGTTTCTCAAGATATAATCAAATATTGATTGCCCCTAAAGATTAGCATAAAACTTATTTCATCATTCCATGGCAAACCTTCTACTACAAGGTCATGCCATTTGGTTTAAAAAATGTTAGTATAACTTACCATTATGCCATGACCTACATCTTCCATGATTTAATCCATAAAATTTTAGAGGACAATGTGGATGATATCCTTGGAAAATATAAACATCACAAGGATCACCTAGTTGTTCTCACCATCATCTTTGAATTCCTCATCCATTTCCATGTCAGACTCAACCCTAAGAAATGTATTTTTGGGGTCCTTTTTGGAAAGATTCTTGGATTTATCATATCTCTTTGAGGAATCCAAGTAGACCCTTCCAAAGTTAGATTAATTTTGGAGATACCTCCTTTAACCCACCTTAATCAAATCCATAGCCTATAAGGGAAGATCCAATCTATCAATTGTGTCATCTCTCAATTATTGGATAGATGTCAGCTTTTTCACCATCTCCTTAAGAAAGACACATCTTTTAAGTGGACCAAGGAATACTAAAAAGACTTTAATTCACTCAAAGAGTACATTATTTCTCTACCTATTCTTACCCCTCCTAAAGAGAAACAACCATTCTACCTTTATATATCTAAGACTGACCATTCTTTAGGAGCAGTGCTCACTCACCATGATGAACAAAATAAAGAGCAAGTTATCTACTACATAATTCAAACACTTATAGAGTATGAGACTCAGTACACCCATCCTGAGAAACTTGGCCTCACCTCAGTCTTTAAAGATTCTAAACTTTGTCATTACCTTCTTAATAAAAAAACCTATGTCATCACTAACACTAACCCACTCAAGTACATACACTCTAAACCGTACCAAAACTAGAATATGGCTAAGTAGCTCATGCTCCTAGCTAAGTTTGATCTTGAGTTCCTTTAATAGAAGTCAATTAAAGGGAAAGTCATTAACAAATAATTGGATGAAGCTCCTCTACTAGACAACTAACCATTTCCTCTTGCATTTCCTAATGAGTCCATCACATCTATTTTGTAGGAGCACCCCTCCTACCAAATGACCATGTTCTTTGACAACTCCAAATGTCAGTGTGGTCGGGGTGCTAGTGTTATACTCATTCCCCTTGATGATGAACCTTTTATTCTTTCCTTTAAACTTGGCTTTGAATTTACCAATAATGTGGCTAAATATGAATCCCTAGTCATATGTCTCCAAACCACTTTATCCTTGGGAATTAAGACCATTAGTGTCTTTGGCAGTTCCCAACTTATGGTCCACCAGGTTAATAGATTCTACCAATTTAATAATGATGAATTGAATAAGTAAAAATAACTTGTAGATGTACTCTTAGCATCATTTTATCATTACCTTATCCAATCTATTCCATGATCTACCAACAAATTTGAGGATATAATGGCTTCTCTTGCTTCCCAAATCCCATCTCAAACTACTGAGTCTAAATGATTTATTACCATTCACTATTTTATGTAATATCCCCTATCCAATAGGGAATATAGAAAGACAAAAGCTGTGATACGACTGTAATATCCCCTGTCTAATAGGGAATATAGCAAGACAAAAGATTTAATACCACTGTAATATCCTCAACCAATAGGGACTCTAGAAAGATAAAAGCTCTGATTTGCTTATCTTTATTCATGCAAAATATCTTTAAATAGATAAATAACAAATAGCAGTATGAACTTATAACTAATAAATCAATGATCATATTATTCATCCAGATGATTACAATAAAAGTCCTTTGTCATACATATAAAAAGAATATTAAAATACTATCTTAAAAACATGAAATTTCTACAAACTGGAAATAAACCCTGGATCTGGTCTGTCTCAGGTTGCTGTGTTAAAAACACAGTCACCGTCGTCGATTATTCTGCCACTGTCGATGGTATAACATTGTGTAAATTGTTGACGTCAGTCTCTGATGACTTGGGTTGATTAATGTCAGTCGATATCCTGCCAATGTCAGTTTTTGAGTTGATCGATGTTAGTCACTAGACTGTCGATGTCAGTCTCTGTGCTTCCCATGGTGCTGTCTAGCCTGATGCAGAATGGTATGGATTTGTACAGATCTGTATAGATCCCATATAAGAGCTAATAGAAAATAGTGTGACCTGTATGCTATACTCTAGATTTGAAGAAATATAACCTAATATGGAAGATCTTTATTTTGAACAATTACTGAATCAAACCCTAATAAAATAAATACCTGGAAAGCTCTGTGACAACTTCTGTATGAAGTTACCTCTCAAACTAGCAATAGATCAGCTGATATTTCATAGCCTCTAAATTGCACACATTGAAGAGTGGATGTTTTCAATGCAAATAGAATACTGGAACCCTTGGCTTAGTCTTCTTAGAAGAATTCTTAGCAAAAATCAATAATCATAATTCATCATAATTTTCCTCCCTCCCATAAGAAACCCTTATATCCTCCAAAAAGATGCACTTGCCCTAATTAGGGTTTCATAATTAATAATTAGGGTTTCTCACTTAAAATATACTAAGTAATTAATATTTGATTATACCAATCAAATATTAATATCTCCTTTAATACATGTCAGATCCTTGAACCATTCAAAGTTGGTGAACCAAGGAGTGATTCTGCACATGATCATGCCATAATAGGGATGCTCCACTGAATGCTAACATTCCCTATATAATAGGAGCTCAGACAAATGTGCCTAAAAAAGCCCAAATGAATGCCAACTGAAATAAATTTTGTTAATCAAAGCCAAGCCAAGCTCCATCAAGACCCTCTATCCATCCTCTCAGCCTATGAGGGTCACATGATAGACTAATCATCAACTCTGAGTGATGTTACCTAAAAAGGGGACATGACAATCCATCCCTCCTAAAATTGCTTGTCCCTAAGCAATCACAGAATAATAAACCACTCAATCCACCTGGATCCCAAATGTAGTCATGATCTATACTAATGACAATCAATGCAAGCTCCTGTAATATCCTCTAAAATACAACCAAGAGGAATCCACAATCATACTGGTGAATGCAACTCAACCAAACTCCAAGTTCATAATTGCCCTAGATGTGTCGATACTACACGTTGTGTAACTTACAACTATCAATTCCATTTGAAAAAGATGGTGCCAATCTATTCCATAATTGATCCCTCTATAAAGGTGGCATGATCAACTATACCACACTGTCATCGGTGTGAGAAGAATCAATCTAAAGACTCGACTCCACTGGTATGCCAAACTCATTAGGACCAGGTACTCCCAAATCCTAAACATGTGTGTCAGCCTCAACAACATGCTCCTCATTAGTAGCTACAACTGTAGGAACATACTCACCAACAACACTCAATGTACTAACCTCTGAGTATACCTCCACACTCTGAATGCCAGGATCAGACTCATCCTCATCTAACTCTGAAGAAGCTGTTGCTGAAACTATCTCATCATCATAATCTCCAGCTCCCTCATCCTCTGCAACTAACTGAGAGTCTGAATCCCCATGACTAAGCTCATCCACATGTCTCTTAGAATCCTAGTGAGCCACCTTCATTGCCTCTACCTTAGGCTCTGAAGCCTCTGCCTCTGACACCTTAGAACTATCTTGATGTTCAAAATCTTTTGATTTTGAATCCTCACAATATGCCCATATTATATGATTTGCCTTGCCCTTAGGCCTCAAATGACAATTGTGATTGGAATCATATGGACATTTTTAGTATAAGAAAAGCTTTTTCCTGGACCCTTTAACAATGGATGTAATATAATCTGTGTCAATTTGTCTTCGAATGTAGGGTCTGAAAAAAATTCATTTAACCTCTTCAAACTTTGTTTCAGCTTCTCCATATCCTTGTCCCACTATTTTTGAGTACTTGAAGTAATCATGGGTACTTAGCTGATTCAATGACCAATCTATCCAACAGGATGGTAGGAATTTGGCTCTGATCTACCCAACAGGATGGCAGGAATCTGGCTCTGATCTACCCAACAGGATGGCAAGAATTTGGCTCTGATACCACTATAATATCCCCTATCCAATAGGGAATATAGCAAGACAAAAGTTCTGATACCACTATAATATCCCCTATCCAATAGGGAATATATCAAGACAAAAGCTCTGATACCACTGTAATATCCCCAACTAATAGGGACTCTAGAAAGACAAAAGCTCTGATTTGCTTATCTTTATTTGTGCAAAATATCTTCAAATAGATAAATAACAAATAGCAGTATGAACTTATAATTGACAAATCAATGATCATATTATTCATCCAGATGATTAAAATAGAAGTCCTTTGTCATACATATAAAAAGAATATTAAAATACTATCTTAAAAACATGAATTTTTTGCAAACTAGAAATAAACCCTAGATCTGGTCCGTCTCGGGTTGCTGTGCTAAAAACATAGTCACCATCATCAGTTATTCTATCATTGTCAGTGGTATAACACTATGTAAGCTATCGACGTCAGTCTCTGATGACCTGGGTTGGCTGATGTCGGTCGATATCCTGTCGATGCCAATTTTTGAGTCGACCGATGTCAGTCACTAGACTGTCGATGTCGGTCTCTGTGCTTCTCGCATTGCTGTTTGGCCTAACGCAGAATGGTACAAATTTGTATGGATCTCGTACAAGAGCTAATATAAAATAGTGTGGCTTGTATGTTGTACTCCATATTTGAAGAAATATAACCTAATATGGAAGATCTTTATTCTAAATAATTATCGAATCAAACCCTAATATAATAAATACCTAGAAAGCTCTGTGACAACTTTTGTATGAAGTTACCTCTCAAACTGGAAATAAATCAGCTAATATTTCATAGCCTTTGAATTGCACATAATGAAGAGTGGACATTCTTCAATGCAAATAGAATACTGGAACCCTTTGCTCAGTCTTCTCAGAAGAATTCTTAGTAAAAATCAATAATCATAATTCATCATAATTTTCCTCCCTCCCATAAGAAACCCTTATATCCTCTAAAAAGATGCACTTTCCCTAATTAGGGTTTCATAATTAAGAATTAGGGTTTCTCACTTAAAATATGCTAAATAATTAATATTTGATTAAACCAATCAAATATTAATATCTCCTTCAATACATGTCAGATCCTCGAACCGTTTGAAGCTGGTGAACCAGGGAGTGATTCTGCACATGATCATGCAATAACAGGGATGCTCCACTGAATGCTAACATTCCCCATATAATAGGAGCTTAGACAAACGTGCTTGAAAAAGCCCAAATGAATGCCAACTGAAACAAATTCTACTAATCGAAGCCAAGCCAAGCTCCATCAAGACCCTCTATCCATCCTCTCAGCCTATGAGGGTCGCATGATAGGCTAATCATCAACTCTGAGTGATGTCACCTAAAAAGGGGACATGACATTTTATCAGCCCTTATTACATTTATTCTACCCTTCCTACTATTTTTAGTGTAGAGCAATATCAATGTGACATATGGTATGAAAAAAATATTCAACTACCTCAACCTTAGCATCATTCCTTGTAATCTCTCTAGGAATGCTCAAAGAGCCTTTATTTAGAGTACCTCTCATTACAATACTAGGGGGAATCCTTTACAAGCATGGTTTTGATTTCCTCCATCTCCATTGTCTACATAGTCATGAATCTTCCCCTGCTATGAGGGAAATACATGATGGAATTTGTGGGGGACACTTTAGTGTCCTATCAGTCACTAAACATATCCTTCACCTTGGCTAATATTAGCCCACCCTTAATCAAGATTGTTATGATTATGTAAAAAAGTGTGTTAAATGTTAATAACACACTAATTTACATCATGCACCTACCCATGGCCTCCAAGTATCCAAAAACTATTGGCCCTTCTCATAATGGGGATTCAGTCTCATTGGGTAAATCAACCATCATTATTCATAATGACACCAATCCATCATTACTACCACAAAATATTTCACCAAGTGGGCAGAAGCCATTCTTCTCATCTCAACTAAAGTTGACAAGGTTATCAACTTTATCAACCATCATATCATCTGTAATTTTGGTGTTCCCTTTAAAACCGTCATCAATAATGATAAATATTTCAATAACAAGCAAGTCTAAGGTCTCTGTTATGTATTTGGCATCAAGTTAAGCTTTTCCTCACCTTATTATCCATAAGCAAATGGACAAGCAAAAGCCTCTAACAAATCTCTTAAAAAAAGTTGACCAAAGTAGTTAGTGTTTCAGGTCGAGATTGGCACTTGCACATTCCCTTTTATTTTTGGGCCTATCGCACTATCATTCAAACCTCAATGGGTGATGCCCCTTTATCTCTAGTCTTTAGAGTAGAGGAAATCTTTCCCCTTGAAGTATAGATTCCATCTCTTTTCATATCTTTATAGGAGATCATATCTAAGAGTGACTATCATCAAGAACGTTTAGCGTGACTTCAGCTACTTGAAGATCATCACCTAATAGTGCTTAACCATCTTTGTGTCAACCAAGAATAAATCAAGTACACCTATAAAAACATATAAAATAATAATAATTAAATATTGAAGACATCATCTTATATGAAAAAAATATGTAACCAATATAGAGAAAAGAAAAATAGGCAATTTTGCTTTCAATTAGCTTGGACCTTACATCATAACCCATAAATATGGATCAAAAGCTTACTGTTTATCCTTTATCTAAGGTAAACTAGAACCTAAGCCTCTTAATGCTTTGTATTTGCATCCTTTCTTTTGTTAAATAATGATCAAACTCACCTTTTATTTACCTTAATCTCATCCCTTGATTTATGAGATTTTCACCTTCATCTACTTATTCCTCTCTTTTTTAGGATAACTGATTACAACATAGAACCATGTAATTATCCATCATATCCATAGCCTAAACCCAAATATGGGTACCATAGCTCTACCCATGGCATGGTTTTCATAGATACTTTTTGTCTCTAATTAGATGGAATCCTATGATCTTTTCTCTCTCAAAACCAACCCTTTTATCTATCATTAAATTCTTATACTAAAAGTTTTTCCCTCGTAAAGGTAAACCTTTAAGCCTAATTATACTTATCTATGTCTAAAAATTTTCATAACAATAATTAATATAACAAAATACCACTTGGATCACATGTCTCTAGCATAGCATACTACTCCCTTGAAGGACAACTGCATAAAACTAAATTGCTTAAAGATAGATTTCTCCCTTGAAGGACAACTACCAAACATACAAACCCAAATATAGGCCACTCCCTTGAAGGATGGCTAAGTCAAATGGGTCAAAATAAATTATTTAAAGCTTGCCACATCAATCAGCTTCAAAAACATATCAAAACAAAAGCAACAAAATACCCTATATCAAAATCAGAATAAGTTATCCTGAAAAAAGCTCTAATCAACTTTCATATCTAGCATTAGTAGACTTTTTGCATCAATAAGTATACACCTAGCATAAGACATGGACTTGTCTACTATGGTTCTTAGGTCAATTATATAAGGGGGAAAGTAACCCACATAAGGTTACCTTACCTATCAACCCATCTACCTTTCACCTACAACCTACCTCCCTTTATACCATCTATAAATAAAGGGATTATGAGCTTCCTTGACACAATGTGATCAAGAAACCTTTTTTTATCAATTAAAACATGCAAATATGAAGAATTCAAAAGGCTTAGGTTCCTTAGACCAATCCAACTTTGGGTTTTGTTAGGTCCTTACTAATGAAAAAGCATCATGTTTTTTACTTACCCTCTTTTCATTAGTTCATGTAGATATACATCTCATCATTCTCATTTTTTTTCCATACATTTAGTTTGTTATTTAACTTACTTTATGCATTTTCATTACATCCTTAACCATAATCACATCACATCTCTATGATCGTAAACAACAAAAATCTATAATAAACATAACATTCTAAATTATATCCATGATCCACATTATATATCTATCTATGATCAAAACATCATGAACCACATCATATAACATCATATCATAAGTATCATCCTATCCATTAAACATTGTATAACATCATATCATAAAACCACATCAATAACCATAATCAAACCATTCATCATCATATCATAATGAATAAAACAAAGTCATCATACACAATCATCACATGCCTAAAGCTACTGAGTCTACATCTCATAAGCATAAATCATCAAAACATGTAAACCATGAACCATGAACATACATCACATCTATCTATCATCATCATAAGCATCATAAACATCATCATATACAACATGTAATGAAATAAATATTACATGTAATAATGTATAAATCTCTCCCTCTCATGTATATCTCACATCATCAACATACAGGTTGGTATCATAATCATGTACATATACATCATATCTTATCATATATCATGCCCCTAGGGCACCACTACCACTAGCCCCTCTTATTCCTACACCTATACTACCATTTGGTGTTGATCATCTTAGGATGCCTATATGTCCACTCACTATAGAGGCCCACTACATTGGAGTCACCATAGCTAGTCCACCTTTTAAACTAGCCCTATACTCTCCCTATCCTACTACTCTAGACACTAGGCTAGCATTATGTCCTCATAATAGCTTAAATCCTCAACCATGGCCAAGTATCATGTCATAATTATCATACTTGGTGGTCCTCTTAATGGTGTTGATACTATTCCTACCCTTTTCCTTAGTATATCCCTATTCTAGGTCACCAAACTAAGGGAGGTCCTTGCCTGATCTCTTTCTACTATAATGGTATAAACTTGAACTTATAAACTGACAATTTGGCCCTATAATGTGGCCACTTGTACTTATAAACATGTAATTTGAGCATATTTAGTTATCATTGCTACCACTACCTATCAATCCTAACTACCACCTTGCACCTATACCTTAGCTAGAACCACATTCATGTCTTATCAACCCCCATCATCCCATCCAAAATTGACTACTAAATAAATAGCTTGGTACCATGACACAAATTGATCAACAAAACTAACATCATCTATCACTACTTTGGCTATTATCTCCTCATAATCTAGCACTACATTCTATGGATACAGATCCAAAAGTATAAACTCCACATCTTCCTTCCTATACCTCAA
The DNA here is from genome assembly GCA_037957365.1 of Torreya grandis. Taxonomy (NCBI): domain Eukaryota; kingdom Viridiplantae; phylum Streptophyta; class Pinopsida; order Cupressales; family Taxaceae; genus Torreya; species Torreya grandis. Next base: position 1,065,342 of record JARHVA010000023.1, on the reverse strand, counting down.
AAAAGGAGCTAGAATCCCCTACACAAGGCTAAACTACCTTCAAAATCTATCAAATAGGATGATATTGGTCTCACCATCTCACCTCCCATAAACCCACCTCTACCTCTATAAATATAAAGTGTGATAGATATAGAGGGCCCACCTAGGCTATCCCACACATGGCCTCTAGATCACATCACCCACAACTAAACCCTCCAATGCATATCAAAACTAATCAATGTCCCTCACACCTCTACCTACTCTAGTTAATGTATAATCTCCCCTCCACCAAAAAAAACCTATTATGAAGTGTACCTAGGTGTATCCCTCCCATGGTAACCCCAATGGCCTAAACACCCTAATATTCTCATATGCCTAGCAATGGATCATAAACCCAACACTGATCCCATATCACTAGTGAGCTCAAAATTCCTAGAGCTCCCTATAAATCTAGACCAAAAAAATAGGTGCCCACTTGAATACTATCTTACTCAATAACATCTCTACCAATAATCCCAGTAGTAGATAATAAAACCATCCACTACTCAAATAAAGCAACATAAAATAGGACACTATCATCATCATCATCATCATCATCATCATCATCATCAACATCATAGTCATCAAACATTGGTCCTCTATATCCCTCTAATATAAAGGCCTATAGCTAAATCCATTAGAATGCCACTTGGTATGGACCCAATCTTCTCCATATAATAGCTCCATATGGTAATCCCTCTCCTCACTCTCAATGTGGTAAATCAGGCCACCCCTAATGGGTAGCTATGTAATCTTATACGCATCCTCTAGTAGGATGGTAATCTCTCCTATCAAAAATAAAAATGTGTTCATGGCTAGGTCTCATCTCTCAATGAAGGTCTTGATCATAGCTTCACCCCACAATAGGTGACAATATGAACCATGGCTTCAAGGCTGACCTCCTCCATATGCATCCACTCATCCCCAGTCATCCCATGATGGATCTCTATAAAGATCCTAGGAACTCGATCCATCATCTAGATCTAGTCTTGTGCCTGCAAAACAATCAAGTTAGCACTAACACTTATTTTTCCATTTTCTATTATTTAATTCACCTACATCAACTTAAAATCACCTAAATCAACCTATTTTTAACCATTATCTCAATAATATTACATATAGCATTTAAAACCAACCAATCCCACCCAAAAATAATTTAACTTTAACCCTAACCTATCACACCAATCCCTAGTTCTTCCCTCACAAACATCTATCTTACCCCACAAATAGTTCAACACCTTCCCTAACCCTATCACAGTAATACCTAAATATATCCAACAACCATATCAACATATCACTACTTAAACTCACCCTACTTGAATTTATCCTAACTATTTAACTAACCCACACCCCCTTACAAAATTCTAAAAAGATTTTTTATTTTTCTATTAAAAATTACCTCTCCCCAATACTTGATTGGTAATGATCATTATGACCACTGATGATCAACTAGGTTTTATCCTTCAGTAGTTGACCATTAATGGTCAAGTCTAACTATCGATAGCTAGATAGAACCATTGATGGTCACTATATGTGACTACCAGTGGCAAAACCCTTGACCTACCTTCCTAAAAAACCATCCAAATAAACAAATTTAAAAACTAAATCACCTAAATCTAACTTATTACCTATCCCCAACCCAAATTTTCATTCAAATTTAACTTTCACTCACTAATTTTCCTAATTTTTACTAAAACCTAAACCTAGGTTAAACCTCCCAAAATGCTACCAAAACATTCACAAATTACCCAAATTTAACTTTAACAATAACCAAATCAACTAAAATTTTCAAAACATTACCTACATAATTCCTTGATTATTGTCAAGGTCAAAACCCACATCTTACTACTCGACCACACTCACATCTACCCTACATATCTAGTCTTAGATCATCTCTTCAAATAAATTCTCAACTAATCCATAATTTACACCTCACCCAAATGCTCAATCAACTCTCATAGCTATATTGTAAACACTAAATCATCATAATGCACATAATCATAGAGTTCAAAATATCAAAAATGAAAATGAAATTTCATTTTCACTTTCTATATTCCATGCTTTTAGGGTTTCACCCTAACTGTTGATGATCAAGGTGACCATCAATGGTTAGGGTATAACTTTTAAATTTTTTTTAAGTACCCAACCTAACTACCTAACTTTTGGAGATCATCTAATCTCCTCTAAACCAAAACTTGAACTTCTGGAGACTACCCTTATCTAACCAACCATTAGACCACACCTAACTTGACATTGGCTATTTTTAATTTGAACACTCACATATTTTGTGATGAACCTTGATTTGGTCCTTTTGACTACACCAACCAACCTTGCCATATTGACCATTTAAATTTTCACCACCTCATGTATGACCAAACCATTTGTGTTTTTCAAGGGAACATTTCCTACCTTGGATACCTACAAAAACACTGACCTTGTTTAGGAGACTTATAGAGTCACCTAATCAACTGTGACCAATGATGTGGATTGGTTACCCTATCACTTATCCTTCTATAACTGACCTTATTTTTACCAACATTAGAAATCTTAGTCTTTTCAAAATCTTGAATATCATATTGTCACATTTTGTGTGCATGTTTACATCTCAAATGCCCAAACCCACCTTTTTATCACCAACTATATACCACTTATCAAACCTTGACTTGATTTTAGTTTCACCTCCTTGACTCCTAGTTTGAGGGGGAACACCTCCTCCCATACTTAGGGAAAATAGACGTTTTACTAGTGATCCATTTTTTTATAGCTTGTTAACTAAATTTTACATAACAAAAGGGGTAAATGTAGACACTAGAAAATTGTACTAGGTGTCAAAACTCCTTAGGACCCTTATAGAATCTCATCAGACCTTGAGTCTAGTTGACCACCTAGTTAGATGAACTCATCAACCTACTAACTTAACCTTTAAACAAACCCTTTTAACCCCTTTTTGACCCCTTTACCTTCAAACACTTAACTTTTGATGGTCAACTTAACTTTCAATGGTTATCCTGACCATCAATGATCAATGCTTCACCTTCTTAACACATCACCAATTATTTGCGAGATAATGAGGCATAATTTAATATGTTTACCTTATATGGTGCTAATGAACTCCCATGAATAAAAATTATCACCCTCACCCTCTAGGGAACCTTCTATCCTCCATCTCTCGTTACCTATAAAATGAGGGGAGTAGGAGGTGAGATCCAGAATTAATCATTATAAACACTCTCGCATATAGGTATCCAAGATTTCTAGCATCTAGTCTTCCTTGAACAACTCAAAAATAACAAAAGAGACTTGATCATATACCAAATTTATTTTTGATGCCAAATTACTATTACTCTAGCAAAATTATTTTAGCCTTCAACCATTAGCCATATAATAAGTTATAGGTATATTCTACTTGTTCTTTATTTCATTGGATTTATAACCTCCCTAACTTGATTAGACCTATTAGCACCTCATTTCCCAACTTTTAGATCCTTAATAGAACCATTATCAAACCTTTCACCCATTCTACAACTATTTTCTAAGTACCTTAAAAAATTCACAAGCAACCATCAATGGTTAGTACAACCACTGATGATTACCCCCAACCATCAATGGTTACCTAATCATCAATGATTAGCTTACCAATCGATAATTTGCCCAACCACTAATAGTCACTATTGTATAAAATAACAGTAAGTTAATTTTAGCCCCTTAACCCTAACCAAACCTAACTTTTTATGTTCCTACATGTTCACAAAACCTTTTCTGATTTTCTAATCCTAAATTCACCCTCTTTATCATGAGTATTGACCCATTTTTTCTATATTTAATCATTTGATTTAACAAGAATTCTACTATCTTCTTATATTGTATTTCATTTACTTTATGAAAGTACCTTAATTTAATCATTTTCAACTTAATGTTTATTAAGAGTGGATTGACAACCTCTTAACAACCTTATACTTCTTGGATCTAGCTCAATCTAAGGCAATCCACCCAACTATCTTGCTAACAACCCCTTTGTTAGTGATTTCTTATCAATGGATTATTCCTTCTAAGCTAAAGAGGAGTTCTCCATCTTTTTCTAGATTACGCATGCATCACCAACCCAGTATTTCTACAACACCTTTATTACTAGTTTCTTATCTTCTTCCAAAATTATGAAATAAGTATAAATTAAGAGAAATAGATGTGATAGGACTTATGACATAGTGAGTTCTATGTAGGTACTACTATTCATCATAGCCTTGAGTAAAATGATCCTATAAGAGGGAGTACTATATGATATTAGCTCTAATATTTGGGTCCATGTCATACATGATCTATATGAGGTGATGGTTAGAAGGTAGAAGTTGATAGGATCAATCATATTACTAATGGATTAGATATATGAGAGGTTTCCCATGTATCAATCAACTAGGTTGCCCCATGTGGTTGATGATAGGTCACCTCGAGTGTAGAGATGAAGAGAGGACTAGGTATCATGGGTCATGCCCCATGTGTCAGTGTTATAGATGATGAAATGTGTAGATGTATGTGGTAGCAATATGCATACATGGCTAAGGTGGGACAATTTCACTAGTTACAATGAGTACATAGGTGGTTAAACACTAAACCTAGTGGAGAGAGCCACATTTAATGGAATGGGTACTAGGATAAATAAGATTAAATCATATAATGACATCAATATTGATGCTTGAGTAGTAGGATTGGCATGTGACATAGTCATAGGGGAGGAGGGGACTAGGGTCACCAATGATGAGGTTAATGCTTAGACCACATCATGAGTGACTATGGACTAGATGATCATGATAGGGAGTAAAGTAGGAGGAAAGGGGTATGAAGTTAGTGGCATAAGAGATACCACCACTAGCTCCATAATGAGATGAGAAGTGACCATCTAGGACATGGAATTCATGGAGGAAAGAGGAGTAGGAGAGAGTGTGATAATATCACCATCCCTAATGATCTAGTAGGTGAGCCATATGAGAGATGGATGATAGAGAGGCCACTCAAGTGTAGGCTAAGGTACATGTGAGCCATGATATCATAATTTGAGATGAAGAGGTGACCTATATGGGAGGTGTTGAGAGGTGGCATAGATGGAGAGACTATGCTAGGTGGTTCTTGGATGGTGAGACCATAGTGACTAAGACATAGACAAGTAATAAAGATGATTAAATTATTTCTTAAGTTTTTATTTTGAAATAGAAGCTAGAGGTAAATAGATATTATGAGATATAACAGTGATCCACTATCTATCTAGGTATGATTTTATAAGTGTAACTAAGGATAAATATGAGAGATGGGGGTCCCTTATGAGGGGAGCACTCCATGATGTTCTAGATGATACTATATAGTTGTATGGCCCTACTTAATTAAATGACCCCAATATACCATTTATCCTAGCTCATGTGAGCTAGTTTAGATTAGTTGGAGAGGTAGCAAGGCAAATATGAGCATAGAGAGAGAAGATGTAGCCACCAACAGAGATGGGTTTAGGTGAGATATGGGCATGGTAGGCCCTGTTAGAGGAGAGAGTTTTACATTTATCTCTAGTGACATAGATGATGTAGGAACATACAATGATCCTAACTCATATGACACAAGTATAAGAGTAGGAGAGAGAAACACACATGGCTACCTTAGTCCAGTTGGTGTAGGTACAAACACAAGTGGTACATTTAGAGGGCTTGGTGGATGGATTGAGATCTTAGATGGCCTCTTTATAGCATATTATTTTAAGGAGTCCAATCGAGGCCTCGATAGGTAACATGGCTAGGCCAAAAAATAGATAAGATAGAGCCTAAAAACAGAGATGGAGCATTATATGTATGGTTGTATTAAAAATCATTATATATATAATGTATCATTTTATCATATTATTTTTTATTATGTATGTTGTTGTTATCATTGGTTGTGGTCATGGATGCTTTAGATATATTTCTTTCTATCACATGAATTTAGATGTTGGTGTATATGTTATAGGAAATATATGAGATGTGGTTTCTTTTGTATCATTATGTAGAATACATGCATGATCAAAAATAAATAGGCAAAAAGACTTGGTAAAATATAATCAATAAAAAATGCACTACAAACTATTTCAAGTTGGGAGATGTCTAATAATAATAAAATGACTAAGTATAAAGAACCAAGGGATGGTAAAATAATATGGTAAAAAGTAATTTTGTTTTAAACCAAAGTGAAACATTTTTTCACCAAATTAAAATAAGTAAAATCATACTAAATCGCATTGGGAAGTATGAAAACAATGTAATAAAATTTAAGGTATGTAAAAGGTCACAAATGCTAAAAAACAAATTAAATTAAGTCAATAAATCATACTATATCACATTGGGAAGTATAAGATAAAAACAAAAATGTCAAAAGATTGATCTTAAATTGATCACACTAATTCAAGCTAGGAAGTATGAAAAGTTCAAGAAATGGTTCTATTATTACATGCACTTGGAAAATAAGAAGATAAAAAGTGAAATAAAAATGAAGTAAGAATAAAACACACTAAATCAAGTTGGGAAACATGTTAATGACATGTAACTTCATAATCGATCACATCTTATCTCATATTTTACACACATAATTTTAATTGTCACTTGTATTATTGAAATTTTTTGTGAGGAATGTTGGGTCCTATCTACGGTCTTACACTAAAAATCATAAAGAGAACACCACTAGGGTGGAAAAATTAGGACAATTGGGTAACAAAGGATGTGGGTAAGAGGAAGGAAAAAGGTGGTAATTTATGAGGAATGTTGGGTCCTATCCATGATCTTATAAAGCAATTCACAAATGAAATCCAAAGGGGATTGATCAATAAACAAGAAAATATTTCTTAAGAGGAAATATGAGGAATATAGGGAATGAAAAAGGGAATGTCAAAATCAAGACTTAGCCATCTTATGAGATAAGAGGCATACTAAGGATATGAAAAGACACTAAGTGACTACTGACCATTAATGTACAAAGGAAACCTATTTGTTGTAGACACAAAGCTTTGTACCAAAATAAGCATGCTACTAAGATCAAATCATGAAGGTAGATTGGTACAAGAAAAGGTAAAATGGACCTACCTTTTCATGATGTGTTACCCCTTCTTTGAGACCCCTTACAGAGTTGTTAGTATACTATGAAGATTGTGTACTGGTGTGAGAAAGTAGGTAGCACTACAAGACTTTTTATTCTCCTTTTCTAATCTACTGGCCTATCACACCCCAAAAGACCTTAGCTCTACCATGAAGCCAACTATGGATATTTAGCTTTGAATCATGACTTTTATTGTGATTTGAATTTTAAATATTTTTGCCTTTTATATCATTGCCTTTAGTAAAATTATTTAGATTTTAAATTTTTATGGATTTTTAAGATTCCTCCTCCATATAGATTTGGAATGACCTATCATGAGAGATGTGATACACATGAATGAGCTTTAGGCTAAGGCTAAAGATAAAGACTGACTATGACACTTAGGCTTAATAATGAACTAACATGTGATCTCAAGTCTCAACTGTGTATATGCTTAGTTTATGAAAAAGGAAAAAGGGAAAAAGGAGATGTAAAGTATACTGGTGAAAGGAAAATATAATAAGATGCATTGTTTACGAACTAATCACATGGTAAAGGGAGACAAGGACCAAAGGGAATAGGGTTTGTATAACCAAGTCACAATGATAATTATCTATGAAAAATAAAGATAAGAAAGCAAATAATCATGAAGGCACAAGAAGAGAGTTTTTCAAAAAACTCAAGAAAAAAAGAGAAATCAATGATAAAGAAGGAAAATCATATGAAAAGATAAATCATAATATAAGTAAGATATAGTACCAAAGGTAAAGAATCACCATGTAATAAAAATATGAATTTTATATAATGGAAAATGATATAAATAATAGATAAAAAAATTAGATCACATGTCCATTCAGAATGTAAATATAAAGGCATCATGCATATGCTCATAAATACTATTAAGTCTGCCCACACACATTAACCAAGATATTAGATAAATCTCTATGAAGTTGGATACAAACTGATGTAATGTATCATCAATCTTCAATGAAAATTGGGAAAAGACTTCTCTTCTAATCTCCTCAAATGAAAAATTAGGAATACTCGATAGATCATGTTTAGGAGGGAAATTAGGAAAGGGATACTTAGGAAAATGCATAAGAGTAGGCTCTATGAGAGATGCAAAAATCATGGGTAGAGAAGGATCCATAGGTGAGGGACTCACAGGTGGAGAAAGATCTACATGTGAAGGAATCATAGGTAGAGACACATAAAGTGACAAAGGGATCATAGGAGGTGATGGAACCACTAGAAGTGGAGCATTACAAAAGAGGAATATTCTTCTTATGGGAATGAGCTATGAGAGGAATATAATATGGTCTAAGAATAGCTATAATATGGTCCTTAGGGTGTTTTTGACAAATGTGGTAATAATTGGTGTGACAGGTGCTACATTGGTGCCATAAATAATACATCTCACCATACTTAAGTATATATTTAGGTAGAACCTGCAGGGGAGGCATGGTTTTATCTAAGGAAGGAGAGAAAGGATGTAAATTATTAATATACTATCGTAACTTATGATAATGGGTAGAATAATGATTATCTATCTTATGAAAGTAGTAGATATGCTTATGAGTGATCTTAGGAGAAACACTCATAGAAGGAGGTATAACAAGAGTGAAAGAAGATGGAGAAGACTCATCAGCCTATTTGGTGGGTAATGGAGCCATATGAAGTAAGGGAATAAAACCATCACCAAGGGAAGTGGTGATGGAGGAGGAATGGAACTAGGCTCCATGGAAGGAGCAATGGGATGAGAAATAAGGGTAGGTTCAGTAAAAGAAGGAGTAGGAACATGATCAACTATAGGAGTAAAAATGGGATCAACTATAGTAAGAGTAGGAATGAGATCTAATAAGGGATCTACTAATGGAAGAATAGGATTTACAAAAGGTCTAATATGGGTTTCAATAATCTCAAGAGTAAATCAACTATAATGATCAGAGTACCTAGCAAAGTGGTAAGGTCTAGTCATAACATGATCCATGAGCATACTCCTATGAGGCTCCTCAGAAACTAGAGGTGTTGGTACTATCTTTACCTTATGATAAAGAGGAAAAATCCTAAAATTAGGAACTATAAATGAAGGAAGACAAGAAGATACATGAAAATGCTCAAGAAAAGAAGAATGATAATAGACAATCTTACCATCATGGGTATGTACAAGACCACCTAAGAATGGATCATATAGGGAATAACCATCATCATAATCTAGGGTATGAAGATCAATGACATAAGTAAGGATGAAATTATCATATAAAGAATCATGGTGAATAGAAAGTTGAGTCTTGGTTAATACCATGTTAATATCATCATAAGGAGGCTTGTGAGAATGAGGCTACAAGGAAGCAAGAAGTTATGAGATGAGGTGAGATGAGAGATAAGAATTTTTGATCTTTAGGTTAATCTCATCAAGCTCATCATCATTAGAATCTAATAGGTTAGGAGGAAAGTTCCTAATGATTTTAGGATGCCCATTATAACCTTGAGTTGAATTAACAGTAAAATTAAAATGCTAAGACTCATAGAATGGAATAATGGGTAAAGGTTCAAGAGTAGTAATCTTGAAGACACCACGGTCTTGGAATTGTTTGAAATTTTAAGGGTTAGTGTCACCCTGGATCTTATAAATGGATCCATTATGAGGGAATTTAACACATTGGTAGGCAGAAGAAGCAATGGATCTCATATGATGAGTCCATCACCTACCAAGCAAGATGTTATAAGAAAGGAGTAAATTAAATATCATCACCTTCACACAAATAGTAATAGGTGGGATAGTAATGGGAATCCACACATAACCTAGAGGAGGCATTTACCTTCGATCATATCCTTGGTAGGTAATGTGTGTAGACTTGAGATTTCATTCTAAATATCCAAAGATCTTAATAAATTCAAGAGAGGAAATATAGGGGCTATAACCCTCATCGGTTAATGCATGCTTAACTTAGATATCAATTATTTAAACACTAATAAATAAGGGAGGATCATCCACACAAATCAAAATCTCATTGGGAATCATAGAACCTAAAATAAATATTAAGGAAAGAGAAGTGTCTATAGTTTCATCAATGTTGATATACATATCTTCACATTATTTTAATATACTATCCTCAGATCCAGTAATATACTATCTTTAGATCCAGATAAAGCTACCTCTCATCTTGCTAGGGGAGGATGAGGGACATTCATCTTGAATAATAGTTGTATAAAATAGCTTTTATGAAGTGGAAAAGTCCTCATAAGGTCAAGGAATGGAATTTGGTATGGTAAATGAGTGAATTCCATGATGGGATCCTACTCATCATAACCGATAATAAGGTTTTTAGATATAGGTACATCATAGAAATAAGTTCATCATATTTTACCTTAATATCTTCCAAAGTTTACTTCATCTAAAGCACTTGGGTACAATAAAATACCACTAAAATATATTCTACTTCAGTTATAAAAAGTGATACTAAATTCTATTTTTTGCTTATCCATGATACTAAGCTATCTCTGAGGAAGAAAGATCCTTCACTTGTACTCTTTCTATCATCCAAGAAACCTGCCCAATTTGAATCTGTATAAGCAACCAAAGTGAAATCTCTACCTATGGGATACCACAATATTTAATCTAATGTCCCCTTAACATATCTAAATATTCTCTTCACCAACTAAACCTGACTCTCCTTCAGGGCTACCTGATATCTCACAACCATGCCCACTGCATGCATGATGTTTGGCCTTCATGATGTCAAATATAAAAGACTACCAATCATAGATCTATACAAAGCTTGATATGTAATAGGTGATTCTTCATCCTTAATCACCTTATTATATGTACCCATTGGTGTGCCAAATTGTGCACAATCCTCAAAACCAATTTTTTTCAACATTTCCTTTGCATATTTACTTTGAGATATGAAAATTCCTTTATCTGATTGAAATACTTGCAAACCTAAGAAAAATGACAATTATTCAAGCATAGATATCTCAAATCATTTTTGTATATTATCATAAAATTATTTTATCATTATTTCAATGTTACCTCCAAATATTATGTCATGAACATATACCACAACAATAAACTAATGCTCATCTTCTATTTTGATGTAGAGATTATTGTCAACAAAACCTCTCTTGAAACCTTGATATTGTATGTACTTATCAAGTCTTGCATACCAAGATCTAAGAGCTTATTTCAATCCATACATTTCTTTATTCAATATACATACATGGATACTATCATTTGAGAGAATAAATCCCTTAGGCTACTAAATGTAAACCTCCTCTTCTAGATTCTTATTCAAGAAGGTAGACTTGACATCCATTTGAAACACTTTGAAAATTTTAAACACTACATATGCAAGAAACATTCTAATAGCCTCTAGCTTTACCATTAGTGAAAAAGTTTCTTCAAAATATATATCTTCAATCTGAGCATATCATTTACATACTAACCTTGCTTTATTCCTAGTAACTTCACCATCTTCATTCAACTTATTTTTGTATACCCATTTTATTCCTATCGCATTTTGATCTTTTGGTCTAAGCACTAATTCCCAAGTATCATCTTTTCTATCTAATTTAATTATTCATCCATTTCCTTAACCCAGTGTTCATCATGTCTAGCTTCTAAAAAAATTTTAGGCTAAATTTTGGATAATAATGAAGAATTTACTTGCTCAGATTCACTTACCATCATCCTTCTAGTGCAAACTCCTTCATTTATGTTCTTGATGATGTCACTCTTGTTATGATTTCTATGAAAATATTTGGATGGGGTCTTGTTGTATTTTTTCTCCTTCTTCTCATCCTCATTTGAATCTTCAAAATCTTCTTCTTGAATGATTTTAGGAGTGTCTACTAGATCACTGGATCTTTGTGCTACATATTTATCTATCCTGACACTTTCACTTTCAACAATATTCTTATTTCTTCTGTTATAACATTTATAATCTTTACTTTTGCTAGAATTTCTAAAGAATATACCTTCATCTATTCTAGATTCAAACTTATCCAATTTTTCATCGGTTCTCTTTATAAAGCATCTACTACCACAAAATCTAAAGTAATCAATTGTAGCTAGTTTATCTTTCCATAGTTCATAGAGAGTCTTTTCACTATTGACTTTTAACAATGCTCTATGTTGAATATTCACTATTGTACCTACTACCTCTCTCCAATACTTATATGGTATTTTGGATTCATTTAGCATTATCCTTACCATCTCCTTAACTAATCTATATTTCTGTTCAACTACTCCATTTTGTTGTGCAATTATGGCTACTGAATAATGTCTCTTTATCCCATGGTCTTCACAATAATCAATAGAATCATATGACATGAATTCTCCTCCTCGATGTAATCTCAAGAACTTAATATTTATATCAATTTAATTCTCAAAAAAATCCTTAAATTCTTTGAAGTGGATAAAAGCTTCGAATTTTTACTTCAAAAACATTACCCAAGTCATACATGTAAAACCATCAATAATCAATATGAAATATTTCTCACCTTGAGTACTTTTAGTTATTATAGGTCTACACAAATTAGTGTGAACAAGCAATTACATATGAGTGGTCGATTATTCTTTTATCTTGAATCATCTTCTGACTTACTTCCCATGCTAACATGGTTCACAAAGCATGCTGGAGGGTTTTGTAATCTTTGAAAGATCTCTAGTTGCTTGCTTCTTGCTGATGTTGATAATATTGTCAAAATTTATGTGTCCCATTCTCCTATGCCATAACTAACTTTCCTCAACTTAACTCAAACAAAATTTTTAACCTTTGATATCTAATAACATATACAAATTATTACTTGTCCTCTAAGCATTTGTAATCAACACATTTGAATCTTTTCTCAAAATTTCACAACCTTCTAAATAAAACTTTAGTGTGTGTCCTTGATCACACATTTGACTTACACTCAAAATATTATGCTTAAGACCTTCTACATATTGAACATTTTTAGTCTTTGTTCTACCATTATCCAAATTTAGTGTACCTTTTCTGGCAAGTTTGGTAGTAGTATTATCTCCAAATTTCACTATGCCACCATTGATCTTCTTTAAGGTTATGAACTTGCTATTGTCTCTTGTCATGTGCCTCAAACATTTGCTATAAATAAAACATGGATTTTCTTCATTTATTGCATGAAAAGATATCTAGACCAACATAGAATCTTCAGGTTGTTTATTTTGCTATGAACCTATCTAAACTTTCTTCTTGATGAATGAAGCCTTAAAACTTTGGTCCTTCTTGACTGACTCAAACATGCTTCTACAGTACCAGGCTATGTATTCAAAGTTATTACACTTGTAACATATTATGGCCTCTTCATTAAATCCTGATAAAAGAGCAAAAGAGTTATGACTTTTGCTTAACTCTACATGAGTTTCCTTCTCCTTATTTCTAAAATTGTTATCCCTTTTTTGACATTCTATTTTATTATGACCATATCCATTACAATAAAAATAGTAACCATAAAAATAGAATATGTTTATGTATCTCTGATCTATTTTCCTTTGGTATCTCTATTCCTTCCAACCTTATTTGTTTGAGATGTCCTCTATATTCTTAACTTCTTCCTTTTTCATTTCCTCTTTTATAAGAGCCTCAACATAGCTCTTTGCTTTTTCTATGTTAACCTTGTCTATGAAAGTAGTGGCCTCCCCTTTCTCTTTTTCAAATCTAATACCTATCTTATTTGACATTTATCTTTGACTTTATAATATCTTATTCAACATATTAATGTTATTCTCAAATTTTGAATCATTGATTGCTTTATCATTGACTGCTTTATTTATTTTCTTGAGATCTTCTTTTAAAGAGGTAACTTCAACAACATACCTTTCACATTCTTCACTTACTTTTTATAACTGAACTATCAGATCTTCTTCAATATTTTTGGCTTATTTAATGTGTGCTTGTAAATCTTCATTTTTTTTACTCCTTTTCATTTTTATTAATTTGGTACATCAATCTATGATTCTTCTTCCCAAGTGATTGTAATTCTTCTAAGGCACAAATGAGTTCTCCTTATAGATTCACTTCAACTTCATATTATTCTTCTTCTTGATCATATATACTTTTGCTTTTGAAGGTATATTCATGTATGGTCATGAATAGAATCTCTTGTTCATCTGAATCATTGACTCCACTATCTTTGACTGAGTTAGGATATTTAGAGTATAATATCTTCTTCTCAAATCCCTTCTTAAATTTGCCTTTGAAATTCTTTTTGTATGTAAACCTTCCTTATTCATTGTCACCATTACTCTTATCTAGGTACTTAGATGTAAAATGTGTAAACTTTCCATAATTAAATTTAGAAGGTAGTTTTCCTTGATATTTACATGTGCTTTTTTTTGGCTTACAAATGAATAGAGCTCCATTGTCATCTTCATCATCACTAGAGCTGTCACTTGATTCTTAAATCTTAGCCTTGTCTTTATTTGATGTATTGAAATTAGCTTCCCTCTTTGAGGGTTTCTCTTTTTCAACCCACATCTCATATTCCATAAGAATACTGCGTAGTTCATCCATCTTTAGCTTGGCTAGATCCTTCATCTCCTCGATTGCCAAAAAATTTGCATGATATCTCATTGGTAGAGATATCAAAAAAATTTGTACCATAATTGATTCTTCTAACTTTTTTCCAAGGCCTTGAATATTTTTAACTATTTGATCAACCCGTAAAAGATAACTCACTATATTTTCTTCCTCTTCCATTTTCAAACTCTCAAACTGTCTTCTAAAAGTCTAGAGCTTAGCTTGCTGAACCTTTCCATCACCTTCATAAATATTTTCAAGCATTACCCATGTCTCGTGAGTATATTTTCATTGCATAAATTTAAGAAATTTTGATTCACATAAACCACATAAAATAGCATTATTTTCACTTGCCTTCTTATCTACCAGAGTAGTCACAAGTGTCTATGGCTCTTCATATTCCTCCAAAACTTCTTGCCAAATATCAAAACCAAGAGACATCAAAAAAGTGATCATCCTTATGCTCCAAAAATCATAATTTGTACCTTTAAACAAAGGTGCCTTATTTATAGAAAAAACTTCATGTGATCCATCCATCATGCTTTCCCCAATCTACCTTCAACCTGTAAAACTCTTTCCAAAGGAACCTGATCTGATACCAATTATTAAGCATATAATATATTGAGAGGGGGTTGAATTAGTATTATATATATCATATATATTATAAATCTTTTAATTAATCAAACTTCACTTAACCATACATTCAAGATATGCAATAAAAATGAAACAATAACATGCACCACATAAGAGAGAGAGACACACCAAATTTTTATGTGGAAACTCAATGTGAGAAAAACCATAGAGAATAATCTCAAGTATAAGAATGAGCACCAACTCAAATTACAAAGTTAACAAGTACCAAATTTCATGAGAAACAACCATTTTTTTAAACACTAAAATAATAATTATTTGTGAGCACCAACCCACAGGGGTACCAACCCCTTGCAAAGATTTGTGAGCACTAACCCACAGGAGCTCCAACCCATATTATGTATAAAACACAACTACCTCTCAATGTTGCTTTCTCAACAAATGATATAAATCTACAATATCTCTTTCTATTCTCTACTCTTTTCTTCTATAAAATAGTTACAAACCATGAACTCTCTTCCATATCCCAAATGGCTACCAAACCCTTTATTTATGGCTTTTCAAATGACCTTTGGCATTTACCCTTTGTGACTCTTCACTCCTCATGGAAAATGGCACCAAACTTGTATGACCCTTCTAATCGTTATTTTTGAAAATCCACATGGTGACCCTTCATGAGAAAATGCATCCTTTCCCCTTTTGTCTTTATCTTGGTAACCTTTCAAATTCTTTAAGTGGATCTTCATGGAAAAACATGCCATACCCTCTTTTGTCTTCACTTGGTGACCCTTAAAGTTCCTCAAGATGACTCTTCATGGGAAAATTCATCTTATTCCTCTTTTTTATTTACACCATGACACTTTAACTTCTCCATGGGCCCTCTTTTGACTTTTATGCAACCAAAAATATATTCATTAATATTAAATAAAATCAGCACATTTTATCCAAAATATGAACATTAAAAACACCTTTAGACAATAAATGCTATGGGGCCTTTATCACCAATGCTAGAAATTTGACATCAATGACAATATTTTCAACAATGTGGATGAATGTGGAAGAGGAAAATAGAGTACACACTTTAGAAACTACTAAGATAGGGAATGTTATGGATGTTAGTTTAGGGAACAATCAAGTAGAAGGATGGCTAAACACAAATCTAGTGTCACCAAATAATTAGCCTAGTGCTTAAGTAGGAAAATAATGTATGTAGGAGCCTTAGTTAAAGTGTGGATAGTCTGATAACTTTGTATGTGTCATGTGACTCTTCTCACCCTAAATAAAATATTGCATAATTTACTATAAACATGTACAAAATGTGTTGAATGTCATTGGTCGAATGTTATCATGATTAAGGTTGTGTAGATACTTATGAATGTTATGGTTATGGTTATGATTGGTATGGTTATGGTTATTGTAATCTCACTTAATGTAAATATAATTATTATTTTTGTAACACTAGATGGTAAAAGTCATGATGAAAACATCAACCAAGCACATTAAGATAATAATAAGGCATGATGTTTTATTTTTGGCAAGGATTAAAAATAGACCCAAAGTGGGATTGACTTAAGGAATATAATCCATTCAAACACTATGTATGAGTGGTCTTGAGTTGATAAAAAAGGTTTCTTAATCACAAGTTGTCAAGTAATCTCTAAATCCCCTAATTTATAGATAGTCTAAAGGGAAGATGGGTGGTAGGTGGTGTGAAGGGTAATCAGTGATATGTATGATAACCTCATGTGAATTAGTTTATCCCTTTTATAGGTGGCGTAAGAATGGTAATAGATAAGTCCTTGACATATGCTAGATGTAGACTGATCAATGTAAGAAGTCTACATGTGAAATTTGTTTGTGGCTTCTAGCTTATTATGCTACTTGAGAGTTGATTATGGCTTTAGATTTTGTTTTGATAGTGGGTATTTTGCTTTATTATTATATATGGGAAGTTGATCGATGTAGGAAACTTATAATAAATTGCTCTACTTTTGACAAAGTTAACTTATCCATCCTTTAAGAGAGGGGTCTAAGCTTATTAGATTTGTTTAATGCTCTTGGTAGATGTCTTCAAGGGAATAGTCTACCTTATATTTGACAAATTTTATTTTGTTTTTGGGTAGTTGTCCTTTAAGGGAATAATTTTTAATGCTTAAGATATTGATCCAAGTAGTATTTTGGTATCTAAATTATTTTTGGATGTAATGTTTTAAGACATTGACAAGTATAATTAGGTTCAGAGGTTTACCTTCATGAAGGAAAAATTTTAACACAATAATGTTAATGATATGAAAAGGTATAGGTTTTGAGAGAAAATGACAATGGGATTCCATCTTGTTAGAGATGAAAAGTATCCATGAGAATCATGCTATGGGTACATCCATGGTACCCACATTTAGGATTAAGCTATGATTGTGATGATTAATCACATAGTTATATATTGTATTCAATTGTCCTCAAAAGGAGAGAAGAAATATGGGTGAAGGTTATAATATCATAATCAATGGATAAGATTAAGTTAGACAAAAGGAGTGAGTTTGATCCTTCTTTAACAAAAAAATGGATGCATATGTGAAGTGTTGAGTGGCTCAAGTTATAGTTTTCCTTCAAGAGAGGACAAATGATAAGCTCCTGATCCATACTTATGGGTAATGATGTAGGGACAATCTAATTTGAAAGTAAACTTGCCTCATTTACTCTTCTCTACGTTGGTCATGTGTTGGTTTTCTTTTAGAATAAGGTCTCTAATATTGAAGTCTCATTATTTGAGATGATTATTATAAGCATGTTTGATACACTCTTAATATATATGGAGGTCGGTAAGGGATAATAAATAATGCTCATCAAGTAGCTCAAGCTGAACTAAATACTGTTGACAATAATCTTCTTCAAAAATAAAATCTTGCAAAGATATAAGAAGAGAGGGAATTTAGACTTCAAGAGGCAAGAGTACCTTTGCTCTAAAGACTAGAGAGAAGGGAGTAGCACCTGTAGAGGTTTGAATGCTAGTATGATAGGCCAATAAGGTAAATGGGATGTACAAATACTAATCTTGACTTGAAACACTGACAACTTTGGTTGGTATTTTGTTAAGGATTTTATTAGAGGATTCTAATTTTCCATTTTTTTATAGTTGATAAATCAAGGAAAATTTTAAATAGATACCAAATGCATCACATAAACCTTGGACTTGATTATTTTTTAAGGATTTGCCATTATCAGTGATGATCTTATGAGGAACACCAAAGTGGCAGATGATATGATGGTTAATAAAGTTAAGAATCTTCTCCACTTTGGTTGAGATAAGATGAATATCTTCCACCCACTTGGTGAAGTATTCAATCACTATGATGATGGAACTATGTCACTACAAAGAATATGGGTTAATTTCCCCAATGAGATTGATCCCCCATTGTGAGAAAGGCTAAAATTCCTTAGATACTTGGAGGCCATTAGCTGATGCATGATGAAAATTAGTGTGTTATTGACATTTAACTCAATTTTTATCATAATCATAATAGTCTTGGTTGAGGGTGGTCCAATAGTAATAGAGGTGAAGGATACGTTTAACAATCACTAGACTAGCTAAAGTGTCCCCCACAAATCCCATCATGTGTTTCCTTGATGGCATGGAAAGCTTCATGGCTACATAGTCAATAAAGTAGGAGACCATAAAAACCATGTTTGTAAAGGATTCCCCATAGTATGGTGTAATGAGATGTACTTTGAACAACATTTATATGGGTGTTCTTAGAGAGGTTGAGAGGAATGATGCCTAGGTTGAGGTAGTTAAAAGTTTGGTCATACAAAATGTTAAATGGGTATACATCCACATTAAAATTGGTAGGGAGGTCTAATTGGATATAAGAGGGTGTGGTAAAATTATTAATGGTGAAAAATATTTTGGAATTGGAAGGTTGAGAAGGGATTTGGGAAGCAAGACATGCCATTGTATCCATGAATTTATTAGTAGATCAGGGAATGGATTAGACCAAGTAATGTTTAAATGATGTTAAGAATTTGTCAACTAAAAGTTTATATTTTTTCAAGACATCATTCTTACATTGATAGGATCCATTGACCTAGTTTACCACAAGCTTGGAATCACTAAAGAGATGGATTGTCTTAACTCCCAAGGTTAGAGTAGTTCAGAGACCTTTCACTAGGGCTTCATACTCAACCATACTATTAGTGTATTCAAAATAAAGTTTGAAGGAAAGAGGAAGAGGTTAACCATTGAGAGGAATGATGATAAATATAACACCCCCTCCTTTTTTGTACTTTGAGCCATTGAAGAACATGGTCATTTGGTAAGTTATGCCATCTTCTTAAAAAAGAGTCATGATAGACTCATCTAGAAAGGCAAGAGGAGGTGATTGGTTGTTTGGTAAAGGAGCTTTATCCAATTTATTGGTAATGACCTGCCCTTTAATCAACTTATGATAGAGGAATTCAAGTTTAAATTTAGCTAAGATCATGAGCCATTTATCCATAAATTAATTTTTGTATGGTTTGAATTACATGTACTTGAGTGGGTCGGTATTAGTTATGATATAGGTTTTATGGTTAAGAAGGTAATGTCAGATTTTAGTGGCCATGAAGGTTAATGATAAGCATATTTTCTTAGTATGTGTATACCAAGTTTTATATTCTACAACTTGAAACTATTTCATTAGTCATTAGGATGGATCATTTTTAAGAGTGAGATGATGAAACTATTTGTGTAGCTAATGTAGTATACAACTTGCTCTTTCTATTGTTCTTGGTGAGCGAACACTTCCCCTAGAGAATGGTCGGTGGCAAAGATATATAGGTAAAAGGGGTGGTCATTCTTAGGAGGGATGAGGATAGGTGGTGATAAAAGATAATATTTGAGAAAATCAAAGGCCTTTTGACAATCACTATTCCATTTGAAAGAGACATCCTTTCTTAGAAGGTGATGGAAAGGTTGATACCGATCTAAAAGTTTAGAAATGAAATGATGAATGGATTGAAGTTTTCCCTATTGACTACATAGCTACTTAAGGTTAGTTAGAGGAGGCATGTCCAAAATTACTTTGAATTTAGTAGGGTTTACTTCAATTCCATAAAGAGAGATGATAAAGCTAAGAAGCTTTCCTAAAAGGACCCCAAAGATGCATTTCTTGGGATTAAGGCAAACATGATAATGGATTAGACATTCAAATATGATCATAAGAATAGTCAAGTGATATTTTTGTAGTTTAGATTTATATAGAAGGTTATCCACATAGTTTTCTATAATATTATAAATGATATCATGAAAGATATAAGTCATGGCACATTGGTAGGTTGCCCCAACATTATTTAATCCAAAAGGAATGACTCTATAGCAAAAGTTCCCCCAAAGGGTGGTAAAGGTAGTTTTGTGGTAATCTTCAAGAGAAATCAAGATCTGATTATAACCCAAAAACCCATCCATGAGAGATAACATCTCTTGGATAATTGTAATATCAACAAGATGATCAATGCTAGGTAGAGGAAAATCATCCTTGGGGTAGGTGAGGTTAAGGTCACAAAATTACACACAAATACGTAAACCCCTAGTGACTTTGGTGATAGGTATGATATTTGAGACCCATTGGGGGTAGTCAATGGGTTGAATGAAGTTTATAGATAGGAGATGCTGAAGATCTTCTTCGATGAGAAGGGATATGTGAGGATACATGCATCAAATTTTATGTTTAATAGGCTTGTCATCACAATGAGTGACTATGTTATGGGTAGCAATGGTGTGGTCAATCTTGGGAATATCATTGTAAGACCAAGTGAATGCTATGTTGTGGTCTTGGAGGAAAGAGGAGAACTCCCAAAGTTCCTTAGCATTTAGTGATTAGCCCAATTTCAAAATGAGAGGGTTATCCAAAGTGACCAAATTGATAGCCATGGTGGATTCATTCAACATGGTTAAGGCCTTAAGAAAAAGGGATTTATGGATAAAATAATCCCTTGTACTAAGATAGGTAAGAATAGAATCATCGTCTTGATGTTGGATGGTGTTGATGGTAGGAGAATCATTCTCTACCATTTTAGGGTGTACAAGTGGAAATAATTTGGTTTGGCTACCCTTTTGGTAGATGAGAAGACCCAAACTAACAGTATTAACTAGAAAAAAAAGTTAGGGGGGATGATGTTAGGATCTTTAGGTGGGAAAAGTAATTAGGTTAGTGAGGATGGGATATCTTCCTCCATGGTGGAAATGGGTTTGGGTGAACTGGTGTGTTCTTCAAGTGATTCATACCTAAGGCTAAATGACTCATGAGGTTATAAATTTTTGATATGGGGTAACTCATGAGGCCCTTGTTCATAATGACCAAGGCCAAATCCTTTTCAAACATAAATATGAAGATATAACTTAGAAAACTCTAGTTTGATAAGATAGGAAAAATTAGAGGTAAATGTTTAGATGGATGTAGTGGTAGGGGATAGAAGTGGTTGATAAAGCCCCCCATAAATGAAATTTGTTTGATAGTTAGGGAGCCCAAAGGAAATGATAGTTCTAATGTTAAGGTCATAAGAAGGGTCATGTCTGAGATTCCCATATTCTTGGGGGCTAAAGAAGGCATCCAAGGATAAGAGTCTATATTACCTAAGAGAAAGACATTGGAATGTGGTTACCATGGGGTTCTCTATATGAATCTGGGAAGAAGGGTTAGATGAGCTAGTAGAAGCTTCAACATTTGGTGTGGAAGTGTCATGGGTTTTGATTAGTGGGGTTGTGTCATTAGTATATGGTTTTGAGGTGGATGAAGGAGGAATAAGGACATCATTAGGCTAATATGTCATATTTCAAGATGTAAAATGATTATGGTCAGCCTGGATAATCACAACTTGCTCTTTGTGCTCAAATTTGACACATTTATGTAAGGTGGAAGGGACACAACTCATGGCACAAATCCAAGGGCACCTGAGTAAAACATTGTATTTGAATTATACTTCTATAACATAATTTTTTTTGGGAATGGTATGGGGACCTACCTAGATATGAGGGACAATTGTGCTCAAGGTAGTAGCCATGGTATCATTGAAAGAGTGAAGGACCACTATGATTTTAGACATGATGTTCATGGGTAAGTGTATCTAGTCATAGGCATGGGAGGAGATAATATTGATGTTGGCTCCTCCATCAATCATCACCCTTTTGATGTTGGTTTGATTAATGTATGCCATAATGAAGATGGGGAATTGGGATCCTCTAGATGAATAGAAAGTATTTCTAAAATTTTGATGGTGATAAGGTTGGAAGTTTGAAGAGCACCAACAAAGGTGGCTAGAGGTTGAGGTTCATTGGGTTTGACCTCGATGGATTTCAAAGATTATATAAGTGATTGGAGGTGATGGGGAGAGGTAGAGACTAACTCATACAAGCTCATTTTTTCTAAAATTTGGTAAAGTTGCTTGAGGATAGCTTTTTGGATGGATATTGCATATGGGTTAGGGTATGGAGGCTTAGATGAGGAGGAACCTAAGATAGACACTTTGGGTTTATTTGATGATGGATATGGTTAGGTATTATTGGCCTGGGAGTTTAGGGAGCGATAAGTCTAAGGAATGGACACCTTAGCCTTCCCTTTATCTTTTTGTTGTGATCTTGTGACCACATTGATTATATAGATAAAATGAGAGGTTGAGGTAGTGGAGTTATCTAACTCACCTTT
Source organism: Torreya grandis (assembly GCA_037957365.1). NCBI lineage: Eukaryota > Viridiplantae > Streptophyta > Pinopsida > Cupressales > Taxaceae > Torreya > Torreya grandis. The sequence continues at coordinate 1,042,433 of JARHVA010000023.1, read as the reverse complement.
ATTCTTAGGTGAGGGTGGAGGAGTGGGTAGGTATGGTTGTTATTTGGGTTAGTAGGGGTGGAATAGGAGGTTCATTTTCTAATAGATCATCCTCATTCTAAACTTGATGGACAAGACTTTGGATAGCTTTATAGTTATATATGTCGTGGATAGGTGTCCAATGATATAGGAAAATCAAATTGTCATTGAACCATGATGGTTTAGGACATGGAGTGTCGAATGGTTTTATGGGTGGTAAGGCCAAGGAAGAGGTTTAAAAAAACCTTTATAGAATGGTTGAATAGGACTTAACTAAAGGTGGTAAGTATTTAGCAGTTTTTATTTTTTGGTGTTAAGGTAGAAGGTGTTTTGGACATTGGTTTGGTGATAGGTGTCTTATGTAAGGTGGTAAACTTTGATGGTTTTGGTTTAGGCAATATGTTTGATGATTTGAATGTAGAGGATGACAAGATAGGTAACTTAGTAATCATCAATGTAGTGAGGAAAGGTGTCTTAGAAAATAAATATGAAGGTGTGATTAATAAAGGTTGTGGGGTTTTGGTAAAAATAATGGGCTTCATGGTCAAGGTAGAGGGATGAGGACCCAAAATGGAGGGAAAGTTTGAGGGAGGTAAAATTTGAGGTTTTGGGCCTTTTGGTGGTTTTACCTCTTTGTTTATATTAGTTGCCTATTTTTAAGGGGGTTTTGTTACTTGGGTCTTATTTTTAATGGTTAAGCCCTTAGGTAGAGGAGAAGGAATGGTTCCTTTACCTTTGTCTTGGTTTTTTATAGAATCTTCCAAAATTAGAGGTTGGGTGGATGAAGTTATCTTCTCTTGTGAGCTAGCTTCCAAAGAGGGAGTGGATGGTTTTGTGATAGGGGAAGTAGGTGTGGCATCCTCTAATGGAGGTGTGGGTATGGTGGCTCCCTTTGTTTGGGTGTCTACAAGAATATAAAGTAGTTTATCCCCTTCCATTATGGGGATGGGGAAATAGGTGGTTGAGGTGATGTTTTTTTCAACAATGGGTTCATTAGTAACTACATTAATACTATGTGCCTCATAGGATGGTTCTAGTTTATTGTCATGATAAGGGGTAGAAAAAGCATGATTAGAAAAAGGATTGTATAATATGTCAAGGGCCTAGTTCAATGGTGCATTGGGATTGTCTAATGTAAGCTCCCCCTTGTTAATGAGGGATTGGACAAGGTATTTGAAGGTGTTTCACCTATTTATGTCATTTATTATTACTTGGTGAAAGATGCAATGGTCATTCTCATTATACCAACTTGATATAGGGTGAGAAGCATCAAACTATTAGGGTGGTTTAATTGGTAGAATTTGGATGATATTGGTTTTTAGTAACTTTTCCAAAGTAGAAGGATAGGGCTCCCCAAGTGGAGTTAATTGATTATTATTATTCCAAGTTTGGTTCCTTTAGTTTTAGTTGGAATAATTAGAGGAGTTAAAGGTTTGGTTCTTTGGTTTCTATTAGTTGGTAGATGGTGGTGGTACATCTTTTAGGATAATGATGTTGGAGGTTGCTTTATTTTTAATGTTGGGATTGGTTTAGTTATTTGGTTTGGAAGAAAAGGGTTCATTGGGTTTGTAATTTGAGTTCTTTCTCTTCAAATTTAACCTTCCTTCATTAATGGCTCTATTCTCTAGTTTTTGAGCCATGGTAAAAGCTTCATCAAAGGTCTAAAAGCTTTGGAAACACAATGTGGATGAAATATGTTTTGCGCATGCTCGAGTGAAGAGGTCTATAATCTCAAGTTGAGGAAATGAAAAGAAAAGCTGGCTGATTAGACTCCTCCAATGAGTCACAAAATTAGAAATAGATTTATCTTCAAATTATCAAATGGAGTAGAGGTCAATAATAAAAACTTTCTTAGATATATTGATCAAAAAGTGATCTAAGAATTTTTGGGATAATTAGGTGAAAGAGAAGATGAAATGTTTGAGTATGGCACTATATCAATCTAATGTTGGTCTAGATAATGGCATAAAAAAGTTATGGAGGAGAAGAGCATCATCATGGGTAATCAAGTAGAATGAATGCCTAAATGATATTAAATGTTATTGAGGGTCTTCTTTAATATTAAACTTGGTAAATTTTGGAAGTTCCCACTAGGTTAGATAAGGTCTGGTGGGGACTAAAAGGTAAATAGACTCATTGCAAATTTGATCATAAGATAAGATATTATGGCCTATAGAGATGGATATCTCAAGGGTAGTCATCTTGTATTTTATCTATGATCAATTTCGTGAAGTCTACTTGAGGTTATTGGGATGCATAGTCATATGGTATTTTTTTATTTAGGTTGGGAAATGTATAAATAGCTAGTAGATGGTTGAGATGACTCCATGTATTAGTATGTGGTATTTGGAGGTTGGGTGGAAGATATATATTGGTATGTGGATGTTAATGATTGGGTATAGGTAGGTGATTAGATAGTGGGCATATGCCCTTATGGGTTATGAAGATAGCTAAAGCTTGTGTGTTGGGTTAGAGTGGTGGTTGGGTTAGTGGCCGATGGAAGAGTGGTGACTCTTATGTTGATTGGTGGTAACATGAAGGGTATGGACACAATAAGGCTTATAATTAGAGGATTATTTGATGGATTAGAGGTAACTAGAGGAAGATGGGTAGAGCTATAGGTAGCCACTCCTATTATAGGGGAGTGATTAGTAAGAGGTATAAGGGTAGTGGTGGTTTGGGTTGGTGGGTTAGTTTTGAAGGAGTTTTTAGTTGATGATAATGTTTGGGCAACTAAAGGTTGAGTATTTCCCATGGTAGTGGAGGTATTCCCCATGAGGTAGAGAGTCATGCCATAAAATGGATCTATGGGTGGGCTTAAAATTGTGATTCGGTAAGATGTGGTTCCTAGGTAGTGTTGTAAGGCTACATGATTATTGTTTAGGAAAGTAGCAAAATATGCATCTCCTAAGACTACCTGAGTAGGACTTCTCAGAGAGTGAGAGGAGTCTACAGGTTTAAAAATGTGTTCCATTAATGAAGAGGTGGAAGTTGGTGATGGTTTATTTGGTGGTGGGTTTTGTTCCTCAAGATATTTTTCTTGTTGGCAAGTGAGAATCATACAAGAAGATAAGAAAAGGATGATACTTTCTCACACCTAAAATAAAGAGAAATAAAAAGAATCAAGGCAAACAATACATTCACCAAGATTATATTAAATCTTAGGATTTTTTAAATCTCTCTTTTGGCTTATGCCTTAGAAAAGTGTGAAGAAGAATGATTCACTCAATTTATTACTCTAATTTTTTTTGCTCTGAAAGAGGAGAGAAACAACAAATAAGGGGTGTGTACTTGGTAGAAAATGTGCATGTAGATATCTAGATGAGGTGATAACTCTTATTTGGTGAGGGAAGAATGACCTTTACTCTAAAGAGTTGGATGGTTGAATTCCTAGAGGGTATCATAATGGTACCTTAATGAGAGAATCACATAGATAGAGCTTTGGGTTGATGAATGCCTAAAAATAAAATAAGAGAATCTGGATGCAAAAATTTTAGTCCCATATCTCCTCCATGAGCCTTATATTTATAACACAAAAATTCTTTAATGGGGAGAAAGAGTTACAAAATTAAGGGAGGGAAAGTTGCTAAGCTAGTCTTGGATAAGTGTGATGGACTGATAGAAAGAAATCCATGAGTTTGTGAATGGGAAAGTTGCCAATTTTGTTAGTGCAGGCTTGTTTATAGTTGGAAGTTTCTAATTTTGCTAGGTGAGGGTACTTGATTATTGATGGTTAGGCTAGCCATCGATGGTTTCTCTAACCATCGATAGTCAACCCTCTTGGGTTAAAGAGGTGGAATTTAGGGTGATAAATACTTTGTTTAAATTTATGTAAAAGGGGTTGAACTAGGTTAATGGTCAGGTTAGGATTGAGAGCTGGGTCATGGTGATGAAACCATAAAAATGATGTAAGGGATTTTTTTAAGTGTCTACATTTTTCCCCTTTTTATTGTGTAACTTTAGGTCAATAAGCCATAGAACAAAAAATGGGAGTTTAAAAGTCTAAGGTTAATTTTCATAAGTATGGGAGGAGGGTATTCCCCCTCAAACCAGGAGTCAATAAGGTAAATCAAGTCGTGGTTTGATAAAAGGAAAGAAGGTGTAGGTATTAAAATGTAAATACGTACATAAGGTACAATAAGATGTGAAGGTCACAAAATCATGCAAAGACACAAAATAACTAGTGTTGATAATAATAAGTTTGAGTTCTAGAAAAAGCGACAAGGTAACTAGTGCCTAACATTGGTTATAGTTGATTGGGCCATGCATAGAAAATGTCCTAGAAATGGTCAGTGTTTACTCAGGTTCTAGGGTAAGAAGTAATCCTAATAAAAACATAAATGGTTGGGTCATGCATGAGGTGGTGTAAAAAAAGAGTTAAACAAGGCCCAATTAGTCAAATTGGTCAATAATGACCAAAGCAAGGTCATCATAAGGTGTATGAATAGGTGTGTTCTAAAGAGAAGCTGACATCATGATGAACATGGACAAATGGGTGGATTGGTTGGGTTAGCTTATGGCTGAGCTAACCCCTAATGCCTAAGGTAAAAGGATTTTACCTACATAGTCCCATGGATAATGCATCTAACATGGACTTTAGGATAAATGTAGTTCTTGGTGGTTAAGGTTAGGTCAAGGTGGCAAGGTAGAGATTATGTTAGAGGCATAAAGAGGTAGTAGGTAAAGTAGTAAAAATTGAAGTGTAAAAATAAGAATAATCCACCCTAAACATCTATGGTTAAGGGGAATTGGTGATGCTTAGGCAACCATCGATGGTTATACTGAGAGGTAACCATCGATGGTTAGGGTCAACTAGTGACAGTTGGATAACCATAAAAAATTGGGTGTAAACCCTAAACCGATGGTCAAAAAGGTAATAAACAATATTTTATCCTCATTTGCATGTGATATTTTATCATTTTGTCTTATCTAAGCATAGTATATAGAGAGCATTTATGAGTGTGTGGAATCTAAGTGAGGTGTTAAGAGGAGATTGGTTCATTGAGAGCATGTTTATGGGTGAGATAGACCCTGAAGATGTACCAGTGGGTACCATTGATCATGGAATGAGGAGGGTATTATTTTTCAAAATTGATAGAAGCTAATTAGATTTTTAATTAAGACTTAAAATTTTACATAGTGTGGATATTTGTGTTAAAATGAAACCTAGGTTTTAGGTTATTTTTGATCAATTTTTGTTGCCATGAATGGAAAAAGGAATGGGTGGGTAGGAAACTAAATAAAATGGATGAGAGTTGGGGGGAAATAAGAGAAAATACAAGGGGAGGGGGGTTTTGATGTTTTTAGGTTTTTTGGGGATGTTGGAAGGTCGAGGCCCACAACCAATGATCTCCCATAGGTGACCATTAGTGGTTGACCCAATTCATGTTGGTCAACACTAGGGGTATAAAATTCCATTAGGAGATTGTCGATGGTTGGTAGAACCATCGATGGTTGACAAAAGGGCTTTGTTGAGGTTTAAATTTAAGGTTTAATGTTTAGTTTTTAGGTTTGGGATTTAGGGTTTAGGATTTAGGTTTGAGGTTTATTTTATATGTGAGAAAGTATGTTTAGAATGGGGTGTGGCTAGGTGGAAGAGAATAGTTGGTATCAGGGTGAAAAATAAAGGGTAGGTAGGTGGATCAAATAGTGTGTGTTGTAGAGATAGGTAGGAAAGGGGTAGGGAGAATTTTTATACTTATTTGTGTTATTATGTTTATAAGGATAGGTACTTACTTAAGTTGTGACATGGTTGTTTGTAGGCACAAGAGTAGATTCAATTATAGGATTATAATCTTGAGATATTCTTAACACTTGAAGATGTAATGATGACCAAGGAGTGGCATCATATGGAGGTAGTCGGTTTTGGTGGGATACACCACTACCAAATCCATCAAGGGATGTTGCCATAATAGTTTCCCTCATTAAGAGATGGGACCTGATGACTAATACTTTCAGGTTATAGATAGGAGAGATGGTGATACTATTGGAGGATGTTTACCATATTACATAATTACTAATTTGAGGAGATCCTATTTATCAAATAGAGGGGAATGAGATGGATGAGTGTTTGGAGATGCTATATGGGGATGATGTTAGTACAATAGAGTTTCATGCTGGAGGCTTTAGTATTAGACCACTATACCATATATCCCCAGGGGATAGACATTTGCTAACTATGTTGTAGTTAGTGGTTACCTATTATGCATTATTAGATTCAATCAGAGGGAGATACCCTAGTGTGTTATTGGGGGTGTTAGTGGAGTTATATCTAGGTGAAGTTATGTTTGGATGGGCACAAGTATTACTAGTGTAGATATACAAGGAGTTATGGGATTTCTAGGCACACAAATAGTATGGCATCGGAGTGGGGTTTGTGCTACATTGTTGGGCATACAAGCACATATGAGTGTTGTGACGATTAGGTTTACTAGCTGGGGGTATTTATCAATAAATTATAGGGTAAATTTTTATTGATGAAGGATAAAAAGGGCATTAACAAGAGTAGGTGGTGGTACACATGACCTAGACTAGTTTAGAGATGTAAGGGGGGGTTTGGTGGATGGAGACATAGTATGGAGGTCATATAGGGAGTGGCCTACATGGGAGGGCTACCAGTGTCATACATTGTCTCTATAGAGCTGGAGGTGGATCTATGGGTGATGGGAGGGAGAGACTGAACATATCCCATTGGAGAGGGTACGACGATAGTTTAGATTAGTATAAGGGATCCCTCTTGATTTTTATGGTACAGGTGGGAAGATTCAAAGTATCCACTTCCAAAGCCATAACCACAAGATGAAGTTTTAGATTTTGAGGAGCTACCATTAAGGGAAGGTGATGACACTGAGATGACACCTGACTACCTTATGTGGTTTTAGGGTATATATATTAGATGTATTTTGGCTTGGGAGATGGTGATAAGGCCTTAATAGATGTAAATCAAAGATAGGGGCCAACATAGGGGGACCCATAGGTGGTAGTGGCACTAGCAACAATATAAGCTAGATAGTTACATTACAAGGGTAGGTTACGACTCTTTAGGGTCAGGTCGGAAGGGGATTCATAGTGGAGAGAGACTAGGCCCATGCATATATCATAGCTTTATAGGGGAAGATGACCATCTTATAGGGTCAGATGATTGCATTGATATGGGAACAAGACCAGGTGAGGGTCTCACTTGATTTGGTGACCTAGGAGAGAGATTTCTTATGATGGGCCAATGGATTAGTGACAAGTATAACACCTCTCAAATATATCACACAAACCATGTATCATGTAGTGATAAAAGAGTTAAGGTATTATGAGGGCATTGTGTTAGTATATTGTTCTAATGAGTTAAGGTGGGGAGAGTATCAAATGAGTGTGTTAGGTGGGGTAGGTTTGGGGGCCCCAGGGTAGTGGGCTATGGTAGTGGGTCAATAGACAAAGCCTCTTCCCAGTACAAGTGTAGGTATAGTTACAGGTGCAGGTACTAGTGGGGCTAGCAGTAGTGGTCTACCAGGCCCATGATATGTATATGATCCATTTTTGATACCAACCTATGTGTCAAAGATGCGATATGTATTTTGAGCTAGATTTATGATGTATAGACATTATATAATGCATATATATATATATATATATATATATGAAATGGTTTCATTTTGAGATGTATTGATGATGACTAATGTTTATTTGATGTTCGTGTGTATATGGCATGTATTTGGTTATTTGTTATTGCTAATTATTCTATGATAGTTATATCTAGTTGTGTTGATTAGTGATGATGTTTAATGGTTATGATCGATCAATTAATATAGGGATGGTATAAAGTATGTTTTAACAATGTTATTCATATCAGTTGATCTAGTGTTTTGATGCGAGGTTAGTTAATTATGTTAGCTAGGTATGATAAGTGGGTTGGTTTCAAATGTTAATGCTTTGATTTATGGAATGATTTTGGTTTTAATAGGTAAGATATGTATGGGTGACAATGAAAAGGTGGAATGTTATATTTTTTGGCAAGGATCTTATTATACCCCATAAGTAGGATTGGAACATAGTGAAAGTGAACCCTTTAGGCACATCAAATTAGCATTTTCCTAGTACTAAGGTGTGTTATATAAACACCATGTGTTAATTGAGCCTATAATAATTTGATTTATAGAGGTGATTATGAAAAGGGGAGGGTATTAATAGGTAGGTGGGGAAGAATTTCTAGGTATGGAACCATGTATGGGTTCACCCACCCCTTTAGTTAGGTGACACCTAGTACTAAAACAAACTAGTTCATGTCATGAAGGGGTAGACTAATGAATATGGGAAGTCTACCAATATTAAAAAAGAATTTATTATGGTTCATTTGGGATAATGGTGACTTTTTGATAGGGTCATGTATTTTTTTTAAAGAGGCAAACATGATCAAGGTGGGAAGCTTCATTGAGTGACAAAATAGAGTTGATTACAGCCACTTTTATTTATCATGTTAGCTTAGCCATCATTTGAGGGAATGGTCTAGGTCTATGTTTTGATAGCTATCCTTCAAGGGAGTGGTCTATTTATTTTTCTTGTGATAATGGACCCAAATAATATGTATCCCAAAAATCTTGAACTTTTGTTTTAGACATAGACACATCTATTTAAAGCTTAGAGCGAAACCATTTGAAAGGGGAAGGTTATGCCTCAATATGATGGCTATGTGATAATAGGAAGGGGTCTTAAAGAACATGAGACCATGGGATTCCATCTAACAAAAGATGAAAAATATCCATGAGAACCATGCCATGGGTAGAGCTATGGTACCCACATTTAAGATTGAATGAAAAGGCTTGACAAATAATCACATATATTTGGTGTAACCATATGTCAATAAGAGGAATAGGGTAAGAGGATTAGGGAAGTGAAAATTTCTTAAAATCAAAGGACAAACTTAAGTTAGATATCAGGGTTTGTTAGAGAGGCCTTAGCAATATAAAGGGAAAAAATGTGAAGCATTTAAAGGCTCAAGTTCTAGTTTGCCTTCAATAAAGGAAAAATGATAAGCACCTAATCCATATCTATGGGTTATAATATAGGGTCTGATCCAGTTGAAGGAAAAACTACCCCTTTTGGATTTCTCCATGTTAGTGACATGTTGGTTTTATTTGAGGACAAGGTCTCCAATGTTGAATTCTCATATTTTCAAATATTTATTATAGGCTCACTTGATACGATCTTGATAGATAAAAAGGTGATTAAGGGAAACAAGGTGAAGTTCATTAAGGAGTTCTAAGCATGCTAAGCATTCCTAATGATAGTCACTTTCATAAATAATCTCCTGTGAGGATATGCAGAGAGATGGAATTTATACTTTAATAGGTAGAACTACCTTAGCTCCAAAGACTAGATAAAAAGGTGTAGCACCTGTAGCAGTCCAGATAGTAGTGCAATAGGCCCATAGAACAAATGGGATATGGAGGTGCCAATCCTTACTTGAAGCATTGACCACCTTGGTGAGAATTTTAATGAGGGTTTTTTAAGAAGCTTTAGCTTTTCCATTAGCATGTGGATGATAAGGGGAAGAGAAATTCAATTCAATTCCAAAATCCTTACAATGTTCCTAGACCTTTTTGTTCTTGAAGGATTTTCAATTGTTAGTCATGATTTTATGAGGGACATCAAACGGGCATATGATGTGATGGGTAATGAAGTCAATGATTTTTTTGGCTTTTATTGAGATCAATGAAATGGATTACACCCATTTGGTGAAATAATCTATGGTGGTGATGATATATATGGTGACATTAAGAGGAATGAGGATTGATCTCACCAATAAGATCAAGACCCCAGAAGGGCCAATAATCTACTAATACTTGGAGACCATGAGGAGGTTCATGATGGAGGTTAGAATGTTGTTTAAATTTGATGAATTTCTTGGCATATTCATAATAATCCTAATTAATTGTAGGCCAATTATATCCTAGGTGAAGAATACACTTTGCAACAACCAAAACACTAAAGTGTCCTCCATAAATGTCATCATGTGCTTCTTTAATGGCATGAGAGGCTTCATTGTTATGAAGGCATCAAAGAAAGAGGCCATCAAAGCCTCATTTTTAAAGAATGGCCCCTATTATCAAATATTGAGAGGTGCTTTGAATGAAAGCTCTATAAGCATTTCTTGAAAGATCAGGTAGAAGGACACCGACATTAAGGTAGTAAAAGATTTGGTCATACCAAATGTCTAAACATGTTTTTTCCACTTATCAAATGGTAAGAAGATCAATACTAAGGTAAGGTCGGGTGACAATGTGGTGTATGGTGATAAATAGTTTAGAGTTAGTAGGTTGGGATGGAATTTGGGATGTAAGGGAAGCCATTATGTCTACAAATTTATTTGTAGAGTGAGGTACTAATTGAATGGTATAATGGTTAAATGATGTGAATAGTTTGTCAACAATTTGTTTATATTTTAGAATAACATCATTTTTACATTGATAGGCTCCTGTGACTTGGTTGAGAATAAGTTGATAATCTCCAAAGACACGTATAGTTTTGATTCTTAAGGCTAGGGTAGTTTGGAGATCTATAATCAAGGCCTCATATTCAAATATATTATTGGTACATACAAAATTGAGTTTGAAAGAAAGAGGAAGAGGTTCTTTGTTAATGGAAATGAGGACTATGCTGATACCCCCACCATTTTGACATTTGGAACTATCAAAATACATAGTCATTTGATAGGTGGGTTCCTCCAAAGAAAGAGTATCTATAGACTCATCTGGAAAGGAAAAAAGAGGAGATTGATTATTAGGGAGAGGGGATTTAGCTAGTTGGTCCACAATTACCTATCCTTTAATGGAATTTTATGGAAGAAACTCAAGATCAAACTTAGCTAAAATCATGAGCCACTTAGCCATATGTTGGTTATGATATGGCGTAGAGTGCATATACTTGAGGGGGTTAGTGTTGATAAGGATATAAGTTTTGTGGTTATGAAGATAGTGATGAAGTTTAGGGGTGATGAAAATGAAGGTAAGGTAGAGTTTTTTCGGATGGGTGTATCAAGTTTCATATTCAATGAGGGTTCAACTGATGTAATAAATATTATGCTCCTTATGTTGGTCATTATGATGAGTGAGCATGGTTCCCAAGGAATGATCAGTGGTAGATAGGTATAAATAACATGGTTGATCTTATTTTGGGGGAATAAGTATAAGTGGAGAAAGAAGATATTCCTTGATTACATCAAAGGCTTATTGATACTCTTTAGTCCATTTAAAGGAGGTATCTTTTTTTAGGAGGTGGTGAAAGGGTTGACAATGATTGGATAGCTGGGAGATAAAATGGTGGATTGGATGAAGTTTGCCTTGTAGGCTATGAAGTTTTTTTAAGCTAGTAGGAAGAGGCATTTCTAAAATGAATCTAAATTTTGCGAGGTCTATTTCTATTCCATGAAGGGAAATAATGAAGCATAGGAGTTTTCTTGATAAGACCTTGAAGTTTCATTTCTTTGGGTTTAGTATGACATGATAATGAATAAGTCTTTAAAAGATGATGGTTAAAATGGTGAGGTGATCCTAGTGATGCTTGGATTTTCTAAGCAAATCATCAATGTAATCTTCAATTATTATATGAATGAGCTCATAAAAAATGTAGGTCATGGTTGGCTGATATGTGGCTCCTACATTCTTTAAGTCAAAAGGCATGACATGATAACATAAAGTTCCCCACAAGGAGATAAAAGATGTCTTATGTTGATCTTGAGTGGAAATCAAGATTTGGTTATATCCCAAAAATTCATCCATGAGGGATAACATTTCATGACTAGCTATACGATCAACAAGCTGGTCAATGTTAGGTAGGGGAAAGTCATCTTTGGGGCATGTAAGGTTAAGATATTGAAAATAGACACAAAGGCAAAGTGCCCCAGTGGGTTTGGTGATAGGAACAATGTTAGAGACCCATTGTGGAAAGTCAATGGGTTAAATAAAATTAATAGATATAAGGCACTAAAGTTATTTAATAAGAAGAGCTATACGAGGATGGATTTTATGAAGTTTTTGCTAGACTGGCTTAACCTCAAGATATGTGATGATGTTATGAAGGTTAATGGATATTTCAATACAAGACATATCTTGATAAGACCAAGCAAATGCTATGATATAGTCACGAAAGAAGGCTACATAGTTTTTTTGTTCCTCAAGAGTTAAGGATTGGCCAATCTTGACAATATACGAGTTCTCCTAAGTATCGAAGTTAATGTTTGTGGTTGATTAATTCAGCATTATTTTATTTTTAGGAGGGAAGGCTTTTTGAAGAGAAGAATCCTCAGTACCCAGCTAGGTAAGAATATATTTGTCATTTTGACATCGGATGGTGTTAATGATAGGAGTATCATGCATGATCATTTTGGGGTGGATGAGAGGAATAGTTTTAGTTTGATCCCCTATCGATAAGTTAGGGGACCTAAACTGATAGTGTTGATAAAAAAAATTTAGGTGGGATGATGTTGTTGTCTTCAAATGGAGTTGGTGAGGGTAGAGGTTCTTCAAATTAGAAATATGAGCTTGATAAGGGTAAAAGTTCCTCAAATGGAAGAGGTGAGGTGGAAATGGTGAGGCTGGAGGTTCTCCAAATGGGAGAGGTGGAATTGATGAGGTTGGTATGGGCTCTTCTGGGGGAAATACCCTAGGCCAAATAACTCATGAGGTTTTTGAGTTTGATAGTAGGATTTCATGGGGTCCTTATTGATAGAGGTCAAACCCCAACCCTTTCCAAGTACATTGATGAAGGTAAATTTGGGCAAAGGTTGAGTTGCTAAGATAGGAAAAGTTGGAAGTGAATGGCTAAATACAAGGTATGGTGGTGGGTGAAGAAAGTGGCTTATCAAGTCCCTCATAGACAAAATATGTTCTATTATTGGGAATACAAAAGGGGATAAGGGTACTAATATTGGGATCATAAGATGGATCATTCTAAAGGTTCCCAAATTTATGGAGATGGAAAAGCATCCAAAGAATAAATTCTATATTCCCCAAGTGTAAGTCATTGGAACATGGATTTTAAGGTGTGCTCGATCAAGATTTTTGATGAAGGAATAGGTGAAGTAGTGGATGTTTCTCTATTATTGAAAGTATAAATGTTGGTGTGTTTGTTTGACATGGTGGTTTAGCTAGTGGTTGGATATGAAGAGGGTGAAGGTGTAATAAGAACATCATTGGGCTGATATGTCATATTACAATAATCAAAGGGACTCAGATCAGCTTTGATTGTAATGACTTATCCCTCATGCTCAAACTTGACACATTGATGAAGGGTAAAAGGGATGCATGTCATGGTATGGATCCATGGGTGACTAAGTAACACATTATATTTAAATTTTCCCTTTATGATGTAAAATAGTTTAGGAATGGTTCAAGGCCCCAAATGGATGTGGAGAATAACTATCCCTAGAGTAGTGGCCAAGGTATCATTGAATGATTAGAGAACCATTGAGCTTTCTAACATGATGTTTTTAGGTAGTTGAAGTTGATCATAAGCATGGGAGGAGATGATATTGATAATTGTTCCTCCATCAATCATGACCATTTTGACATATGTATGATTGATGGATGCTATGATAAAAAGAGGGGGATCATTATCTTCACTATGGTATGGTGGGATTTCAGATTCTTGAAAGGTGATACTGGTAACATGTTGGACAACTCCAGTTAAATATGCAAGAGGTTGGGGATCATTTGGTTAAACTTTTATGGAACTCACTACTTTAATCAAAACTTGATGATGTTGAGGCAAGGTGTTGATTAAGTCATAAAGACTCATTTTGATGGGCATTTGGTCAAGTTGTTTTATCACCAGGCATTAGACAAATAAAGGTGCATTAGAGGAGGAAGGAGCTTCCAAAATGGATAACTTAGGCTTGGATGGTTGTGAAGGTGAAGGTGTAATATATTAGGTATGGTTAGTTAGTTGAGGAGGTGAAGGGTAAGACCCTTGAATGGTGGCCTTAGCTTTACCCTTTTCATTTTGTTGGACCCTTTTACCCTTGTCCTTCTATTGGGCTCTAAAATGAGTTACCATATGAATAACATGGATAAGGGGAGTAGTTACTTGCTTCAATTCCTCTATTACATTCCTTGGCAGGAGTATAGAATGAGATGATTGGTAGGAGGATTGAATGGGCACTAAAAGAGGCAAAGGGCTTAAATAAGGTTTATCCAATAGGTCATCCTCCTCCAAAAGGCCATGAATGATAGTTTAGAGAGCTTTATAGTTCTCCATATCATGCCTAAGGGTTCTATGGTAAAGAATGCTATGTACCTAGGGATATGATATATTATTGTATATGGGTTGATGGAGATGCTGACATTTGGCACACATCCCCTTAGTTAGTTATATGGGTACAATATATTAGGATAATAGAGTAACTTGTAGAAGTAGTACATTGGGTAATGCTTAGCCTACATTGGGAGTAGGAGGTTACCCATCCATGGGTTAGCTAGATGTATATATATATAGGAGATGATTATCATGGTAAAGAGATCAAGTAAGCATTGAGTCTTCTATTGTAAGAGGATATTGGAGGTTGTCCCCTTGAAGAGACATTGTGGAGTTATTCCTTCCTTAAGGATTATTATATGGTGTTTTAAAATGTGATAATATACTAATCATAACTTCCATATTCTCCTAGATAACTATATTTGACTAAATAGGCTACAATGATTTGATAGGAAATGCATGGTTCTAGTGTAGAACCAGGTCTTCTTGACTATTTGATTCATATAGTGATTTAACAATTGTAGATACAGGTAATTGAGGTGGTCCCTTGGTAACTTTAGGAGGAGTCGCTAATGGGGTTATAATAATAGGCTCAAAAGTGGATTCCAATGAAGCAAAAGTTTTAGTTTTATTTTGATACAGGAGTCCAAGCCAATACCAAAAGGTAGCTCTATCAAATTTAGGTTGGGAGGTGAAGTCTAAACTTTGAATTAGCTAAGAGAAGGGTTTATAAATAGGAATTGGTCCTCAATCATTAGCTTCAAAGTATAAACCCTTTGGGGATGAAGAAGTAGTAATTTTAGTATTGTTATCCTTGGTGGAAGGTTCCAAAGGCAATGATTGGGTAGATAGGGGTATTGTCTCTTGAGAGATGGATTTCTCACAAGATACGAATAATTTTACAATTGGTTTGGTAAGGGTAATGGTTTTAGGTGGAAAGGTTGGTTTAGCTTCCTCCTCAATTTGATTCTCCAAAGGAATAAGTGGTTTTTTGAGTAGTATTTGAGGAGTGAATGAAATGGTTGATGGAGTGAACATATCCTTAGGTGTTTCCACCATAGAAGGGGTGGGTGAAATCACGGTTTCATCTAAAGAAGTGGAAGGGATAGTGACTTCCTTTGTTTGGGCATTTGAAGGGGTTGGTAGTAGGTGGTTCTCCTTAATTTGGGTGATATAAGTAATAACTTCTTTGATAATGGGCATATTACTGATGACATTGATTACATGTGCCTCATGTGAATTGGATGATTCAAATTGGTTGTCATGGTGTTGGGTTGATGGTGGATCATTTGGAAATGGTTTTTAAAAAAAAAGGGATTATTTTACAAGAACATTTGGGTTAACAAACACAAGCTCCCCTTTATCAATTAGGTCCTAGACAATGCTTTTAAAATTATTGCATCTATCAGTATCATGTCCAACAACCCAATGATAGTCATAAGGATCATTCTCATTGTACCACTTAGGAATGGGCTTTATGGGTGGAAGTTGGATTAGATTAGATTTGAGTAGTTTCTCCAACATCGACACATAATATTCTCTAATCAGGGTAAATGGTATTGAAGGAACCTAATTTTGAGTATGGTTTTCATGATTGGAAGGGTTGTTGGTTGGAGGTGTTTGGTTGATGGGTGGAGGAAGTGTGGTTTTAAGAATGATTGGATGTGCTGATGGTTTTGGTTTATAATTGGTTGGGTTCATAGTTTTGGTGGAAGATGACTTCATGGATTTGAAACTAAATTTTTTTATTTTGAAGCTTCAACTTCCCTTCATCAATAGCATAATTTCTAATTTATAGGCCATAGTAAAATCTTCATCAAAGGTTCTGAAGGTTTGGACTTGGAGTGTTGGAGTAATGTGTTTAACACAACCCTAGGAAAATAATTAGATTAATTTGGGTTGAAGTAATGGGAAAGTGAGTTGATTAATAAGACCTCTCCATCTAACAATGAAATTAACTATGGACTCATCTTCAAACTATTTGATGGAGTATAGGCCTGTAATGGAAACCTTTTTAGATATGTTTATAGAAAAGTGTTCCAAAAAGGTGTATATGAATTGAGATAAATAAAAGAGAGAATAAATGGGAATATCACTATACCAATCAAGGGTAAACCTAGATAATGACATGGGAAAGGTTCAAAGGAGAAGAGTGTCATCATAAGCAATCAAGTAGCATGCATGTCAAAACACTCTTAAATGTCACTGAGGGTCCTCCTTACCTTAGAATTTATAAAATTTGGAAAATTCCCATTAAGAAGGATAAGCATGAATAGGTATGGATGGATGGATAGACTCATTGAAAATTTGGTTGTAAGACAAAAGATTGGTTGAGGTGGAGATAGATAACTCCAAACTAGTCATTTTATCCATGATCATTTTGATTAGGTTGGGTTGGGGTTGAAAATTTGCATAATTAAGAGGTACAATTTGTTGAGGCTAGTTCATAGCAATGTATGAATAGATAATAGAAGGTAATGATGAAGCCACATATTGATAGGTGGTGCCAAGAGGTTGAGATGGTGGCACATAAGAACTTATTAGTATAAAAGGTTGGGTGGTGGTCGGTTTATACCCTTTTAGGTTAGGGACATATTGATAAGTTGTCATAAGAACATGTTGAGGAAAGGATGTGGTTAGTATGCTTGAGATAGGAACAAATTAGGAAGGTTGAGGTTGGGTGGCTACCCTAGTACTAATTAGAGGAAGGTTTTGAGGTATGGAGATCACTAAGCTTTGAAGGGGAACTATGGTCAAAGGATTGTTTACAACTAAAGGGAAGATAAGAGCTAAAATGAAAGATAATGCCATAGTAGATTGGGTCATAGGTAACTAATGGTAAAGTTAAACCCCCATGGGGTGTAACTAGTCGTTTTTGGTTGGGTGATGGAAGGATAGTTTGGGTTTAGGTGGATGGAATGTTGGAAGAGGTATGAATTAATGGTTGAGTTAAAGTGGTTCATGTTATTAGGTGGGATGGCATACCAAGAGAAGGTTAAAAAAAAAACTAAAGTGGGAGGGGTACGATGAGGCAAGATGTTAAGGTAATGTTTCTAGGTAACTAGATTATTGTCAATAAAGGTAGTGAAGTCTAGATCTCCTTCAGATATGATTAGAATTCTAGAGGGAGATGGTGGAGGAGTAGAATGGTGAGGTAAACCATGGGGAGATTTATCTGCATCCAAGGTATAATCCATGGATGAAGATGAAGGTGGTTGTTGATTATTTTGATTTTTCACTTGTTGTCTAGTCAAAACCATCTAGAAAATATAGAAGTGGACAATGAACCATTCACTTCAAACAATGAGCAATCTAATAAAATCCCAAACCAAACAAAGCACACACTAAAACCTCAACTAGCCTTAGGATTTATTTTAAATCACTTTTGGATTATGCCTTAAAGAGTGTGAAAGGGAAATTTGGATTATGATTTAGGTACTAATGATGGTTTTAGGTTAAGTTTGGGTGCTCAAATAATCTATACTAGAGTGGGTATGTGGCCTAGTATTGGGGGCTTGCTGCCAGCACTTCATGAACCCAAAGCCAAGCCAAGTTGCTTAGCCAATAGATACCATTTGTCTAGAGTTTATACTCTACCAGAGAATAGATTAGATCCTCCTCTTTGTGGTGAAATCTAAGTTAGATCATCAGGTAGGGTAAGGTGATCTAAAAGGTGATGAAATCCCAATGGGCCTTGACTCAAGTAAGTTTTGATGTGTTCTTTGGTTTAGTGGTTTGGTAGTGTAACATATGTGTTCTATGATTCATTAAAATTACCATTAATTAATTTAGGTATGCTAAGAATTAAATAGGCAATTCAATGGATGCACTTAATTTTAGCTTGAAAATAAATCTTTGGTTTCTTTGAATGCAAATAAGGAACAATGCAATAATGTGAGATGACAATGCAACCTATCCCTAGAATGAAATTTGCACTTTTTTTTTGGTTCATTTTTTATTTTAGAAAAGAAAAGTAAAAGATTTTTTTTATTTTTTAGAATTTAAAGACTTGTAGAAATGCAATAAACATGAGATTCACTAATGCAACTATATGAAATAAATAGAAGTTTGAACCCTTAAGGGGTACCACTAGGTGTGCCAGAATGTTTCACTCAATTTGCTAATCTAATTATTTTTGCTTTGAAAGAGAAGAGAAACAACAGATAAGGGGTGTATACCTAGTAGAAAGTGCATGTGTAGATATCCAGACAAGGTGAGAACTCTTCTTTGGTGAGGGATGAATGACCTTTGCTCTGAAGAGTTGGATGGCTAAATGCCTGCAAGAATATGGGAAGCATAATGGTACTTTTATGATAGAATCACATGAATATATATTTGGATTGTTAAATGCCTACAAAGAAAACAAGAGAGTCTAGATGCACAAATGCTGGTCCCATATTTCCTCCATGATCCTTGTATTTATTGCACAAAAATTCTTAAATGAGGAGAAAGAATTGTGAAATTGAGGGAGGGAAAGTTGCTAAGTTGGTCCTGGATAAGTGTGATGGACTAAAAAAAATAAATCCATGAGTTTGTACATGGGAAAGTTGCCAATTTTATTAGTGCAAGCTTTTTCACATTTGAAAGTTTCTAATTTATTGGGTGAGGGTACCTAATCGTCGATGGTTGGTTTAACCATCGGTGGTCAACCCTCTTAGGGTAAGAGGTGGAATTTAGGGTGTTAAATACTTTGTTTAAATTTATGTAAAAGTAGTTTAACTAGGTTAAAAGAATAGTTAACTAGATTAATGGCTAGGTCAAGGTCGAGAGCCACGTCATGGTGATCTGACCTTACAAATGATGTAAGGGATGTTTTTGAGTGTCTACAAAGAAATTAGCTTGAATAGGTCCTAAACAAGGTAGTCTATGTTTTATTTTGGGTTATATTTAGGTAATTAATATAATTCTATATCAGTATGAGTACATGGTCTGGTACTTAAGGCTTACTCCCCTCATGTCACATTCTTGTAGTCAATACGGGTGCTTAGCCAATATGTATCGATTTATAGAGTTTATACTTAGCTAGAGAACCAAGTTGGTTATCCCCTTGGTGATTAAATCTAAGTAAGATAACTAAGAAAGTGTAAGGTGATCTTCTAGGTGATAAAATTCTAGTTGGGCATTGTCTCAAGTGTGTTTTGATATTTTTTGTGCAAGTGGTTTAGTTTGTGTAACATTTTTGAACTATGATTAATTCATAATGCTTTTAATTAAACTAGATGAGCTAAAATCAAGCAAGAAGTCAATGTATGCACTCAATTTTAACTAAAATATATTTTTTTAATTTATTTAAATGAAGACAAGAACAAATAAAATTCACCTAAATGAAACATTAAAATGCAATCCTAATCCTAGGATGAATGCTCTTTTCTTTCTTTTTAGAAATGCAATAAAATTTAATTTTATAAAAAATGCAACTAAAACTTTTTTTTCCATTTTTGTAAATAAAGAAGCTTAATTTTATAAGAATTCAACTAAATGAATTTTAATAATGCAATTATAAATCTCATAAAACATATAATAACCAAATAAAACTCAAGGGTCCCACCGGGCATGCTAAAATGTTTATGTCTAATTTTCACTTTTTCTTAAGTGTGAAAAGAAAAAACTAGTTAAGAAGGGTGTGGAAGAATGCTTGTTAAATATGCATGCATTGAATCAAGTGATTGTGGAGAGATCCTATTTGGCTTAGTAAGATAACCTAGAAATAATAAACACTAAAAGAAACTTTTTTCTTAAACAAGTAGATGGGTGGATTGCTTAGCATGAGTTAGATCCTAAAAGTGAAAGCGTTATAGGAGGTTGTCAATCCACCTTATTTAAAATAGTTAAGTGGAAATGATAGAAGAAATATATTTTCCTTAAATTATTTTAAAAACTAAATAAAATACATTAAATAAGATAAAATTAATTTATAAAATTAGATGCTTTGCTAAGTTAACCAAAAGGAAGCAACTAGTTTGATTATACTAATGTTTAAAATTGGTTAAGGCAAGGTTGTGCTTTTGGGTTTGGTAATTTGATAAGGGTCAAAAGAATGGTTTGGTTGGGGTTGATTGAGATAATAAAATGAGAGGTATGGATGGTTGAAAAAGATAAAACAACAAATAAATATGGTAACAAAAGGATGAGGGGGAAAAGAGGGTGAAGGTGGCAAAGTTGCAAAGAGGGAAAAGGAGGTAAATGGAATTACAATGGAAAAGGTGGTAAAGAGGTCAATGGATTAAGATAGAAAGTGGATTAAAAGGTAGAGGTCAAGTTAATAAAATGAAGGACTTAAGTATATAATTGAAATAAGAAAAACCAAATAAGGTTACCTTGAAGCTTGTTGATGTGGTTGATGTTGTTGATGATGTGATGAAGGAATCTTGTGGCAATTTCAATAGAGCTTTGTTTCTTTTAATTATTTTCCTCTAAGATGTCGATGACCTCCAAAATGATAAAATCCTTAAAATACCTATAAAAAGATATTAATAACAAAATAATAACATCTAAATTAACCTTGGGTGAAAGAGGGGGTATTTATAGCATTTATTGTCAAGAACCATGCCAAAATAGGAAATAGTAGCAGTATGGCATCATTTCCCATGTGGTGTATGAATGAGTCAAAATATGAGGGTGGTGGGATTCCCACCTTGACTATGGGTATCCAATTTGGGTTGGTGTGTCTCCCACCTTACACATGAGTCTAATTTTGAATGGTAATCATGCACATGGGCCTAAATGAGGCTAAAAACTTTTCACCACTCTTTCTTATCTTTATCCAAGCACTTAAAGAGATGCCCCACAAAATGTGGTGCCATTTTCCATGTGGGTGTATGAATGAGTCAAAATATGAGGGTGGTGGGTTTCTCATCTTGATCATGGGTCTCTAATTTAGATTGGTGTGTCTCCCACCTTGCACATGAGTCCAATTTTGAATGGGAATCATGCACATGGACCTAAATGAGGCTAAAAGACTTTTCACCACCCTTTCTTGTCTTCATCCAAGAACTTAAAGAGATGCCCCATATAATATGGTGCCATTTTTCATATGGATGTATGAATGAATCAAAATATAAGGGTGGTGGGATTCCTACCTTGATCATGGGTCTCCCATTTGGGTTGGTGTGTCTCCCACCTTGCACATGAGTCTAATTTTGAATAGGAATCATGTACATGGACTTAAATGAGGATAAACAAATTTTAAACACCCTTTATTTTCTTCATGCAAGCACTTAAATAGATGTCCCATAAAATGTGGCACCATTTTCCATGTAGGTGCATGAATGATTCAAAAGATGAGGATGGTTGGATTCTCACCTTGCTCATGGGTCTCCCATCTGGGTTTAAAAGTCAAAAATGGGTGGATATAGTGCCCTTTATTTTTTCCAAGGCAATAAATAGGTTGGAATCCCATTTTGAATGCCACTTACATGTGTGAAGACAAAATACATGTTTAATGATGGTCTCTTAAGGGGAAATTTGACATATTTCAAAGGGGACCTTTATGATGCTTAAATGAGGTCATTAAGCACCTTGTAAAAGGGTCTTAGGTGGGGTATGATGTCCCATATTAAGTCACCTCACTTATAAGACATGTCACTTATCATATCACCTCTTAAATCACTTTCCATGTCACTTACCACATCACTTTCCATGTCACATGCCATGTCATCATGAATAGTGATAGTGGGTCCCGTAGTGAATAGTATTTTTGAATAGTACTACATGAATAGGATAATAGTGATTTGGTTATGTTAAGAGGGGTTAGTTAATATTTAATAAGGTTTAGGGGGTCTTAAGGCATCTAGTCATCAAAAATTATAAGTATATAGTTTTTTAGTGTCTATATGACCTTCTGATTATGCTATAGATTGGAAATTATATTGATTTGATCATGAATAACGTCTTCAATAAGTAGTGAAGAAATTTTGTGATCATCTATTATCACCTTAATGAGGTTTTCACTAATGATTTTTTTCATATCATCCCATAGTTCATCCAAAAAGGTTTTACAAAGAGATGGTAACGTTTGACTTTAATTGTCTTCTAGTGCTTTTGAAAAGATTTCAATAAAAGATGTTGAGTTTGATCTTTGATTATTCCCTAGCGCCTCTAAAATTATTTCAATAAGATATTTTTCTTATTCTAGATGAATTGGGTATTTGTCTTGATGATATTCTACACCTAATGTTGGGAAAATAATAGAAGCACACAATTGATTACCAAGCAACTTAACATGCAGAAATTAACCAGAATACACAAGTAACTAGAATTCAGAAATAACACAGAATATGAGAGACAATAAACTTGTATTAAAAATCTTTCAGAAGGAAATACAACAAAGAAGGCTGCCATAGTTCTTCTTCCTTACACACCTCTAGGGCTCCCACACCTCTAGGGCATAAACAGTAAATCTTCCCTCAAAGCTCTCTCTCTTAGGTCCCAACACACAACTCAAATACAGAGTTGGTGTTCACCTCCAACCAGCCAATATCCACTACTGCCAGTTCTCCAGTGCTCCACACACACCACAAGTGCTCCACACACTCCATAAGTACACAAACATACTTCAAGTAGATCTCCCCTGAACTGCAACAACCTGCAACCCAATCTGATCTTACTTATGGAAGGAACTACCTTGCCTTCCTCTTTGCTCTGAGTACACACCTGTACTCCAAGTAGATCCTGCCTGATACTACTCCTTATTGTGTTGCTATCTTATTTGATGTTGCACACCTACAAATCAATCTGGTTCTGCACACCTGTGAACCCTGACCTTACACACACATACACCTATAGATCAATGATCTTACTTATCATGTAGATCTCCTAAAGTAGCCATGCTCACCTGATGACCAAGATCATAAATACATGAAGAACCCTGCTGATTCTCCAATCCAGCACCCACACTGGTACTGCTATGGAACTAAGAGGAACACCCTTGCTCACCTCACACATAGAAGAAGCAAACTTTGCTCAACTCAAACTAGAACACCTTACAATACAATCCATGAGTCTATTATATAGATCTCATCCAAACAATAATTAGACACCTAATTACAATAATTAGATCCATAGCTTCTAGTCTAAATTTGACTCTTGACATGCAAACACTTGGTTCATTCTCTAACTACCCATAACATTCGTAGCTCAAACCGCATAGGTGACCTACGTCAGTCCCTGTCTGCCTAGGGGGTGCCGATGCCGGCTGATCTCTGACTGATGTCAGTTGCTTCCTGTCTCTTCCCTACTGACATCGATTGGCTTGACCGACGCCGGTGACTGTGACAACAACAAACTCCTATGAAACCTCCTCACCTATTTACATCAGTGAAGCTTTTAGCTCCACAACCTAACAATCTCCCACTTGGAGATAAATAGTTGCACTGTACCTGTACCTGTACCCCAGATAATCTATTTCCTAGATTGTATCCCTCTTCAAGATCAATCCTGAAGACCACCCACCACACAACTTATGGTGCACCTCCTGTCATCTGAGTACCCTGCCACATCTGAACCTACAAGCCCATGTAGTGAAGTACTGACCCTACATAGCATGAATTCCTACTGCTGGTCCCTCTCAAATCCCTGAGAACTCACTTCCCTGAATTGGCTCCTAACTCTCTGACAACACCCACTGCTTGGGTAAACTCAGGTCTATACTAGACCTCATGTGATTTTGGACACTGAACTGTCCAGACCTTAGAGTGCTCTGATTTTGCATCCTATGTAATGAACCTCACCAACACCTAATTCACATCAGTTCCCACTAGAGACAAAATCAACCTATGATCTCCATGTCTCCTATGCCAAAGAATTTTGTTGCTCCAAATTCTTCATGACATGCCACTGAACTAATCTTACCCTTAGCTTAGCAAAACCCTATATGTACAACCCTACTAGCTAGCATATCATACACATACAACAATAGAATGATGTCGCGACTCATCATCCACCTGGTAAGACAAACCATAGTAGTTACCCTGACATTGACAGAAGCCATGCTTCATCCTCCACCTATCAAACTTGTACCACTGTCCTACAGCTCCTCAAGACCATGTGACTTGGTCTTCTGTCTCACATGTCCGTTCACTCTATTCTTCAACTAAGGAATCCATTCATCTCTATGCTTTCATACTAGCTGGCAACCCTACCAAATCTCCTATTTAGTTTTGCATCATATTCCTACCACGCTCCCACTGTTTCCTAGATCCTTCCTGCTCTGCAGTCAACAACTAGTATAAAGAAGAGGAACAACAAATTTGAGGATTAATTACCACTTTAGTCTTCCATATGGGCATTTGAGACTCCTTGATAGCTTGCTGTTCACCCAAAATTCATTACAGTGACCGACCTCAGTCACCACATAGTTTGCATCTGACCGACGTTGGTTCCCATGCACCTGTCCTGACTACCAACTCTACCAACATCAGTCCTCCTGACTGATGTCAGTCTTACCTACTGTCGATGTCAGTCTTATTGACCGATGTCAGTCTTACCCTACCCAACATCACCAGCTTCAGTCTGCACATGACCGACATCAGCATCTATCTGTTCGATGTCAGTTCCTCCTAACTGACACTGGTATCTGTGTTTGCCTATGAGTGATGACTTTTTACCTACAAGCTCCTTTGAATCAAAACCCATGTCCAAACTGCCCTACTTAGAAGTATCCAGCCTCATCCACTAAACTCTGTCCATCATCTCCTCCAAGAACACCAAGGCTTTCTAGTTCTTAAGCCTGTCAAAGACATTTGACTTCCTCTTAAGAAAATGCATCTCCTTCCTACTCATGTGACCAAGCCTACAAAGCCACGTCTCTGCAATAGAAGAAGAATTAGTAATATAAGCAAGTAGATAAAGAGTACTTGCTTTCTTACCACTAGCTAATTCAAGTGTATCCACTGTGAGAGTTCTTATACATCTCTCATCACCCAACTTCCCTGAAGAAATTAGACTTATCTCCAAGACCGGGACCTGCATGACCTCCTTCAACACCCATGTGTTGGCCGCCTAAAATTTTAGCTTCACTTCCCCTTTGCCAATTCTTTGGCAAGGCTCACTAGCTCCTCTCTTTGGGGCTACATGGAAAGAGGCAATAGAATCTGTGAAACAAGATTCTACTTTATCCAAGAAACCTCCCAAAGCATCCTGTGTAACAACACCTGCAACATCTGCATCTTCAGTTCCTTCATGCTGATCTTCCACAAACCAACAATTTTTCTTTACCTGCTCTTTCTTTCCATAAGACCGTAAGTGACCATCTGTGCTTTTCAACACCTCCATTCTTAGCTTACTTTCTTCTGTCATTGCTCTACTCCCACTCAATCAGAAACCCTTGAGAGTGACCTCTAACCAAACACAAAACCTGTTCCCTGTAACCTTAGCTCTGATACCACTTGTTGGGAAAATAACAGAAGCACACAATTGATTACCAAGCAACTTAACATGCAGAAATTAACCAAAATACACAAGTAACTAGAATTCAAAAATAACACAGAATATGAGAGACAATACACAACTTGTATTAAAACTCTTTCAGAAGAAAATACAACAAAGAAGGCTGCCATAGTTCTTCTTCCTTACACACCTCTAGGGCATAAACAATAAATCTTCCCTCAAAGCTCTCTCTCTTAGGTCCCAACACACAACTCAAATACAGAGTTGGTGTTCACCTCCAACTAGCCAGTATCCACTACTGCCAATTTTCCAGTGCTCCACGCACTCCACAAGTACACAAACATACTTCAAGTAGATCTCCCCTGAATTGCAATAACCTGCAACCCAATATGATCTTACTTATATAAGGAACTACCTTGCCTTCCTCTTTGCTCTAAGTACACACCTGTACTCCAAGTAGATCTTGCCTGATACTGCTCCCTGTTGTGTGGCTATCCTATCTAATCTTACACACCTGCAAATCAATCTAGTTCTGCACACTTGTGAACCTTGACCTTGCACACACATACACCTACAGATCAATGATCTTACTTATCATGTAGATCTCCTAAAGTAGCCATGCTCACCTGATGACCAAGATCATACATACATGAAGAACCCTGCTAATTCTCCAATCCAACACCCACACTGGTACTGCTGTGGAACTAGGAGGAACACCCTTGCTCACCTCACACACAGAAGAAGTAAACTTTGATCAACTCAAACTAGAACACCTTACAATACAATCCATGAGTCTATTATATAGATCTCATCCAAACAATAATTAGACACCTAATTACAATAATTAGATCCACAACTTCTAGTCTAAATTTGGCTCTTGACATGCAAACACTTGGTTCATTAGCTAACTTCCCATAAGATTCACAGCTCGAACAACACAAGTGATCGACGTCAGTCCCTGTCTGCCTGGGGGGTGCTGACGCTGGCCGATCTTTAACCGACGTTAGTTGCTTCTTATCTCTTCCTTGTCAATGCTGGTTGGCTTGACTGACGCTGGTGACTGTGACAACATCAAACTCCTCTACAACCTCCTCACCTATTTGCATCAGTGAAGCTTTTAGCTCCACAACCTAACACCTAATATGTCACCATTGATGCAGTTTAATAAAGTGTGATTCTTTTGGTCTTAATCGATGTTTGTGAGAGGTCGAATGTCAATATAATGGCTATGTTGGGTGGTGATAATGGGGGATGATGAAAGGTAACATAATCCTCATATAAAATAGTAGGATAACTTATGTCGATGCTGAAGTAATCATCCTCAAAAAATATATAAGTATCACAAATATATTCAAATTGATCCATAAGGTAATTGTAACCAATACTATATTTTGTTTCTAGATCTGATTCTGATATAAGGGACTCTAAATTAGATGTTATAACTAATGTTTATTCTAGTTTTGATGTTAAATTTGATATTAGTTCAAAAATAAAACCTAAATTTAATGTTATTTCTTCATCTGATATAGTTACTTCTTTAATGTTCTATTGAATGATTGGTATTAAACAAGTAATGGGCTATGATGGCATAATGGGCTCTATAAAAAGTGATTAATCTAGAAAGGATTCAACATATACTAGCTCATCTAATTAAATCCCCTCAAAGAGAGAGTACCACGTAAGGGATGACTTGATATAATCTTGTTTGTCAAAAAGAAACTCCTCAATGAGTGGAAAAGATCAAGAGACAACTCTATAAAGACTGGCTTGTCAAGGAGATGAGGCTCTTTAAAAATAGGTAACATATGAATAGGTGATTCAATACAAGTTGACTTATTACAAATGGGTGTTTTAATAATAACATCATGATCTTGGTTAACAATTGGTTGCAAAAAATCAACCTTGAACACATTTTGATCTCATAAGATGGCTCTTTAAGGGGTAATAGTTCATGTTTTAGCTTGAAGATTAGCATACAATTTCTAAATTGGGGAACATTTGGTTTAGTAGTAACAATGGTTCATGGTTCAATAATAGACCCTCCAAAAATTATATTATTAGATAAGGGATAAAAGACAATGGGTTCATCAAATGGAGGTTCTTCAATAATAGGTTCATCTAAAACTAGTGATGGGTTAAGAATGGTAATGATTGGACATTTTGTAGTTTGGTTTTTCACACAAACCAAAGGAAGAGGTCCTAAAATGGTAACCTTCACACATGATGGACCCTGCTTTCTCACACAAGCTAGAGGAGAATAGCCCAAAATGGTACCCTTTGTACATTATAAAACCTTCTTGCTCATACAAGCTAGAGGAAAATAGCCCAAAATGGTAACCTTTACACATTGTAGAGCTTGATCACTCACACAAGATGAAGGAGAAGAAAGATACACCAAAATAGTAACCTTCAATCATGGAGCACAAATTAAAGGAGACAAATGACATACTAAAATGGTAACCTTTGCATTTTACGAAGCTTTCTTGATCGCAAAAGCTATAGGAGAATAGCCCAAAATGGTAACCTTTAAACAAAGCATGTAAATCAAAGGGGAAGGATGAGGATGATGTATGAAAATTGACATGGATGCGATTGGTTTTCAATAGATAAATCCAAAAATGGAAACATCATCAAACAATATGGAGTGCTCATGTCCATCATAAAAATTCTCTACCTTGAAACTAGGGCCACAAGAAAATATATTTCAAGTTTACTTTAGTGTCATTTTTAAAAAAGAGTGTTCTCAATGTTTGACAAGATTTAGATAATTTTTTGTAAATTTTTAAATAAAATATGGAATTTGATCTTCTTTTTTAACAAATGATTAAGGTACCAAAGAGACTATAAAAGGAGGGTTGCTTGGAACCACACATAATTAGAAGAATGTGTTTAAAAAATTACTCAACCTTGGGTAGGTTTGAAATCATATAAATTAGAAGAGGGTATGATAACTCAAAAAATCCTAGAGTGTCACTAGTACACTAAAATATAGACTTTTGAGATATGTCAATTTTGTAAAAACTAGTTCAAATTCAATGAGTTATTACTAAAAAACTAGAATAAATGCCTTCAGATCATGAAGGAGATAATACAAGCTAAGAAAATCAAGATGTGAAAATATGCAATAATTCTTAAGAATAATGCTAAAACCAAATGGGTGGCACAACGTCAACACATGGTAATAGGAATGGATAGTATAGAATATGTTCTCAAACTTAAAGTGTGAGTGATGCACAAGATGATTTAAGTCCACTAAGATGATAAGTTTGATTTTGAATCTATAAAATGACCCTCAACTAAAAAAATAGAAAATTTAACCCAAGTTAAAATAAGTTTAATGTGCAAATGGTGAACCCAATTTAACACATCAACCCTTAGAACTTATAAAGGTTCAATTTTAAATTTGAATTATCAATGAGAGACTTAAGATAATTTGGAAGATGATTTAGACTCAAATAGGCAACATAACTATACCAATTAGACCAAGATGACATAATGTTTATGATGACAAATTTGAACAAAGAAAAGATGATTTTTACTTGGGTAGTGTAATGCTTCATTGTTCAAAAAATTAGGTACAATGTGTTTTGGTTTATGATGTTTATGTTAACAAACAATTTTGACCTAAAATAAGAACAAGTAATCTAAGACAAAGACAAATTAGATAACTAATCATCTTAATCCCTAAACTGATAAGGTATGGCAAAGTGGGGTTAACTAAACTAGCAAGTTTTTGAGAATTTATAGATGGATCTCATGCACAAGACTTTCACATCAACATGCAAGAGAAGAAACACATCAATTAGGTCCACATCATATGGATTCATGTAAAAAAGTCTTGCCCTTTTTACAACCACTACATCTATCACTTACTCAGTGTAGTATGATGTCCAACATGATCATATATCCTAGACTTAGCCCCAAAAATAGGAGATGGTTTAACCACTTAAACCATCATCCTAGTGGGGTGATCCCAATTTATATACCCCCTTATGAAAATGGGTTGAAGATAATGTTGAGAGATGAATTTTTAGGTCAAGGTTTCCCTATATAACTTATGGGAGGTAATGAAGTCTGCCTCACAAGCCAAGATGAAAAAATAAATGACAAGTAAAAGAGATTTAAGGTTATTTCTAGATCACCCAAGCCATGCGGGTCTTGGGGAGAGCCTTGAAAACTTCTCTTTTACACCTTTCACTAAGGTATTTTTCAATAAAGACAATGATTTTAATCTTACAAGTTCCCTAAGGGGATGCGTAGGAGAGCGTATGTGCATAATATTTCTTTTTGCTAATCAATTCTAACAAAGAAATGATGTATTGAAGATAAAGTTTGAAATGTGTTTAATTTTAAAACTCTTAAATTGAAAAGTTTGGTGATGTTCTTTGGCCACTTGGCCTTAATTTATAAACTTGGAAGAAAAAATCACAAAAACTAATCAATAAGACACTCTAAAATTTTTGTCGAGCACCAAATGAAAGATTTTTTAATTTTTTTTAAACATCCCCAAAGAAGGTTAAGAATATCTATGCAAATATGAATCGGTACTCTTCAAATAGGCCCTGCATAAAAAGTTAAATAACCTCCTTTAGCTTTGAATCTCTTTTAAATTTGAGGTAACTTTGAAAAGTAAACATCTATTGACTTGAAGGTAAAACCTCAATAATCAAACACGTTAGATTAAAATTGGTTAGAAACTTGATTTTATTAAAAAAACTATGTAACTTGAAGTAAATTGATAGCATATTCTAAAAATTTAAGAGAAAGTATGTGGCTTTAAATAAAAATTATCAAAAATGGAGCTTGTATGACCCATAACGAAGCTCTGTAAAAGGGCTTATTTATCATGTTCTCTCAGGCTACAAGTTATCAGGAATAGTTATAGCCTACAGTGAGTCCAAGCCATAGGTTTTATAGTCTAGGCCATGGCTTTTCACATAGAAGTCCATGAATGGAATTTTGATTTTTTTTAACCTTAAAGGCCTCAAACTCCAAGATTCTGCATGAAATTGATTAGTAGGATGATTAAGGATCCTTGTGATCAAACTTTTGGGGTACGGTCCCACCATGCATGAAAAAATATAGAGTGGATTATGAGAAATTATTAGTCAAGAATTAGTCTTAAAAAATCAAAGAAAAATGCATAGAGAGCTAATTAAATCAAGCCAACCTATTCATTCAAGGTTTTGCTAATAATAATAAGATACAATTGAAAGAAAGTAAACCATTACCTTCCCAAGTTACTCCATTTCTCAAAATCATATCAAAAACATGTTCTCCCCTTAATCAAGCATTCTTATCTTCATCAACAACAGTGGTAAACTCCCTCAATGTCTCAAGAACACTCCATAAAAATTAGGCTCATTATATTAAAACTATATAATTGCCTATCAAATGAAGCTAATACAAATATGAATAATGTAATAATTAAAACAAAAAATTATTTGTGAATAGATTCTATAATTATAAAATTGCAATAATTGAGCTTAGAAATGATGTTCATGGACTCTCTATTTATAGATTTCAAAATGGGTATAAGATCAATCATCAATGGCCATATCAAGATCAAGATGTGTGACCATGGATTAATCTAATATTTTAATTAAATCTATAAATATCCTCATTTAAATTTTGATAAAAATGCATTAATGAGGCATGGGAAGAATTAAAGAGGCATAGGAAACCCATAATCATGATATTTTATGCATTTATGGCTTATGGATGCCACCCCATAGATGATGTCACTAGGTGATGCAAATATTAAGAATCAATTTTCAAAAAGAAATATTCAATAACATCCATGGAAAATCCACTTAAGTCCTTGATTTGGATTAATTATCCTTAAATAATATTAATCAACATTTGTGCAATTCTTTGGAAATTAACCCTCAATTAATCAAAATGGTCAAAAAGTCATATTTCTGGGTCATAATTTCACTCGATAAAAATTAGAAAGTGATGGATGCATTCGAATAGTATTCCAATTTAGGATTTTACCAACATAAAATAACAATGGTACATGACATGTACTAATGAATTAGAAGAAAAGAGTGATCTAGAGCACAGAAAGGCAAAATCGTCATTTCTACTCAAAACATATTGATCAAATTTAGGTATCTCATAAAATGTGTTACCCCATTTAGGGATACATTAGCCTAAATTGGCATTTGTATATGAAAATCTTGAATAATTTAACATGTTTTATGGATTTTGGCCTAAAATGTGCATTTGAGTGCAATTTGAGTAAAATTGACAATTCAACACAAATGGTGCTAGGAATTAGATGTCTACACATGGGTCATTATTTTTATTTCGATGAGATTTTGGAAAATAAATTATGTCTTGATTTTGATAATTTGAAGCCTCTAAATGGCTATGGTAATTTTGAAAGGAAATTTGAATGAAGTTTATTATGAGGCACATAGGTTAATGTGGTTGGCAAGTTCATCGACAAAGATGAGTTGGCAAATGTCATGGCATGCTTAATTGGCAAGATGAATTAATGTGGAGCATATTCAAAGAGGCTTTAAGATAATTTTAAGAATTTTGGTGGTTTGAGAATTCAATGCAAGGCGTACGTGTCTTGAATGTTAGATAATGGTAAAATGTTTAGTAAGTAATTTGGTTATTGATAAGTTTGATGACATTACTAATTTAGAATGCTAAATATTAGTGTCAATTTTAATGGGTCAATGAGAATCATACACGTATGCAAGATAGTTACATCGGGGAACAGTGTTTACAAATAAATTTATTTTCATTATTTTGGAAGCTCATTTATGGAAGTGTCACTCTATCAATTTGGATTTTGAAAATGCAGATGAGATTTTGAAAGAAAACTTGTAGAAAAGCACATCTAGGTATGCCTTGAATAATCTTAACGAGTTTTGGGCAATATTTATGAGATTTTTTGAATAGTTTTTTAGTTGCATAGAAATAAATGGCTTCTTGTTTGCATATTAATAATTTTGTATTTAAGTTCTATGCATGAAAGTTTTAAGAGGTTGTATGATGCTTTTTACTTGGTTATATTACTTCTTTACTTGGATATTGAAGCAAATGGGCATTAATTTTGATGAAGCTATTTATCTGAGGTTGTTGAAGCTCAGACATGTTTATTTTTTTGGGTTTGAACATAATTGTTTTGAAAACATTAAGACATTTGAACATGTATGATGGTCTGGTTTCTATGAATATATATTCTTTAATATATTTGGATATTAGTTTTGAAGATATTTATGGTTTAAGAGGGTTTATTGAGACTTTGGGTTCTGTAAAATAAACTCTGTGTGTTTATTATTTTCATGAATATTGGTTTGTCATAAAGAAGTGATAAAAAAGGGATTTTGTTCAAGCATGCAATTATATTTTTTTAGTTGTATCTTTCAAAAGTTTCATATATTCATGGGGTTTGAAGGAAAAATCTTGCTTGGTTCAACGTATTTCTAGTCTATCATGAAGAAATTATTTTGAAAAATTTTCAATATATACATTTTGGGTTTTCTTTTGAAGTTAGATATTGAAATGATTGGTAATTTTTGAGAAGTTGAGATAGGTTGTTTCAATTTTGACATAATGATTTGAAATAAAAATAATTATGCTTGAAGACTTTTTATGTGAAAGGTTTCTATGGATTTTATTTAGAAGAATACAAGTAAATTATAGTCCTGGGAATTATACATGTGTTATATATGTTTAAGATGATAATTGGATAGTAATAATAGTGAGACCAAAATGCAAAACAATTATGGGTAGAAGCAATTGAAGATAAAATTACGAAGAATCTAATTTTCTTAGTTTATTCATGATGTTGAATCATGATAGTAAGTGGGAGATAAATAATGGGTTTATATTTGATTTTGAATTTTTTTTAAAATTCCTTTTGCTATACAAAATCTGAGAAATGTTCACCTATAAAATTTTTCATGGTGTTAAATTTGACATCCGAATGACCGTCATCAAAAACTACAAATTATGTAGTTTGATAGCAATTTGATATAAAATTTAATATAGATAGAAAACACATTAAAATTATTATGTTAAAAAAAGTGAAATTTGTTTTATGGAGAGTTTTGGTTCTTCTTTCACGTGATACAGTTAAAATATTTTTACTATCAAGGTATTTCATAAAATAATTTGTTTTCAGAAGCATGGTATTATAGATGGAATAAAGAGCAATGACTTAAGTTTTTGAAGATTTAGTATATTATTTGGTAGTATATATATATATATATATACTACCAAATAATATACTAAATCTTCAAAAACTTAAGTCATTGCTCTTTATTCCATCTATAATACCATGCTTCTGAAAACAAATTATTTTATGAAATACCTTGATAGTAAAAATATTTTAACTATATCACGTGAAAGAAGAACCAAAACTCTCCATAAAACAAATTTCACTTTTTTAACATATATATATATATATATATATATATATATATATATATATATATATATATATATATATATATGCTATTGAGTAAATTAAAATATAAAATAGAATTAGTGTAAAGGTGAATTTCATTTAATATGATATGTTACTTGATTATTTATTGATTAGTTGATCTTCTAAATATTCTTAGCTGACTAAAAGGGGTCCCCACCCATTAGGAATACTATGTCTAATAT
The DNA here is from genome assembly GCA_037957365.1 of Torreya grandis. Taxonomy (NCBI): domain Eukaryota; kingdom Viridiplantae; phylum Streptophyta; class Pinopsida; order Cupressales; family Taxaceae; genus Torreya; species Torreya grandis. The sequence goes on along the minus strand of JARHVA010000023.1, from coordinate 1,008,155 downwards.
TTACTCTCTTAAGTCTTTTAAAAAGTCTTAAATGATTTTTAATTTGTAACCGTCAAATTAATTAACTTTTAAAGCCAATTAATAAAATTGACAAATAACTAACTAAAGTTAGTTATAACTTCTTTTTCAACCAAATTTGGAGGTTTAAAAGGAGATCAAAGATTCATTTGAAAGGGGAGAAATAACACAGGTATTGAAGACTTATACATTATAAAGTCAATCATTTATCTTTTTCTTCTATGCAATATCTCTAAGATAGCATGACTTATGTAGATAGATGAATGGTACTTTCTCTGATGGTTGAGTATATTGCTTAGATAATGTAGGTATATCCTGTTTTATATTATAATTTATAAATGATTATCTGAAGATTATCAAGTTTAATATATTTCAATGATTGAAACTTGTAATCTTATGCATAGAATCTAAGTTTTCAATCTGAATAATAATGAAAACATAATTATTTGGGACATATTGTTGATCTAATTGATTGTAAAAGTTATCTTTTAAAGATTTTTTGTATGAAATATATTGATTTCTCAAATAAAATAGATTTGATTTGCTAAGATGACTCTTATTTATTGAGATACAAATTTTCTATTTTATAATGTATTTTATTTATTTGACTTTGATTTATAGTTTAGTTTTTATTAACATTAAATTACTTTCATTGATAGCTTTTATTTATTTCTAATTTGTTTCTTTAGTTTGTGTTAGTTTAGTGTTAGTGTTAGTTTTAGTTTTCTTAGTTAGATGTGAGTTAAGTTTCCTAGTTAGTTGTTATTTTATCTCTTAAAGATTGTTAGATTATGTTTATTTTCTGATTTATTTATAAATTGATTTATTATCTTGTCTTCAATTGATATTTTATTATCTCGGATGATCATTTATGAGTATGGACATAAGATATACTTTTTAACAATTTAAATTTTTTACCCTTCAAGAGATTGTCTAATTCATAGGCTTTGTTCTATCGAATATGTCAGATGATAGCTTATTTCAAATGTGAGATTGAATTTTATAATATTGAAAGAATGATTAGCTACTTAGATCAAAATATTGTTTATGAGTAACTCTTCTTGACATTGTTGATTTTCATGTTGTGTTTGATTGATTTATTAAATGTTTATAAGCTTGATTTAGATTTATTATTTAACATAGTAATCCCCATAATTTTAAAAGACCTTTTTGCACACCTTAAGACTGATTTTTGGCTATAGGTCCCCTATGATTAAACTGATATGATTCCATCTTAACCTTCATGATAGGCGAATGGTTGATTCATTGGTGTGATATTTTTCACCATTAATAGGACTTAAAGGGGATGTCTAGAAATATGTGGCTGAATGTATGATTTATAAACAAAATAAAGGTAAAACCATTAAAATCATAGGTATTCTACAAACTTTATCTATCCCTAGCCCACATTAATGGGAAGAGGTGTTTATGGATTTTATTATATGGTTATCGAAATCTAATGGTCATAATGTTATCATGGTTATTATGGATCATCTCAATAAGTATGCTCATTTTTATTCTTTATGATATCCATTTGTTGCTTGTATAGTAGCTTCTACTTTTCTCAATATAGTTCATAAATTACATGGTACTCCTAAGATCATTGTCAGTGATAGAGATCCCATTTTCAGTAGTAATTTTTGGACTAAATTATTTGCATGTTTGGGTACCAAGTTGGCTCATAATTGATTCTATCATCCTCAATCAGATAGACAAACTAAGGTAGTTAAAAAATGTATAGAAAGATATCCTTGTTATTTTGTTTATGATAAACAGGATAAATAAGTTCATTGGTTACCACTTACTTAATGGTGGTATAATACTTATGTTCATAGTTCTTCCAAAATGTCTCCCTTTGTGGCCTTGTATAGATACCACCCTCCATCCATCACTTCCACCTTAAAGGTTCATCATAAGGTTCATGCAATTGAGGAACATATTGACCATCAATAAGAGATCCATGCAAGTTTGCATGAAAATTTAGTGATGGCCTAGAATCACATGAAGTAGTAGGTAGATCAACATAAGAGTGAGAGATATTTTTACATTGGTGATTGGGTCTTTATTCACTTTCAACCATATAAGTATATGTCCTTGAAGGAAAAAAAAGGATAACAAGTTATCCCCTAAGTATTATGAGCCTTATAAAATCTTGTATAAAATTGGTAGTGTGGCCTACAAGTTAGAGTTTCTTTCATCCACTCACATACATCCAATATTTTATGTATCATGCTTAAATAAAGTCATTAGACATAGAGTTTCTACTCAAACTAAGTTACCAAAATTGAATGAGGAAGGGAGAGTTATTCTTGATCCTGAGGTGATCTTTCAAATGTGTACTAAGTAGCTATGGTCTAGAAAAATTAAGGAGTACCTGATCAAATAGAAGAATCTACCATGTGAAGATGCTACTAGGGAGGATGAATGCTTTGTGTAACAACATCTAGATTTGATTCAATGTTGAGAATAATTTTGTTTTGAATGAGAGGGGCATGTTATACCTTTAACCCTTAGCATGTCTATAGATATGTGTGGCTAACTTGTGGCTTACATAACTATTTTTATTTCTTGTTACATTTCTCTATGTTCTTAGTTAGGTCAGCATATGGAATAACCATTGCTAAGTAGACTATATAAGAGGTAGTGGTTAGTATTTAATGACCATATTAAATATTATACTCTTATTTCATTATTACGAAGGTTACCCCCTCAAAGTAGCTTTTCTATATTATCTAGTATTCTACTTTGCTATCAATTATTATTATGTGATCTCTTATATTTATCTATTTTGTGTGATATTTACTAATTCTGTGTGAACATCTAAGTAATTTCCCTAAAACTAATCATACATCACTCATTCATCATCTTAATGTGATTTAAAGAGGGCCTAAATAGACTATGCATGAATTAAATGAAAGGTTTCAAAGAACATGGAATAGGTTGCCACCCTTCATGAGACCCCCTATATGTTTTGTTTTCCCAACATACCTAAGAGCTATTAATACTGATATAGCTGTCATGTTATAGTCCATGACTGGGTACACTTTTCATGAAACCTATGATATAGCCATTAGAGATGAGAATAGTTTAATCTATGATGGCAATATTTATCCAAAATTATTTGTATATTATTCCTAACATGTTTTTTTCTCTTCCAATTTTTTCTCAAATTCTAGGTTTGATAAACAAGTCTAGAGTTGTCTAAAATAAATCAGAAGATACCATTGATTAGGAAGCAAGATCCAAGGCTTTAGAAGCTCAAGTTAGGAAATTAAATATATAATATAGAGTTCACAAAAATCTCTACTCCTATCCTCCATAAACAAATATATTCCCATCTCAACAATATGGTCAAGGGAGGGGACAATATCAACCTAACTTCAATAGGCCACCCCATGTCTATAATCCAAACTCTACTCCCAACACAAGAGTCATGGTTCCAGTCCATAGTAACTTAGTTCAAGGAGAATAATGATAGCCTCAAGGATAGTATATGAATTCCAATGAAGGTGAAGGATAATCTTTTTTAACTCAAGGAGGACCTACACCTCAATTGACAATAGAATATGAAAGATTTATGCAAGAAAAATTCAATTAAGAGTGTGGTAGCAAAGGAGTGACCTTGGCAAACTTTCAAGTGGAAGATAGACTTATCCTAAACCAAAGTATCTCAATTTAAAATAACACAAGATCAAATATAAGAGCCTTTAGATATGTTCATGATGTATACATAAGTATAAATAATCGTCTTCCAAGGTCACAAGGTGTGAATGCAAATGTGGTAGCACTTACAAGTCTTACACCTTTTCAAAATCAGAATTTGGGAAGGGTGACTCAAATTAATCCATTTTCTCAAGATTAAGACACTTATTTTCCTTTAATAATGTAAACAAATGTGAGTTTTTCTTCTTTCAATATCATTTATTCTTTGAAGAGTATAAAGACTAGCATATCTCTTTAGGAAGTGTTCCACATGCTCGATAAAAAAGAACTAATTTAAAAGTAGTTATCCTCAATCCTCATTAGTCCTCAACCATCAAGACATGGTAGTTTAGTCCTTATATATGATCCTAATCACATTATTGAACCCTCCACTAAATATAAAAATCCCCCATATTTCTATCTCACCATCATTATAGGAAACAAACTAGTTCTTAATTGCATTGTGGATAGTGGGGCAATTACTTCAGTTATGCACAATCTAGTTGTAGATAAGTTAGGATTGAAATATGAGACATATAGTAAACAAGTGTTGAAAATTTATGGAAATCTAACCAATTTATTAGGGATCATCAAAGGTTTGAATGTTTTCTTGGATGACTATCCAAGCTTTCCAATCCTATAAGACATGGTGGTGGTTAATCTACTTGGTCACTTTGCTATTTGTCTATCAAGAGACTTCATCATCAAGATAAGAGGATATCTCTCAATTGATTAATCTTTCTTTCCCTTTATTACAATGTATAGAGAAAATGTGACTATTAAAACATATACATTGGCCAAGTGCAGACACTAAAATACTATACTAGATGTCAAAATGCCTCAAGATACCTTAGGGACCACTTAACCCTTCTATACCCATTGACCAACCTATCAAACCTTGGGTCTAGTTATCTACTTAGCTAAATAAACTTAATAACTTACTAAAAAACCTTATCCCAACCCTTTTAACTTATCTTAACCCTTTGCCTCTAGACACTTGACCACCGATGGTTAGCATAACCATCGATGATTAGCCTGACTGTCGACAGTCAGGCTCTCACCCTTCTAACACATCACCAGCTATGTGCAACTAAACAAGGCACAATTAAATATGTTCAATTTATGTAGTTATAACAAAATATTAAGCATAAAAATCAATAATCCTAACCTACTAGGGAACCTTCTATCCTTAATCTCGCTTTGCCTATAAAAGGAGGGGAGTAGGAGGTGAAATAAAGGATCAAAAGAATTATTGCATACAACTATTCAAGATTCCAACCAGCCAACTAGTCTTCCTCTAGTAATTTAATAATGATAAGAGAGATCCAAACCTCTACCAAAAGTTCTCTCAAGGCAAAGTACTATTTCTCTATTGAAATTTATCTAGCCATCAACCATCAAGCAAGCAACATGTATATTTATACTTTATCTTATCATTTTGGTTTTTGACTTCCTAACTTCACTCAAACCTTTATACACCTATCTTCTAACCTCTTATTTATGACCGCACCCTTAACCAAACCTCTATCTGATAAATATCCTATCATATGACTCTTTTCTAAACACTTTCAAAAATGTATAGCTAACTACCAATGGTTAGGACTGTTAAGCACAAAATATATTGAGAGGGTGGTAAATCAATATATTATATATCTTTTTACTTAATCTAATTTATTTTATTTAACCACTTAATCAAACATTCAAGATATGCAATAAAATTGAAACAATAATAGAGAGAGAGAGAGAGAGAGAGAGAGAGAGAGAGAGAGAGAGAGAGAGAGAGAGACCAGATTTTTACATGGAAACACAAAGTGGGAAAAACCATAGAGAATAATCTCAAGTATATGAATGAGCACCAACTCAAAATACAAAGTTCTCAAGCACCAACTTGTAGGAGCACCAACCCCTCTTGTGTATAAAACACAACTATCTCTCAATGTTACTTACTCAAAAAATGATATAACTCTACAATATCTCTTACTTTTCTCTCTTCAATAACTCTACCATGTACTCTCTCAAGCCTTTATTTATAGATTTCCAAATGACCTTTGGAATTTACCCTTTGTGACCCTTCAATCCTCATGGAAAATGGCACCAAACTTGCATGACCCTTCATATCTTTGCATTTGAAAAGTCATATGGTGACCCTTCATAAGTAAAAGCAACCTTTTCTATTTTGTCTTTATCTTGGTGACTTTTTGTATTCCCCAAAGTGTCCTTTCATAGAAAAATGTGACATACCTCTTTTGTCTTCACATGGTGACTCTTGGAACTCCTCAAAATTACTCTTTATGAGAAAATTCATCCCATTCCTCTTTCATCTTTTACCCCATGACTCTTTAACTTCTATATGGGCCCTCTTTTGACTTATATACAACCAAAAATATATTCATTAATATTAAATAAATATTAACACACATTAGCCAAGATATGAATATTAAAAACATCATTAAAATCAATGGGGCCTTTATCACCAATAATGCTAGACCTTTGACATCAATGACAATATTTCCAACAAGCACAACCACTGATGGTCACCTCTAACCGTCGATGATTACTCAACTACTAACAATCAGATTAACCATCAATGATCAACCCAACCACTAATGGTCACTATGACATGAAATAACACCAATTTATTTCTAACCCCTTACCTTCTACCAAATCTAACTTTATATGTCCCTGCTTGTTCATAGACTCTTGCCTAATTTTTTGAACCTAACCCCATCCACTTTAACACTCGTATTGACCCACTTTTGATATATTTAGTCATTTTTATCTATCAATCATTGATCTACTTCTTGTATTTTATTTCAATTACTTTTTTTTATTTGATGTATCTCTCTTTTATCTCTTTTAACTTAATTGTTATCAAAAAGTGGATTGACAGCCTCCTAGCAAGCATACGCTTCTTGGATCTAGATAACATTAGGTAGTCCACTTAGCTATCTTGATAATAAACCCTTTGTTAGTTTTTTATTATCTATAGGTTATTCCTTCTAATCCAAAGAGGAATTATCCATCTTCATCTAGATTATATGTGCATTAAAAACCATGTATTTTTACCACCTCTTATTACTAGTTTCTTATCTTCTTACAAAATTAAGAAATAAGAAAAAATTAAGAGAAACATTTTGGCATGCCCGATGAAACTATAGCATCATCTACATGACCCTTTCTTATTTTATTCTATGCTCATCCAACAAAGTCTGAAATTTCTTTTAGACTTAAAATAAACTTTGCATATATTGATTGTTTGCTTATTTTAGTTTATCTAGTAACTTAAAATCAAAGTAATTAATCATAGTTTATCTTTTATTATCACACACTTTACCAAATCACATAGTAAATCAATAAATCAAAAAAAACTTGAGAAAAGGCCCAAATATGATTTCATCACCTAGAGGTAACCTTACCTTTTCCTAGAAATCCTACTTGAAGGTCATTACCAAGGGAAGAACCAACTCAGCTCTCTGGTTGAGTATAAACTCTAAAATTTAGTATATCTTGGCTAAGCACCCGATACCCTTATCATTATGGTGTGTGAAGTGAGGGAATAGACCCCAATTTCAATCCATATACTGACATTTAATATAGATTCTTTTTTAGAACCTAAACACAACTTGAAACCAACCTTAGATTTCCTCTTTAGCACCTAATCTACAAACCAAATTTTCTTCTTCATACTTTCTAAGGCATAATCCAAAAGTGATATAAAAAAGAATCCTAATTTTTAAACACACTTTTAATGTATGTTTGGATTACATTTAGATTCTTTTCTTTTTCTTTGCTTTGTGTTTTATTTGTGAGTTTTTCATCATTTATTTTTTATTCCTCACATTGTCTTTACTAGACAACAATTGAGGAATCAAACCAACCAAGAACCACCATCTTCCTCCTTCACTTATTCCATGGAGTATACTTCAGATGTTGAGATTTATCCTCATATTTCTCCCCTTCCTATCATGCCTCAAATAGTTATTAAGGGTGATATAGATTTTACTACCTTCCTTTATAACAACCCCGTGGCCCTCAAACATTATCTCAACACCTTAGCTCACCGCACCGCTATTGCTTTGGTTACTCCTATAGATCCACCCTATGGTATGCATCCCCATATTATGGTGAGTGCTACCTCTACCCAACCTATGATCACCCAAGCATCTTCTTCTAGTAATATCCTATCCACTACCACCACCCAATCTCAATCCAACATCCCAACCAAAATCCAAACACCACCTACACCAACCAACACCTCTAATATAGGAGCAACCTCACCTCTTATTACCCATACTTCATCCACCATGGGGGTATCTTCTAAACCTATTTATACCATTCCCCTTATTATTACCAATCCACTAATTTCCACCCCTCTTCAAAATTTGTTACTTTTCATACCCCCTACCCTTCCACCTATTATCATGAGAATTACCATTCAACCCCAACCAACTACCAATCCATCCATACCTCTAAATCAACCCAAATTAATCCCTCAACAAATACCCATGAAATATTACCAATATGTTCCTAATCCATAAGGATATATAACACCTTTCACCCAACCTTTTGTTCCCATCAAGCCTTATATGGCACCATCCCAACTTACAATGACTGCATACCAATATGTGGTATCTTCTCAACCCTATACCTATTATTGATACATTGCTACCACCCAACCTCAACCAAACTTACCATCTAATTATGGAGCTTCCCAACCTCAAACAAATTTGGTCAAAATGTTAATGGATAAAATGACCAACCTAGATTCATCTATTTTTGGGGCTCATAACCTTTTATCTTATGATCAAATCTACAATGAACCTATCCATCCATCCATCCATCCCTTTTCAATCTTATCCTCCTCAATCAGAACTACCCAAGTTTACCAAGTTCCAAAGTAAGGAGGACCCCCAATAACACTTGAAAGTATTTCATCATTCTTTCTATTTGATTGTATATGATGATGATATTCTCCTTTGTACCTTTCCCATGTCTTTATCAGGACTGACCCAAGATTTGTATATTTCTCTCACCAAGCACTCCATCTTTTCCTTTTCTCAACTTTTCCAAGTCTTTTTAGATCACTTTTAAGTCAATATATCTAAAAATATCTCTATTACCAACCTCTACTCCATTAGGCAATTTGATGATAAATCAATTGCCAATTTTGTATCTAGATGGAAAGGTCTTATCAACAAACTTTCTTTCTCCTTACCCTAACTCTAATTGATTGAGATTTTCTCTCAGAGTTGTGCTAAAAATATTTCACCTACTCTTCAAGTTCAAACTTTCTAAACTTTTGATGAGGCTTTTACCATGACACGAAAATTGGAAATTAGAGCCATTGATGAGGGAAAATTGAAACTACAAAACAAAAATTCTAGATTTAAACCTTATGACCCTTCCTCAACCAAGAAAACCAATGAATAAAACCATTCCAATAATAAACCAAAGGCCTCTACCAACTCTATTTTCCTTAGAACCACTCCATCACCAACTATCAACTAGCCCAACCCTTACCAATACCTCTAATTATTCTAATCAACACAATTGAAACCAAAACCGAGTTGTCCCAAAATAATATACTCTAATAGGGGAGTCTTATGCTTCATTTTTGGATAAATTACTCAAATCAAAAATTATATAACTTCTTCTAATAAAAACACAATAATAATTTGATGTTTCTTTCCCTACACATATTTGGTCTAATGAGAATGATTTATGTGCTTTCCATTGCATTATTGGACATGATGTCAGTAGGTGAAATAACTTTAACACTATTGTCCAAAATATGATTGATAAGGGATAACTTGTATTTGATAATCCCAATGCACCCTAAAATTAGTCCTTTGACATATTTCATAAAACTTTTCCCAACCATGCCCCTTCTACAAACTATGATGATTATAAACTAGAATCATCTCACACTCATGAGGTCTATATGATTAATGTGATTATAAATGAACCTATCATTGAGGCTACTATTACCTTAACTACCTCTTCTTCCATCCCACTCATTAAAGTGATGGATTCACCTTTAATTCGTTTGGATATACAAATAGATGAAGCAACCACCCCTCTTTCTTTGCTTGATGAGACCATGGACCTATCCACATCTCCTTTGATATAAATACCAAATGAGGTAGCCATTTATTCAACCACCTCTTCACCCACTCCATCTATTGAATTGGTTTAATCACCATCCATTCTTTTTAACACCCAAATAAAAGAAAAAACCATCTCCATCCCTTTACTTGAGGCCATCACACCTTCCTTACCTATCTTAGAATCACACATTCTCTCTTTAGGAACCATCCCAAAAGAAGAGATCACCTTACCTACATCTTATATGGAGGAAAAATCCTCCTAAACCTTGGAACCTTCCATAAAAAACATAGGTGAAGAAACCATTCTTACACCTCCACCTATGGGCTTAACTTTTGAAACCAATGACCAAGGATTCGAACCCATTTACAATCCTTTTTATAGATTGGTCCAAATTCTAATGTTCACTTCTCAACCAAACATAGATAGAGCCACTTTTTGGCATCATCTTGGCCTCCTTTACCAAAACAAACCTAAACCTTCAACTTCACTTGCATCCACCATCAAACCTATCTTTACCTCAACCCCATCCTCAAACCCTTCTTCAAAAACCCTAGGAGAACCATCCAACCCACCTCTATCTAAATTTATCAAATCACCTTATGCCTCTCTAACCAAACCCATCAAAAATCTATGAATACTTCCTACACTTAGCCTAGCTCACCCATATTTGGAGTTGGACTTAACCCATTCTAGTCCACCAAATAAAATACCAACCAAACCAACTAAGAAGGTGGAACCAACCAAACTCCCACCCTAAACTAGAGCCATAACACCTCCTTTATACTTACCTTCTATCTTAAGACCCCATCCTTCTATCATCCCATGAGCACATCCTTTTACCAATAAAATGAACCCTTTCATAACTACCTATTGCTCATCTAGTAAACCTTCTCCTTTTATTATACCTGCACCTACTTCCACTAAATCATCAAACCACACATCATTATTAACCAACCTATCTACCTCTACCTTCCCACCCATCATCAAACCCTCATCACCCACCTATAAATCAACCATAATCAGACAATCCCAAGTAAAACTACCCACCAAAACAATTCCACCACTTACAAATTTTGTGGTGAAGCCTACTCCTAATAAGGCTTCCACTCTTAAAACCAAAAACCCAACACCTTCAACATCATTGATTGAATCTTATTTGATCATTATATAAAGGTTTTTTCAAACCTCTTCCTTAACCTTACTTCCCAACAAAACTTTTGACCCTTCACATCCTAAACCATCATTTGTTCATACCATAAGACTCTTAGACAAAACATAGACAACTACAAATCCCTCTAAACACTTGTCCATACCTTATGGGATGAGGATGATCTATTATTAGATGAACCTACCTTGATCCCATCACCAATCCAACCACCAACTCAACCCATACAACTATTACCTACTCCTCCACTCTCATTTGAAATTGATGAGGAATTGAAGCAACCATCTAGCCCAACACCTCCCTTAATCCACACTATTTATATGGTTACCCAATCTCAGGCCCAAAAAAAGGATAAGGGAAAAGTAAAAGTGTTCATACCATAGACATACACTTCTACCCCTCAACTTTTGAACCAAAAACAAGAAGCCTCACCTTCTCCAAAACATAAATTATCCATTTTGGGTGCCTCTTATTCCAACCTTTCTAAATCCATCTAGTGAGTGGTATTTAAACAACTTCACCAAACACTAGTGAAGATGAGCTTTTATGAACTAATCAACACCTTACCCCATCACTACCAAGCATTGATAAAGGCCCTATAACTGATAGTGGTTCAACTAGAAGATCCTCAGCCTCTTACATCCTTTGTTAGAGCCCTTCAACTTTCTACCTTCATCACCTTCTAAGATTTATAAATACCTTCTATCCATTTTGAAGATCTTGATCCTCCCCTCTTCATTAATGCATACATCAATCAAACCCACACTAAAAGGGTGATGATTGATGAAGGAGATAGTATTAACATTATCTCCTCACATGCTTATGACCAAATTAAAATGCCTAAGAATATCATGTCAGAAACTACAGTGATCTTGTAATCTTTCAATGATATTATGGCCACCACCTTGGGGATTGTCATCCTCCACATTTGCTTGGAACCTCATAACATTCCAAAACTCTTTTACATTATATAGGGTGAGTCCTTATATAATGTATGACTTTGATTCCCTTGGATTTATGCCATAAGTTGTGTCCTATCCACCTTATACTGATGTGTTAAATTGGAACACAAAGGTCAAGTTATTACCATAAGAGCTGACCCTAGTCCTTTTGCCTCATGCAACATGACATATCAAACCAATGACATTCTTCTTCTTCCTTAATCCACATAATCACCAACTAACAACAACACCACCTCACTAACCAAAACCAACAACAACTCTACCCATAATATCGATGAAGCTTTAACTAGCTCATTTATCCCTTCTTCTCATATCCCCATATAGGACCCCTTGAAACCCACATTCCAACATCTCTCATTGGGGGAGTATCATCTTTTAGCCTTGGATTATTTCCCTACTCTTTAAGAGTATGGGAAACTCACCCATGATCTTATTTATGATCCCAAAATTATAATAATCATCCCTGTTAGGCCTCCTAACCAATAAACCAACTTAATCTATGGAGGATTTTATCATCCACTTCTTACTTCCACCACTACCTCTACCATCCAACCATTTACCTCTAACTTCTCCTATCTTGACAAATCAAAATTTTCCAAATTATACATTCATAGGTGTGCTTATAAGGGATTTGACCTAGGCTGGTATGATCATGAACCTCATGAGTTACCTTTCATAAAAACCCAAAAACCTCATGAATTATTTGGCCTTAGGTTTGTAACACCAGAATAACCCACCTCACCTAAACCCATCACGTACATCAAAGAGGATATCCCATCCTCACCAACCTCATATCCTTTGAAGTTTAAGGATTTTGATATCATTCATTCTAACTAATTTTTTATCAATACTATTAGTTTGGTCCCCCTAACTTATCAAAAGGATAGCCAAACTAAAACCCTTTCTCTCATCTATCATAAAAAGGTAGAAAATGATTCTCCTATCATCAACACCATTCAACATCAAAATGATGATTCCATTCTCACCTACCTCAATAAGGGGGATTATTTTATCCATAAATCCCTTCCTCCTAAGAACCAAACCATATTGAATGAATCCACTATCAATGTCAACATGGGTACTCAAGATAACCCTCACATTGTCAAGATTGGTCAATCCTTAGATTCTATGAAGAAAAAAAATTACCCTTCTTTCCTTCATGACTGAAGCATATCATTTTCTTGGTATTATCAAGATATGCTTGGAATTGACCCTTTTATATCCCTTTACAACATTATCACCCATCTTAATGTTAAGCCATTTTGTTAAAAGCTTTGCAAGATTCACCCTTCTATCACTAGTCAAACAAGAATTTTAGTGTCTCTAATCTATCAACTTTATCCAACCCATAAATTATCCCTAATGGGTTTATAACATCATTCCCATTACCAAACCCTTAGGGTGACTTTTCCTTTGTATCAACTTTCATGACATCAACCTTACTTGTCTAAAGGATGACTTCATTTTGCCTAACATCGACCAACTAGTTGATATTATAGCTAGCCACGAGATGTTATCTCTTATAGATGGTTTTTTAGGATATAATTAGATCTTGATTTCACCCAAGGATCATTATAAAAAAAATCATCACCCCATGGGGAACCTTTTGCTAAAAATTCATGCCATTTGGTCTGAAGAATGCTGGAGCAACTTAACAACATGTTATGACCTACATATTCCATGATCTAATTCATAAAATCATATAGGAATATATATATTATCTCCTTAGGAAATATAAATATTACAATGATCACCTAGCCATTCTCACAATCATTTTTTAACTTACCCATTTCCATGTCAGACTTAACCCCAAGAAATGTATTTTTGGGGTCATATCTAGAAAGCTTCTTGGCTTTATTATCTCTCTTTGAGGAATCAAAGTAGACCCTACCAAATTTAGAACAATATTTAAAATGACACCTCTAACCCACCTTAAGCAACTACATAGCTTATAAGGGAATCTCCAATCTATCTGTTGCTTCATCTCTGAATTATCGAATAGATGTCGACCCTTTCACCATCTCCTTAAGAAAGACACATCTTTTAAGTGGACTAAAGACTATCAAAAAGCCTTTGATTCACTCAAATAAAACCTTCTTTCTCCACCTATTTTTATCCCTCCTAAAGAGGATCAACCCTTCTATCTTTACATCTATACCACTGACCATTCCCTAGGGGCAATGCTCACTTATCATGATAAACAAAAAAAAGAGCAAGTTGTCTACTACATAAGTCAAACACTTATAGAGTATGACACTCGGTACACCCATTTCGATAAAATTTGCCTTGCCTTAGTATTTGTGGATTCTAAACTTCATCATTACCTTCTTAATCATAAAACCTACATAATAACTAATAATGACCCACTCAAGTACATGTACTCTAAACCATACCAAAACTAACATATGGATAATGTGGCTCATGCTCCTAGCTAAGTTTAATCTTGAGATTCTCTAGTAGAATTTGACTAAAGGGAAAGCCATTACTGACCAATTGGTTAAAACTCCTTTACTAGATAACCAACTACTTCCTCTTACATTTCTATATAAGTCTATTGTGACTCTTTCTCAAGAGGACCCACCTACAAAATGACCATGTTCTTTGATGGCTCCAAATGCCAACATGGTGGGGGTGATAGAGTTATCCTCATTTCCCTTGATGGTGATCCTCTTCCTTATTTCCTTTAAGCTTGAATTTTAATGCACCAATAATGTGGCTGAGTATGAAACCCTAGTCATAGGTTTCCAAACTAGTCTAGCCTTGGGAGTCAAGATAATCAGTATCTTTGGTGATTTCCAACTTGTGGTCAACCAGGTTAATGGATCCTAGCAATGTAATAATGATGTCTTACTAAAGTGCAAATACCTAGTAGATTTACTCTTAGCATCATTTGATCATTACCTTATCAAATCTATTCCATTATCTACCAATAAGTTTGCAGATATAATAGCTTCCCTTGCTTCCTAAATCCCATCTCAACCTTCCAATTCTAAACTCTTTGTTACCATCCACCATTTTATCACCCCATCTTATATCCATTTTGACCTTCCTACCATTTTTAGTGTGGAAACATCTCCATCAAACATATGGTATGAACAAACCTTCAACTACCTCAACCTTAGCATTGTTCCTCCCAACCTCTCTAGGAATGCCAGAAGAGAATTTGTTTAGAGTACCTCTCATTATACCATACTAGGGGGAATTCTTTACAAATTTGGTTTCAATGGCCTCCTTCTCTATTGCATTCATAGTTATGAATCTTCCCATGTTATTAGGGAAATACATGATGGAATCTATGGAGGACACTTTAGTGGTTTAGCTGTCACTAAATGCATCCTTCGCCTTCATTATTATTGTCTACCCTTAACTAGGACTGGTGTGACTGCATAAATAAGTGTGTTAAAAATCAACATGTTAATTTACATCATGCACCTACCCATGGCCTACAAGTATCTAAAGACTATTATCCCTTCTCACAATGGGTCCTAGATCTTATTGGAGAAATCACTCCTCATTCTTCACAATGCCACCAATCCATCATTACCATGACCCAATATTTCACAAAGTGGGTGGAATCTATCCCTCTCATCTCAACCAAACCTGAGAAGATTGTCAACTTCATCAACCATCACATCATCTATCATTTCAGTATTCCCCATAAGATCATCACTAATAATGGAAAATATTTCAAGAACAAGAAAGTTCAACATCTTTGTGATGCATTTGGAATTAAGTTAAGCTTCTCCTTGCCCTACTATCCACAAACAAATAGACAAGTAGAATCCTCTAACAAAATCCTTAACAAAATGTTAACCAAAGTTGTTAGTGCTTTAGGTTATCATTGACACTTACACATCCCTTTCACTTTATGGGCCTATCACACTAACATTCAAACCTTTACGAGTGTTACCCCTTTCTCTCTAGTTTTTAGAGCAAAGGTAATCTTGCCTCTCAAATTATAGATTCCTTCTCTTAGCATACCCTTGCAAGATATCATTTTTTAGAGTGACTATCATCAAGAACATTTAACATGACTTGAGCTACTTGATGTGCATCAGCTATCAATGCTTAACCATCTTCATTTTTACAAAAAAAAATCAAGCGTGCTTATAAAAAACACCTAAAAGAATGATAATTCAATATCAGATACCTCATCCTAAAGGAAAACCAACATGTCACCAACATGGAAAAAAGAAAAATAAAAGCAAGTTTGATTTTAATTGGCATGGACCTTACATCATAACTCATAAGTATGGATCAGAAGCTTACTATTTATCCTCTCTCAAAGGCCAACTAAAACTTGAACCTCTTAACACTTCACATCTACATGCTTTATTTTGTTAAAGAAGGATCAAACTCACCATTTTTATCTAACTTAAGATCATCCCATAATTTATGATATTTTCACCTTCACCTACCTATCCCTCTCCTTTTGAGGGCAACTGATTTCAACATAAAACCATGTGATTAACCATCATAGTCATAGTCTAATCCTAAATATGGATACCATGGATCTACCCATGGCATGGTTCTCATGGATACTTTTCATCTCTAATCAAACAAAATCCCATGGTGATTATTCTTCAAACCATTCCCTTCACCTATCATTAACCTCTTTGTGATAGAAGTTTTATCCCCATAAAGGTGAACCTCTAAGCCTAAATAGACAAGCTGTCTAAAACTAGCATCAAAAAATAATTTGGGATACCAAAATATCACTTGGGTCACATATATCTAGCATTATAGACTACTCCCTTGAAGTGAAACTACCTAAAAACTAAATTTCTTAAAAGATAGACTGCTCCCTTAAAGGTCAACTACCAAATAAACAAACCCAAACCTAGACCACTCCCTTAAAGGATGGATAAGTAAAATTAGACAAGATAAATAATTTAAATCTTCTCACATTGATCAACTTTACAAAACTACCAAAACAAAATAAAAAGACCCTAAATCAAAAAAAGGACAAGCTATCTCAAAGAAGTTGTAATTAGCTTTCATATCTAACATTAGTAGACTTCCTACATAATTAGTCTACACCTAGCATAAGACATGGACTTATATAATATGGTTCTTAGGTCACCTATAGAAGGGGAAAACTAGCCCACATAATGTTACACTACTTATCACTCATTTCCTTCATGTTCATATCATGTAACTCCCCTTTATACTATCTATAAATCAAGGGATTATGAGCTTACTTGACATAATGTGATCAAGAGACCCTTTTATCAACTAAAGAATGCTAATGCAAAGCATTCAAAAGTATTATGTTACCTAAGCCAAACTAAATTTAGTTTTGTTAGGTCCTTACCAATTAAAAGGCATCATGTTTTTTCCTTACCCTCTTATCATTAGTTCATTCAGACATATGTCTCATGATTCTCATTTCTCTTTCATACATTAAGTTTGTTATCTAACTTAATTTATGTTTTTTCATTACATACTTAACCATAATCACATCACATCTCCATGATCATAAAAAACAAACATCAATGATAAACATCACATTACGAAACATATCCATAAACCACATCATATATCTATCTATAAATCATAAGTGTCATCCTATATATTTACCATCAAAAACCATATAACATCATATCATAAACCACATCAATAACCATAATCAAACCATTAATCATCATATCCATTAACAAAATAAAAACATCATTCATAATCATCACATGCCTAAAGCTACTGAGTCCACATCTCATAGGCATAAGGTATAAAACATCAATACATCAAAACATGTAAACCATGAACATACATACATACATACATACATACATATATATGTATGTGTGTGTGTGTGTGCCTGCACATGTATGTATGCATATACATGTCTATATATATATATATATATATATATACACACACACACACACACACATACATACATACATATGTGTGTGTATGTATATCATCATGAGCATCATATACATCATGTCATCAAACAAATAATACATGTAATAATGTATAATCTCTATCTCAAATCATGTACATCTTGCATCATCAACACGTAAGCCAGTATAAAAATCATGTACATATATATCTATATGTCATATTATATCATATATAATGCCCCTAGGGAACCACTACCACTAACCCCTCCTACTCTTGCACTAACATTTCCATTTGGTTTCAGTCATCTTGGGATGCCTATTTTTCCACTCACTATAGTTTCCATAATTAGTCCACTTGCTAAACTAGACCTATACTCTCCCCATCTTGGTTGCTCTAGAAACTATGTTAGTACTATATTCTCACAATATCTCAACTCCTCCACTATGGCTAAGTAATGTGCCATAGCAATCATACCAAGTGGCCCTCCTACTTGCATTACCATTGCACCTACCCTCTATCTCAAGGTATCCCTCTCTTGGGTCACCAAACCAAGTGAGGTCCTTACATGATCTCTTTCCCCTATCAAGGTGGTAACCCAACCCTATAAATTCATAATTTAGCCCTAAAATTTGGCCACCTATCCCTATAACCCTATAATCTATGCCTATGTGATAGCCAGTGCTACCTTAGCCTACCCATCAAGTCCACCACCCTGTACTTGTACTCTAGATGGATCCACATCCATATCCTATCATCCCCCATCATCTCATCCAAAGTCGTCTACTACATATCAAGCTTGGTACCATGCTACATAGCTATAAAAAAACTAACATCTTATATACCTACTTTAACTGGTAGATCCTCATGATCTAAGACTACCTCCTCTAGCTATGGCTTAGGTAAAAAATATGCATCCTTTCTCTTGTACCTTGGAAAAGGACATGAATCCCCTACACTAGTACATATTGCCTCCTAAATATATTGAAGGGGATGAGCTCAGTCTCTCCCTCTCTCCTCTTGTAGATCCACTTCTATATCTGTAAAGACAATGTGTGATAGTTATATTGAGCCCACCTAAGAAAACCCACATATGGCCTCTAGCAAACATCACCCACAACCAAACCCTCCAATGCATCTCTAAACTAGTCAATGTCTTTCACACCTCCTCTAGCCCCTTTCAAAGCATAATCTTCCCTTCATCATAGGAAACCCACTCTGTACTCTACCTGAGCGTAACCATCCCATGATAGTCCCAAAGGTCTTAGAACCTAAATGTGCTCATATGCCCAATAATGGAGCATAAACCCCACACTAACCCCATATCATCTACGAGTTTGAAATTCCCAGAGATCCATATATATCTAAACTAAAAAATGGGTGACCACCTAAAAACTATCCTACCTAGTAACATCTCCACTAACACTCTAAGTAGAAGATAAAGAAATCATCCACTACTTGAATTAGGTAACATGAAATAAGACATTGCCATCATCATCATAGTCATCAAGTACCTCTCATATAGAGACCTTTGGTATAATGGCCCATAACTAAAACCACCTAAATGTCACCTAGCATGGACCTGATCCTCACCATAAAAGAGCTTCATCTACTCATCCCTTTCCTCACTCTCAATATGATAAATAAGATCCCCTCAAATAGGTAGCTGTGTAATCCAGTGAACATCTTCCAATAATATGGTCATCTTTTCTATCATTAATAAGAAGGTGTTTATGACTAGATCCCATCTCTTAATGAGGGCCATGATCATCACCAGATCTCATGATAACTATTGATAATGTTGCATGGATCCTAAGACAACCTCCTTCGTATGTGTCCAATCATCATGAGTCATCCCTCTATGGATCTTTGTAAAGATTATTAAAACTTAATACATTATCTAGATCTAGTCTCATGCCTAAAAATAAATCTAGGTAGCATACACACTTAATTTTCCATTTCCATTACTCATTTTCATTTATTCTACCTACATCAACCTATTCCCAACCACTACCTCTACAACATTACCTCTAGCACTTAAAATCGACCCCCACCCATAAACATTTTAATATCTACCTTGACCTACCATATTAACACCTAATGCTTCTAGTAAATAAACATCTAACTCTAAACCTATAAAAATTTTAACACCCTACCTAAACCTATCAAAATAAATGACTAACTATACACAACAACCATTTTAACATGCAAACATTTTAACATACCCTATCTTAAACCTGTACTTGGTATTTTAGCTACCATAAACCATTTTAAAACATTTTAAAACAACTCTCTATACCTTTCTATTACAACCCACCTTCCCTAATCACCATTGATGGTCAAGTGAGCTTCTTCCTTCGATGGTTGATCACTGATGATAAAGCTTGATCATTGATTTTTAGGTCTAACCACCAATGGTCATTATGTGTGACCATCAGTGGTAAATACCTAACCTACATTCCTAAAAACTAACCAAAACATCAAAATTCAAAAACCAAATTACTTAAATCTATCCTACAACCTATCCCAAACCCAAATCCTCCCTTAGTTTCAAATTTAACTCTCTAATTTTTCCAATTTTACCTAAAACCTGAACTAGGGAAAAACCCCCCCAAAACCATATCCAAAAAATTAAATTCAACTAGTAACTCACCTCATTAGTCAACCAATTTCAAAACATCACCTACCTCATTCCTTGACTATTTTCAAGGATGAATCTCATGTCCAACTACTTGATCACATCCTCGTATGCCCTATATTTTGACCCCAACTAGCTCAGATCAAAACACTCACCACACTAATCAACAATAGACATGTCAACAGTCAACGCTCTTAGCAAAATGCCAAAACAACAACTTGCCAAACCACATAAAAAGCTTGAAGTCAACAAATTATAAGATAAAATGAAATTTCATTTTCACATTTTATCCTAGGATTTTTAGGGTTTCCACTTAACCATCAATGGTCAGGGTGACCATTGACGGTTGACCTTGGGAACCCTAATAATCGATGATGAAGAGAGCCCACACATTTAAAACATTTTTAGGCACCCAACCTGAGTGCCAAATTTTTAGAGATGACCTTTCTCCCCAAAGTCATAACCTACAATTTCGGAGATTACCCTTTTCCAACTAACCACTACACCACATCCACCTTGATGGTTATTGTTTTGATTCAAATAATCACATATTATGTGATGACATTGATTTAGTTATTTTGACTATATTAACCAACCTTACCCTATTGGACATTTGAATTTACACTACCTTATGTACAGCCAAACCATTTCTATTTTTTAAGGGAATAATTCCTACCTCGTATACCTATGAAAACACCAAGCCTATTTAGGAGACTTATAGAATCACCTGATCAACTATGACCAATGTTTTAGATTGATTACCCTATCACGTGTCCTTCTATAACTAACCTTATTTTTACCAATATTGGTAACCTTAATCTATGTGTGATCTTATCTATTTCACTTAGTCATATTTTGTGTGCATGTTTCTATCTCAAATGCCTAACCCCCTTTTTTTTCACCTACCTCATGACTCACCATATACTACTTATCAAATGCTAACCTAATTTTGGTTTCACCTCATCAACTCTTAGTTTTGAGGGGGAAATCCTCATCCCATACTTGGGTAAAATAGAATTTTGACCAATCAATCAATTTTTGTTTTTTATCTTGTTAGTTTAAAGCTACATAATAAAAAGGGATAAAATATAGACATTATAAAATTGTACTAGATGTCAAAATACCTTAGGATACCTTACGGACCACTTAACCTTTCTCTACCCATTGACTAACTTATTAGACCTTGGGTCTAGTTAGCTACTTAGCTAGCTAAACTCAATAAATTACTAATGAACCTTAACCCACCCCTTTTAACTTACTTTAACCCTTTACATCTAGACACTTGACCATCGATGGGCAGCTTAATCATCAATGATTAGCCTGACCATCAATGGTCAGGTTCTCAACCTTCTAACACATCACTAGTTGTGTGTGAGATAACAAATTACAATTAAATATGTTCATCTTATGTGGTGATAATTAACTCATAAGCATCAAAATTAGTCATCCTAACCTACTATGGAACCTTCTATCCTCCATCTCTCTTTTCTTATAAAAGGAGGGGAGTAGGAGGTGAAATAAAGGATCAAAAACCTTCTTGCACACAAGTATTAAAGCTTCCAACTAGCTAACCAATCTTCCTTCAATGATTTAGCAATAAGAATAGAGATATAAACCTCTACCAAAATTTCTCTCAAGGTAAATTACTATTACTCTACCAAAATTTCTCTATCCATCAACCATCAAGTAAGCAACAAGTACATTTATACTTCTATCTTGTCATTTTGGTTTCTGATTTCCTGACCCGACTTAGACCTTTCTACACCTATCTTCTAACCTTCCATTTTTGACCACACCCTTAACCAAACCTCTATCTAAAAAATAGCCCAATATGTAACTCTTTTTTGAACTCTTCCAAAATTTCATAGGTAATTATCGATAGTTAGCACAACTACCAATGGTCACCTCTAACTATCAATGGTTACCCAACCATCAAGGGTCAACTTAACCATCAATGGTCAGTCCAAACTTTAATAGTCACTGTGGTATGACATAACAAAAATTTATTTCTAACCCTTTACCTTTAACCAAATCTAACTTTCTATGTCCTTACTTGTTCATAAATTCCTACTTGATTTCTCAAACCCGACCCCATCCACTTCAGCACTAGTATTGACCTACTATTTCTATATTTAGTCATTTTTCTCTATAAATCATTTATCTACTTCTTGTATTTTCTTTCAATTACTTTATGTTATTTGATGCAAGTATCTCTATTTTGTCTCTTTCAACTTAATTATTATCAAAAAGTGGATTGGCATCCTCCTAGCAAGCTCATGCTTCTTAGATCTAGCTAATGTTAGGTAGTCCACTTAACTATCTTGATAACAACCCCTTTGTTACTACTTTCTTATCTATAGATTATTACTTCCAAGATAAAGATTAGTTATCTATCTTCATCTAGATTGCACGTGCATCAATAACAAAGTATTTCTACTATAACCTTATTACTAGTTTCTCATCTTCTTCCAAAATTAAGAAATGAGCATAAATTAAGAGAAACACCAAGTTTCATATTGAACCATATGTGGAAGAAAGTTCTAATATGAATTTACCATCAATGATCAAGAAGAGAATGTTATTGATGATGGAGCATCTTCCAAACTTGAAGGTATATCTAATATTTTCCTAGATGATTATGGTGCTAATAATTATGAGCATGATCCATATGCTTTCATTAAAGGGGCAGATCTTGGCACCAACATCATTCATGATGAAGGTGATGAACATTTTGAGGTAAGCCTTGATGATCCTTTCAAAAAAAAATTGAGGGTAACTACCTCATTCATATGTATGAAGATGATGAATTTTAAAATGTGATGGATCATGAAGATGTCAAGGATAGTAAAATCTTGCCTTCTCAAAAGGAAGAAGTTCATGAATCTAACAACCATAAAGAAGAAGATGATCAATGGAAAAAATTTAATGCCATAGTTCAATAGTTTGAACAAGTAAGTAATCCAACTCTCTTACCTAAGAAGCATGAATCTAATATTAAGGTTATTTATGGATCTTATAAACATGAAGGATAGTGTGCTATTGAGCATTATAATGAATGTCAAATCACTGTCAATAAGGTTGTAGTCTTGAAGGAGTATAATAAAACCAAGGCATAAAGTTTTGTGATTGAGGAGTAATCCAAACCTCAGTCTGATGTTAAACTAATTTTAGACATGTTTGAGCATCAATAAGACAATTTTGATGGTCTTAAACATCAAATACATCATGGTCTAACTAAAGTTGAGGTTGACCAAGGTTTCATGTTTTTTAAGAAAAAAAATGAAGAACAAAAAATGGACATCAAGAAAATCAAGTAGGATGCACTATTAAGCAGTCTTAAAGAGGAGATAAAAGGACCATTCCATAGAGTTTAAAATAGTGTACTTTTATCTATCAAATGTCTTATGAAGGGTAAGTCTTTTGATCATCTTCACATGCAAAAAAAATCAATAAGCATCCATCATATTGTGACTTACTCTCTTGGAGTAGTTGTGAATCAAGAAACATCTTATTTGATCTTGGTTGAAGCAAAAGAAGGTGTTTCACTACATCAAACATGTTTTAACGTCTATATATATTAGGATAGGTGTATTTCATTGAGTCTTTGTGTGTGTTTTCCCTAAATTCTTTGAGATTAGTTTGTATTTATTTCTTGTTTTAATGTGTGGTGCAAGTTTGAAATATTTTGATAGCATATTAGTTTCAAATTATAGTATAATAGTGAATTCATAGCCCAATGAAAGGAATAGGCTATTAGTCCATAAGTATTGTAGGCATGTTACCCCTATGAATTTCCAAGAATGTTGACCAAATTTAATCCCAAGTAAAATTTGGGTCACCCCTTATAGTTTAAACTTTCATAGAGGTGTCTAATGCTTTCATGGTCTTGTCATGGTTCTAAGTGGTCTTTTTTAGAGTTATAATCCTCTAAGAAGTGGGTGAATCATTGTTGGTAAACAATACAATTCAATTTATAAACCCTTGCAAATACTTAAGCATTCAATAAATCATTCATGAATCATATAGATCATTCATATCAATGAATAATGAACATAATACAAGATCACATACGCAACATAAGATCTATGTTGGAAATCCTCTTGGGGAATAAAACTCATTCTCAAGCTTATAAACACATGGACTACTATCCTATAACAAGATCACAAATAAGAGACTGATCAAGTCCTTTTGATCAGGAACCTTGGTCAAGTCTTTTTGACCTAAGGCCTTTAGTGAAATAGTAGTTTCAAAAGGAGAACCTACCCATAAGATGATCAAGTCCTTCTAACCACTTATTTACTTATAACCTATAATCTTGATCAAGTCCTTATGACCAAAGGTCTTTAGTGAAACCCTATTTCACAAGGAACAACTACCCTTAAGGAAGATCAAGTTTTTTAAACCTCCTTGAAAAGAACACTTCCACCATAGAACTAATATCTTCAACACTTGTTGATGGACCTTTGATTATCTTAAAACTAAAAAAACTCTCTCTATATCAAATAGGCCTCTCACTTAGGCATGGCATAATCTTTCTCCTTCTTCACTTGAATTGTCTTCATATGAACATTCAAACCTCTTCGCATATCCTCAAATTGAAATAAAACTATTCTGACATAATAAACATCACCTACAGGTCATACACATAGTCAATAAATTGTTCTCCACATTAACTTAACCAATAGGCATATTACCTATCCTTCACTCCACACACCATAAACATAAGCCTCTTACAAATCTCTTACTTACAAGTCTAGAAACCAACACATTTGGTTTCACTATATATAGAGTGATCATGAATTAACAAGATCAAAGTGTTAGAAATATTGTCATTAATGTGAAAGGTTTAACATTATTGGTGATAAAGGCCCCATTGCATTTAATGTTGTTTGTAATAAATATATCTTGGCTAATATGAGTTAATATTTATTTAATATTAATGAATATATTTTTGGTTGTATATGAGACAATATAAGGGCCCATGGAGAAGTTGAAGAGCCACGGGGTAAAGATAAAAGAAGGATGGGATGCATTTTTCCATGAAGAGTCATCTTGGGGAATTCCAAGAGTCACCAAGTGAAGACAAAAGAGGAAGGGCGAATTTCTCATGAAGGGACACTTTGAGGAATACGAAAAGTCACCAAAGATAAGGACAAAAGTGGGAAGGACATTTTTGGTCATGAAGGGTCACTAGATGACTTTTCAAAGGCTTGAATATGAAGGGTCATACAAGTTTGGTGCCATTTTCCATGAGGATTGAAGGGTCACAAAGGGGGAAGGCCAAAGGTCATTTGGAAAGCTATAAATAAAGGATTGAGTAGCCATTTGTAATATGGGAATGAGAGGTTGATTTGATATTGTAATATCTAGCTTAGAAGAGCAATTGTGAGAGATGAATATGATTTGTATTTGTTATATCTAGCTTAGAAGAGCAAAGGTAAGAGAGAGGAAGGAGATGTTGTATTGATATATCATTTGTTGAAAATAGCAACATTGAGAGATAGGTGTGTGGTAGACACAAAGGGGTTGGTGCTCCTATGGGTTGGTGCTCATGAATTGTTTCTGTGTTGGTGCTTGGTAAAGGGGTTTGAAGCTCCTATGGGTTGGTGCTCACGAATTGTAGCTGAGGTTTGTACTTAGAAAATGGGTATGGTGCTCCTGTGGGTTTGTTCTCATGAATATATTTGAGATTGATTTTCTGTGGTTTTTCCCACATTGGGTTTCCACATTATATCTGGTGTCTCTCTGTATCTTGTGTGATGTTTATTGTTTGATTTTTATTGCATATATTGAATGTTTGATTAAGTAGAATTTGATAAATGGAAATTTTTATAAGATATATAATATATTGATTCACCCCCCCTCTCAGTATATTCTATGCCTAACAATTGGTATCAGAGCAGGTTCCTTTTTTGAAAAGTTTTACAGCTTGAAGGTAGATCGGGAAAGCATGATGGCTGGGTCACAGGAAGGATTTTCTACAAATAAGGAACCTTTTTTTGATGAGACAAATTATGCTTTTTGGAGCATCAAAATGAAGGTTTATTTGATGGCCCTTGGATTTGACATATGGGAAGCAGTGGTAGAGGAATATGAAGAGCCACAGACATCTACAATTACTCAAAAAAAAAGAAGGCAAGTGAGTGTAATGGTAAAGCTTTAAATGCTATTTTATGTGGTTTATGTGAATCTAAATTTGTTAAAGTTATGCAATGTAAATTTGCTCATGTAACTTGGTTAAAACTTTAGAATATTTACAAAGGTGATGGAAAGGTTCAGCAAGCTAAGTTGTAGACTTTTAGAAGGTAGTTTGAAAGTTTGAAGATGGAAGAAGAAGATATAGAAAGTTATCTCTTGCGTGTTGATCAAATAGTAAATCAAATTCAAGGTCTTGGAGAAACATTGGAATAGTCAATAATGGTGCAAAAGGTTTTGAGATCTCTACCAATGAGATATGATGCAAATGTTTTGGAAATCGAGGAGATGAAGAATTTAGCCAAGCTAAAGATGGATGAGCTTCATGGTATTCTCATGGCATATGAGATGCAGACAGGACAAGATAAACCCTCAAAGAGAGAAGTGGCTTTCAAGACATCAAAGAAGGAGAAAGCTAAGATTCAAGAATCAAGTGATAGTTTCAGTGATGATGAAGATGACAATGAAGCACTTTTCATTCGTAGGCCAAAAAGAGGAACATGTAAATATCAAGAAAAATTACCTTTTAAATGTTTTAATTATGGAAAGATTGGACATTTTTTAGCTAGATGCCTAGATAAGGTTAATGATGAAGAAGAAGAAAAGCCTGCATACAAGAAGAATTTCAAAGGCAAATCCAAGAAGGGATTCGAGAAGAAGAGCCTGTATTCTAAGGATCCTAGCTCAGTTGAAGATAGTGGAGTCAGTGATTTAGAAGAAGAAGAGATTCTATTCATGGCCATAAATGATAATCAAGAAGAAGAAGAGAAGGAAGCTGAAGTAGATATGGAAGGAGAACTCAATTGTGCCCTAAAAGAGTTAGAAGCTATTTAGAAGAAGAATCAAAGATTAAAGTGCCAGATTGAGAAAAATGAACAAGAGTCAAAGGAAATGATTGAAGATCTACAAGCACACTTTGAAGAAGCCAAGAAGAATGAAGAAGATCTCATAGCATAGTTGGAAATAGCAAGAAAAGATTGTGAAAGGTATGTTATTGAAAATGCCTCTTTAAAAGAAGATATTAAGAAAGCAGTCAGTGATAAAGTAGTTAGTGATTCAAAATTTGAAGATAGCATGAACATGCTAAATAAGATATTGGAAAGTCAAAAATCATATTCAGATAAGACAGGGCTCAATTTTGAAAAGAAAAACATCTATGCTGAAGCTCTTACACAAGAGGAAACAAAAAGGGGAGAAGTGAAGAATACAAAGGACATTCCAAATAGAG
This sequence comes from Torreya grandis, assembly GCA_037957365.1. Lineage (NCBI taxonomy): Eukaryota > Viridiplantae > Streptophyta > Pinopsida > Cupressales > Taxaceae > Torreya > Torreya grandis. Next base: position 980,295 of record JARHVA010000023.1, on the reverse strand, counting down.
AAGGTTGGAAGGAACAAAGCTACAAAAGTTAATCAGGTCAGAGATATATAGACAACTCTTATTTTTATTGCTATTTTTTTTATTATAATATATATGGTCATAAGAAATTAGAATGTAGAAAAAGAGCTAACAATTTCAAAAATAAGGAGAAGGAAAGTATAGTAGAGTCAAGTAGAAGCCACAACTCTTTTGCTCCTCTATCAAGCTTTGATGAAGAGACCATAGTGTGCTACAAGTGCAACAACTTTGGACATAGCTTAGTATTACAGAAGCATGTTCGAGTCATTTTGAAAAGATCAAAGTTTTAAAGCTCCATTCATCAAGAAGAAGGATCAGAGTTTCAAAGCTCCATTCATTAAGAAGAAGGTTCAGTCATGTTCATGGTAGAAGAAACAACTTGAATATTCTATGATGGTGTAGATAGCTCTGCATGTGAGAAGTAAAGATCAGCTATGGTTAATTGATAACAGATGTTCAATGCATATTACAGGAGATAAAAGTAAATTCATATCTCTAAAGAAGATCAATGGTGGTATAATGAGATTTAGAGATAAAACCACTACTAAGATAGCAAGAAAAGGTACTTTGAGTTTGGATTATGGTATAACTAAGACTAAGAATATTTTATATGTAAAAGGTCTTAAGCATAATCTGTTGAGTGTTAGTCAAATATGTGACCAAGGATATACTTTAAGGTTTCATGCTAAAGTTTGTGAGATTATAAGAAAAGATTCAAATGAGTTGATTGCAGATGCTCAAAGGATAGGGAAAAATGTATATGTTTTGTTAGATATCTCCTCAAAGGCACGACCAAAGGATACATTCAAATATTGGTGAGAGGAGTTGGGAGTAATTTCTATTACTTCTTGCCATTGATGTTTAGCATCAAGTGAGGGGAAGATAAGTGTTAGCTCCAGGTAGACCCTTTGCCATTGATGTCAAAGGGGGAGAATAATAGGTATAGGTACAGGTGCAAAAAATAGGTGAAGGGAACAGGTATAGGTTTCTATAGTAAGGGGGAGTTACTATATGTTTTTAGATGATGTTATGTGCAAATGACAGGATGTGGCAGTTTTAGGATTGAGGTTGCCATCAATGACAAAGGGGGAGATTATTGGAAATATTGTCATTGATGTCAAAGGTTTAAAATTATTGGTGATAAAGGCCCCATTGCATTTAATGTTGTTTGTAATAAATATATCTTGGCTAATATGAGTTAATATTTATTTAATATTAACGAATATATTTTTAGTTGCATATGAGACAAAATAAGGGCCCATGGAGAAGTCGAAGAGCCATGGGGTAAATAAAAAACAAGGATGGGACGCATTTTCCCATGAAGAGTCATCTTAGGGAATTCCAAGAGTCACCAAGTGAAGACAAAAGAGTAAGGATGAATTTATCATGAAGGGACACTTTGAGGAATATGAAAAGTCACCAAAGATAAGGACAAAAGTGGGAAGGACATTTTTGGTCATGAAGGGTCACCAGATGAATTTTCAAAGGCTTGAATATGAAGGGTCATATAAGTTTGGTGCCATTTTCCATGAGGATTGAAGGGTCACAAAGGGGGAAGGCCAAAGGTCATTTGGAAAGCTATAAATAAAGGCTTGACTAGAAATTTGTAATATGGGAGTGAGAGGTTGATTTGATATTGTAATATTTAGCTTAGAAGAGAAATTGTGAGAGATGAATATGATTTGTATTTTTTATATCTAGCTTAGAAGAGCAAAGGTGAGAGAGAGGAAGGAGATGTTATATTGATCTATCATTTGTTGAAGATAGCAACATTGAGAGATAGGTGTGTGGTATACACAAAGGGGTTGGTGCTCCTATGGGTTGGTGCTCATGAATTTTTGCTGGGTTAGTGCTTGGCAAAGGGGTTGGTGCTCCTATGGGTTGGTGCTTGGCAAAGGGGTTTGAAGCTCCTGTGGGTTGGTGCTCATGAATTTTAGCTAAGGTTTGTACTTGGTAAAGGGGTATGGTGCTCCTATGGGTTTGTTCTCACAAATATATTTGAGATTGATTCTCCATGGTTTTTCCCACATTGGGTTTCCATGTTATATCTAGTGTCTCTCTCTATCTTGTGTGATGTTTATTGTTTGAGTTTTATTGCATATCTTGAATGTTTGATTAAGTGGAATTTGATAAAGGGAAAGTTTTATAAGATATACAATATATTGATTCACCCCCCTCTCAGTATATTTTGTGCTTAACACAAAGTATTTCCTTGTCAACCAAAAAACATTCCCTCACCCTTAACGCATATCATATGAGTCACACTTAAGCACAATCCCCTTTTAAAATAGGCCTAAGTCACTTTTAGGTCTTATAGAGACACATTTACCTCTTTGACACTTATTTGAGAAAATAAAGAACATAGAAACATTTTAAAACATTATGAACCCATTCTACATGACCCTTTTGACATCCTTAAATGATCATAGACTCCAAAAAACTCTTTTGATAATGCCCAATTAGCTTAAACACTTCTCTGTACACATAGTCATTATGAATGAAAACATATTCAACTTCAAAATCTTTATTCATACTACATACAATTGGTCAAACCTTTAAAATTCATGAAGAGAATCTTAATGGATTCTAAAACATTCCTTAATAGCTAATTAATCAATATATATAGAAAAAATATCAAAATAATATTGAACAATATTTTTGGGTACCTTACAAAACATGCACAAAAACATAGTCAACTTTGGAGCTTGATATATTTGATAGTAAACACTTACATATATTCAAATCAAGTTCATTAGATGTGTCATAGAGTCCTCTACAACTTTAATTTTTATAGAAATAGGAAATTCAACTTCTATATAAAGATATGGACAAAATATAGAGATCTAGTTTTTCCCTATGTTAAATTCAAATATTTGAAATCAAACGATAATAGTTAAACCTTGACCACAAATCTCGCATCTCATGTCCTCACTGCTCAGATCAAATAAACTCCATTGATTTTATTTGATCTTTAACATATAGGCACCAATGTTAAAATGTTAAACCTCTATCATTTTGGCCTCATCTCATGTAATCTTAAAATTTTGACTCCATGCACTTTGTCGATCTCTATGGATCAGTCAGGTCATTAAATAACAATGCTCACCATTCGATCAATATGTAAAAACACCCACTCACCATTTTATCCTTATCATATACTTTTACTTAGTCATCAAACATCATGCACCTATCTTTATCTTATTGCTTCCTATCTTCTTGGAGCAATACACACCATCGATCTTTCTCAAACTTTAACTAGTACAAAAATGACCAAGTATGGGAGCCATTGAAATATGCTTGGAAGGCCAACTTTGCATAGTCATAAATTTTGCATCGATCAATATCATGTCCTCAAAATTACACCATATATTTTCTTTTAAATAAGAATTCAACCATGTATCAAACTAATTTTAAAACCTTTATGCATGCAAGATATATTTCCTTTAAAATGCCTTCTCAAAATCCTCTGTTATAGAGCCAACTATGCTTAGAACTTGTCTGAAATACCAACTTTGCTCCTACATAACTTTTATTGTCATTAAATGCTTGATCTAAAATATATCATAAATAAACTAGGATAAAAACTAAACAAACCCATATGATCATTTTCTCTTGACACCTTCACATGTGTAATATATAACACCATCAAAATGCCTACTCAATTTTTCTTGTCATACACAAATTTGGCTATGGAAAAACATATTCATACTATTTAGGAACCCAGTTTTGCATATGCATATCTTTTGATGTGCTTCACTTCATGATCTAAATTTTACCACAAATCAACTAAGATCAATACTAAACAAACCCATATAATCAATTTATATTGATACCTTCATGTGTGTGAATACTAAATTTTCAACATGCTTACTCTATGTTTTTTGGCCACATACAATTTTGGCTAAGTATGGGAAACAATGAATTATGATTGAGAAACTAACTTTGTACCCTCATATATTTAACTACAATTTGACACAAAACATGAGATTTGGTACATAAAAACTAGGGACTACTGTGATCACAACCATATGATCAACTCCCCTTGATTCATTCCCATGTGGCAATGGTGATGTCATCAAACTTTTTATTCATATTTTCTACTGCAAGACCCAAACTATCTAGATGAAAACTATGAAATACTAGATGAATTACACTTATATGCACATGATCTCAAAGCATAGATAACATCTTAGGCACCTACTGCACATGATCTAATCGCCATACTCATCCTTGAACATCTATAATCATGCCAAAATTGAATATCAACCAAGCCTCCTTTAAGCACACTAGGACAAGCACATTGCACACTTTATCATTATTACTTAGGATATCAAATCACTTCATCCACTCAAAAGGACACCTCCATGACCTCACCATTACATCATTAACAAATCTACAATAATCTCCCCCTTTGTCATTGATTTTAACAAACATCATATATAAAAATATATAACTCACCTTCTCTATATTCAAGTACTCCCATAACAAGATCTTTCTCCCCCTTTGACACAATGATAAAGTTGGCATCAATTGATCTTGAGGACCAAAAAAACTTTATGTTACACAAAAAATAATAAATATGCTCTAAAATAACCTAATAACTCACCTTGAAATACTCATGCCTCACTCTTTTTGGAGAAACTGAATAAAAAGAACATTTTTTCATACTAGGCTTGTCTAGTCTCTTTGTAGCCCTACCTATAACTTGAATAGCTCACAAATTTTAGTAGACACACATTCAAGGCCTAAAAATTCATATCTATATCACTCTTATATGACCCATCAAGCACACACATTTTAAACACCTAGATCATCCTTTGAAACATACTTCATTCACAAACCTACTACCCAATTAGGCCTCCAATTTGACAAAAACTTGAATAACTTGAATAACACAAACCTTAAAATATTTTTAAAGATTTATTTGACAAACCATTTGCCTATTAATAATCCTTAAACCTCAACTCATAAGTGAAACCACTTTTATAGTAGAGTCTAAAACCCTAAAATATCAAAAATAAATAAAGTCAACATAGCACCTTCCAGTTAATGTCCACTTCTTAAACTTATTGTACATTTAGAGACAAAAATTTCATACTTCTAGATAAATATTTGAGCTTTTACACCATTAGGAACCTTGACTTCCTATAACCCATTTTAAGACCTGCATACTCAAGCACACACTAGAAAACTTGAGAGTAAACACAAATCTTCAATTTGACTTCAACATACCTTCAAATCACAAAACTAGTTAGAACACATTAAAATAAGGTCAATAGACATTTCTATGAAAAAATATTACCTTGATAAGTCACAAATCCTCCTCTACCATATAGGAACCTTTAATCTGACCCTACAGACTGTTCCAATTGAAAAACACCATAACAAGACTTGCTTCTCCAATTGAAAGGAGTATCTTAAGAAGCATAGATAGAGACATCCTCTATACCTTAATGATCTAAAAAAAAATCCTCATATTCCTTCTCCTCCTTTCTCAATTGATACTTATAGTTATTCTTCTTCTTCTTTGGCTTTAGAGAGTCAACTTCCTCAACTACTACAACATTCTCTTTTTTTTCTATGATTGGATTATCAATTCATGGAGATAACATAGATTCATGGAATACATTTTCATCTAAATAATCTTCCTTTCATCTTGGATCCTCATCACTAGGCACTTGTTCAATAATATTAAGATGTTCACTTGGATCTATACATACCTCATAATTAGCATCAACCATCACCTTGGTCTTTTATTTGAGCTTGAACTCTTTATTCTCAACATAAGAAATAAAATGATAGCCCTTGACATTCTTCAAATTCTAAAGCATTCTCCACCATATAAAATAGATTACTTGGACCTGAATTCTCATCATAATTCCTACTTACCACCTTTGGTCTCTATGAATTACTTGCCCTCTATCTTGCACTCTAGGATTCTAATAAAACCTATTCTTACTTATAGGCCTCTACTTGTAAAACCTATAAATGTGACCTCTCTATTCATAGTTGATGTACACCATACATTTTTTAAGAATCTCATTATATCTTACCAAATTTGGACAAAATATTTTAATGTGTCCTAATTCATAACAACTGTAGCACTCAATATATCTTGAAGGAAACTTAATTTGTCTTACCTTAAATGGACAATGTTTTGAAAAGTGTCCCACATCATGATAGTTGAAACACTCAACATTACTTAGACCATTTAATTTATGACCCCCATCATAGTTTCATTCTTAACAAGTCTTCTACAGTCACTATCTCTATGCCTAAATTGATTACAAGTAACGCAGTAACTATAGAAATTTCTATAACTCATGGCATTTGGTTATCTAATCTATTTTGTATTCATTATACTAGTACCTTAATTCCTTGTTTGATTATATATCCTCAAAGGCTAATTTTCCTTATTCACATTATTCTTCATCTTGTTTTGAGTTGCAATCTCTAGTTCTTTATATCCAAGACTAGTTTTATTACTTGCATGCTTTTAATCATTCAAAATGTTGTCTAGATCACTTGAGCTCTTTTTATATCTCATAAATGACATTACCTTACTATACATCTTCTCTAACTTAGATTTCAATTACTCATTTTCAATTACATACCTTACACATTCATCTTATTTAGATTTGAGGCTTGTACATAGGACTTCCAATTGACAACTGAGATGCTTGACCATATGTTCATGCTCTTTAGAATTTTCATCCATTCTTGCCTTAAATACACTAAATTACTCCTCAAATTACTTAATTTTATATTTCATCTTCTTATTGATCTTATTTTCAATCTTCAATTCTTCATGAGCATTTTTTAATGCAGTCTCATAGTCCACCTCATCTTTATCATCATTTTAATAACTCCAAGTAGACTCCTTTTGTTATGAGAAAATTCTTTCCTTATCTATGAATATGAGATTCATCTTTATTAGGAACATCATCTTCATGATCATACTCTGATTCACCAACTTCATTCTCATATAATGAGCTACCATATTCATTGGTCTAGATACTCTTCTTGTCCTTAAAGTACTTCTTGTTTTCAAACCTTCTAAATCCCTTTTTGGTTTTATTAGACCTAAATGATCTCTTTCCATCATCATGACCTTTATCATGTTCTTCATCATCATCCTTCTTATACTTATGAGGGCACTTATTAGAAAAATGTCCTATCTCTCCACAATTGAAGCATTTGAGGGGTAGTTTGCCTTTATACTTGCTTGAACCTATTCTCAATTTTATTGAAATCAAAGCAATTAGTTCATCCTCATCAATATCAAAAATTTCATCCTCCTTAGATTTCTTACCTTGGAACTTATTCTTTCAATTCATCTTTGTCTTGAATGTTTCTTCCTTCTTTGGTGGTATATCATCATTTATTATCATCTCATATGCAGTAATGGTTCCATGCAATTAATCCATCTTCAACTGAGTAAGATCATGAATTTCTTCTATATAAAATAATTTTGGATCAAAATTTAGGGATAGATACCTTAATACCTTTTGAACTACTATATCTTCTTTAAGGTTCTCTCCAAGACCTTGTATGATTTTCACAATCTCATCAACTCTCTGTAGAAAGGATGCCACAATATCATCTTCATTCATCTCGAGACTTTCAAATTGCCTTATGTGAGTCTACAACTTAGTAGTATTGATATTTGAATCTCCTTCAAAAATAGTCTTTAATTTAGTCAATATTTCCCTGGTAGATGTGAAATGAATTAATTTTATGAACTTAGTTTTTGTAAGACCACAAGTGATGGAATTCATTGCCTTAGAGTTATTCTCAAACAACTTTTTGTCTAAAACACTAGATGGAAGAATAACAAGAGCAACATAACCATCCAAAATAGATTACCATACATCAAACCCTAGGGACATAATTTCTGTCTTCATCTTAGCACTCCAAAATGCATAATTAGATCCATTGAACATTGGTGTTTGCTTAGTAGAGAAACCATCTTGTACATTCTGACTAGACATTATACCTTAGATCACATTCAAGCTATCAAACCTTTACCAAAGGACCTCACTATGATACAAATTATTAGAGGTACAATCCCTTGAGATGGGGGTGAATCAATCATGGTAAATAATCTAATTAAATTAAAAAACACTATAAAATAATTAATCATTTAATGTAATCATTCATGAGGCATACAGATCATTCATAGTACTAAATAATGAACATAATGCAAGATCACATATATAACATAAGATATATGTGAGAAACCTTCATGGGGAATAAAACCCACTCTCAATCATGTAAACACATAGATTACTATCTTATCAGATTATCACGAATAAGGGATTGATCAATTCCTTTTGATCAGGAACTTTAGTCAAGTCCTAACATAAGGCCTTTAGTGAAACAATAGTTCCACAAGGATAACATACCCTTAATATGATCAATTCCTTCTAACCACCTATTTGCTTAAGTCCTTTTGACCTACAACCTTGATCAAATCCTTCTAACTAAAGGTATTTAGTGAAACCTTGTTTCACAAAGAGAAACTACCCCTAAGGAAGATCAAGTATTTAGACCCTCCTTGAGAAGAACAATTACACTATATAATTTATATCTTAAACACCTAATGATGGGCCTCTAATTATTTTATAACTACACAAACTATCTCTCTATCTCAAATAGGCCTTTCACATAGTAATTCCATAATATTTCTCCTTCTTCACTCAAACTATCCTCATATGCACACTCAAACCTCTTCGCATATCCTTAAATTACAAGAGCACTATTATGACATAAGGAACATAACCTATAGGTAATACACATATTAAATAAACTATTCTCTATATTAACTTGACCAATAGGCACACTACCTATTCTTCATTCCACAAACCACACACATAAGCCTCTTACAAATCTCTCACTTACAAGTCTAGAAATCAATACTTTGGTTTCACTATATATAGATAAATCATTAATTAAAAAGATCATAATATTTCCATGTCATCCTTAAAATATGGATTCACCCTTAAGGAATATCATATGGGTCACACTTAAGCACAATCCCTTTTTAAAATAGGCTTAAGTCACTTTTAAGCCTTGTTGACCATTTTTGGCCCACATACCAAGTTTGTACCCATATAGATTAGGTTGTTAATAGATGAATATATGGATAAATTTCAAAGACATTTAAAAAATTTGAGAGTGTTTGGAAGGATTATATAAGTACATGGTTCTCATATAGTTCTTCATTATGTTCATATAGACATTTTGGGGCTAGTGGCAAAAATTTTGAGCAGGCAGTTTGTCAATGCTTTATCTCACACATACAATAGTTACAAGGAAAAGTAGTCACATGGGTTTGTTCATCTTGGTCCCTAGTTTATATAAGTATATTTCTATATCTTACACCAAATAAAAACTGAATTTATGCATGATCAAAGTTGGCTCCTCATGAAAGTAGGATCATATGGACTAACCAACTTGTGAATTTAATATCTTCACTTAAAATGCTCCCAAGACCAAGAGATCAAATGGGTTTTTTACTTTTATTCTCATATAGTTCTTCATTATGTTCATATAGACATTTTGGGGCTAGTGGCAAAAATTTTGAGCAGGCAGTTTGTCAATGCTTTATCTCACACATACAATAGTTACAAGGAAAAGTGGTCACATGGGTTTGTTCATCTTGGTCCCTAGTTTATATAAGTATATTTCTATATCTTACACCAAATAAAAACTGAATTTATGCATGATCAAAGTTGGGTCCTCATGAAAGTAGGATCATATGGACTAACCAACTTGTGAATTTAATATCTTCACTTAAAATGCTCCCAAGACCAAGAGATCAAATGGGTTTTTTACTTTTAACCTCAAGAACATCTCTTTATAACTCTATGACTTTTATGTTTCAAGTTCCAAGCCTTCAAAAATGGACCTACAACATAGATGTTTATGCTAACATAAAAATAAAGCTTGGGAAAAAATCTACATGTGCTTGAATTTGATGGGCTATGGGATATGAAATATGTTCTATAAGATTCCAAATGATGGTTGGAAATATTTCAACTTTAAAATAGAGTAAGATATATCCTATTGAGCATAAATTTGATGGTCAAACAACTATCAATGATGGTCATGTGAACATTATTTAACAAGAGTGGGGGTGTCAATTTTAAGATCATAAACTAGATGTTAGATTTTAAATAATGGGTCCTAGTTGATATTAGAGTCTATGTTTAATCATACAATTAGATCTAGTAGCAAGTGGAGATCAAAGGGTTAGTGAATATAAAGAGTGAATGCAGGCATGAAAAGTATCAAGGATGAATTCAAAAGGAAGAAGATCAATGGTTCTTGGGCATTCATACTGGTCAAAATTAATAGAGTGAAATGAGTCAATGTGTCAATAATCTGAGTCAAATTTCAACAACCAATTAGAGAAAGAGTGAGCCCAAGATTCTTGATGGAGATTGAGAGGCTATTTTTAACAATGGATAATAGGGTTTTGTAGGGTCATCATAATATCATTGAGTTTGGTTTAAATGCCATGGAGCAGTCAATATGATGCATTAAAATATAAAGAACACGTATGGATCACCACTAAGGTTATATATGGGCCTCTGGTTCATATTTTTGCTTGGGTAGGGTTATTTATACAATAGTGTTTTCCATTTTAAGAAATATCCATGTATGCATATATGGGATTTTGGTTCTTGCAGAGAAAGGATGGGTCTATTTGGACCTATTATAATACATAAAAGTGATATATAGTATATAGGTTTGTATTGATATGGAAACTATATGAAAACTAATATGATTAGATTGGTTTTCCACTATAGTTGGACCTATGATACAAACATGAAGGTAAATTAGAGATATGATTATTGAAAAGGTATCTTCATCCTTTATCATGGCCATAATCATGACAAGAAACCACCTAAAAATCATAATTCCATAATCTAGTCAGATCCATGATAATGAAAATTTGTCTTCACGTGAGAGATGACATGAAAGATCAAAGAAAAGGTCTAATATTGGGAAATTTAGATATGAGTATTCAATGCATCCTCAAAATCTTTGGGGATATTCTCACTCAACAATCCATAGGTAGTGTCCTAATTTATCAAAATGGTGGCAAGGTTTCCATTGGCTAAGGAGAAAAAGGTGGCATCTTAGGTTCATTTAATGACCTAGGACAAAGTGTTCATTTTATAATAATGCATTCCCACATATTTTCTCTCTCTCTCTTATCCTATATATCTTGGTCTCATTCCTATTGAGGGGGTCTTCAGCTCTTAGAATTTAGCATTTTTCTTCTCTAGGATAAGGATACGCATCAAGATTCTTGAAAAAGTGTGGTCATTTGATATAGGAAAACCCTATAAGAACTACATTTTGAAGTAATAGGATCAAATTTTTACCTATCTCTTGTCTTTAATCAGTGCTTAATATGCTTGTGTATGGTAAATTTATGAAGGATATTGTTCCTAGTTTGATGTCTTTCTACTTATCTCTTTGAAAGTGTTTTCAAACTAATTTACAGGTCTAGATTAATGTTCTATTTGAAACATCTTCTATGAAACATTTATGTAATTAGTGAGATTATGATATTGAATAAGCTATAATTATCTTTTGATAATCTAGTGTGTGTTCAAGATTATATGAGTGTCTATTTAAATTTGGTGCATCACCCTTTTAGCTTTATTAGGAGCCTTGATTTTATTTCTAATAATTTTCCCTATAAATCAATAGTCTATCATTAGTTTAGGTGGTCATAAAGAGGAAGATAGCCTTCTCTAGAGGTTCAACTCTACCATAGGTGACCCACAGCCTAGGGTTGTTCCAATAGTTCTACTCAAATTATAAAGGGCCTAAAGAACCCTCATCTAATGGGTGAAAATTTGAGTCATAATAGTTTTGGCATGCCTAATGGGACCCACTTATTTTACAATTAAGATTGATCAATGTTGATTTTAATTTGATCAAATTTATAGTAGTTAAATTCCTAAACAACAGCATTTGGTGACTCCAAAAGAAAGAATAAACACTCTGGTACAGAGCAATATCTTCATCTTATGCCAAAGGTGACAATAAGGTCATCTTTAAGAGGTTATCCTTTTGAATTTTTTTTACTACCTTTAAATTTAGAAAAAAGATTAAGGTTTACCAATACTCATCCATATCTGGGAATTTTTGCTCCTAGGTCATTTCCAAGGCCTACCCCTACAAGAATCCCTTTATTAACCCCTTGCATAGCCATGGCATCCCCTAGAAATTTTGTGGATTTTAATGGTCAAAGCCATCTATCCCTTGCACACTATGATTCTATCCAAGTTACAACCCTTAAAAGTGTTCCCTATTACATTGAAGACCAAGCTATAACACCCTTTGAGCATCCCATAGACATAGCCAAATTTTGCAATATCCATAATGTCACTGAGGAGAATATAACTATTAGGCTGTTAGATACTTCTTACAAAGGAAAGGCCCTATATTGGTATAGATGCCTTACTACCAATTGCATTCAAACATGGGACTAATTAGGGGAAGCCTTATGTAAAATATTTGAGGACAAAATTGATTGTTCATCACTTACAAAGCAACTAACTACCATTTCAAGAGCTCCTCATGAAGTCATGCAAGACTTCAACACAAGGTTACAAAAAACTTGGGAAAAAATCCCAGTCATAGTTAGACCAAACCCTAACTTTACCTTTTTATATTATCTAAAGGCTTTAAATAGTGATATAGCAGTGATGATCTAATCTATGGGAGGATATATACTTATAAATGCTTATCAGGTGGCCATCAAAGTATTAAATTATCTAGTTTAAGCTAGAAATCTTACACCCATACCACCAATGCCCTTATTTCCTAAAATCATACCACCTCTTATTTATATCACTCCATTGGATTTCATTCCTCCTACACTAATAATTAATGTAGTTCCTATACCAAAACAAGAGAAAGCTTATACTAGTGGATCTAGTGATTCACTAGAGTAGAATAACTTTCAAGAAATCAAAAACATGTTTTAGTCTTTGGGAAATGAGATAGTAAATATCAAAAGGTAATAGGATTTAAACAAGCCTCATAAAATTTAATACCATCCTCAATATCAATCCTTTCAATTAAATAGGTAACCATACAAAGGGAACTATTAGGGTCAGGGCCAAGGTCAAAACCAAGGACAAGGGTAACATGGATACAATTGGTAGAACAACTAAAATCCTAATGTTTCTAGTACTTACAACTCATTGGTCTTAGTTTAAAATAATATGGATCAAGAAGAAAATGGTACCTTGCCTTAGAACTAGTCCTTTTGTCAACATATTATCCCAAATATTGACCTTAACCTAGCCTTCAATGATTAATGGTAGCAAGTTGCTAATTTTGGATACAACCAAGATCTCATGGTCCAAAATGTAGATGTACCTATGATGACCAAGATAGAGGATCCTCCATAAGGTCAAGGGTCTAACCAGGGACCAAATTAGTTGGATGTTATAATGATGAACTGTGAACAAGAAGAGTGCTACATAGCCAACTAGTAGGCTAGTTCTAGCTAGGCCTATATTTTGATGATAGTAAACACAAGATTTAAAAGAATGAACATGGATGGTAACCAAGAAATAGTCAAATATATTCCCACCATTACTCTTTCATTAACAAATCCAAGTGAAGTTCATGTCACTCCAAACGTTTTAGTACCTCTAAAAATTCAAATCCAAGGGAATATTTTTGTTCCCCAAGGCTCATAAGTTTAATAAAAAATAGTGGTGGCTCCTAAAGCATAATAAAATGTTGGTGGTTCACCCATCAACATTTTTGAACAAATGAAAAATTAAAATTTGAGTGTACCCATGTGGGATATGCTCTCTATGCTTGGCTAGGTAGACATCCTTTAAAGACTATCAAAAATCAATGTTGGAGACAAGCCACCAAGCAAGGTCAATGAAGTTCTCACCAATGCAGCCAAAGGGTAAATTGAAGGATAATTAGGTAAATTAGTCAAGCCTCCTCCCTTTTATATTTAAGTAATAATTTGAAAAAATCTAGTGCACAATTTCCTAGTGGATATTGGGGCTAATACCTCAATAATGCCAAAGTCTATAGCTAATCAACTTGGTCTAAAATATGAACCATAGTCCAAAGGAGTGTTGTAACTTGATGATTTTCTCCTAAGCCATCTAGAATAATTAGGGACCTCAATATGACCCTACAAACTTGTCCAAGTGTCTCTATGGCTCAATATGCATTAATCTTGGATGTGCCTCCTTGATTTACACTATGTTTATCTAGAGAGTTCACAACAAATATAGGGGGCTATCTTGTAGAAAATGGTCTTATATAGTGTTTAGGACAAGGTATGGATCCAAAGTGTTAATCAAAGCTAAGCCCATTTCATAATTCCATATAGATCCATATGGACAAAATAATGTCAACATCAATTGCACCATCATTGATGAGAATGAATTTTTAATGGGGAAAGATTTGAATAGTCATCCAAAATAGGTACCGAACATCTTCCTGGGTGAGTTATGGAATGAGAGCTAGTTGGTAGACCCTTAGAAGGTGTTGGATAAAGGGACTTGGGTGTCTACTATTTTCATGAAGAAAGCCAACCCATGCCATCCTTCATGAGGCCTGAAAAATATCCTAGTGGTCTATAGAAGTTGTTCTTTGATGGTTCAAGGGGCAAGTATGGGGTGGATGTAGGTGTCATGATAAAATTCCCTTTAAATGATAAATAATTATCTTCATATATGTTCCAATTTAACTTCTCTTGTAATGAAAAATAATATGAGGATCTCATCCATGGCTTTCAATGGGCTAATAAGAGAAGGATCAAGTAGTTTCATATTTATGGGGATAGTGAGTTGGTTGTACACCAAGTTAGAGGTTAGAAATCCATTAGGAAACCCTTAATAAAGTAATAAAATCATATATTGTGGGACCTAATTGAGGACATAAGGGCCTTCAACATTCAATCAGTGTCAAGAGGTCAAAATCAACATGTTGATAGGCTAGAAGTTATGGGGGCTCATTTGGACATCCCTAATGAATTGAAAAGGACCAAGGTTCAACCACATGTCAAAGTGGTAATAAGACCATTAGTACCAGATAATGAAGATCATTATCAAGTTTTTTAGAATGATAAATAGTTGCATGTTTCTTACAATAATAAGTAGAATTCTCCTCCCTCAACCAAGAAAAATTGTAGCATCAGTATGGGGAGTAGACTATTTAATTAAGGTCCAATAGTATTCCTAAAGGGTTAGTCACCCTAGAAGGCCTCTTTCATGAATGGGACCATATGAGGAAGGATAAATTAGTGATGTCAACTAATGAGCATAATTATGAGAGCGTTCTTATCTTTGAAGACAAGCTCCTCAATCTTAGAAAGGTAAGCACTAAAGTTAAAAGGCATGATTTCATAGAGCTCTATAAAGAATATGCAAACATATTTTCTTAGTAATATAGTTACCTAAGGGGATTTGATCCTAATCTAGCCTAGAAACATAATAGAGTTAGAGGTTAGTGCCAAGACTGTCGGGCAAAAGTAGAGGCCCATAAATCCCAAGATTGAAGAGCTCATGAGAAAGGAATTGACCAAGCTTGTTGAATCCAAGATCATCTTCCAAATCAATCACTCATCATGGGTAAATAATATATTACTTATCAGAAAGGAGAGTGGGGAGATCAGATTGTGTGTGGACTTTAGGGATCTTAATAAGGTATCTTTTAAGGATCATTACCCTTTAGCATTTATGGATCAACTCTTGCAAATAGTTGCTAGTTCAGAACACTTCTCTCTCTTAGATGGATATTTAGGTTATAACCAAGTGCTAATGAGAGAAGAGGACCAGTACAAGACTACCTTCACCACCAAGTGGGGGAAATTTACTTATCATAAGATGCCTTTTGGATTGTCTAATGTTATGGTCACCTTTCAAAGAGCAATGGACATGACCTTCCAAGGAATGCTAAACCAAATGTTGTTAGTCTACCTGGATGACATTACAATCTTCTCTAAGAATGATAGTGATCACATGGACCATCCAAGGCTAATATTATAGAGATGCAGAGAATATTGAATCTATTTAAATAAAAAAAATATGTGTTCTTTGTGCATGAAGGTAAACTACTAGGTCATATTGTTTCAATAGATAGATTATCCATTGAACCTAATAGAGTAAGTGTTATCTTATCCTTATCCTTACCAAAACATGAAAAGGGGATTCAAATCTTCCTTAGGAATATCAACTTCACAAGAAGGCTCATACCTAGTTTTCCAAACCTAGTCAAGCCTATCACCACCATGTTGAATAAGATCCAAGTGTTTTCTTAGTTAGAAAAAATTAAGGCATCTTTTAAAGCCATCAATTAGGCCATTTCTAATCAACTTCACTCTTAAATACTAATTTATCCAAAAACTTCAACTTGTATACCTTTACTAACATTGAAAACATATCAGCTATGTTAATGCAGAAAAATGGTGAAATAATGTAGTAGCCAATTACCTTTTTTAGTCAAGGGATGAAAGGATAAAAGGTAAGGTATAATTTCATTAAGAAGCAAGTTCTTGAAGCATTGATAATCCTCAAGAAATTTATTCCTATGCTCTCCATCAATAGGATCCATCTTATGGTGTCTCATCCTAGAGTTAGGGATTTCCTCCTTAACAAGTATGTGAATGAGAAGAGAGTAGGATGGATCATAAAGGCCCTAGAATACAACATAGAGATTAAAGTCACCAATCTAGTTAGGGGTAAGGGCTTGTGTGAAAACATGGTGAATGACCTCAAAGAAGATAAGGAAATTGTTTTTATGACCCAAGATAACTCACAAGTAGGTACACCTCCACTTCAAAAGAGTTGGCTTCAAGATATGGCTCACATATTGATAACATGAGAATTGCCCCAAGGTTTGGATAGAGCTAAAATAAGGTATTTTAGGATTTAATATATATATTGTTCTTTATTTGATGGTTTTCTTTTCAAAAATAACCTTAATGGGGTACTCTTTATATGCATAGATGATGACTAGATGACCAAACTCTTGGAGAAATTCCATGATGGACTTGGAGGAGGCCATTTTCCACCAAAGAATAAAATAACCAAGGTGATGAGAGTTGGTTACTACTATCCCAATCTATTCAAATATGCCTATGAATGAAGAAGAAAGTGTAAAAAATGTGCTTTCTTTAAAGGTACATCGAGATTAGCAACCTTCCCCCTCGACCTTATTCAAGTGGAGCAACCTTTCATGTAGAGGGGTATGGACTTCATAGGAATTATTAACATTCAATCAAGTCTAGGGAATAAATGGGTGCTCACTACAACTGACTACTCACCAAGTGGGTAGAAGCAATTACTTTGAAGAAAGCTAGTGAAGGTGCAGTTATGGACTTCTATGACAACATTGTGACCAGATTTGGTGTTTTAACCACCATGATTTTAGATAATGGATTGACATTCCTTAGTATGAAGACAAGTGAGTGGGCTCTAAAATTAGGAATCTACCTTATCACCTCTTCTAACTACTATGCTCAAGGAAATGGGTTAGCAGATTCCATTAATAATAACTTGATTAGTATCATCAAGAGGACTAGGTAGAATAATAAAAAAGAATGGCATATAAAGCTAAGAATGGCCTTATGGGCTAATAGGCTGACTCCCAAAGAGGCTATTAATAATTCTCCATATGTCCTAGTATATGGAAGGGAGGTCAAGTTGGCCATCTCTCTTGAACTATCAACATTGAAGTTAGCTCATCAGTTTGATTTTATGGAGGATGAGCCCATGAATATGAGGATGATAGAGCTCATGGAGCTAGAATAAACCAATAACCTTACTATGAAAACACTAGAGTCACATCAAGATCAGGTCAATAAATCCTTTGATAAGTAATCTATAGAAAGGGATTTCAAATAAGGGGACCTAGTCTCAAATGGGACTCAAATAGGGCCAAACTAGGCAACTATATTGGTGTCCCTAAATTTTCACACTTGAAATTTTGGGACACCCCTATTAAAAATTTTGCTTTTTTGTGCTATGTGAGTGAGTTGTACTTTTTGAATCAGTCCTTTGAGTAAAAAAATTAGATTTTAGTAGTTGTTGTGTTTGATATCTTACTTTCCCATGTTGCTCCTAGTCACTCTAGAGGATTCAAAACAATTTCTTAAAGACATCACTAAAAATCCATTTACTCATCTCTTTCAGCATATCAAAAAAGCTAAAGTGATTTAACTCATTCATAATATAAATTGGGTTATCTAAACTACTTTACTTATTGAAATAATTAAAGTTGTCCTGTAAACTTGAACTACTCTTCTTAGTTCAAACTAGAGTTATTAAGTAACTTTACTACATTTTTGAAGCCAAGCAAATAAGTGTTACAAACTCGATAAGCATTGCCTAGACATACCTAGTTTTTCAACATAACTTTACGTACATAAAATCACAAGCAAAAGTAATGTAGTTTCATGAAATCGAGCTACCCATTGACCTAGACCTATTTAGGTTTGTGAGGGTGCTATACTCAAAAGGCTAAAGCATGTAAAATATTTCATAAAACCTGATCTAAAAGGGGTCAAGGGCCTATATGGCTTCCCATGTGTGTCATTAATACATTGTTTATATATATATGTGTGTGTGTGTGTGTGTGTGGGGGCGGGGGGGGGCGGGGGGGGGGGGGGGGAATTATACCTCATTTCCACCTAGTAGCTAATTTATTTAACCAAGTAACTACATCTATAAAACCCAAGCCATATGATTTCAACCTTTGGAGTGTCTTTAGTCATTTTCTCTTCAACCCATTTGTGCTTGAGGTAGGTAGATCTCACCCATGTGCTTCTTATAGATTTTTTTTTATATTTTTATTTGTTCTAATCTCTATAAATTACTTATGTCAACATGAATGTTCCTTTGTTAGGTTTTATTCATTCCATTTTTCCTTTTGATTTATTAAGCATGATTAGGTATTTTGAAATGTGTAAATTATATTTTTAATTATTTGTCATGTTAAAATTTAAGAAAAAAATGCCTGAGAAATCAAGTCTTTCAAGAAACCCTAGAATTTGAATTACCTTACCCAATTAGATTTACCAGGCCTCATGTCTTATTTAGGTTTTCTAATTTACTTTGCTTACTCAAGTTCTTAATACCAACAAACTACCCTTGAGAAACCTAATTCTTAAGAGCCTCACCCTATGGTTTTTATATCTCCATTTACTTAGGATTTAGAACATTGATTACTCATGTTTCTAATCCTAAGTTGCTTCTATTAATAACCATGATTTACTAATAACTTATTCACCTAAAATTCTAATCCCATGTAACTAGCCTAGGAAACCATGACCCTCAAAAGACTGACCTACCTAGGTTTCTTTTCCCTTCTTAATTACTTTGGGTTTCATGAATGTAGTTACTTACCTATGATAATCTGAAGTTATTTCTATATTCCTAGTGATCTATCTAGGTTTCCAAATACTTAAGACTTGTGATTTTTAGATCAACCCGAGGTTGTGAAACCTTACTACTTAAAATTAAGATACTTTTTTTTTAATATTTTCAACTACTCAAAACTTGAATCTTGCTATAGATACTATAAGATCAATAAGTTAACTCTTTTCTCAAACTTTATAAACTAGTTAGAGCAATCAACAAGTGTTTAAAATCACTTGTCAATATCTTTAGAGTTATCAAGAGCCAATGTCTGGATTAGAGGGATCTAAAAGAGTAGAAGAGGAAATAGGTAAATTGGAAGTACAAACTACATAGATTAAAGAAGTCCCAAAGTTGGCACTCGAGGAGATTATAGAAGAAAGTAGGAAAGGAAAATCAAAAGCCAAAAAATCCAAATCACAGGAGCCCAAGATGAAGTATGAATATAAGGGGTACCTAATTAAATCAAGCATTACTTACAAGCTAACTGAGATAAGTGACATAGACATGGGGCATGTGTCTATGACTAAATTATTAGAGAGATATAAGGCCATAACTAAGACCCTAATCATGCATGTTATGACTAGAAGTGGAATTTTACAAGATGTAGCTTTCCCAAGATCAACTCAACTCCATGAATTTATGCTGGTATGTGCTAAGTGCTATGACTCTCTTACTAGGGTTATAAGAGACACCACTAAAAATTTAGTGATATTAGATGTTCAATATCTCAACTACTATCTAAAGATCCAAACATCACCAAAATTAATTGATATGACAATGGAAAAATATAATAAGCAATGGGAAAGTAAGACATCAAAATGTATTAAGATAATGAATACATATTAATTTAAGAAGGTAAAGTAACCTCATGATTCCCAAAGAAAATAGTAAGATCAGTCAAACTTCATTCAAGAAGTAGATGACATAATCTAATTACTATTCAAAATTAATGGAGATAAGAATGGAAAATGTTTCTCACCTTGGATGTATGCTTATATCAGAACTATTGATGTCACTAGGAGCTCAGTCAAGATTGAGTGGGTAAGAATGATAAGTGACAATATGGATCAATAGTTGAGGAATGTATTATAGACTTTTGACTTTGAAATGACCTCATACCTTATGTATGTAGTAGCTTTAAGTAGAGCCTTTTCAAGACTAAGGATAAAATGCACATTTTCATATGTGCCAATATATGAATTATATCCTCAACTTGTTCTTTTAGAGTACTACAAACATTACATTTTATAAAATGATGGGTTCTTTTATGAACTTATTTGTAAATTGAATATAGTTCTAAAGCATAGAAGAGTATAAAATGAAGCATGGGACATAATTTCACAATATGGTTGTATTTTCATTAAATTCCTTGAACTCACATACATCAAAGTAGGGGGTTTCTCAGGAACACCTATCAAATTACCTAGATACCCAAGTGACAAATGGATTCTTATGAAAATGTGCAAACAACTAGTTGAACTACATGACTTCTAGTCAAAATCTCACTTTGTAGCCATTAAATTTCTCATTGTCATTGGTCATTACCATTGTCTAAGAATTTATAAGTACATAAATATATAGAAAGAGATGTACCATCATTACACTCAAGCACATTTTGAGTCCAAGATCAAATTTGATTATATTGGGTGGCACAAAATATAGTTCTTTTAGAATACGGTCATATCCCAACACTTGAGGATTTTTGGACTAAATACAGAGACAATTTTGATGTAAGGAAAAGGGACAATAGTAGGTTATTTTTTGAGAAAATATGTGCTTTTATTTTAGCAAAAATTCTTGAGGATATGGAAGATGATGGGGTCATCACAAGTGATGATTTTCATATAGTAGGAGGGGATAATGTCCCACTTCTAGTAATCATTTTTATTAAAGATCATGATAAGACTATTTTTGATAGAAATTCAAATGTTTTGGCAATGAATTCTACTTGTATTCTTAACAAAGGCTACTACATGAAGGAATTGATGACAGAAACCACCCATGTAGGGAAAAAGAGAAAAGAAATAGTACATGGGGAGAGAAACCAAGAACTTAAAAAGAAGATAAAGTTCAAAAATCATAGTGATGATACTTATTTAGTGGTGAAAGACAAAGAACCTATTCATCTAGTTATTTCTACTCCACCATTGGTTTCTTATATTAATATAGTTATTCCTATTGTCTCTACCACCCCTTCTATTCCAACTCCCACTACACCCACCATAAATCCATCAGTATTAATACCTCCTCATAAGTTGTATAGCACCAAAGTTCCTAAGAATCCTATTAAAAAAGACACTAGTGCTCCCCCTCATCCTCCTCCATCATCTCCATTGATCTCACCACCACCACTTCCGTCAGTAGAACAACCCACCCTTGAGAGCGAATATAAAAAATTGACTACTGAGGAAGACACTCCATCTCAGAAAGAACAATAAGAAAATTTGGAAAATGAAACTAAACATGAGAAGGAAGATGTTGAGTAAGTGGTAGAGAAAGGAGAGGAAATTGAACCACAAAGAGAAGTAGTTGGGGTAGCAGAAGAGGGAGAGGCTAAGAAGGATAAATAACTTGAAATAGTAACAAGGGAAATTCTAGAGAAACTTAGTGAGGAGGTAGTTACTGAGAAAGAAGTAGATACCAATAAGGTGTCACAAATAGAAAAGCAAGTTTAAGAACAAGTAGAGAAAAATATTCATAAATAAACTCATGCATAGGAAGTTCCATCTCAATAACTACTAACTAAGGATAATCAAGAGCAAATGGTAGTCCATACTGATGTTTCCACTTATATATACTTCTCATCTTAGTTAGCTATATAGACTACTCCAAAATTTGAAAAGGTGATAAATCTTGAGGATATGCACTTATAACTACTAAGGAATCTAGATAAGAAAGGTAAAAAGCCCAAACTAGCTAAAGTAACTTCCAAATTGTTGATTGAATCTTTAGGACAAAAGTTTGAAGTGTTAACTCCTCCATAAGGGATGAGTAAAAGTGAAGTTATAGAAAAATATTTAACAGTTACTAAGTTATGTTTAGGAGAAGTTACTTCTAAAGGTTTGATGTAAGGCACTCAAACCCAAAAAATACTCTTTTCAAAAAGCTTGAAAAAGAAAAGGCTACTAAGGATAAATTGAAGGAGAAAAATGCACAACTATGCGAAATAATAGCTAAGGTAACAAGAAATATTCCATAATAGTCTATTATTTTAGGGGAATCAATTAAATAATAGGTGATCACTAAAGTAGAAGAAACTAGGGATAAAGAAAAATTTATTGATAATTGGATTAAAAAGATGCGTCAGAATGTTCATAAGCTCTTCCCTGAAGTTATAATAACTCATACTAACATTTTAAATAAGCTACCTAAATTGAAGACAACAATAAAGGAATTTGAGATTAAAAATGAGATTGTTGGATTGTAGTTGGATAGTCTACAAACAATAAGTATGTTGAATGAGAAAATACTAATTGAGTAAAATATTGCTCTAGAAGGATCTATGAAGAAGATAAAATAGGATGAATATCTCTTGGATTTTATAATACATGGTTTAAAAGCAATGTGTGAAGAGATGAAGGATTTGAAAGAAGAATTTAGTGATGAAAAAGTTAATTTAGAAGATTATCTTTTTGGCCGTACTGGTATTTGGTCTGAAAATGTTCCTAGAACATTTGAACAACTATATGAGCAATTTAAATAGTTGGTAGACAAGGTTACTACTCCATTTACAACCAAATCTATTAAGGAATTGATGAAATGTCAATATAAAATAAAGAAATTTCAGCCAAAAATTGATATAATAAGATCTTACATCAAAAAGGTAAAAAGAGAAATGTTGAAATATGAAATAGAGAGACAAGCATTGGCTAACCCTGATGATGAAGCAATCAACTTGATAATGTCTCAGCACATAAAGTATAAAGAGAAATGTAGATTAGAAGTTCATGAAGTGGATTAGTTGTTGTTTCCCTTCTTTTCATCATTATTTTATTTCTTCTTCTTATTTTCTCACATCCTATTCATTCTTTGGTAAAGTAACTATTTTACTTGCTTAAGTATATTACTATGTAAAATTGTAAAACTTAAGTAATTTGGCTAAATGTTGTTACTTGAAGTTATCTTGTAAAAGTGAATTACTTGAGAATTTTTTTTGCTTCACACAAAGTAATTATACTCAATCCAAATAGCAAAACTAAGAAAGGCCACATGCCATGAGCCTTTACATGCCATGGAGGTGAATTTTGAGGAGGATGCCACTCAACAGCCTTCAACTTTTTGCATAACACATGGGAATTAGAGAAGTTAACTCCTATTTATCTTTGAAATTTGTTTTTTTGTATAAATATAAGTGAAGTCTTGCATACTTGGGGATGATAATTTTAGGAAAGCAAGTAAATGTAGCCATTGTACAAAAAGTTTAATAAATCTAAAACTTTGTATTTAAGATAATCAGATTATTTTGTATGAATGTTACTACAAGTGAATAAGAAGGAATATTATTTTCTAGATAACTTTATGTCTATGGGAATCATTCTATGCATTCCATGAAGATAAAATGGTAAACTTTGCATTATCTATTAATCTAAATTGAATCCATTACTTTCTTGATTATTTGATCAAAAACTAACCATAATTATATGTTTATCTATTTACATGAACACAGTAAACTCTGTAAGCTATTTATTGTGAAGTACATTTATTATATTTATCTTATTTATCAAACATTATATTCTTTTCTTTATCCTCAAATATATCTAAAAAACTCTACTCACACTCCTAGAATCAGTGCCTTACTTTCTACAAAATCCCTTTGTTATGGGTCATAAATGAAGTGATTAAAGTAATACCCCCAATTAGAATAACTCAAGCAACTCTATGAATAATTGTAAGTTGTAAGTAATTAAAATAGATAGACATAAAAACATGAGACATTTAATATTAAACAAATGGGATTTAATCCCATGAATACCTAGGTAATTTTGACTACATGCAAAATATCTAGCCAATATATACCAAGTTTGACAGCTTGTGGAGTGGTCCTTATTTGATACATGGATATAAGGAACACAATGCTTTACATCTTGCCCAACTAGATGGAGAGGTATTACCCACCCTAGTCAATGGCATCCATTTAAATCCCTATTATTAAATAACTTTGCATCCATTATAATATATTGTACATGTTAGAATATATTTATGATTTCCTCTAAGTGCCTTGTGCACATCTCCTTTTTATTTTATTGTTTCCTTTTCTAAAGTGCCTTGGGAATTTTTTTTTGTTTCTTTTGATTCTTGTTGCCTCACGAGAGGTTTAGCTTAGTTTTAGAGGATGATGACTCCATGACCAATAGAGTAGATAAGGAAAATGGTCTAGGTTCTCAAAGCATATCAGGTATGCTTCCCTATGAGTCACCAAAGATGTTAGCCTTTTTTGGCCCACATACCAAGATTATACCCATATGGATCAAGTTGATAATAGATGGAAAAGTTTTAAACACCCTTAAAAACATTGAGAGTGTTTGGAATGAGTATGGAAGTGCATGGTTTTCATCTGGTTCTTCACTATGTTCATATAGATATTTTGGGGCTAGTAGTAGAAATTTTGAGCAGATAGTTTACCGATGCATTATCTTGCATATGTAATAGTTTCAAGGGAAAGTGGTCACTTGGGTTTATTCATATTAGTCCCTATTTTATATGCACTAAGTTATATATCTTCTTTCAAAGTGAAAATGAAGTTATACATGATCAAAGTTGGCTCCTTAGGCAAGATTCACTAAGTTTTCATACTTAGCCATTTTCAAGCTAGGACGTCAAGCATGATCAAATAGACCAACCAAGTTATGAATTTAATATCTTTACTTAAAAGGATCTTGGGACTAGTGGATCACATGGTTTTGTTTATTTTGACCTCAAGAACATCTCCTAAAATTTTGGTCACTCCATGACTTTTACATTTCAAGCCTTCAAAAATGGACCTACAACATAGACATTCATGCTAACATCAAAATAAATCTCAGGAAAAAATCTATTTAATGCTTAAATTTGATGGTCTATGAGACATCAACTACGTTTTATGGGATAACAATTGATGGTCATTAGGATGTCAACTTTAAGACAGAGCAAGACAAATCCTATTGAGTATAAATTTAATGGTCACATGACCATTAATGATATTCATGTAAACATTATTTGATGGGAGTGAGGGAATAAATTTTAAGATAATGAAATAGCCATTAGTTTTCGAATAGAAGGTCCTAATTAATCTAATTCTGTGCATTCAATCATACACTCATATCTAACAGTGAGCAGAGGTCAAGGGTTAATAAATCTCAAGAGTGAATGCAGTGATGATAAGTATCAAATACATTTTCAACTAGTAAAAGATTGATTGTTCTCAATAATTCATACTGATCAAAATCAATGAATTGAAATGAGTCAATGTGTCAACAAACCAGGGCAAATTTTGATAACTAATTAGAGTAAGGGTGAGCCCAGGATTCTTGATGAAGAATAAGAGGTTATTTTTCATCATAGATAATATGGTTTTACAGGGTCATCCCAACATAGTTGAGACTAGTTCAAATGCCATGGATTGGTTAATATGATGCAATAAGATATAAGGAACACATATGGATCACCATTAAGGTTAAATATTTTTTCTTAGCTAGGGTTATTTCTATAATAGTGTTTGCCATTTTAAGAAGGATCTATGTATGCATACATGGGATTTTGGTTCCTATAGAGAAATGATGGGTCTATTTGGTCCTATTATAATAGATAAAAGTATTATATAGTATATAGGTCTTTACTGATATGGAAACTATAGGAAAACCAATATTTTTAGATTGGTTTTACACCTATAGATGAACCTATGATCCAAACATGAATATAAGGTAGAGATATGATTAATACAAAGGGATCTTCATCCTTTAGCATGGACATAGTCTCAATAAGAAGCCAACTAAAACTTACAAATCCATGATCTAGTCAGATCCATGAGCATGAGATTTTGTCTTCAAGCAAGAGATGGTGTGAAGGATCAAAGAAATGATCTAGTATTAGGAACTATAGCTAGGAGCATTTAATTCATCCTCATAACCTTTGGGGATCTTCCCACTCAACAAGCCATAGGTAGTGTCATGATTGATCAAAAAGGTTGCAAGGTTTCCATTGGCTAAGGATTAAAAGGTGGTGGCTCAAGTTCATTTAATGACCTAGAAAAAAGTGTTGTTTTCCTGATAACATGTTCCCACATATTTTATTTCTCTCTCTCTTCTATAAATCCTAAGTTCATTCCCATTGAGGGGGTTCTCAGCTCTTAGAATTTAGCATTTTTCTTTTTTGAGACAAGCAAACTTATCGAGACTCTTGTAAAAGTGCACTTTTTTGATATGTTAAAACCCTATCAAAATATTGTAAGAACTACCTTTTGAAGTAATAGGATAAACTCTTTACCTATATATTTTCTTTAATTAGTGCTTAATATGCTTGTGTATGGTAAATTTGTGAAGGAGATTATTCCTAGTTTATTGTTCTTCTTCTTTCCTCTTTGAAGATGTCTTAAAACTAACTTATAGATCTAGATTAGTATTCTATTTGGAACATCTTCCATGAAACATTTCTGAAATTAGTGAGATTGTGAGATTGAATAATCCATAGTTGTCTTTGCTAATATAGTGTGTGTTCAAGATTATATGAGTGTCCATTTAACTTTGGTTTATTACCCTTTTATCTTTCTTAGGACCCTTGATTATCTTTATAACCCTTTTCCCTACAAAAGCATTAGTCTAGCATTAGTTTACGTGAGAATCAATAGGAAGTTGGCCTTCTCTATAGGTTTTACTCCAACATAAGTGACCCATATCTTTAGGTTGTTTTAATAGTTCTACTCAAATTATAAAGGGCTTGAAGAACCCTCTTCTAAAGGGTTCATATTTGAGCCGTAACATGTCTTATAGAGATCCATTTAGATCTTTGACATTTATTTGAGTAAACAAAGAACATAGGAACTTTTTCCAACATCATGGAACAATTGACCCTTTTGACATCCTCAAATGATCATAGTCACCAAAACACTTTTATGATAAAGTCCAATAATCTCAAACACTTCTCTGTACATACAGTCATTATGAATGAAAACACATTCCACTTCAAAACCTTTGTTCATACTACATATGATTGGTCAAACTTCAAAAATGCACACAGAGCATCCTCGTGGATTATATAACACTCCCAAATAGATAATTCATCAAGATATATAGAAATAATATCAAATAATCTTGAATAATCTTCTCAGGTATTTTATAGAACATGCATGAAAACATAGTCAACTTTGGAGCTCAATATCTTTGACTGTACACACTTCCAAATATTCAAATAAGGTTCATTAGATATGCTATGGAGTCTTATATAAATTTTACTTTAAATTAATATAAAATTCAACTTATATTGAATGATATGGATAAAATACAAATCTATGGTTTTTCCCTATGTTAAATTCAAATATTTGAATTCAAATAGTCATAGTTAAACCTCAACCACAAAGCTCGCATATCATGTCCTCATTACTCAAATAAAATACGTTCCATAAATTTTGTTTGATATTTAACATATAGGTGTCAATGATAAAATGTTAAACCTTTATCACTTTGACCTCATCTCATGCAATATTAAAATTTTGACTCCATGTGCTCCATTGATCTCTACAAATCAATTAGGTCATTAACTATCAACACTCACCATTCGATCAATTTTTATAAACACCTATTCACTATTAGATCCTTTTCTTGTACCTTTGCTTAGTCATTAAACATTATACACATATCCTCATCTCATTATTTCTTATAATTTTGGAGTAACGTTCAATATCAATCTTGTTTGAACTTTAATTATTTTAGAAATGATTAAGTATGGAAACCATTAAAATATGTCTGGAAGGCCAACTTTGCATAGTCATAATTTTTTTCTTGATCAATCTCATGTCCTAAAAATTACACCATATGTTCTTATTTAAAATAGAAATCCAACCATGTATCAAAATAGTTTTGAAACCTTTGTGCATACGAGATATATTAACATTAAAATTATTTCATAAAATCTTCTATCACAGAGCTAACTATTCTTAGAACTTATCAGGGAGACCAATTTTTCTCCTGCATAACTTTTATCATGCTTTAATGCATGATCTCAAATATAATGAAAATAAACTAGGATAAAATTTTTAAAAACCCATATGATTTGTTTCTCTTGATACCTTCACACGTAAAATATATAACACCATCAAAATTCCTACTCATCTTTTTTTATCATTTATAAATTTGGCTATGGAAAAACATAGTCAAACTACTTGGGAGCCCAACTTTGAATTTGAATATCTTTTTATGTGCTTCATCACATGATATAAATTTTATAACATATCAACTATGATAAAAAATAAACAAACCCATATAATCATTTTCTCTTAATACCTTCATGCATGTGAATGCTGACCTTATCAACATGCTTATCGACTCTTTCTGGCCACATGCAAATTTAGCTAAGGATGGGAAAATAATGAATTTTGAATGAGAATCCAAAATTTCACCCTCATATATTTGACTATGATTAAATGCATGACTTGAGATCTAACACATAATAACTAAGGACTAATTTTATCAAAACCATATGACCAACTCCCCTTGACTCATTCCCATGTGGCAATAGTGATGTCATCGAACTACCTACTCAGATTTTTTGCCACTACACCCAAACTGTTTAGATGAAAAATATGAACTACCAAATAAATTACACTTATGTGCACATGCTCTTGAATCATAGATAACATCTTAGGGACCTCTTTCATATGCTCTAATCATAATACTCATCCTTAAATATCTCTAATCATGACAAAATTGAAGATCCACCAAGTCTCTTTTAAGCACACTAGGATAAGCACATTGCATACTTTTCCATTGTTAATTAGTATATAAAATCACTTAATCTACTCATAATTACACATCCATGACATCACTCTGACATCATTGATAACTCTCTAGCAGTCTTAGATAGTCTCATATGGTCATGTGTGTCCTTGTTTATCATTTTCCAAGTTCTAGTTTTAGGTTCACCTATTTAGTCTTATGGTAAATTACATGGTCAAAGGTATATTATTATATAAATTCATTTCAAAAGGTTAATTTGACATCATTTATATCATATTATCATGCACTAACCTTTGTTTGGTTCATAATTACAAAATATGTTAGTTTGGCCACCTTTTGGCCCATGTAGAAGAGGTGGACATACCATTTCAAGATGATAACATTTTAAAAGGATTAAAAACATCCTTAATGTCATATGTTGTTCAAATAATGTTCAAACTTAGTCAAATTCTGATAGAATCTATAGTTTAACTCCTAATCTTGGTAAAAAGACACTTTTAAAGCACTTGTTTAGCCTTCTAATATTAGTTTTAAATTAAAAATGGTTTATAAGTGACCCTTGGAATGCCTATAACTATTTTCTAGCTCTGGACCAAGCTTTAATTTGAACTGACACTCTAAACACTTTTTCTTCTCCATCATTGCCTTCAAAAGTTTAGTAAGATAAATTTTCATTAAATGGTACAAATAGGAGAGAGACAGAGTTAGGAGCTAAATTTTTTGTATTTTTTAGGGGTCTAATTAATATTCAAATCATTATAATTGGCTAACTCATAACAATGAGGTGATTTCACTTAGAATAAAAATGTCTTGGTGTATAAACTATTTTAGTAGGTTTTGTTACAAGTCTCTATTTTATCTTCATGGTAGTGATTCTCAGAGGTTCATAATGATTCATTAATAATGTAAACTCTCTTAGTTTCATGTATTCATTATTATTTTGTCTCAAATGTCTATTTGTCTATGTTCTTCAAGTATACTTGCTTTTGGGAATAGAATCTATGTTTACTGTAAACACTCAAAAACTGCACATGACATTTTTAGATGTTAAAGTGCCTTGACCCTCATCCAACCTTGAGTCTAATTGAACACTTCGTTAAATAATATTTTTTACTAACTTAAACCCATAAAACCAATAAATTAACACCTTTAACTCAAAATTTTAAAACACCCCTTTCTTGACCAAATTGCCTTAGATGTTTGACTGCCAATAGTCAGCCTAACCATCAATAATTAGCTTGAACATTAATGGTCAATCATCAACCTATTTTAAAGCCATTGATAGCTATGTAAAATATAAGTATGGCATAATTTAGCAAAGTCTCTTTTATGATGCTAACAATCTTTAAAGCATCATAAATAACAATTTTATTCTTCTACCTAATTAGCAATTTCATCCTATAAAAGGAGAGAAGTAGGAAGTGAAAAGGAGCCACAAATCTACATCTGAGCTATCAAATCTTCTAGCACATAGGTGTCCAACATTCCTTTAGCAATAAATAAGTGGTAATGGAGACCTGAACCTCTATCTGGATTACTCTCAAGGTAAAAGTATTATCACTCTAACCAAATTGCTTTAGCCTTCCATTAACCATATAACAAGTTACAGATAACTTCATTCTTGTTTATTTATTAAATTTCATTTCTAAATCCCTTGACCTAATCATACCTATCCACCCATTTTTTATTTCTGACCAAATCCATATTCAAAACCTTATCTGATCATTTACCTAGTCTACCATTCCTTTTCTAAACATTCCCAAAAACACGTAAGCAACCGTCGATGCTTATCCTAACTGTTGATAGTCACCTAAAATAGCAATGGTCATCCAACCACTAATGGTTAGCCCAACCACTGATGGTTCATCCAACTATAAATGATCACTATGGTAGAAAACAACAAGTTATTTTCAGCCCCTTAACCCCAACCAAACCTTATTTTCTATGTTTTTGCCTATTCACAGAGACTTCTCTAATTTTTTGAACCTAACCCCAACTATCGTAGCATGAGTATTGACCTCCTTTTACTACATTTAATAATTTTCATTGAACACGCAGATCATTTTCCTCTTCTTTCATGCATTTACTTTCATGTTATTGAATGCAAGTGTTTCTTTCTTTTCATCGATATCAACTTAATTGTTATCAACAATGGATTGTTAGCCTCTTAACAAGCATACACTTCTTAGATCTAGCTCACACTAGGTATCCCACTCAACTATTTTTCTAACAACCCTTTTTCTAATGTCTTTCTTATCTACGGGTTATTCCTTATAATTCAAAGAGGAGTTTTCATCAATGTCTAGATTATGTGCACACTTTTACTAGGTATTCCTTTACATACCCCTTTTACTAGTTTATTACTTGATTCTAAATTAAGAAATAAGATGAAAATTAAGAGAAACATTTTGTCACTCTCGATGGGACTAAGTATCACTTTTTATTCCTTTATTATATGCTCATCCAATGAAATCTAAAATTTCTTTTGGACTTAAAATAAACCTTTTGCATACATTAGTTGTTTGCTTATTTTAGTTTATCTAGTAACTTAAAATCAAATAAATTAATCGTATCTTTCACTCTTGTTAACACACACTTTTTCCAAACCACATAACTAATCAAAACATCAAAACAAACTTGAGACAAGGCCTGACTAGGATTTCATCACCTAGCATTAAACCTTACCCTTTCTCAGCAATCCTACTTAGAGGTCATTACCAAGGGGAGAACCAACTCAACTCTCTAGTTGAGTATAAACACAACTTGAGACAAGGCCCAACTAGGATTTCATCACCTAGCAGTAAACTTTACCCTTTCCCAGCAATCCTACTTGGATGTCATTACCAAGGGGAAAACCAACTTAGCTCTCTACAATTTAGTATATCTTGGCTAAGCACCTGACACCTTTATCACTGTGGTGTGTGAAGTGAGGGGGTAGGCCCTAATATTAGGCCATGTGCTAAAGGTCACTATATATTTTCTTTATTGAGAACCTAAATACAACTTGAAACTAATGTTAGATTTCCTCTTTAGTACTTAATAAATAAATAAAATTCCTCTTCACACTTTCTAAGGCATAAGCCAAAAGCAATTTAAAAATAACCCTAGGTTGTTAAGTGCAATTTATTATATATTTTATTTCCTTCATATCTTTTCCTTTGGCTAGATTTGTGTTTGAGTTGTGAGTTTCATTATTTCTTTTCTATTCCTCTCATGGTCTTTACTAGATGAGAGCTGAGGAATCAAACCAACCACCTTCTTCTTCTTCCTCCATGGGGTATACTTCTAATGTTGAGGGTTCTCCTCATTTTTCTCCCCCTCTTACCAGGCCTTTTATTATTGTTTAGGGTGATCTATATTTTACCACTTTCCTAGATAACAACCTCATTGCTCTTTAACATTACCTAAACACTTTATCTAACCATACCCCTTTTTCTTCAGTTCCTCCTATAGATCCTCCCTATGGTATGACTCCCCATTTTCTGGTGGGTGCTACCTCAACCCAACCCATGCTCATCCCATCCTATTATTCTTACAATATCCCACCTACTACCACTCCACAAACTCCATCCAACATTCCAACTAGTAACCAAACACTTATTACCCCAACCAATACCTCTAACATTGGATCAAACTTACCTCTTGTCACCTATAATCCTTATACCATGGGGGTATTGTTTACCCCTATTTATTCCATTCCCCTTAGTTAAACCAAACCACCAATTTCTACCCCACTTTAGAGTTTGGTGCTTTCCACACCTTAAACACTTTCACCTATTAGTTACCACCCACAAACAACAAACTAGTAATTTCATACCTCTAACCCAATCTACATCCATACCACCAACCAGACCATACCTCTTAACCAACCCATATAATCCCCCAAACAAGCACCCATGACATCTTACCCATATGATTCTAACCCACAATGATACATAGATCCTTCTACCTAATTGTTTGTGCCAATTAACCCTTATGTGGCACCATCCCAAACTCCTATGACTAATTACCAATATGTGGATTCTTCATCACCCTCTATCACTTATATATACATTGTTGTCACCCAACCTCAAAAAATCTTTCCACCTGATTATGTAGCTTCCCAACCTCAAGCAAATTTGGTCAAGATGTTAATGGACAAAATGACCAACGTAGAGTCATTTATCTCTGGGTCTCATAACCTTTTATCCTATGATCAAATTTGTAATGAATGCATCGATCCATCCATTCCTACCCATTCTTATCCTCCTCAATGGGAATTACCCAAGTTTTATAAATTTAAAGGCAAGTAGGACCACCAATAATATTTAATAATTTTTTTTCATTTTTGTTATTTGATTGTATATGATGATGCTCTCTTCCTTCATACCTTCCCCATGTCTTTATCAATACTAGCCATTGACTGGTAAAGTGGTTTCACCAAGAAATCCATCTTTTCATTCTCCTAACCAGCCAAAATAGTTTTAGAGCACTTATTATTAAATATATCTAAAAAGGTTTCTATTACCAACTTCTATTCTATTAGGAAATTTGATGATAAATCGATTGCCGATTTCATAACTATATGGAGAGGTCTCATCAACCATATTTCTTTCTCCTTACCCCAACCTAAGTTGATCAATCTCTTCTGTCGGGGTTGTACCAAACATATTTCCCCCACTCTTCAAGTTCAAACTTTCAAAACTTTTTATGAGGCATTCATTATGGCACATAAACTTAAAAACTGAACCACTGATGAAGGGAAATTGAAACTATGGAATAAGAATTCTAGATTTAAATCCAATGACCCCCCCTCCACCAAAACCACTAACCAATCCAAACATCCTAATACCAATACAAAAGCATCCACAAACTCAGTTATCCTTAAAATTGCTCCACCACCAACTATCAACCAACCCCATCAAACCAATTCCTCCAACCCTTCCTACCAACAAAACTAAAAATAAAACTAAGCTTCTCCAAAAAAATATACCCCCATAGGGGAGTCTTACGCTTTAGTTTTGGACAAATTTCTCAAATCTAACCTCATCCAACTTCCACCTCTCAAACCACCCTAACAATTTGATGCTTCTTTCCCCATGCCTAGTTGGTAAAAAGATAATGACCATTGTGCTTTTCATCAAGTTATAAGACATGACGTTAGTAGGTGAAATACCTTAAAAAGTCTTATCCAAAGATTAATCAATAGTGGATAAATTGCATTCAAAAATCCCAATGCACCCCTTAATTAGTCCCTTGACATCTTTTTCAAACATTTTCCCAATCATGCCCCTTCTACCCATCACCATGACAAGAAACCAAAATCATCTCACTCTCATTAGACACATACCATCGACATTATTATTAGTGAGACCATGTTTGAGGAGAATACTACCAAAACCACTTCTTCCTCCTTTTCACTCATAGAAGTAGTGGACTCACCTTATATTCCTTTGGAAACACAAATGAAGGAATCATACAACCCTCTCTCTTCACTTGATGAAACATTAGCTTTATCTACCTCTCCTTTGATGTAAATATCAAAGAAGATAACCTCTTCTTTAACCATTTCTTCTTCCTCTACTCCACCCATTGAAGTGGTAAAAATACCCTCCATTCCTTTAGACACTCAAATAAAGGAAGCAACCATATCCATTCCTTTACTGGAGGACACCATAACTACCTCTCCCATCATAGAACCATCCATTCCCTCTTTGGAAACCATCCCACAAGAGAAGGTTACCTCATCCACCCAACCACCAATTTTGGAACCTTCCATCAAAAATAAATATGGAGGAACCTTTCCCTCTTCTCCACCAAGGGGCTTAATCTTTGAAACCAATGATGAAGGAACCAAACCCATCTATAATCCCTTTTATAGGTTAGTCTAAAGTCTAGAGTTCACTTCTCAACCCAACTTTGATAGAGACAACTTTTGGCATCATCTTGGGCTCCCTTACTAAACAAAATATGGACTCAACCTCATTTGAATCCACCCTTAAACCCATTATTGCCTCTTCATCAAACACCTCTTCCTCCAAAACCATAGGTGAACCATCCCAAATACCTCTATTTAGCATTGTTAATCACCTTATGCTTCCCTTACCAAACCTATCAAGAATCTAGGAATTCTTCCCATGCCTAGTCGTATTCACCCTTCTTTGAATTTGGACTTAACTCCATCTAGTCTAGAAAAGAAACCCCTAGCTAAACCAATTAAGAAGATAGGGTTACCCAAACCTCTACCTTGAACTAGATCCATACCACCTCTTTCCCATCTACCTTCTATCTTAGGACCCCGTCCTTCTACCATCCCAATTACTTATTCTACTTCTAATAAACCATCCCCCTTTTCTCTACCTACGCATACACCCATAAAAACTTCTAGTTACCCATCATTATTAACTAATCTATCCACCTCTACTTTCCCACCTATATTTGACCCCTCATCATCCAAATCTTTCACTCTCAAATCATTTACCCTGAATCCAACCATAACTAAGTAATCCCATCCACCAATTAAAACCATTCCACCAGTTATAACTTCTAAGGTTAAAATTGCTTCTAATAGGACTCCCATACCTAAAAATATAAACCCATCACCTCTAACACCTTTGAATGAATCTTATTTAACCATAATACAAAGGTTATTGTAGATTTCTTCCATTATCTTACCACTTATCAAACCATTCTACCCTTCCAATACCAAACCCTCATAGTTTAATGATAACTTGATCTATGCATACCATAGGGCATCGAGACATGACAAAAAGAACTAAAAATCTCTCCAAGCACTCATTCATAGCCTATATGATGAGTATGATCTATTAATAGATGAACCTCTCTTACCCCCATTACCAATCCAATCATCAACTCAACCTATCCAACATTTACCTACTCCCCCACTCTTACCTAAGAGTGAGGAGGAAGAACTGAACAAACCATCAAACCCAACAAATCCCCCTATGCACACTATTCATATGGTTACTTGATCTTAGTCCTAATAAAAGGACAAGGGAAAAGCCAAATTATTCATTCTTTAGACATACCCTTCAACCCCTCAACCTTATAACCAAATCCAAACACCTACATATTCACTTATGCCACCACCAAAACCCAAAGTATCCATTTAGCGAGCCTCTCCCTCCAACCCTTTTGACTCCATCCAACATATCATGTTGAAACAAATTCACTAGACACTAGTGAAAATGAGACTTTATGAACTGATCAACACTTTTCTCCACCATTTTTAGACACTAATAGAGCCTACGTAATCTATAAAGGTTCAACTAGATGACCCTCAACCTCTTTCATCCTTTTTTAGAACACTTCAACTTTTTACCTTTATCACATTTCAAGATTATAAAATACCTCCTATTCATACTAAGGATCTCGATCTTCCCCTCTTCATCATTGTGTACATCAATCAAACCCACATCAAAAGGGTGATGATTGATGGAAGAGCTAGCATAAACATTATCTCCTCTCATGTTTATGACCAATTTTAGCTACCCAAGAATATCATGTCAAAAAGCATAGTGGTCCTTCTCTCCTTCAATGATACCATGGCCACTACCTTAGGGATAGTTATCCTCCATATCTTCTTGGGACCTTGTACTATTCCAAAAATGTTTTATATTATAGAAGGTGGTTTCTAATACATCATGTTACTAAGATGCCCTTATATATGTGTCATGAGTTGTGCCCCTTCTACCTTACATCGATGTGTCAAATTTGAGCATGAAGGTCAAGTTGTTACCATCAAATCTGACCCTAGTCCTTTTGCCTCTTTAAATATTAAATATCAACATAATGATGTTCTTCTTCCTTTCTCATCCACCTCACTATTGACTACTAACAACATTACCTCACCACTAGTTAAAACCCATAGAAATCCCACCCATAATAGTGATGAAGCTTCAACTTGCTCATTTATCCTTCTTCTTAGATCCTTATAGAGGACCCCTTAGAACCCACATTCTAATGTATCTCACTTGGGGAGTATCATATTTTATCCTTGGATGCTTTCCCTATTCTACAAGAGTATGGGAACCTCAAACATGACCCTTCCTATGATCCCAACATCGAAACCATAGTCCTTTTCAAGTTCCCCAACAATCAAACAAATTTAATCTACGGGAGACTTAATTAGTGACTTCTTTCTCTCACCACTATCTCATCCATCCAACCATTCACCTTTGACTTCTCTTATCTCAAAAAACTAGGCTTTGCTAAAGCTTAACTTTACAACTATGCTTAGAAGGGGTTTGGTCTCAGCCTCTATGAATAGGGACTTCACAAGCTACCCATAATCCAAACCCAATAACCTTATGATTTATTCAGCCTTTGGTTCCTACCATAAGAAGAACCCACCCCATCAAAACCCATCAATACCATCGATGAGGATGTTCCATCCTCACCAACCCCATATCCCTCAAAACCTAAAGACTTTGATATCATCCCATCTAACATTTTTCTTATCAACACCATTAATTTGGGCCCCCTAACCTATCAAAAGGAGGGTAAAACTAGAACCCTTCCTCTCATCCATCTTAAAATTATAGAGAGAGATTCTCCTACCATCAACACCATCCAACATCAAGATGATGATTCCATTCTCACCTACTATAGTGTGGGGATTATTCTATCCATAAATCCCTTCTTCTTAAGAACCAAAATATGTTGAATGAATCCACTATCAATGTCAACTTGGGTACTCAGGATAACTCTCATATCATCAAAATTGGCTAATCCTTAAATTACATGATGAAAAAATATTACCCTTCTTTCCTTTGTGACCATATCATAGCATTTGCTTGGTCCTACTTAGATATGCCTGGAATTGAGCCTTTTATTTCTCTTCACAACATTATCACCTATCCTGAGGTTAAGCTTGTTTGGCAAAAAATTTGTAGGATGCATCCTCACATAGCTCTTCTTATCAAAGAATAACTTCAATGTCTCTTATTTATCAACTTTATTCAACACATCAACTATTTATAATGGGTTTGTAATATCATTCCCATCACCAAGCCCACAAGGGGACTTTGCCTCTCATCGACTTTCATGACCTCAACCTCACTTGCACAAAGGATGACTTTACTTTGTTGAACATCAACCAACTTTTTGATCTTATAGTTGGACATGAAATTTTATCTCTCATGGATGGTTTCTCAAGATATAATTAGATCTTGATTAACCTTAATGATCAGCATAAAACATCCTTTATCACCCCATGGGGAACCTTATGTTATAAGGTCATGCCTTTTATTCTAAAGAATGTTGGAGTAACCTATCAATGTATCATGACCTACATATTTCATGATCTCATCCATAAAATTATAGAGGAATATATAGATGATCTCTTAGGGAAATCCAAACATCACAAAGATCACCTAGCCATTCTTGTGATCATCTTTGACTGATTAATCCATTATCATGTCAGGCTTAACCCCAAGAAATGCATTTATAGGGTCCTATCTATAAATATTCTTAGTTTTATCATGTCTCTTTGAGGAATAAAAATAGACCCCACAAAATTCAAATAAATCTTGGAGATGCCTCCTCTTACTAATCTTAAGTAACTCTACATCCTAGAGGGGAAGCTCTAATCCATTCATCACTTCATCTCCTAGTTATCATATAGATGTCAACCCTTTCACCATCTCCTAAATAAATACACCTCTTTTAAGTAGACCATGGACTATCAAAAATCAATTTATTCAATCAAGGAATACCTTCTCTCTCCTTCTATCCTCATCCCTCTCAGGGAAGAACAACCTTTCTACATTTATATATCCACCATGGACCATTCTTTAGGGGCAATACTAACTCATCATGATGAATAGAATAAAGAGAAAGTTGTCTATTACATTAGTCATACCCTTATAGAATATGAGACTTAGTATAGTCATCCTAAGAAATTTTACCTCACTTTAGTCTTTGTGGCCTCCAAACTTTGTCACTATCTTCTTAATCATAAAACCTATGTCATCACTAACACTGACCCACTCAAGTACATGCACTTTAAACCATACCAGAACCAAAATATGGCTAAGTGGATCATGATTTTAGCTAAGTTTGATCTTGATTTAGTTCAATAAAATTACATTAAGAGTCAAGTCATTTCTTAACAATAGGTTGAATATCCTCTACTAGACAATTAACCATTTTTGTTGGCATTTCCAGATGAGTCCATTGCAACTCTTTCTTAGGAGGAACCTAGTTACCAAATGACCATGTTTTTTTATGGCTCCAAATGTCAACATGGTGGAGGTACCAAAGTTATTATCATTCCTATTTGTGGTGAACCTCTTCCCCTTTCCTTAAAACTCAACTTTGAATGTAGCAATAACATGGCTGAGTATGAATCCTTAGTCATAGCTTTCCAAACCGCTCTAGCCTTAGGAGTTAAAACCATCAGTGTCTTTGGTGACTCCCAAATTGTGATCAACTAGGTCATTATATATTATGAATATAAAAATGATGTCTTATTTAAGTACAAATAACTTGTAGTTATACTATTATCATCATTTAACCATTACCTTGTCTAGTTAATTCCTTGATCTACCAACAAATTTGTAGATATAATGGCTTCCTTTGCTGCCCAAATCCTATCGTAACCTCCTAAATCTAAACTATTTATCACCATCTATCATTTTATCACACACTCATATATTAGTTCTAAACTTCCCACTATTTTTAGTGTGTAATCATCTCCTTTCAAAATTTGGTAAGACCAAACTTTTAACTACGTTAACCTCGACATTGTTACTCCCAACCTTTTGAAGAATGCCTAAAGAGACTTTGTTTAGAGTACCTATCACTACACCATACTTGGGGGAATCCTTTATAAATGTGGATTTGATGGCTCCTTCTCCATTTCTTGTGTAGTTATGAAGTTTCTCATGCTATTAAGAAAACATATAACAAAATCGATGGGGGACATTTTAGTAGTTTTAGTTGTTGCTAAACATATCCTTCACCTTGGCTACTATTGACCCACCCTTAACCAAGAATATCATGACTAAATAAATAAGTGTGTAAAATGTCAACAATATACTAACTTACATCACGCACCAGCCCATGGCCTTTGATTATCCAAAGACTATTGACCCTTCTCATAATGGGGTCTCGATATTATTGGGGAAATCAATCCTCATTCTTCATAAGGACACCAATCTATCATTATCACTAATGAATATTTCACCAAGTGGGTGGAATCCATTCCTCTTATCTTGACCAAACTCAAAAATATTTTTAACTTTATCAATCACCATATCATCTACCACTTTAGTGTTCCTTATAAGATCATCACTGATAATGATAAATCCTTTAAAAACAAGAAAGTCCAAGGTATTTGTGACACTTTTGGAATCAATTTAAGGTTTTCCTCACCCTATCATTCACAATAAAATAGATAGGTAGAATCCTCTAAAAAAACTCTCACCAAAATGCTAATCAAATTTGTCAGTGATTTGGGTCAAAATTGGCAGTTGCACATCCCTTTCGCTTTATGGGCCTATTGTACTAGAATTTGAACCTTTACAGGTGCTACCCATTTATCTCTCATCTTTAGAGATAAATTAGTCTTTACTCTAAAAGTATAGATACCCTTTCTTTTCATATCTTTGCATGAGATCCTTTTTGAGAGAGATTATCATCAGGAACATCTCACATATCATGAACTACTTGACGAACATTGCTTTGCAACACTTAATCATTTTCATGTATATCAATAATTAATTAAGCATGAATACAGAAAACACCTAAAAGAGTGATAATTCAATATTAGAGGCCTCATCCTTAAGGAAAACCAACATTTAACTAATATGGATAAAAGCTAAAGAGGAAAGTTTGCTTTCAATTAGCTTGCACCCTACATTATAACCCATAAATATAGATCAAGAGATTATTATTTATCTTCTCTTAAATGAAAACTTGAACTTGAGCCTTTCAATGCTTTCAATTTACATCCTTTATATATTTAAAACAAAGATAAAACTCACCTCTATGTCTAACTTAAGCTCATCCCATGGTTTATGAGATTTTCACCTTTACTTACCTATCCCTACTTCTCTTGGGGATAATTGATTACAACATAGGGCGATGTGATTATCTATCACAATTATATGCTAAGACTAAGCATGGATACTATGGCTTTATCCATGAAATGGTTCTCATGGATACTTTTCATCTCTAATTAGATGGAATCCCATGATCAGTCATCTCTCAAACCACTATCCCTCATCTATCATTAACCTTTTGTGTTAAATTTTTTACATCCATAAATATAGATCTCTAAACCTAAATAGACTTGTTCATGTCTAAAACTATCATTCAAAATAAAATTGGGATCCCAAAATATCACTTGGGTCTATATCTTTAGCATTGCAAATTACTCCCTTGAAGGACAGCTATAAAAATCCAACTTTAGACTACTCCCTTGAAGGATGGATAAGTTAAGTTTGTAAAACACAATCATTTGAATCTTCAATAACCTCTAAAGAAAACAAAAGTAACAAATAACCCTATGTCAAAATCAAAGCAAGCAAGTTATAATCAACCTTTACATATGGCATTAGTAGACTTCCCACATCGATCAGTCTACACATTATATTAAGATATGGAATTATTTGTTATGGTTCTTTGGTCAACTATATAAGGGGAAAGTTAACCCACATTGAGTTACCACATCACCCATTTTTCCTTAACCCATTTACCTATCACCTACTTTCTTTGATTAAACTCTCTAAAATAAATGGACTATGAGCTTACTTAACATAAAGTGATCACGATACCTTATTTTTAAATCAAAGGATGTTCATGTGAAGCAAATAAAAGGCTTATTTTCATTAACTCACATCTAAATTTGGTTTTTTGGGGCCTTTATCAATGAACACTTCATGCCTCTTTCTTACTTTATCATTAATAGTTCATGTAGCTATGTGTCTTATAGTTCTTATCCCTTTCCCACATTTATTTTGCTATCTAAACTTACTTTATGTGTCTTTATTATATCTCAATATCACATATAATATCCAAATAGTCAACACCATTTTCATCCCAACATTAATCCATTGATCCACATCATATCCAAATATTCAAAACTTTAATCTAAAACACTAATCCATATACATCAAAACATTATGAACCATATCCTATCTATGCACCCAAACATCAATCACTTCATCACTCATATCATAAACCACATCATCCAAAACCACAATCCAAACCATCCTATCCATGATCATGACCATAAATAAACACATCATCTACAATATAATCACCAAAAACTATGAATATATTAAATATAAAATCACAAGCACTTTTTAACTCCCTCATCTTATCATCACATAAATCATCCATAATCTACAACATCATATCTATCAAAACACAAAAAAAAGCCATATGCCATCATGTGCCTAAACTAAAAATCCACACATTACCTAATGGTGCATGGGGCATGAGTATCTTACCATTTCCTCATATCAAAACATACACCATGCACATTCAAAAACATCAAAACTAATGAACCATAAATAACACACATTCATAACCATAGTCACATATCTATAATCTTATCTAAGAACCACATCATATCAACAAATAACATAAACCATGTCATCTACCATTTACCATATACAACATAAACATTATCCATAAGTCACATCATATCTACCACATAAAAACCATGTCACATCTATAAACTATGTCATCATTTTATTTACCATGATCATATATACATCATCTATGCCATCATCTATCATATATCCATAATAATTTCA
Organism: Torreya grandis; assembly: GCA_037957365.1. Taxonomy (NCBI): domain Eukaryota; kingdom Viridiplantae; phylum Streptophyta; class Pinopsida; order Cupressales; family Taxaceae; genus Torreya; species Torreya grandis. The sequence goes on along the minus strand of JARHVA010000023.1, from coordinate 937,158 downwards.
TAAACAAAATCATTATATGACAATAATCAAAACCATCCATGATCATATATATCATATCCATCTAATGAATAAAGCATAAACATCTATGAACAACATTACCCATAGCCTAATCATATCATCTATCACATATCCATAATCATGTCATAAACAAAATCATTACATGACCATCATAAAAAATCATTCATAATCATGTACATCAGATGCCAAAAACATGAACATTAATAAACATCATTGCATGCTAATGCTAAGCAATAAACCATCAATCCACATATCATCTCATGAACATAAATAATCATCACATCATCATCATAGGGTCAATAATATCCATAAAACATAATAAACATCTCAACTTCATAGCATAATAATCAAGTCATCATCAAGCAATAAAATAATACATATAACCATGTATACATAAACCTTTCTGTCATATATACATCTCCCATCATCAATATGCAGGTTGGTATCAAAATCAGAAACATATACATATTATAATCTCACATAATAGGCCCCTAGGGAAACACTACCACCTGCACCTACACCTACACTACCATCTAGTGGTGGTCTCTCTGATCTCCCTACCTAACCCACTATAGAGTCCCAATGTCCTAGAGCATCTGTAAATGGACCACCTACTAAGCTATCCTTGTACTCTCCATACCTCATCTCTAGTGGTAGTTGTGCTAGCACTATCACCTCATAATATCTCAACTCCTCAATGGTGGATAAATACCATGTCATAAGAATCATATCACATCCTCTTATCAGTGCCCCTATTAGTGTTACTACCATTTCTACACTCTATCTCAATTAATCTCTCTCCTAAGTCACTAACCCAAGAGAGATCCTCATTTGATCTCACTCTCTAGTCAACATCACCACTTGACCCTTTAAAGTGACAATTTATCCCTATAAGGTGGCCACATGTCCATCTAATCTAGTGATATGGGCTTGTGATTTTTTAATTACTACCTATGCAGGTCCATCCTAGCCACCACCCTATACCAATACCCTAACAAGATCCATGTCCATGGACTGATGCCTCACATCACCCTATCCAAAAATGGCCACAAGATATCAAGCCTAGTACCACACTACATAACCATCTACAATACCTACATCATCTATCATAACTCTCATTGGTATCTCCTCATGGTCTAAAATAACATCCTATGGCTATGACTCTAGGAGCAAGAACTCTACATCCTTCCTCTTGTATCTCAAGAAATCTAGTGAGATCTTATGTATAAGGCCAAATTGTCTCCAAACTTGATAAAATGGGATAAGTTCAGTCTTACTATTCCATCTCCCATATATCCAACACCATCTCTAAAATTATACTATGTGGTAGTTATACCTTGCCCACCTCAGCCAACTTATATATGGCCTCTATACTATGTCACCTACCACTAAACCCTCTAAAGCAGCCATAACACCACCACCTACCCTTATTAATGCATAATATCCTCACCATCATAAAAATCCAACTCTGTAGTCTATCGATGTAAAGCTATCCCATGGTAGGCCTAATGGTTTCACCACCTGAATATGCTCGTATGCCCAATAATGGAGCATAAACCCAATGTTGATCCCATATCACCTATATGCCCTAAGGGCCCAGAGCTCCTTATAGATCTATACTAATGACATTAGGGCCCACCCAAACACACTCCTCCCTAGAAGTATCTCCACCAACACCCCTAGTAATAGGTATGTAAATTGACCATTGCTTGAATTAGGTAGTCTAAAGTAGGACACAACCATCATCATCATCAAAAAGCATCTATCTATTGGGGCCCTCATATATATTAGCCCATAGAAAATACCACCTATATGATACTTGGATTGGACTTGATCTACTCCATATATCAAATCCATGTATTAGTCCCTCTCCTCACTCTTTATGTGATAAATTAGCTCTCCCTAGATGGGTAGACATATAATCCTAGTCACATCCTCTAGGGGGATGATCATCTCTCTAATAGGTAACATAAAAGTGTTCATTATTATGTCTCATCTCTTGATGAAGGCCACAATCATAGTAGCATCTTATGACAGGTGTTGATAATGTCACATGGCCCCTAGGCCCACCCTCTCCATGTGTATCCACTCATCATCCATCATCACATCATGAAACTCAATAAATATCTTAGGGACATAGTCCCTTATCTAAATCCAATCACATGGCTACAAAATAATCAAATTAGCATGCCCCCTTAGTTTCCCACAATTAATCTTAGTACCAACCTCTACCTACCCTTTTTCAAATTATTCCAACTAAACACATTGTATCTACCCTATCACCTCTAGTACTCCAACAAACCACTACCAACCCTAAAACATCTAAATACATTTAATATCTCCTCTCTACCCACTATCCCCTCATCTTATCTAACCTCTGATTAACCTTTTTAAACACCCCTATAATCACCTCTTACAACATGTAACCCCTTCAACACCCTTTAAAAACATTACCCAACCTTTTTAACCTTCAACTTGCTTTTAAAACCTCCACTTTACCACTTAACAATAATTTAAACAAAACTTAACCTTCAAAACACTTTAACAATTTGACAAACTATACAAAAATTTTCACACTTAAACATTTAACATTTAACAAAAGCTTAAAAACCTACTTTACAAATACAAATAAACTCTCACCAACTTCACAATTTAACCACATTACAACTTTTTAACTACCCAAATCCCTATACCCTTCAATCATCAACAATCCCTTAAGATCCTCTTACCCCTAGATTTGATCATTGATGGTTAGGGTGAATCACTAATGGTTATTATGTGTGACTACCAACAACACAACCTTAAAACCTTAGACCCTACAAACCTCAACAAACACACCTCAATTCAAAAACTAGACTACCTAACATTATTCATTAACCCTTTACACTCCTAACACACCCTTCAAATCTCCATTTCCCAACTAATTTGCCTACAAATAACAAAAACCCAAACTTAGGACATCATCGCCTAGGATAATTTACAAAAAATTACCCCACTAATTCAACCTACTCAAATGTAACTTTATACCAACACATTCATCTATACTATCAATTTCATAATAATACCTACCTTGTTTCATGATCGATGATGTGGTCAAATCCCTCATCCCACCATTTGGTATTACCTTCATCCACCCTCCATCAAGTTAACTCTTGGGCAAACTTGAACACTAAATTAACCCCTCAGTCAACACCACCTTAGCAAGCTCAAATCAAAACTACTAATGTATAAAATGCCAGAGCACCAATCACCAATTATCAAATAGTGAAAATGATTTTCAATTTTTACTTTTTATTTTCTAGATTTTTAGGGTTTTTTCCTAACCATCAATGGTTAGGGTAATTACTGATGGTCAACCCTATGTAAAATCCCTAATCATCAATATTTAGGTTCCCCTACCATTTTCAAAATTTTAAGCACACCCTAATTAGGTGCTAAACTTTTAGGAGATCACCTAATCCCTACCTCAACTAGAGATTGAACTTTTAGAGAATACCTTTCTCTGACCAAATTAGTTTGACCACATCCACCTTGATGTTGGCTATTTAGGCCTAAAATATTTGTATGTTTTGTGATGACCTTATGTTATTCATTTTTCTTGCAATGACTAACCTTGCTATGTTGAATTTTTTGTAATTCACACCACCTCATGCATGACCCAACCGTTAGTTTTGTTCAAGGGAGTAGTTCCTAATTTGAGTACCCATACCCAACACTGACCTTATCTAGTGAACTTGATGGGCATGACCCTATCAGCTATGACTAACATTATGGACTAGTTACCCCTATCATAAGTCCCTCTAAAATCAACCTTATCTTTACCTATATTGGTAACTTTAGTCTTTGCATAATTTTGACTATCACACCTAGTCATATTTTGTGCAGGGGTTCTTGTCTTAAAATCCCAAACCCTTATGTTACCTACCTCATGATTCACCATCTACCACTTATCAAACCTTGACTTGATTTCATTTTCACTTCATCAACTCTTAGTTTGAGGGGGAATACCTCCTCTTATACTTAGGGAAATCATACCATGACCAAAAATACATTAATTTTTATTTTACCACTTGTTAAATCAAAGCCACATAATTAAAAGGGGAAAAATGTTGACACTCAAAAACTGCACATGATAGTTTTAGATGTCAAAGCACCTTGACCCTCATCCAACCTCAAGTCTAGTTGACTACCTAGTTAACTAAACTTATTTACTAACTTAAACATATCAAACCAATAACTTAACACCTTTAACTCAAAATTTTAAAACACCTCTTTCTTGACCAAATTTCCTTAGAAATTCAACCATTGAAAGTCAACCTTCTAACCATCGATGATTATCCTAACCATTGATTGTCGGATCATCAACATATTTTAAAGCCACTACCAACTATGTATGAGATAATCATGGGATAATTTAGAAACTTCAATTATATGGATATAACAAGATTTAAATCATCATAAATATAAATTGTATTCTCCTACCCAATTAACAACATCATCCTATAAAAGGAGAGAATTAGGAAGTGAAAAGGAACCACAAATCTACATCCGAGCTATCAAATTTCTTGTACATAAGTATCCAAAATTCCTTCAGCAAGTAAGTAATGACAATGAAGACTCAAAACTTTATCTATATTACTCTCAAGGAAAAAGTAATATCACTCAAACTAAATTACTTTAGCATTCCATCACCAATCTAACAATTTACAGGTAACTTCATTCTTATTTCTTTATTATATTTCATTTCTATCCCCTAACTTAATCAGACCTATTTAACCACCTATTTATGACCAGATCCATATTAAAACTCTTATTTGATAATTTACCCAATATACCATTCTTTCTCTAAACATTACTTAAAAATACATAGGCAACCATCGATGGTTATCCTAACTACTGATGGTCACCTTAACCATCAATGGTGATCCAACCATCGATGGTAATCCCAACCACCGATAGTCTACCCAAACATCAATGATCACTATGGTAGAAAATAATAATTTATGTTCAGCCTCTTAACCCCAACTAAACCCTATTTTATATGTTCTTACCTATTCATAAATACTTCTCTAAATTTTTAAACCTAACCCCAACTATCTTAGCATGAGTATTGACCCACTTTTGCTACATTTAGTCATTTTCATTGAATAAGCATTTCATTTCCCTCTTTTTGCATGCATTTAATTTCATGTTATTGAATGCAATTGATTCTTTCTTTTCATTAATATCAACTTAATTTTTATCAACAGTGGATTGATAGCCTCCTATCAAGCATACACTTCTTGGATCTAGCTCACGCTAGGCAATCCACTTAACTATTTTACTAAAAACCACTTTTTCTAGTGTCTTTCTTATCTACAGGTTGTTCCTTCCAATCCAAAGAGGATTTCCCATCATCATCTAGATCATGTGCACACTTTTACTAGGTATTCCCTTACACACCCATTTTATTAGTTTCTTACTTGTTTCCAAATTAAGAAATGAGTAGAAATTAAGAGAGACATTTACATAGTCCAATGGAGCTTTGAAGTTCTAATTTGGTTTAAATACTAGTAAAATACCATAGTGTGAAGTTATTGAGATCAAATGGTATTATTGGAGAGATAATAAATTCAAGATGGTAGTTCAATTCACCTTTAAATGAGAGATCATAAGTGTTTCCTCCAATGTCATGTTGTATGGATTGTAAAGATAGGTTGGATATAATCAGAACAATGATGTGTATTTTATACATATAATAATTTCCTTATATATTATTAACCACCTCAATACCCTCTCAAAATTTTCTCAAACTAATTATAATTCTATAATTCTCTATTCATAGACCTCATGTAGAAGGTGACTACACCTACATTCCATATAGTAACAAAGGTGAGTTAAAAGGAATGATATAAGACTTGGTCATGAGCTCTATGATGTATGGAAAGGGTGATAAGAAGTGTGTAATGACTTGATAAGTTTTAAATTTTGAAAATCTCATAAATCAATAAAGTGACTCTCTTATCCATAAAGCAATTAATAGAAACCTATAGGCCTCAAGCCTATAGGTCCTCATCTATAACAAGACCAACATAACAAATTCAGCCTCTCCAGCCTAAAGGAAAAGCTTTAGACATGGGGAATATAATTTTATTACATATATAGATAGTGATACAATCCATAAGGAATAATTAGGTCACTTTAGTAGTCAAGATGGTCATGAAGTGAGTTGACAACCTATATCTCTCCTACATGTGCATACAGACTGTTAGGGTAAGTTGAATTTAGAAATGCCTTTGTCATAAGCCTCTTTGGGAATTTAAAACAATGATGAGAAGTTTATGGTAGTTTTAATATGTTGATATGTTTAATAAATCCTTTAATAATGGTTTTAGAACACTACAGAGTCAAATATGGGATTGTTAGAGAGTCAAATACGACCTACAAGCCCTAGGCTAGTAGGTCCACATTTTGGACTAAAACCAACACTAGAATGAGTCTCAGATAGTGGAACTCAATATAAATAGGTGAAATAAGATAAAAGTACTTGAAAAAAAATAAATACACTTGAAATATATTTAAGGCTAAGTGGACTAATTTCATAATCTAAAAATCTACTACACACAGTCATATGCCCTAAAAGGGCACATACAGGCTACTAAAGAGATGGACTAGAGATAAACCTAAATAAAGCTGATAGAGTATGCATGATAATACATTTTTAACCTAAATAATACTCAATCTAAGTTAAAATACCTTTGATGGGATCAATTTTGATAAATTAGGCTCCAAACATATTCAAGATTGTCTTGAGAACACCTACATGCCTACTTAGGAGTTAGCAGATTTTCAAGTTAAGAAAAGTTGATAAAGGTGTTAGGATATAGTTTAAAATAAAATGGTAAACTTAAAATATTTAAGTAAACTATTTAATAGGTTAATTATATGAAATTGAGGTCTTGAAACTCCTAAGATGCAGTCAAGTCCCTAAAGTCATCTATAGGCTAAAAGAGCACAGACTAGCCTCAAGGTCTAAGAGAAGAACACAAGGGTATTTGAGATAGATTTGAAACCTATTTTGGAATTAAAAAAAACATTAATTTACCATTATGAGGAAATTTGAGGTATGAGTGAGGACTAATTTCTATAGTATGTATTCATGATGCTTGAAAGTCACCCATAGTACTATATATAAATGAGAAAGAATAAATGGCAAAAAGTGTTGACAAAGGTGTTTGAAGGACTCTTGATCCAGTTTAAAATATATTAGGTTCATGAAATATTTAAAATTATAGTGATGACATTTTTTATGTCCTATAATCACCTAATATATTCAATATCCTAAGTGCACACCTATAGTCATACTTGGACAAGCTGGTTCATGAATTACTAAAGAAGAACAAATGTGTTTGAGATGTTTTTAACGTATATCATAGTAATTAAAATGATAAAAATGTAATTTGGAGACAATAATAATAATAATAATAATAATAATAATTTAGGTAAATTAAATACTGATCAAATCTAGGTTTTTAAAACCTCATATGTAGTCATTTTAAGAACCCTATATATAAGCAGACCCAACCTAGCTAGTCTTGAGAAATTATTCTTCTAATGGATCTAGAAGCATGATCAAGGGTTGAAAATTGGTAAAAATGGTTATTATGAATTTATAAATACTTTAACGTAAATTTAAAGAGTATATAAATAGTTTAATTACTCACTATTTCATCTCAGACCCTTTTCACTCCTTGGGCAAAGGGCAACCATGAAACTAAGAGAGATTTATTGACTCAAAGCATGAAAAAATCATTATAAACCTAATTACTTGACTTTGAGGGAAGTTAATAGTTATATAAGATAAATCCATACACTTAAATGGTGCACTCATACTCAATTTCAAGTCCAAGTGCCTATGGGGGGCTAGCAAGAAGGAAATAGCTCTTAAACCCAAGACCCCTAACCAGTGTACCCTAAGCATATAGATGGTTAAGGATCACTTGAATAGTATTAATAATAATTTATAGGTATTTATTATAGTTATTTTAACTTATTCAAATATTCAAACAAATTTTTGAGATCCAAAACTCAAAATAAGCCTATCTTATGCTCAAAAAACACCAAGCAAGCCATTCAAAGAGCAACTTCAAATGTTCATACCATTGATCAAAATTTTAATGGGAGTATGATAATTTTTTAATATTTTAATGGGTATAATAATATTTTTTTAAAATTTTAATGAGTTCATTTAATCATCTTTACTTTATAAACAATCATTAAGACCCCAAAGATGTCTAAGACCTCTCTTAAAACTTGATAGTGACCAATTATGGGAAAAATAGATCAAAAACACATATGATGACATATTTTGATCATAAAACATATTTTATTTTATTTATGACTCCAATTAGGTTATCTCCATGAAATTTTATGCTGATGTCACTTATAAAGATTGGTACAAATACACTATTTTTTCATGTTTTTGGTGTTTTACAGGTGTTCTAAGAAGGGGAGAGCTTCCAAATCATGGTATGGGTTTTTTTTTGGTTTTATATATCCATTAAAGTCCAAAAACATTCACTATATATTTTGTATATGACCAAACTAGGCCCATTTTTCAAGGAAATCTCAAATAGGCTCAAAATAAGACTAGGTGGTAAGGCCATTTTTTTATTTGCATACTTCCATAGGTTCTCAATACCCCAAATTAAAATGAATTTTTGTGATGGAATATGTAAAGTTAATAAAATTATTTAGTTTAATTTCACACATGTGTCATAATTCTAGAGAAATAAAATAGGTCCCAAAGCAAGGAGGCATAATTGAGGCCTAATTCAAGAGAGAAAAAGGCAAAAAATATAGACATAAACTTAGAGTCTAAAATTTGACATGGAGATATAAGGCCATATATTGTTCTATAATACTCCATTATTTTTTCAATATCATCTATACAACTCCCATACAAGGATATTTACATTAAAAAGTCCATAAGGAAAGGAGAAAAATGAGTTCTTGGGAGTTGGTCTAAGAATCAAAATGACTTTTTTTAGACCTAATAATATATTTTAATACCATTAATATAGTTTTAATGATGTAGATAATATGTTATTGGACCAAAATAGGTGTGGGAAATGAAGAGTTACAAGACACATATGCATCTAACTGATGGAATGGCAGATCATAGGAGTTTCTTAAGGCACATTTGTCTAATGATTTGTTTTATTTCAATTATTAATTAATGGTTTTAAGTTCCATTTTTCACTCCTTTCATGAAAATAAGGGTTTTATGTAAGATTTTAGTCAAGGTTTCAAGCAAGTTTGTAACTCATATACCACTTGGAAGGTTGGATTTGCTTTAGGAGTGATACACATGGCCTTGGAGGTCTATTGGAATCTCTCTCTCTCTCTCTCTCTCTCTCTCTCTCTCTCTCTCTCTCTCTCTCCTCTCTCTCTCTCTCTCTCTCTCTCTCTCTCTCTATCTCTCTCTCTCTCTCTCTCTCTCTCTCTCTCTCTCTCTCTCCCCCCCCCATTCTCTATAAGATTAGACACTTATGGCTAAATTTTTAAGATCTACACCTGTTATGGTAAATCCACATTGGTTTGAATACTATATTTTCCTTTGAATAAATATTTAAAATTTTGTTTTCATTTCATAACTTCTTGTATAATTATGTGAAGTAGTGTATAGTATAATGACAAGTGATAATCATTTATCCTTGTGTTCTCTTTACTCTTTCATGTTTGGTGTAAGTAGTCTACTCTCTAACAGGTCACACGAAGTGTAATTAGTGTATTTATCTATCTTGAAGTGTAATGAATATTATTAGAATATAAAATAATAACTCATGTTCATTCACCTTAAGAAGTTTAAAGAATATCACTTTCATGTTTAAAACACTTATGTTAGATCTGTAGACATCCAATTCCTAACACCATTTGCGCTAAAATTGTCAATCTTACTCAAATTGCACTCAAATGCATATTTTAGGTCAAAATCCATAAAACACCTTAAATGGTTCAAACTTGTCACTTACAACTGCCAGTTTAGGTCAAAATATCCCTAAATAGAGCAATGCATTTTATGGACCAGCTAACTTTGATCAGATCATTCCAAGTCAAAATGATAATCTCACCATTTAGTGCTCTAGATCGATCTTTTCTTCTAATTCATTGGTACACATCACATACCTTTGTTAGTTGGTGTTGATAACATCCTAAATGGGATTACATCTCCAATGAATCTAACATCACCTTCTAGTTCCTCTCCAGTCAAATTACAACCTAGTAATATGACTTTCTGACAATTTTGATTAATTGAGGGCCAATTTTCAAATAATTGCACAAATGTTGATTAACCTTGTTTAAAGATAATTAATCCAATCAAGAGCTTAATTACATTTTCCATGAGAGTTACTGAATATTTATTTTTGAAAATTAATTCCTATTAACTACATCATCAGGTGACATCATTTCTTGGGAAGACATCCCTAGGCCATAAATGCCACAAATATTAGGATTATGGGTCACCCATGCCTATTTAATACCCACCATTCTTCTTCAATGCCCCTTATTGCAAGGTCATGATGAAGATAATTATGGATTTAATTCCAAATATTAGGATTATCCATGGCCACACATCTCAATCTTGAGATGGATGATCATGGTTGATTCTAACCAATCTCAAAAATCTATAAATAGAGAGGCCATGAACATCATTTCTAAGATATTTTGGTGCAAGGTTATTATGCTCAAATATCTTCGAAGATTGAATATTTCAAAGTTATAATGTTAAATTCTTTCCACAAGGTTTTGCATTTGATCATAGATTTTGCTTGCAAGCTTCATTAATAGGCTAGTTTAGTGATTTGGAACCAAGAGCCTAGGTTTTATGGAGTGTTCTTGAGGAATTGGAGGAGCTTACCACCATTTTTGACAAAGACAAGGATGCTTGATCAAGGGAGAACATGTTTTTGAGTCACATGGGAATGGTGAATCCATTTGGAAAGGTAATATGGTGTTGCTTTCTTTCATTTCTTTTTTGCTATCCTTTGTAATTCCCATTGGAATAGATAGCCTTGGTTAGTTAGTTTTTAATACATGTTTAATTATTTATAGAATAATGCTTAACTAACTTGCTTTGTAATCCTCTCTACATTTTGGCATGCCCAATGTGACAAGACATGTTTCACACCTGAAGGAGATCATTTTACAACTCTAAAATATTTATTTAAGCCCTTAAAACTCTTGCAAATTGATTTTGTTATTTTTCGTTGCCACAATTTTTACATAGTAACTGATGTCTGCAAGTAATACTAACATCATTTACTAACTTAACCAATGTCGGTTAGCAAAACTAACATCAGCCAGATCTCAATTAGCCATAGCAACTGATGTCAGTGGTAATAATTGATGTCGATCACTATGTTTTTCCAAAAACACAAACTTAAGAGCTAATTTTTCAAAGTTCATTATTTAAAACTCAAAAGAGCTTCGAAGATAAAGGACATGCTAACAAGTTTCCTATATGACCAAGCTTGATATTTGTTTAAAACATGTTTAAATCACATTTACATGCTTAAAAATTGATTAGAAGCTTATTTTGGTGTTTAAAAAAGAATTTAGATGTTTTGGTGAATGTTTTCAAAGTTTGCAACTAAGACCAAGGTGTCAAATGAACACCACCAAACATTAAATGTGGGTTTAAAATTGAACACACTTTTAAATTATTATTTTTAATAGTTGATTTACTTAGGTTATGTTTGGAAAAAAGAGGAATGTTGTGAGTATTCTCTTCTATTTTTCTCTTATAGGGAACCCTTGGAATTAAAAACACCATTCTTATTGCAAATAGCCTAGTCCAAGGCTTAGAAAGAATGCCACCTAAAGCACTCCCCAAAGACTCATCAAAGTTTGGCTAAACTTGAAAATGACCCTAAAGTCTTTCTATTTTATGATTTCTTTATTTTCATGCAAACTTGGCTTGTGAAGGAGACATCATTAACTCCTGTAAGTTCTTTAGGGAAGCTTTAACATGAGGTTTCACCTCTCAGCATTGACTTCATTTGACTCCTTTGGAGTTGCATATGGGACATATCTACATTTGGACATCACACTACACTAAATGAACAATAGGATGTAGTGGTTGTAAAAAGGACTAGGAATTTTCACAATAAGCCAATGCCATGGTCACCCAATTTCTATGCTTGCCTTTTTAATCATTTGATGTGAAAGTCATTGTACAATTGATTCCCCTAGAATGATCGAAACCTTTCTAGTTTAGTAGATCCCACTTTGCCATGCCTTATCAGTTTAGACTTAAGATGTTCTTTTTTGTTAGTAGCTTACTTGGTCTTGTTTTGTGTCCAAAACTACTTGTTAACCCAATAAACTTAACCAAAACACATTTTCCTCAATTTTCTTGAACAAGAGAGGTGTTACATTATCCAAATGGAAAATTCATCTTTTCCTTGAATTTAATTGTTATCAAAAGCTTTGTGTCATGTCATCCATTTTGGTGTTGTCATACTACCCAATTAAGTCTAGATCCTTTACCCAATTTTTGTAAATCCTTCATTTATAATCTACATTCAAAATTGAACTTTTCTAAGTTCTAAGGGTTGTTGTGTCAAAGTGGGTTCACCATTTGTGCACTAAGCTTGTTTTAACTTGGGTTCAATTTTCTATTTAGATTGAAGGTAATATATTAAGCCTCAAAATCACATTATCATCTTGGTGGACTGAAATCATCTTGTTTATCACTCATGCTTTGGGTCCTAAAACATATTTTATCCTATTAGAATCATGTAGCGACATTGTGCTACCTATTTGGTCATAGATTTATACTTAGTGATTCGTGTATGTTTTTACATCTTGATTTGCTTAGTTAATTTTGTCTTCTTCATAATTCAGAGAGATTTCCTCTAAAATTATAGGGTCAACTTGTCAAAATTGAAGCTATCTTTTTTAGTGTAGGTATATCACAAAGATCTAGGCTTTGGTGTGCTAGTTTTCACCTTAGGTCTTTGAGTTACCTTACTCTCTTCTGATCTATATAATTTGAAATTTACCAAAGGTTGATTAAACTCATGAACCAAATATTCTAAAATTGTGCATGGTTTCAAACCATCCTCCTTTATAGTCTCATTTTTACCTTGGTCATTTGTTTAAGAGAGAGCCAAAGCATACTTTGATCTATTGCCAAACATTGGTCCAAAGTTAGTCAAATGCACAAAATAACCTTTTTTAGACATGACTCAAAGGTTCACTTGTAGTGGGGCCTCTTATGGCCTTAGTTATGAGGATGATCAATTTTATGATGGTCAAGATAACCCCATTATTTTTGATGATATCCCCATAAAAATAGGATTTAAAGATGATTACAATGAATATCAACCCAAGAAGATTAAGATGAATCCCTTATTAGATTGATAGAATCAAGTGCTAGACTACCTTCTAACTTTCCTATAGAATAATTGCATACCTTAGTTAGAGAAGGAGAACAATTATGACAAGAGCATGATTTTTCACAAATAGACATACCTTCTTCCTGTAACAAAGGGAGGGGAAATACATATAGAGTCAAAACCCACAAATCTAGATCTTCTAGCTAAGATCAAGATAATAAGTCAATGATATGCAAATCAACTTGTTGAAAAATTAACTAACTCCCTAGTTGTCACGTTAATAGAACATGGAGATATGGTTGAAAGTATGCCACGAGTATTGGATGAGAACATTACCATAGTGGATCAAGTAATCTAAATGAATAGTTAAAGTGACAAGAAACTTTACAAAGTATTCCATTTGATACGAAACAAAGTGTGAAACAACCAAATTCAAGAAATGTTTTACAATCCAAGGATCAATGGCCTATGTTCTCAACTCAAGAAATAAATCAAAACCAAATCATGGATCGAAAGGTATACTCTCCCTACAGATCCACACAAAACTAGGGGCACATTCCACCCCAACATAAACAAAACTAGGGTCACATTTCACCCCAACATCAACAAAACTAGGGGCACATTCCACCCTAATAACAAAAAAACTAGGGGCACATTCCACCCTAATTACAATAAAACTAGGGGTACATTCCACCCCAATAACATCTTATCCAATCCACAAATGCACCAAACATGCAAGAATGGAATTCTATGAAGGAAATTGTCTAAAGATTAGAGATGAATAATAGAGTCAGAAAGTACAAATTTGATGAGATATGCCCATACCCATTTGAATTATCTATTCTCTAAAACCCCTTTCCACCTCATTTTTAGGAACCCAAATTTGATAAGTACAAAGGAAAAGGATATCTATGTGAATAGATACAAGCATTCTTTGTCTTATGTCAAAAGGTTGCTTATAGTAGTGAGTACTTACTATGACTATTTCTACAAAGTTTAGTGGGGAAAGCTCTTGATTGGATACTTTAAATACCCAAGGGATCAGTTGTAGATTAGAATGACTTATCAAAAAAATTCATTAACCATTTCTCATATAACATAGAACATGAATTAACCATTGTTGACTTATGCAAAGCCAAGTAACATGATGGTGAAAGTTTTACTACATATTTGCAAAGGTGGAGAGCATTGATAGGTCACTTTCAACACAATTTACCATAAAAATAGTTGGTTGATATCTTTGCACCAAATTTACATCTTGAAGTTGTGCATAATCTATGATTAGCTTTTGTTAACTCATTTGAATAAATTATTGACAAAGGAGTGTAGATTGAGAAGGATCTTATTACTAGAGGCCTTATTAATATTTTTTTGCAAGGTCAAGCATCTAATCAGACTAAATCACTGGATTCTCAAATAGTTACATAGGACAATCCTAAGGGCTTTAACAAAAATAAAAACATGGTTGGAATTGGGGTGATAGAAAGAAGACATGTACAAATGGTACAAGCTATGCCTCCTCCAAATGTATAATTAACTCCCTCAAATCCACTACCTACTTTGTAAAGACAACCTCCATGAAGGACATTTCAAAACAATTTTAGAGTATTTCACAAGCTAGGAGAATCAATTAAAATAGTGCTATAAAATCTCATTACAGCTAATTTAATTGCATGGCTGATATCAAGGCCATTCCTCAAGATCAGCTAAAACCAGACTGGTACAAAGAGAATGAATGGTGTAACTTTCATCATGTTGTTGGTCATGATGCATATCATTATGTTTAATTATGACATATTATTGAGGACTTCATTGAAAATAGTGAGTTGGAAATTAAGTTAGCCCCTAATCAAGGCACAAATCAAGATATGGGAATCTACAAATACCCCTTTCCTCAACATGATCCACCACCACCAACAAATAATCAAAATGGTCACAATCAAGGATAGAGGTAGAATCAAAACCAACAATAAGGTCATAATCATAATGAGCATAATCAAGGTCATGAGTCCCACACTAATAATGTGGCTTATAATAATGTACCTTATGACTATAATAATATTGTGGGATGCATTTATGTAACCCACATTTCCATTATTCTTGTAATGCCATGTGGCCAATCTCATGTTCCTCAGAACATGAGACCCATCATTATAAGGTTAGTACCCTCTCCCCTAGTAATACCATGTTGGGTTCACATAATCACGTTGTTAATCTATTTTCATGGGTTACTAATCCTAAACAATAGTACCATTCTTCTAAAGGCTCTTTGATGACCAAAAATTATACCAATATCATTAATCACCCACAAATCACCATCTAAGGCCCTTTGCCTCACTCTTCTAATTATAATAACTCCTTACCACCTCTAGGTTGTGTAGTCACAACTCGATGCCCATGAGTTACCATTCAGGGCCCTTTGTCCACTTATTTCCATAAACCCAATGAGAACACTATTCCAATGGTTCCAAAGTTGAATATTGTCCCAACAAAGACCAAACTAGTTCAATCCAAAATTCAAAGAAATTATAGTATAATGAATCAATTAGATAAAACCCCTATGGAAATTTCTATATTATAACTCTTGTGAACATCTGATGTCCATCAAACCATCTTCAATAATTTTTTACAAGAGTTTATTGTTCCTAATGATATAAACCTTGATCAGTTCTAGAACCTAGTTATACATTTGTCTTCATTTTGGCAAATCACATTTGATCAAAAGGACATGTCCACCCTTGGTCCAAACCATAATAACCCACTATACATTGAGATAATTATTGCAAATCACAAGATCAAGTGGGTTCCTTTAGATAATGGTTCAAGGCTAAACATCATATCTTTTAAATTGGTGTGATGATTGGGTTACATGGATAAAGACATTCAGACTAAAAATATTACAATCAAGGCTTACAATAATGTTGAGAGAGAGTCATCTGGTAAAATTTGGTTACTAGTTATGGTTGGGTTCATTTCTCATCACAAATTATTCCATATTATGGATATTGAGCTTCTTTATAACATACTTCTTGGCCATCATTGGATCCATGAAGTACAAACAATTTCATCTACTCTTCACCAATGCCTTAAGTTTCCCCATGATGGGATCAAGGTTACTATTCCCACTGATCAGTAGCCATACCAATAATAAAAACATATTGAAGTAGAGTTTTATAATTATAACTATTGCCCAGGTTCTGAATTTATTACAAAGAAGAACAAAGCTATCATTTCTCATCCATCTCCATCTAATTATATAAACCTTGGTGATCTAGCCTCCACTTCAACTGATCCATTTTCTATAGCTCTAACCAAGTAGGTTATTATTAAAGATGCAATCATTTCCATGTACCATATAAAGGACATCTTCCATATTAAAAAATTACCAAAATCCCCTAAAACAATTGGTAAACCTAAAACCTCCTAGACTCCTAGTAGACTCAATTAGATTTGGCAACTAAAGAAGAGGCAACCAAAACCTCTTGTGGTTTTTTTACCTATAATTACACCAAATAAAGATCAAGAGGCTTTTACAAAGGGAGATTGGTTATATTTTTAAGGCCTTATCGATTGTTTTTAGAATCCAAAGTATCCTATCCCTAATAAAATAATAGATCATCTTGACTATATAGGGAAAGGCCTTAGCCCACATGTGTAAGGAATTTTAGAACCCTTATCAGCTAGAATTATCAATTGGAATCATGTTCTTAGATTTAAACCACTAGAGGATGACCTCATAACATTTGGTAGTGACTCTTCCTAAGTGACTAGTAATGAGACTCCTAACAATGACACAACATCCCATTATAGCCTTTTCAATGAGCTTGTTGATTCAAATTTATTTAATTCAAATGCCATATTGACCACAACACCTATTAGAGATTCTTTTCCTAAAGTAAAAATCCATCCTATTGGATCATCCCATCCCAAAGCAAAAACCCATCCTAGTGTTACTTCCCTTCTTGAAGAAGGATATATCTTTACCATTGGTGCTTCCCATCCTGAAGTAAACCCTCACTATAACCTATGCATTTGCCATCCTGAACTCATAGATTGGGATAAAAAATATTGGTCATATGCCTCGATGAGTTTCAAAATGAATAATTGATTATAAAATACATGGGTCTATGAGATGCATTCTCCATTGGTGATCATAAGCAAGGTTTTGTTTTTTCATTAAATTCTTATACCTAATTTGGAGAGTAGGAAAAATATTTTGGTCATAATAAAGAACAAAAATCGATATCTTTAGGTAAAAACCTCTTTGAGGTACTTTTTGATCAAGGAAAAAGTAAAGAAAAAGACAAGCTTTTGAGTGAAAACCTATTTCAGGCACTCCTAGGTGGGAAAGTTTGTTCATCCACTCAAGACGTAGAAAGTCCATCTATCCCAAGTTCCATGGCTAGTATAAGAATCTCTTTATAACAACATCAAATATTTGAGCACCTTGGTATTAAGTTTTTAGAGGTTTTTACCAATTGGCCTTTACTTGAGAAGGTAAATTCTAATTCTTTATATTATCCAGATCTTTGGGAGCAACAAAAGGAAGATATATCAAAAGAAGATCATGACCATACATTACCTACAATTATAGAATATGGATCCACACTCCTTATGGAAAGCATAATAGAAGTGAATTTGGGAACCCATGAGGATCTCAAAAAAGTTTATCTTGGATCTTCCCTTACTAAGGCAGAACATGAACATATTATATCCATTATTAAGGATTATATAGACATTTTGTATGGGCATATTCCAACATGCCAGGCCTAGATCTAGATTTAGTTGTGCACCATCTTTTTGTCCACCCTAATGCTAAACCAGTCAAGAAAAAGTTGAGAAAGATACATCCATCCATCGACCTTTTGGTTAAGGTCAAGTTGGAAAAATTGTTAGGAGCTAATTTTATCAAACCATTGGACTACTCTAAATGGATTTCTAACATAGTGCTAGTAAGAAAAAAGACCCTAGGCATATGTGTTTTTACTAATTTTCATGATATCAATAAAGCATACCCCAAATATGATTCTCATCTACCCAACATCAACATGATTATAGACTCAATTGCTAGGTATGAGATGCTATCCTTAATGGATGGATTTTTTGGTTATAATAAGATCAAGATAGACCTTGAAGATCAGCATAAGAACATGTTCACCACTCTATGGGGGACATTTTATTACCAAGTCATGTCATTCAATTTGAATAATGTTGGAGCCACATATTAGTGTGTAATGATTTTCATCTTCCATGACATGATGTATGACATTGTCGAGGATTATTTTGATGATATACTAGCAAAATCATGAATAAGAGTGGGACACCCTAGCATTATATGAAGAATATTTGAGAGGCTTCATACATATAAAGTCTATTTGAATCCTAAGAAATGTGTCTTTAGAGTCACATCAATAAAATTTATATGGTTCATTATATCACAATGAAGGATTGAATTCAACCATGCAAGGGTCACTACTATTATGGAAATGCCTCCACTAAACAGTCTTAAATAGTTGCAAGGTCTACAAGGCAAGATCTAGTCTATACGTAGGTTCATTTCTCAACTAGTAGATAAATGCCACCCATTTACCCATCTCTTAAAGAACTGGGTAACACTTTAGTGGGATGAATATTGTCATGTAGCATTTTCAAAACTTAAAACATACTTGGCCAATCCACCAATTTTATGACCTCCAACACAAGGAAGGCCACTGCTTCTTTATATATCAACCATAAAACATGCACTGGGGGCAATTTTGGCTCGCCATGATGATCATGGTAAGGAACACATGGTTTATTATTTAAGTTTCACATTGGTAGCCTATGAACATAATTATATGCTTATTGAGAAGTCATGTTTATCTATGGTGTTCGCTACTCAGAAATTGTGAAACTATATGCTCAATAACAAAATTATTGTTATCACCAAGGTAGATCCTCTCAAATTCGTATTATCTAAAGTATCTCTTCAAGGATGGATGGATAAATGGATTATGATCCTTAGTGAGTTTGATATCAAGTAATAGAATAAAAAGGCAATCAAAGGATGGGTTCTTGCAGACCAACTTGTGAAAGCTCCTATTACAACCACTCAACCCCTCAACTTTGACCTTTACAGATGATTCTATCATGATGATAGAACAAGAATCATGAGAAATTAAATGGTGGACACTCTATTTTGATTGATCCTTCACATTTTGAGGGTCTAGAGCTGGCATATTATTGATCACACCATAGGGGGATTTGATCCCCAAAGCATTCCATATTCAATTTTAGTGTACAAACAATATGGCTAAATATGAGGCATTGATTACAAGGCTCCATCTTGCCATATAATGGGACATTAAAAGCTTAAAAGTCTATCAAGATTAATAGATAATCATAAATTAGACAACTAATTAGTATCAAACAAGAGATGATAAGCTTGTTCCTTACAAGCAAATTGTTTATAACTCTAAAACACATTTTAAATTTCTATAGTTTGAGAAAGTTCTATGAGTCAACAATAGATCTATTGATGCCATGGAAACAATTAGTTCCATGATTCAAATTCATGATAGTGATAAAGAGTATCATTTATTGATTGAAAATCTTCTTCAGCCAACACATATTCTATCAGATTCAGAGAGGATATGCATCATTGTTTATCCTAATCCCTCACCTAAGCTACCATGGTACCAAGATTTTTATAACTATTTTCATAGCCATGTAATTCCTTTTAACCTTTCTAACAACCAAAAACAACTATTCCTTCATCACTTAACACGTTATATCCTCTTTGGAAACATGCTTTACCATAAAGGCTATGATGGAACACTTCTTCATTATTTATCTTTGGGAGAATCCAAACTGGCACTAAAGGAGGTTCATGAAGGAATGTGTGGGGCCCATACCAATGGTGTATTCATAACAAAGAAACTTCTTAGAATAGGTTATTATTAACCCAAAATAGAGAAAGATGCTTGTAATTATGTAAAGAAGTGTGTTCCTTTTCAACTACATGGAAACTTGATACATGCACCTTCTTTACCATTGCAACTGATTACAACACCATGGCCATTATCAACATGGGGTCTCAATCTCATTGGAAAAATTAACCTAACATCTTTAGATGGCCATAAGTACATTTTGACTACAATTGAATACTTTACCAAGTGGATTGAGGCCATTCCTTTCACTTATGTTATCATGAAACAAATAGGGAAATTCATTCATTACCATATCATCTATCGATATGGCATCCCAACCCATATTATATCTAATAATGGTAGATCTTTTATGAAGTAAGATGTGAAATATCTTTGTGCAAAATTCAAGATAAAGCATAGGAAACCTACTCCATGTAACCCATAAGTAAATGGACAAGCTGAGGCATCAAATAAAACCATTCTAGCCATCTTAAAAAAGATCATCAATGATGTTGGCTGTAATTAGCATTTGAAACTTTTTCTTACCCTTTGGGCTTATATAAATAATAATCACACACTAACTAGAGCTCCTCCATACTCCCTTTTTTTTGCATTGAAGCTATCATCCTAATCAAGATTGAGATCCCATCAGTAAGAATATCACTAGAGCACATTGAAGATGATGAATACTATAGAGCCTCATGAGTACAAGAACTAAAACTTATTAATGGTAAGTATTTGACTTCCCTATAAAAATTTTAGGCCTATCAGAATAAATTGCAGAGAAGCTACAACAAATGTATTCTCCCTGAAGAATTTGAGATTGGTGACTTAGTTTTATAAGAGAACCAAAATAACATGAATTCTAAACCCAAAAAGAAAGGAAAGTTTTAGCCTAATTGGTTAGGACCGTATATTGTCATAGAAAAATATAGATCAAGAGCATACCAACTAGCTAAACCTAATGGTGAATAACTTTCAAATCCCATGAACATCATACACCTTAAGAGGTTCTATGCATAAACAACTTTGAATCATTGTCTATAAGACCCCTGACTTGTGGGCACTTTATGTTTTCATAATTTTATCCCACCCTTTTGTCTTACCGTGAACACATTTTATATTACCTTGGTCCACTTTTCATGAATCCTAATAGTAAAGGATTTGAACCCTTAGCACTCTGAACACATTCTTCATCCCATTTTTGATTACTCTCTTTAACAAGCATATTCGTTGTTATGTCTAACATATGTTATAAGCTTGAACACTTTTTGTCCCTTGACCAATTATGATCTTGATTATGTCTCATGAACATTATGAACATCTTCAGTAGTAGTTATATAAATTAGTTTAGCTAGGGATATCTTGTGTATCTTTAGATAGGTAAATAGGCACATCTTCTCAGTTCAAGTATTTATTACTCTTTCTTTTTTATCAAGAACCTTGCTCTCACCAATTTGTGAGCATGGGCCATTACATCTAGCTTAACTATCTTATTAGAATCTCTACTCTTAGGATGTGCATCTCTTCGACTAAATGGTCCCACCTTATTCATATTTTATCCCTAAAAAAAAACATTAAAAATACTTTGAAAATACCAAAAACATCATAACATGATCCACAAAAGAACAAAAACATTGTCTCACACTTCTATAAATTTATATATTCCCATTCCACCATCCCATGCTCTCACCATTTTGCAAGTAGCTATTAAGTCTTAACAATCTTTCTATTTTTCAAGCACAAAAACACTAATTCATTTCATCTTATTCCATGCACTTACCATTTTACAAGATCATTTTTTCTCATCTCATTAGCTTCTTATTTGTCAAACCATTCTCATTTGTTTGTCATATCTTCCATTTTCTTATATAACATTAATCATATTGGTCTGGTCATCATTTTTATTATATCCCATTCCTTTGGAGAACTACATTTGTCTTAAAGACCATGTTGAAAAATATATCCATGAAACTATGTAGGCAACGTCTACTTGTCTTATACTTTTGGAGTCAGCTCAACCAATCACTTCCTTTTCTTCTCTTCCCTAATTTATTCTATCTTTATTCCTCTTTAATTAGGGAACAATTATCATGTCATTATTCTTTGTTATGATGTGGTGGAAAATAATGCCTCTACCATTCATGCATGAACATTTGTCTTTAAACTACACTAACTTGGTTTTTATTTGTGTGTGTTTATTTACATTTTCTTGGTGTTTTTGTTGTGTTTTCTTGGTGTTTTGTTGTGTTTTCACACCTCTCCTTTTATTTATTCTCCTTTTCTCTTTTTATTACTTGGTCTTGTGTTTCCTTATTTGTAGACATCCAATTCTTAACACCATTTGTGTTAAAATTGTCAATCTTACTCAAATTCAACTCAAATGCACATTTTAGGTCAAAATCCATAAAACACCCTAAATGATTTGAAATTGTCACTTACAAGTGCCATTTTAGGTCAAAGTATCCCTAAATAGGACAATGCATTTTATGGGCCAGCTAACTTTGATTAGATCATTTTGAGTCAAAATGACAATCTCACCATTTAGTGCTCTGGATCACTCTTTTCTTCTAATTCATTGGTACACATCACGTACCTTTGTTATTTGGTATTGGAAACATCCTAAATGGTAATACAGCTCCAATGCATCTAACATCACCTTTCAATTCCTCTCCAGTCAAATTATAACCCAATAATATGACTTTCTGACTATTTTGATTAATTGAGAGCTAATTTTCAAATAATTGAACAAATGTTTATTAACCCTTGTTTAAAGCTAATTAATCCAAATCAAGATCTTAAGTGGATTTTCCATGAGAGTTGTTGAATATTTATTTTTGAAAATTGATTCCTATTAACTGCATCATCACCTAACATCATTTCTTAGGAAGACATCCCTAGGCCATAAATACCATAAATATTAGGATTATGGGTCACCCATGCCTAGTTAATGCCTCCCATGCTTCTTCAATTCCCCTTCTTCCAAGGTCATGATGAAGATAATTATGTATTTAATTCTAAATATTAGGATTATCCATGGCCACACATCTCAATCTTAAGATGGATTTTCATGGTTGATCCTGACCAATCTTAAAAATACATAAATAGAGAGGCCATGAACATCATTTATAATCTATTTTGGTGCAAGGTTATTATACTCAAATATCTTCAAATCTTGAACATTGCAAAGTTATAATGTTAAATTGTTTCCACAAGGTTTTGCATTTGATCATAGATTTGGCTTGCAAGCTTCATTGATAGGCTAGTTTAGTGATTTAGAACCAAGAGCTTAGGTTTTATGGAGTTTTCTTGAGGCATTAGAGTAGATTACCAAAAATTTTGACAAATACAAGGATGCTTGATCAAGTGATAACATGTTTTTGAGCCACATGGGCATGGCGAATCCATTTGGGAAGGTAATATGGTGTTGCTTTATTTCATTTGTTTTTTACTATCCTTTGTAATTTTCATAGGAATAGATAGGCTTGGTTAGTTAGTTATTTATTCATGTTTCATTATTTATGTACTAATTCTTGACTAATTTGCTTTTTAATCCTCTCTACAAGATCAGTCTAGGATGTTGAAGCTAGTCTTGTGAGCCATATTTCATAATGAAAGTATATGGTAGTCTTGTGGAGATAAATTTAGTGTATCACCTCATTAGAATAGGTTACTTTCATATTACCTATATCTATTTTCATCCAAGAAAACAATTAATTTAGGTGATAATATATCAAATAAAAATTTAGGGAGTTAACCCTTCAATTTAACGGTTTACCTCTGTTATAGGCAACCCATAGACCTAAATGTAATCCAATGTTTCACTAAATTTGGAAGATGATTGAATAACATATCTAAGGGTAAAAAATTAAGTAAAAACAACAAACATACATATATACATTATCTATTCCTATTTCATATGTTGAATATTCCATTTACTCATGTCAAATAGACATTAGGGACATTAGCTTATTTTATCATGATACTCATAGGTTATATAGTTCAAGGATCACTTTTCATTATCATATTTGATCTTATATGTACTTATACATGCCTCTATACTTTATTATATATTTCATATGGTACTTGATATGATATTCAGTTGATGTTTGTGATAACACATTTGATCCATGGGCTACTATGATATGTTTTATGTTAGTTACTTATGCTTTCATTTATGCATTATTTTAGTGCCTTACCTTTGTATTGTCTTGATTTTATGAGAATTTGAATATGATATTTTATTTACATCACCTATAAATACGTGTGATTTATTTAACATTTGAATATAAAATTATTTTTTTGTGTACATTTGACTATGTCATATCCCTTTAATTGTGTAGCATTTGCACATGCCCCTTATTTATGGTCTCTTTAGACCATTGTCTATTTACATAATTTTGAATGATCTCATGTATGTGATTATGTGATTATTTATATTTTATTATTAATATCTAGATATATCCATTATTTTTATCATGTATCTTAGGTCTTCATGTGATGACATTATTCTATACGCTTCAATGCTATATTTACCTAGACATGTTCTTCTATATGTTACATGGTTACATTCATATAATATTCAATTGTCTTATCCTTTTGAGTTGAGTTAAATAATATTTTATATTATTATCTTAACTCAAAGAGGGTTCATATAATTATGGAAAAAAAATGACTAAGATGGGGGTGTGAATTAGTTTCTTAAAACTTTATTTCACATGTACTTTAACATTCCTTCAACCATCAAATCAATACAAAGATATAACAATGCATAAAGAGTCATTAAAATGAGAATAACACAAAAAAAACATATATGAGTGGTAAACCCTCAATGGGAATAAAACCCACTACTATTTGCAAATAGACTATAGTCCTATAAGACAAACATCAAGATTTAGTGAAGTACCAACTTCACATGGAACACCAACCCCAACTAGCCAAGCACCCACTTAAAAGGAAAAAGTAACCACCTAGATAAATCAAAACCAACTCATTAAATTTATTTTTTTGATCAATTTTGGATCACCTTATTTATCAACTAAATTATGATGATAAATTCATTACTTCACACTCTTATCCCTCTCAAACTTCCTTTTAGGCCTTCTTGCTTGACTAGGTCTCTTCAAGATAAATGAAGTCATTTGACATTGATATTCATATATATTACCCATATTATATCTTAAATATTGTTTATATTCACCCTTATAATGGTCTAAAATACCTCCTTTATCTCTTCAAATTTATATATCATTCTCTTCAACTCAGCTGTTCTCTGACTAGATAATTATGCCTATTAGGCCTTATTCTTATATTAGGCTCTTGATTATACACCTATTGGTAAGAAATACACACTTCCCCACTTATATTTTCAATAAAATATTCCTTAATACATGACAAAAACATGAATAAATCATTTTAATATGTTGTTCATAGCATATATGACCAAAACCCCTTTTAGGCCTTAAGGAGACCTAATTTAATTAGGCCTTCATTAGCACATGTTACCCTTTGAACTCCTTGGAACACTTTAAAACTCCTCACATGATAGGAAAATATCATATGTCACTAGAATAAAACCTTAATAATATATTCCTATTTCTATGATGCCTTTTATCTCTATTCACCACTTGAACCATGCCATCAATATTGTTCATAATTAGGCCTGGGCATGCCTAGAAAGTTTGTCTTGAATAATTGAAGCATAAACATAATTTTGAAAAATAAACATGGAAAAAAATAACATATAAATAAGATATAAATAAGATACATGACCTTAATGTCATAACAATGTGATTTATACTTCACAACTCAGGGCAAAAGGACTCAAATGCTTCTCTACAAATAACTCACTTAGAACTACCAACTAGCCTCAAAACATAGTCATGGAAACTTGAACTTATGAAAACTAAAGGAAAAAAATCAAGGACATAAAATATATTAAAAAATATCTTAAAACATCCTCATAAAAACCTCCAAAAAAATATCATAATATCTAATTGTAATATTGGTATTACAGACCAATCTCATGACCTCACTGTACACAGACCTCATTAAGCTAGACAAGTCAACTTAAGAGAAACATTTTTCCATATAAAATGATCTAAAAAACTTATATACAACATAAAAATGTATTAAAGGTATTTAAAAACATCTCCATTCACTTGGATTCATCCCTAGTCCATTATAACACATCCTAATCACCTTTTCAATTTTGCCTATGTTTCTTATTATTTGCACCATTAGGCCTATTAGCGACTAATAAAATTGGATGACTAGTTTATAACACATAAGGGATAAAACATAATTATAAACCACCATGAAAATAAAATTAAATTATCAATATTTTTCATCTATACATTTATCAACTTTGACTGCTACAATAAATCTCTAAGAAATAAGGCCTTTTTTGTAGGGTCCACTCACTCACTTTACAAACCAATCACACCTAAAGGTGATTGAGAGGGTTTAATAAAATATATAATCACTTATCTATCCATTTTATACCATTAAAGGTTATATTAAACAATAAATTTCACATTAGGTCATTGTTAGGGTTTTAGAGAGGGTTAACACTATTTTTGGTGTTAATGAATGTTCACAAAGGACTGCCCCACATTTCCAAAGCTAATTCTTGGATATATTATATAATACCCTTACCCATCTATCCTTAATATATCTGGTTCCCATTCAAAGGTTACACATTCCAATGAAAACTTGAAAGTCCTTTTTGGGTTGAGAACCCTCCATTTTGTGTGCATGAGAGATCTTAAAGCACTTTTTCTTAACCTTTAAAATTTGACCTAAAAATTAAAAAAAAATGACACATTTATGTCAATTCTCACATCCTCACACTTTTATTGGAAAGTGATTTTGATAGCCCTATAGGCCATACTCTCTCTCTCTCTCTCTCTCTCTCTCTCTCTCTCTCTCTCTCTCTCTCTCTCTCTCTCTCTCTCTCTCTCTCTCTCTCTCTCTCTCTCTCTCTCTCTCTCTCTCTCTCTCTCTCTCTCTCTCTCTCTCTCTCTCTCTCTCTCTTCTTTGTTGGCTTAGACCTTAACTTGTAAACCATATTAGGCCTCAAAACTAACCTTCATGCCTCTTTCTATGTGCTCTCCACCTCACTTACATTCTAACACAACATATCACATACTAAAAAATTTTCAAACATCCTTAATATGCCTTGACAACACCTCATGAAACCTTGTTAGGTTATGTAGGGTCTAGAACTAGTCTATTTGTATACTTGCACTTAAGTTCTTACCCCTATAGGCTTGCCTTAAAGCTCTCTTGAGTGATAAAATGCCTCATATGCATGACCAAGTGACCTTATATATAATTTTATTCCTCTTTGCGTCCATCTCACTAGGCCACCATGCTCAAACCTTCTCATTATGACTTTACATGTTATGACTAGTACCATGACTAGGATTCTTAAGTACTTAAAGTTTGACAACTAATCTTGAAACACTCTTTGATGATTCTACACATTGTTCACATGACTTACACTCTTAGAATCACTACAACACTAATCTATATCCTCTCTCATAGCTACATTCTTAAATGACCTCATGAAGACCTTTCTTTAAGAAGCTTTAACATTAATGACAACATCAATGCCAAACCTCAACAATAAAAATAATGATCAACAATCTCCCCCTTTTTCAATGATGAAAAAATATACTAAAAAACTAATCATTCTTATCTCCTCATCTTGGTATTTTCTCTCCCTTTGACATAAGTTACAAAGTGATGTCTAAAACCCCTTGGAGCACATTCCTTACAACCAAAATACTCAACACATAGAACTATGAGTTTATGATACATAACACAAACACGCTCCCATATCTCCATGCATACCTCCTTAGAATATCTCACATATTATTGTAACTAATGATAATTTTTAGGACCCCCTAAGTACTTGTATTATTCAATGGTTACTAAGGGAAATAATTACACCTAATTCCTATCTTACGTGTTCAAAAGTTAAATGTAGAAGTCATTTGGTCAAGATGTCCACAATCTAATCTAATGTAGAAACATATTAAAGTATAAAACTTTATTCACTTACCTGATCTCATGTAAAATTATACCTAATAGGAATGTCTCTGGTACTTGAGTGCATGATAGGTTTTTTTGAGATGCTTATAACACTTATATTATCACAATAGATAGGTCTAAGACCATCATATTACACCTTGTGGTCTTTTAGGGTCTATCTCATCCATAAAACTTGAGTGTAACATGAATCTACTATAATGTACTTAGCCTCATAAGTGGATAATGCTAATGATGGTTGTTTCTTGATTATTCATGAAACTAGGCACCCACCTAAGAAGAAAGCTCCTCCATGGATACTCTTCCTATCATTTGTACTTCTTTCCTAGTCTACATTTGTGTAGGCTATCAAATTGAAATCCTTAATTATTTGATACCATAATCCATAATCATGGTCCCCTTGAGATACCTAAGTATCCTTTTGATTTCTTAAAGATTATTCTCCTTTGTATCTACTTGAAACCTTCCCATAAGACCTATTGCTTGCATAATCTCAAGTCTAGAGGTTTTGGTGTATAACAAAATTCCAATCATTGACCTATATGATGTATGATTGACCCTTGAAGACTCATCTTCCTTGCTCAACTTATATCCTATGATCATGGGTATACTAACTACCTTGTAATCTTCTTATTGACATTTTGTCCTCATAAGCCAAATGTCAACCCCTGATGTCAATTTTTTTTTATGACCACCACCTTAGCCTACTTATGGTGATTCTTGGCATAGTCATGTCATCCTTGGTCCTATTGAGATCCTATAAATCTTACTAAGATTTTTTTGATGTGTCATTGTTTTATGATTGAATCTATTATGGCATGAGTGTCTTCAGTCTTATGGTGATATGACAATGGTTCTTGTGATCTTAGAGTGAATCAAGAGAATGTTTATGTGTCTTGAATGATATTAAGGGTGTTTTAATATTATTTGAGTCCATAATATGAGGATCATAATATATTAAAAGTATATAATCTAGGACATAATAATTTAAGCCCATTTAGTACCTATATCTGTTAGGCACAAGATATACTAAGAGGGGGGTGAATCAGTATATCATAAATCTTATAAAATTTCCCTTAATAAAATTCCACTTTAACATACATTCAAGATATGCAATAATACTAAAATAATAAACACCACATAAGATAGAGAGACACACCATATTTAATTTAGAAACCCAATGTGGGAAAAACCATAGAGAACAATCTCAAGTATATGAATGAACACTAACTCAAACTACAATATTGACAAGCACCAACTTGCAGGAGCACCAACCCCTTTGATGAGCACCAAACCACATGAGCACCAACCCCTTTTCTAGCACCAACCCCTTTTATGTATACCACACAACTATCTCTCAATGTTGTTATCTCAACAAATGATAGTTTATTATAATATCTCTTTCCTCTCTCTCCTCTGCTCTTCTAAGCTAGATATAAAAATTACAAATCATACTCTATATCTCTCGCATACTACAAATGGCTTCTCAAGCCTTTAATTATAACTTTCTAAATGACCTTTGGCCTTCACCCTTTGTAACCCTTCAATCCTCATGGAAAATGGCACCAAACTTGCATGACCCTTCGTATCCTTGCATTTGAAAAGTCATATGGTGACCCTTCGTAAGTAAAAGCATCCTTTCCTATTTTGTCTTTATCTTTGTGACTTTTCATATTCCTCAAAGTGTCCCTTCATGAGAAATTGTGCCCTTCCTCTTTTGTCTTCACTTGGTGACTCTTGGAATTCCCCAAGATGACTCTTCATAGGAAAATGCATCCCATTCTTCTTTTGAAAAATTAATTACTCCAAAATTCTCTTACAGATCCTTGAATGTGTCCTTTGATCGTTCCTTTAAGAAGATATCTAATAATACATATAAATCATTGCCTGTCCTTTGAGCATCTGTAATTAACTCATTTGAATATTTTCTTC
This sequence comes from Torreya grandis, assembly GCA_037957365.1. NCBI lineage: Eukaryota > Viridiplantae > Streptophyta > Pinopsida > Cupressales > Taxaceae > Torreya > Torreya grandis. Next base: position 906,863 of record JARHVA010000023.1, on the reverse strand, counting down.
TAATCTCACAACCTTCTACATAAAACTTTAATGTGTATCCCTGATCAAATATTTGACTTACATTTAATAGATTATGCTTAAGACCTTTTACATACAAAACATTTTTAGTCTTGGTTCTACCATTATCCAAAATCAATGTACATTTTCCAGCTATCCTAGTAGTGGTTTTATCTCCAAATTTTATTGTTCCACCATTGATCTTCTTTAGAGTTATGAACTTATTCTTGCTTCTTTTTATATGCCTCGAACATCTGCTATCAATGAACCATGGCTGATCTTCATTTCTTGCATGCAAAGCTTTCTGAACCAACATAGAATCATCAAGTTGTTTCTTATATCATGAATATGTCTAAACCTTCTTCTTGATGAATGGAGCCTTAAAACTCTGGTCCTTCTTTTATTGACTCAAACATGCTTATGTAGTACTGAGATATGTGTCTAAAGTAGTTACATTTGTAACATATTATGGCCTCTTCATCAAAGCTTGATAGAGGAGCAAAAGAGTTGTAGCTTCTGCTTGAATCTACATGACTTTCTTTCTCCTTATTTCTAAAATCGTTAGCTCTTTTTCAACATTCTAATTTCTTATGACCATATCCATTTGAAACACTTTAAAACTTTTAAACACTATATATGCAAAAAGCATTCTAATAGCCTCTAACCTTAACACTGGTGAAAAATTTTCTTCAAAATCTATTCCCTCAAAATGATATACAAATTAATCTGCCAACTCACCTTCTTGTTATGCAACATAGCCAAGACCCAATAGCATCCACCATGCTTCAATTTTTCTTAAAAGTGTCTCCTTGAAGCCTAGAAGAGACACCCCACACAAAGGGTCCTAGAAATAAAACTCAGGAGATTCACACATCTCCTCTATTTCTTCCTTGTGTCTTTCTATTAGAATCCATTTAAACATGTCTAACTTATTTTACTTACTAACCTCATCATTATGATGTTTTTCATCTTCTCAAATCTTGTAACTATATTATCTTGACAAGGCTCATGCTCAAAATGTAACAAGATATTTTTCACAGTCTTTCCTATCTGATTCTTTATCTACTATAACAAGTAATTTATTCTCACTCTTAAACTCAACCTGATCAACCTTTACTATTTTAGGTCTCCAAACCTGAATTTGTCTCTTCTCATATTTTTTGGGGGCTCTATATCCTTTGACATACCTTGAATATCTCTTTAATTTATTTGGACATAATTTAGCAATATGTCCAACCTTATGACAACAAAATCAAAAAACATTTTTCATACTTTCTTCTTGAATGTGACTAAGATCTCCCTTTGACTGATTGCTTCTCCTCATACAGTCTCTTGCCTTATGACCAACATGATGACAAACAAAACAATGGCCATGAAAAGAATTTAAAGAGTTGAAAGCATTGGGCTACCTGATTGGCTTCTTTAATTTGCCTTCAAAACTTGCATCCTTCTTACTTTGGACTAATATTTCATGATCTTTCTCAACCTTGATTATGAGCTTCTCATGATTATCCTTTAAATAACCTAACTCAACCTTCAACTGATTACACTCATCTTCTCTTGATTTCAAACTTGAATTTGCAACCTCTAGATGATTCTTAAGTTTTTGAATAAATATCTTATTTTCTTTTGCTTCTATAGCTAACTTAGAATCCAAGATACACACTTATTCCTTAAGAGCCTCAACCATAGATTTCAACTCTTGATTCTCCTTCTTTAGTTGGTTGGCCATTTTGTGCTTTCCTTGATCTACCTTCAATCTGTTAAACCCTTTTTGAAAGAACTTGCTCTGATACCAACTGTTAAGCATAGGATATACTAAGAGGGCGGGTTAATTAGTATATCATAAATCTTATAAACTTTTCCTTAATCAAATTCCACTTTAACATACATTCAAGATATATAATAAAACTAAAATAATAAACACCACACAAAATAGAGAGAAACTAGATTTAATGTGGAAACCCAATATGGGAAAAACCATGGAGAACAATCTCAAATATATGAAGGATCACCAACTCAAACTAAAATATTTGCAAGCACCAACTTGTAGGAGCACCAACCCCTTTGTTGAGCACCAACACAACAACTATTCATGATCACCAACCCATAGGATCACCAACTCATAGGTGCACCAACCCCTTTTGTGTATGCCACACAACTATCTCTCAATGTTTCTATCTCAACAAATGATAGTTCATTACAATATCTCTTTCCTCTCTCTCATATGCTCTTCTAAGCTAGATATAACAAATATAAATCATACTCATCTCTCACACTTTACAAATGGATTCTCAAGCCTTTATTTATAGCTTTCTAAATGACCTTTGGCCTTCCCCCTTTTTGAACCTTCAATCCTCATGGTAAATGGTGCCAAACTTGTATGACCCTTCATATCCTTGCATTTGAAAAGTCATGTGGTGACCCTTCATAAGTAAAAGCATCCTTTCCTCTTTTGTCTTTATCTTGGTGACTTTTCATATTCCTCAAAGTGTCCCTTCATGAGAAATTGTGCCTTTCCTCTTTTGTCTTCACTTGGTGACTCTTGGAATTCCCTAAGATGACTTTTCATGGGAAAATGCATACCATTCTTCTTTTGTCTTTACCCCGTGTCTCTTTAACTTCACTATGGGCCCTTCTTTTGTCTTATATGCAACTAAAAATATATTCATTAATATTAAATGAATATTAACACACATTATCCAAGATATAAGTATTATAGACATCATTAAATGTAATGGGACCTTTATCACCAATAATGATAGACCTTTGACATCAATGACAATATTTCCAACAATATCACTCCTCTTAAACCATCAAATACCCTTCTAACCACTTCATATAAGCCCATTTACCTTATAAAACTTTAGGAAAGGGAAATGTCTTCATTAATTGAATTAAAGGGTGTCACAAAAGGGTCTTATCCATACCATATGCTCCCCCCATACATTTCATATTCCTTGAAAACCTTTTTAAAACCCACTCATGCCCTTTCCACTAGCTAAGTGGGTCCCACTTTCTAATTTGTGGACTTTCCAATTCTCCCTATGTTTTACACTATCTTAAATGGATTATTAACTTATGATCCTCTTTATTTGGCCTTAAAATGGTGTTTTTAAAGTTTGATACTTGAAAAAAATGTAATAAAACACACTTTTTGGGGAGCTTTCTACACTTCTATAGAATTTTATGGACTATACCATAAAAACAAGGATAAAATATTGAAGATGAAGTCATATCAGGTGCCTCTATAAAGTTTCATGTTGAAAGGATGCCAAATAAGCTCAAAACCAATCTTTCACTTCATCCACCTTCTTTGCAAGCGCAAACATCTCCTAAAGTTTATGCTTATACCATACAGAGGAGAGAGAATGGAGGTCCTATCTCTTGGACATTGTAAATACACTTAGGTATATTTCACCAATGGGAATTTGTCTATAGATTAGTCTCACAATCTTTATAAACATTCCTTAAGAGGTTAAAGAATTTATATGCTACTCACATCTACATAGGATAATTTCAACTAGATGGTTTTCATGGATTTTTGACTTGTTTACTCAATCCAATGATTGATGTTATTTACTCATGTCTTAAAGGGGTCTATCATAGTAATTTGATCACTTATCTCGCATGTGTGAGATCACAAAAATAGAAAGCCTTCAAAACTAACTCCTGTGTGTAGATTTCAAGAAAGTTGGGTAATAAATAGATTTTTAATGCATTCATGAAAGGATGTGAACTAGTTTGAAGATTTTTTAGTTATGTTTCATGTTTCACCATACCTCTTTTCTCAAGTTGGAGTCCACAATGGCCTCTCATCAGTTCAAAGGTGTCTTCAAGAAGGAGTTTTAGATATATTTGAGGTTCACTATGTAATGAATATTATGTAATATTTAGAATCACATTAATACCCTATAGACACAACCAAATACTTGAAATGGAATGTTAAGTTATAATATGCCATCATCATGCCCTTGAAAATAGTCCTCTCAATCCCCATGGTAGCCCTAATAGACCTAGAACCACTCTCTTGCCTCTCAAATGTTAGGTCATGGAGCTTGATCTTATTATAATGTGTTGGAGAGTTGTTAATTATGTCATAGTGATGTCATGAATGTGTCCATGTGAGTACATGAAGTGTCTAGATAGTCTACGTAATAATGACAAAGTGTGTAATGTGTATGTCCTAGTGTGCTTTTAGTTGGCTTGGTTGATCTTTAGATTTTAACTGATTAGAGATGTTTAAGGATTAGTATGGAGTATTTATCATGTGCAAGGGGTCCTATAAGAGGTTTTTTATACATGGATGAATTATTTACATAAGTTTAATTCATCTGGTAGTCCATAGTTTTTGTCTAGATATTTTGGTCTAGTGAAAGAAAATATGAGTAGGCAGTTTCCTAATGTCACCATTACCATGTGTGAATGAATTAGGGGGAGTTGGCCACACGATTGCGATAAAATTATTCCCTAATTTATATATACTAAATATTAGGTCATGCACCTAAGTGAATTCAAAGATATGTGGGTACAAAGTTGGGCTCTCAAGTATTTTGATAGTGTTTTCTATGTTCAAATAGAGCTAAGTAAGCATGTTGATGATGTCAAAATTTGTATGCATGGAGGTTTTATGAGGAAATGGTCACATGGGTTTATTCAATATTATTCCTAGTTCTTATGTGTTAAATCTTAGGTCATGTACCTAAGCACGATAAAAGATATAAAAGTACAAAGTTGGGTTCTCAAGTAGTTTGACATTGTTTTCCCATACTTAGCCAAATTTATATGAGGAAAGAAAGAGCTAAGTAAGAAATTTAGTGATAGAATATCTCACATGTGTGGATGTTTTATAATAATATGATCATATGAGTTTATTCATTTTTAGGCCTAGTTGAGTTGTGTTAAATTTTAATATCATTATATCCCACATGTGTGAGGGTTACATGAGTAGTTTGCTACATGGTTGGTTTATTATATGTGAGGAGATCATATGGTCCAAATTTGAGATCATATGAGTAAGCAAGGTAAAAATTATTGAGGTTTAAATTTGGCTTCTTGAATAGATTTCAATGGTCCCTATACTTAGTCATGTTTGAAAGAGTTAAATTTTAGGAGAAAATAGAAATCCAATGGTTCATGGGTGATAATATAGATTGATCTAATGGTGCATGTTGATTCAAAGAGGCCAAAGTGATAGTTATTTAACACTAAGAAAAAGTAAAGGATAAGGATATAATGGTGAGTGGGTGTTCATATATATTGATCAAATAATGAGCACTATAAGATAAATACTGAGCTGATCTATAGATATCAATGGTGTGTTGACTCAAGATTATAATATTTCATGAGATGAGGTCAACTGTATGAAGTTTAACTATGATCATTTGAATTCAAATATTTGAATTTATAAAAGGAAAAAGAATTTCTCTATATTTTTGTCATATCTTTCGATCTATATAGAATTTTCTCATGGTGTAAAAATAAAAGTGGTAAAGGTATTCAAGGCACATCTGGCAATATGGATTTGTAGATCTGTAAGTTGTTCAAACAAAGATATTAAACTCCAAAGTTGACTATGTGTTCATGCATGTTATGAAAGTAACCTAAAAAGGGTATTTGAGCTCATTCTAATGTTGTTTAGATATCTCATAATTAATTAGATATATGGGAATGTTATATACTTCATAAGGATTCTATGTGTGAATTATTAAGGTTTTAAAAATCATATGCAGTATGAACAATGGTTTACAAGTTCACTATGTATTCATTCATGGTGACTATGTGTAAAAAATATTGTTCAAATAATTTATGCTTAATTATAAGGGAATCGTGATGTATTTTTACACTTAAGGAGGACCTATATATCATTTGGTATGGTTTAATGAGTTTTAAAAGTGTTCCTATGTTCTTAGTTTGCTCAAAAAAATGTCAAAGAGCTGAATAGGTCTCCATAGGACCTAAAAATGACTTAGTCTTACTTGAAAGTGGATTATGCTTAAGTGTGACCTATGTAGGATGCCTTAAAGGTGAAGGCATGTATTGTGTCTGACCAAGTTATTGATAATTCATGATAGATCTATATATATTGAAATCAAACATGATGATTTCTAGATTTTGTTGAAGACTTATAAGAAAGACTTGTGCAAGGTGGATGTGAGATTTATGGAGTAAAGGAGAGGTAAAGTGCCTTGTTGGATGAGTTGATAAGTAGAGAATATTTATGACTATGTGTATGACCTATAGTTCATATTTATGATGTCATAAAATTTCACTTGTAGTTTTAATATATATGAATAGGTTTGAGTGTGCATAGGAAGACAGTTTGAGTCAAGGAGAGAGATTATGGTATGCCTATGTGAGAGGCCTATATGAGATAGAGGGAGAGTTTGTGTAGGGGTTAAAAAATAGAGATTCATCATCAAGTGTTTAAAAAATTAATTCTAAGGTGGATTTGTTTAAAGGAGGGTCTAAAGGACTTGATTTTCCTTAAGGGTAGTTCTTCCTTGTGAAATAGGTGTTTCACTAAATACCTTTGGTCAAGAGGATATGGTAAATACTTCTTGGTCTAAAGGAGTTGCTCAGTCTCTTGTTTGTAATTTATTATAGGAAAATAGTCCATGTATTATACACTTGAGAGTGGGTTTTATTCTCCATGAGGGTTTCCCACATGAACTTTGTGTTATGTGTTTGATCTTGTGTATGCATTAAATGAATGAGCTTTCTTGTTAATGTTTCTTGGTCAATGTGATATACACTAAGTGTTTAATAGTTTAAAAAGACTAAAATAAAAATTGAAATATTTAGGATCACTAATTTTCCCCTCCTTTCAGTGATTGTAACTTTGAAAATTAGTATCAGAGCAGGTCTTTTGGAAAGGCTTGACATATTGAAAGTGATCCAAGGTAAAATATGGGTATTCATTAAGGAGGTTTATCTGCTAATCAAGCACCAATGTTCAATGGATCCAATTATATTTTTTGGAGTGCAAGGATCAGGACACACATTATGTCCCTAGGGTTTGATGTATGGCAATTTTTTGTGGATGGTTATGTTGCTCATACCACTCCTCTATCTATTGTTGTAAACAAGAAGTTGTTTTAAAAAAAATTACAAGGAAATGATGCTATCACTTATGGTATTTTAGAGATCAAATACACCAAGGTAATTCATTTTAAATTTGCTCAAGAGATATGGGACAAAATTTAGATAATTTATGAAGGAGATTCAGAGTTTAAGCTTGCTAAGTTATAAACTCATAGAAGGAAATTTGAAAGTCTCAAGATGAATGATGAAGATTCCAAGACATCTTTTTTGCAGAGAGTTGATGAGATTGTGAACATCATCTGAGGTCTTGGAGAGAACCTTGAAGAAGATACTATATTTTAAAATGTATTAAGGTCATTATCCCTCAAGTTTGATTGTAAATTATCTGCTATAGAGGAAAGTCATGATCTTACTCAACTAAAGTTAGATGAACTGCATGGCATCCTTATTGCCTATGAGATGAGGAATAATGATGATATAACACCAAATAAGGAAGCAACTTTAAAGACTAAAATAAATCAAAATAAGAAATTCCAAGGTAATAAACCCAAAGAAGTTGGCATTTTTGATATAGATGAGGATGAACTAATTGCATTGATTTTAAAGAAATTGAGAACAGGTTCAGGGAAGTATAAAGGTAAACTACCCCTTAAATGTTTCAATTGTGGTGAGATAGGACATTTTCCTAATAAGTGCCCTCATAAGTATAAGAAAGATGATGATGAATAACATTATCAAGATCATTATCATGGAAAGAAATCCATTCAAGTTAGATAAAAACAAAAATGGATTCAGAAGGTTTGATAATAACAAGAAGTACTTCAAGTACAAGAAGAGTCTCTACACTAAATAAAATTATGTCTCATCATATGAGAGTGAAGATAGTGACTCAGATTATGATCATGAATCTGATGGTCCTATTGAAGATTAAGATCTATTAATGGTTGAGGAAGGTGATTACTAACATCAAAATGGGTCCACTTAGAATGTTTTAGATGATGATGACGATGAGGTGGACTATGAAAATGCATTGAAAAATGCTTTTAAAGAACCATAGATTAAGAATAAGATCAATAAGAAGATGAAATCTAAACTCAAGGACTTTTAGGAGTAATTTAGTGTGTTTTAGGCAAGAATGGATGAAGACACCAAGGAGCATGAAGATATGGTCAAGCATCTCAGTTATCAATTAGAAATCCTATTTACAAGCCTAAAAGCTAAAGAAGATGAATGTGTAAGCTATGTAATTGAAAATGTGTTATTAAGATCTGAGCTTGAGAAATTTTCAAGCAAAGTGAAATCATTTGTCAAGTTTGATAAAAGTTCTAATGATCTGTATGATCTCCTAAAGATTCAAAAGTTAGCTACTGATAAATTTGGATTGGGTTTTAATGAAGAGCCTAAAGTTACTTCTCAAGTTTACATGAATGTCAATGAGAGCAAGGTAGATCATATTTTGAAGATAAATCATTAGACAAGGAATGAAGGTGATAGAAAAATGAATACAAAATAGATTAGATAACCAAATGCGATGAGATATGCATATTTCAATGGTTACTTCTATACTTGTAATTAGTTTGGGCATAGAGCTAGAGAATGTATAAGACCTATTTAAAATGAATTTTAATAGGACTATAATGGGGGTCATTAGTCAAAATGTGTGACAAAGGTTGATTTTTTCAAATTTCATGTTGTGGAACACTTTACAAAACATTGTCCATTTAAGTTAAGGTAAGTTGACTTTCCTTTAAGAGATATTGATTGCTACAATTATTATGATTAGGATACATTAAAATATTTTTCCCAAATCTGATAAGATAGAATGAGTTTTTTACAAAAGGTATGATGTGCTTCAATTGTCAAAAGATAGGTCACATTGCTAGATTCTACAAGTAGAGGCTTACAAATCAAAACAGGTTCAATCAGTCTCCTAGAGTGCAAGGAAGAAGGAAAGTCAACTCATGGAATCTAAAGGTGGTAAGTATAAGTCATGATGAGACTACGGGTTTAAGTAATTTATTTTCTATGGTGAAGAATACCATAGAAGGTGAAGAGTGCCAAGGGCTCTCATTATCTACTCATGTTGAGAATGAAGAGACCAAGCTCAAGGAGAAGACCAAGGTGTTGGTTGATGTTAATTCTAAATTGAGTATGGATCCAAGTAAACATCCTACTATTATTTATAAATATTCATATAGAGAACATCAATGGTTAGTACTTAGTGATGAGGTTTTAAGCTACAAGGAAAATTCTATAGATGAAAAGCTATGTTATGAATCTATGTTGTCTCCATGTATTATCAATCCAATCATAGAAAATAAAGATAATGTTTTAGTAGATGAGCATGTTACTTATCTTAAGTCTAAGAAGAAGAAGATTAAATATAAGCATTAGATGACCAAGAAGGAGAATGAATATGAGGAGTTGTGGGTAACTCCTGGTTTCACATTGTTCTAGGACATTGTGAAATAGGGTTGTGTCACTAAAATTTGTCTATTTTAAGTCTAAAGAAAAATAGAGAAGAATGATAGGGATAAGAGATTAGAATGAACCTCGATTAGTTTACACACCATATCCAAATGTTGTGAGTACTCTTTTTTAGATGGGGAAGATTACCTACAAGTAAGAAAGCACTACCACAAAATGTTTTTTAGTAGATAAATGAGTGGGCTGCCAAAATACATGCTTGTTCCAAGAAGTGTGAAACTTCCTTAGAGATGATAGTACACTTTTGAGAGACAAAATATTAATAAATAACTAAAATAGAGGTAAAGAGAGAGTAAAAAAGAGATAATGTTATAATTATTCACAACCTGAGTGCAATAGAGAGTAACAAAGTGTAGGTGGTATATTCTATTTATATTTTAGAAGTCGTTTGGGTAGGTTTTGGAAAGTTAGGGATTCCACAATCACTAACGTTGGTGGGGAAGTGACTGATATCGGTTATGATGCTGAGGTCGATAGGGGAAACAATTACCTAGGAGATTGTAGAAGTCTTTTCTAAGTTTGGAAAATGGTTTTGATCAAGTCTGGGAGGTTGGGGAGAGTTATGAGAGAGAAAGAGAGAGTATGATTTAGGTAGATCTCGTTAGAGGTTTATTGTTTCAGGTCAAGGGGAATAAAGTAGGGAAGCTTTGTAACTCCCTCATGGGGGTTCGATCAGGAATGTGTAAAGCAATGAACAATAGATATGAAGTGATAGCAAAGTAAATGCTTCAAAGACCTATAAAATAAGTGATGTACGTAGTTGTAGTGGTGACTAAATGATAAGTGCCAAATTGAGGACTCATATCAGGTAGTCTAAATTGATGGCCTAAATAGAGAGAACAAGTGGCTGATATTGGTCCTTAAGAGCTTGGATCCTAATTGTGATTGACTTATGCAAGATAATAGTAAGACAAGATGTCAAAATTTGAATGTTGAGAGCTTGAATGCAAGTAAGAATGATTTTTTTAATTTCAACTAACCTAAACATTAGGTTGGAGTTTGGCTTATATCATCAATGTCAGTGATCTTGCTGATGTCAGTCATGGGTTGAATAACATTGATAGTCTTAGAATAGGTAAAACTATTATTTCTAGCTAGTTTTCTATTGTGCCTCATGCCAAATGTGTCACCCATTACAAAATGGTAAAAATAAGAGGCTAAGAAGGATATATATGATTAGGATTTTCATTTTGAGGTAAGAATAAGTCTTGGGTAGTTAGGATAAGGGGACTAAGTCTTGAGGTGACTCATTAGGTGAGAATCAGTCTTAAGATGAGGTGGCTAGGTAAGGTGGCATAAGGGTTTTTTAATTAACTTAATTAAGTATTTTAAATTAATTAAATGTGTGAGGGATAAAAGCATGGGTTAAGGAGGCTAATTGTTATTATTGAAATGGGGTTCAAGGGGTGTTTTGACATAGGTAGTTACGTATTTGTGTGTGACATAATTTTGGTGTCTATATTTTCTCCTTTTTGTCTTGTAATTTACACTATCAAGTTGCAAGACAAAAATAAGATTTAGATGCTCCAAGTATTGGATGAGGTATCCCCCCTCAAAATGGGAAATGATAGAGGAGAAAATGGAATCAGGTACCGGGTTGATAAGAAGTGATTTGGGTAAGTAGAGGAGAATGTGGTATTATTGCTAGTACATATATTATTATGAGCTATAGTTGATAAAGTCAAGAATAGGTAAGGTTGAGGAAGACTCAGATAGAAATAACCAAAACATAGCTTGTAAGTGATAGTTGAGAAGGTCAAAAAAATCAAATTTGTAGCTCCAATAGTCTATGTGTGCTAGGTATCTAAGGTAGAAAGTGCCCCTAGGAAACACAAAAGGGTTATAAGTGATAGGAAAAGCTTGGTTTCCATCCAAAATACCTAATATACATACATGTGTACAATAACCAACTATAGTAGAATAACATAAGTGGTCAAGACAAGTAATGCAAGGTTGGTGTAGAAAGGTCAATGAGCTAGGAGATATTCATGATGTCAAAGCAAAGCCATCATTGGTGGAGATTTAAGATATCTCTAAAGGTGGTTTTCATGGTTGGGGAGATATATGTGATTCCAAGTTGGTGGTTATGATCAAGGAGATATATGTAATCTCTAAATTACCCCAGAGTATAAATAAAGTCTAAAAAGTTGGGGTTGTTGGTGGAAACATTAATGCAATGATTTTGATGTTAGTGACATTACTAATGTTGGTAATAAATAATGTTGACATTGGCAATCTTACTAATATCAGTGGCTTAAATAAACATCACTAATGTTGATAGGCTTAGGTTCTGATATCAGTGGATCAGGTTAAAGATGCCAATATTGATGGCTGACAAAACCTAACAAAAAGGGGGTTTGGCAGTAGACCAAACTCATTTACAACTTATGATTGGATAAAATAGAGCTCTAACTATGATTGAGATTACTGAGCTAGGAGGGGACCCAATGGGAGGTGTGCCATCACAAGAGCTAGTTGTGTCATCCTAGAGGAGATAGAGAGATGACCTAAGAGGCTCTATGAGTTGTTTTGAAACTTGATTTGGTTATTTTGAGTTTTTAGGCTAGTTTAAAGGTGTGGAGATAGAAAATGTTAGTAAAAGAGTAAGAAATGGGGTAGGGTATGCTTAGGATAAGTTGGGGGGAATTTGGGGTAGTTTTTAAAGTTAAAATTATAGTTTTGGGGATGGGTCATTTAGCCCTGGGACCAAACTAGTCACTAAAATTAGTAGGGTCCATTGACATCAATTAACATGGTACTAAGGTTGATAGGTGTCTGCCGATGTCATTCAACACTTATACCTACAATGCATTAATGTCAACATTAAATTTGATGTCAATGATTATGAATAACTATAAAAATAGGAGAAAGGGTTAGTTTGGATCTGTAATGGAAGTAGTCAACTAGCCTAATGGCTGAGCTAGCCTCAAAAGACCCTGTGTTGACTAAGTATTGCCTACATAGCCCAGTTTAGGGACTCAAGCCAGTGTAGTTCTCTCAGATCCTAGGTAAAATATCTAAGGCATAGTTAAAAGTGTATTTGAGATAAGTCAAAGGACCTAGGGCTTAAATGATAGGGCATAAGGTTGAGGGGTAGGTATATAAGCCTGAAGGCCTAGAGTTGTGATAGGTAGTTTGGATTAGGGTTGAGAGAGAGAGAGATAGTGAAGCCTATGATCTAGGAATTTGACTCAAGAGAGGATGGTTAGTGTGGTGTTAGTTCTAAAATGAAAATAAAATGAAATAAACACACTAATAGCATAAGATCTCTAGGCTTAGACACTAGGGAGAGCTTAGTTAACAAAAGCAAATGATAAGCACAACTAAAAATCAAGGAATGAAAACACAAGAATTCATTTCACCTTCCTTGGATGCTCCAAATGCCTTTGTAATGGTGGCTTGCTCGACTTGTGCTTCAAGAGGTCTCCTTTAATAGAGCGTGGCTACCTTCATCTCCACTTGGCACCATTGGTTTATGGCTTGGTTTGGCTTAGAATAAATTTGGCATGGTAACACTAGTTACATGAAGCTTTTGGAACCAATCATGCATTATAAATTTTCACAAATTAAGCTTAGAAATGATAATGTGAGGCCTCCTATTTATAGATTTTTGGATTTGATCAGAATAAACCTACACCATCCATCTCAAGATTGAGATGTGTGGTTGAGGATTAATTCAATTATTGGAATTAAGTTTATAATTATCCTCATTATGGCATTGGAAGAAGGGGAAATTAAGAAGCATTGAGGGCACCATGGAAGGCATGGAGGGCATGAATCTTGATATTTATGGCATTTATATCTTAGGGATGTCTTCCCAAGAAATGAGGTCACTTGATGATGTAGATATTTGATATTCATTTCCAAAATAAATTATTCAACAAGTTTCCATGGAATTATTAATTAGGCCTTGATTTGGTTTAACTTGATCTTAGGAAAGATTAAGCATTTTATGCACAAATTACCCAAATTGATCAAAATGCCTTCTTATTAGTCCTAAATTTGACTAGATTTGAATTGGAAGTCCATATTAGATGTGTTGGATATGTATTCCCATTTAGGATGTTGCCAACAACAAATAACAAAGGCACAAGTTTTATATAAAATATTTAATAGGAAAGAGCAATCCAGAGCATGCAGGTGTAAATGTGGCATTTTGACTTGAAATGATTTGATCAAAGTTAGTTAGCCCATTAATTGCATTGCCCCATTTTGGGATACCCTAGCCAAAATCAGCACTTGAATATGTCATTTTCACATCATTTAACATGTTTTAGTGTTTTAAGGCAAAATTGTACATTTTAGGTGGAAAATAGCCAAAAGCCTGATTGGAGGTTATCAGTGGCTAGTTTTAGGTGTCTATAGTTTGCCCTTGTTTAGGAAGATGTTACAAACCATAGACAAAGTAATGTCTTCTTAAAGAATAAGAAATGGCCCATATGCCAAAAAGAAGATGATGGTTGAATAAAAAAGCTCCAAATGGTTTTGGGAAGCCTATGATGATGCCCCCTCAAGGAAGTGTCCATCACATTTGTTAATGGATGGTTCCTTGAAAAGAAATAAGAAGAAAGGTGTAATGAACTTATGGGTGAGATTAATCCAAATGAGAAAATGCTTACATGCATTGTTGTAAAAGGGATGTTGATTTGCGTAAAGGTGGTTATAATTAGGAATAAAAGTCAAAATAATGATTTGTCCATAGGCAGTTATAATCATTAAGAGACCAAGATTGGCTAAAGATGATTGTGCCTCAATTAGGGTTGATTAGAAAGCATAACTCAAAGATATAACATAGAATATATATTAAAGATGAGCAGGTGCAAAGTGATGAAATAGATGAATATAAGAATGAGATTGATCAGTGTGAATGATTCAATTTGCTATGTACCTAGGGATATGATATATTGATGTATATGGGTTGATGGAGATGCCGACATGTGGCACACATCCCTTTAGTTAGTTATATGGATACAATATATTAGGATAATAGAGTAACTTGTGGAAGTAGTATATTTGGTAATGGTTGGCCTACATTGGGATTAGGAGGTTACCCATCCATGGGTTAGATAGATGTATATATATAGGAGATGATTATCATGGTAAAGATATCAAGTAAGCATTGAGTCTTTTATTGTAAGAGGGTATTGGAGGTTGTCCCCTCAAAGAGACATTGTAGAGTTATTCCTTCCAAAAGGAGTATTATATGGTGTTTCCATACCTTAAGGGTATTTATGCATATATTGAATATCAAGATCATTACAAGTGGTATCAGAGCTTTGATTTGGGCAATTTGTGGAGCGAAACCCTAGTTTTTTTTAATCATCAATAACTTTTTATTTGTTTTGAATTTTTCCATAAATGTTTTACTGGATATGGATAATATTTCAAATAAGTCACAATAAAAAAATTGAGATTTTTTTATTCGTTTTGAGGGAGTTATTGCTATTTTAGTTTTTATAATAATTTCACTATATCTTCTGAAATATAAGGATATTTTATTTGAAATTTTTACTAGAGATGTAAGAAGATATAATAGAAGTGAAGTCAAAATTTTAGAATTTTGTGAGTTGTTTGGAGTGATTTTTTGTGATTTTATGGATCAATTTTGACATTTTAGGGTTTCATGAACCTTAATTTTTTTTTGGATCATGGAGTTGAAAAAATTTTCAAGGGAAGATGATATTGATGCTAGAAAATGGTGGCTCCTTTTGGAAAATCATTTTAGAAAAAATTTTGGGCAAAGATGATTAATTCCTTTTTTGTCTGGGCATGCACTACATTGGTTTGATCAATTGAGTTGTATAGAAAGGTTTTCTTCATGGAAAGAAATGGAACATATATTTTTAGATCGATGGGCTATAAAACAAGAAGCAAAAAAAGAAGCAGTAGAAGAAGTAGAAAAAGAAGAAAAAGAAATAAAATAATTAATAGAAGAACACGAAGAAGAATAAGAAGTAGAAGAAGCAATAGAAGAAGAAGCAGATGAAGAAGAAGAAGAAGAAGAATTGGATGATAAAGGTTCAAATTATTTGGCTTCAAAGAAATCTAAGTCAATTTTTCAATTTCATGGATGCATTCAAAAGAAAAGGGTTATTGTGTCCATAAACCCTACCAATAAGTATAACTTCATCAACATGAATGTGTTCAAGCATCTACATGTTCAAGAAAAGAATATCAAAGAGGTTAAAGTAGATGGTAAGAATATTTCAATGTTTGAAGATCTAAAGCTCATTATGGAAAAATATGTTTTGCATTCAGATTTTTATGCTTTGGATATGGATGATGTGGATATAGTTCTTGGATATCCATAGTTAGAGACTTTGGGAACAATGAATATTAATGTTCAAAAAAAGTTCATGAAGTTTTGGTATAAGAAAAAGATCACTTTACAAGATGTCATAGTGAAAAAGGCACTAATAACAATCCAGGTAGGTCATGAGGATGAGATGGAAATAGGTGATGAAGAACATGATGAAGATTCAAATGATATAGATAAAGACACACTAAAAATGAGCACTTCATCTACTCAAGAGACAAAGAAGAAAAATTTGGAAGAGGTAGAAGCAAAGGTGGATAAGGTCAAAGTATTGGAAAAGCTTGAGGTATATAGACACCCACATCATCATGAGAGGAAAAAATCATGGAACCAGGTGAGGAAGTGTCATAATAACAATCATTTTGTCTATACATAAAATAAAATTTCCAATCATTATGGATATGCATGGAATCCAAAGAAGAAATACTATGGCACATGGAATGAATGGGGAAATCATTATGACTATGCATGGAAGAATAACTGCTATGGTCATGGTTGGAATTAGAGAAGCACAATAGAATATGGTACATGGAATAAAAAGAGGAGTAATTATGCTGGGACACCAAAGCAATATAATTATGATCATGAATGAAATCAGAGGAACACAAGGGAATTTGGAAACAAGCTTGGAGAGCTATCACCTACCAAGATCACATATGGATGGTTAGATAATTGAGATTGGAGACAAGTGTGTAATGATTTGAAGCACACTCATTATTTGGTTTCTTCCTATGTTTCGAGGATGAAACATGTCAAGGAGGGAATTAATGTTATGTACTTAGGGATATGATATATTGATGTATATGGGTTGATGGAGATCCTGACATGTGGCACACATCCCGTTAGTTAGTTATATGGGTACAATGTATTAGGATAATAGAGTAACTTGTGGAAGTAGTACATTGGGTAATGGTCAGCCTACATTGGGATTAGGAGGTTACCCATCCATGGGTTAGATAGATGTATATATATATATATATAGGAGATGATTATCATGGTAAAGATATCAAGTAAGCATTGAGTCTTCTGTTGTAAGAGGATATTGGAGGTTGTCCCTTTGAAGAGAAATTATGGAGTTATTCCTTCCTAAAGGAGTATTATATAATATTTCCCTACCTTAAGGGTATTTATGCATATATTTAATATCAAGATCATTACACAATTGTACCTAATAATGAGGATATTCTCATCCTAATTAATAATGATACAACTAAAATGGTTAATGGGTTGATCTGATCAAGGGTGGGATGGAAGGATTTGCCAAGTTACCAAAGAGAAACTGTTATGGCTCCATTGATTGTAGACCTTCCTAAATTTAAGTTTTTATATCATGTGATGGTAGGTAGGATTCATGATAGAACACCATGAATACTTTGCCAAAATATGCATAAAGACTGACTCCCAACATCCAATAAACACTTGAAAATAATGCACTAATGATAAAAACCATGATGACAATGTTGATGTATGAATATGGATAAACTCAAGAATAATGTGCTCAAGGAATCACCCAATGAACACATATAGACTGAGTCAAGGCACTAGTGCCAAAAACAAAAAAATAGGCAAGTGAATAAACATACAAGCAAACAATAAATAAATAAATAAATAAATAAAATAAAAAAACAAATAGAAAGCTTGAAAACAAAAGCAAAAGAAAGCATCCTAATAATGATAATGCCCTAGTAAGGTAGATCGAGGATAAATGACTAAGATTAGACAAGATAAATGTTTTTGAATTTTTAAATATTATAAATTTTTTTAGAATTTTGAGGTTTCTTAACTCATTAGAGAATGGGAAGATACCTACTCATAAAATGGTGAGAGTGTTTGGCTTAGGCTACTCACAAAATAGTGAGAGTGTATAGAAAGGGGGACTGAGGTGACTTCATCATGAATTGAGCATGACCCACATAGTCTTTAAATGATCTCAATTCACAGTAATGCCATCCACACAAATGGTGGGGAACAAAAACCAACTAAGTCCAAACAAGTGTTCAAATCTAACAAATGGCCAATCAAATGAAAATAATGATGGCAAAGTGATAAAGTAATGCATGATAAACAAGTGTTGATCCTAGTTTTCTCATAAAAAATTATAACTAAGATATAATGGCACAAGTCAATCATACTAATGTACCCATAGGCAATTATAATTAGTAGCAAGACTAGTGAGACATTGATTTTCCCATAGGTATTTATAATCAAAATCACAAAAACAAACATGGATAGGATGAAAGATATCTTGCCAAATCAACTATCACACTAATTTCATAGACTATCATTATAAAAACATAATGCATTGATTTTTAAAACTTGATTGGAATCCTCTCAAAAAAGGTATAGGAAGAAACAAACGAACCAAAATCATAAAAAGGATTGGGTAATATGAAAAAAAATAGGCTTTGGTCTAGATAGGAATGGAATGATAGGATGGTATGGTCTTTCTAAAGATAATGATGGTCAAGATATATTGGATAAAATGGTAAGAGGATTTCCCCTAAGTGATGGGGTGAATGGTTGGGTACTTTGACAATGGCAAATGGATATGTAACAATGGCAATGGCAATGTGAGATGATATGGTACATGTTTTTGCCCTGGGTGTGGTTTTTTCTTCTATTTTTCCTATTGATGGGGAAATGTGTGTCTTAATCAACAAATGATACAAATATAATACTTTATCATGTTAATTTTTATCCCATACCTTGTCAGAATAGCTACTCTATCAAAAATGGCCTATAGATTTGGTTACCAAGAATGCTTTCATGATCTTCATTGGTCATTGATTATGATTCCTTCAAATGTTGAGATATGGTATTTTTATAGCCTCTATAAAAGAGAGTGAAACCATAGATGGTAAGCTAGGATAAATAATGTATGGTAGGTTTGATTTTGAAATGGAATGGTAAATGATAATGGAATGTGTAATGGTACGGAGATAAATGAAGATTAGGATGTTCAGTCACACGTAATGTTTTTGATTCCAGATTCAACATAATTTTGGTTGTAGTGGGGCTAAAGACTTGTTCTCTTGAGAGGACCACCAATAAATTTTGTTGTTTGATCCTAAGAGTAGATACTATTTGATTAGGCTGTAGAGAGGAAGCTATTTTGATTTGATCTTTGATTGTGTCTTCATCAAGCAGTGAAGAACTTTTGTGCTCAGCCATTGGTGCCTTAATGAGGTTTTCACCGATGAATTTGTCTTGATTTTCCCATATCACCTTCAAGAAGGTTTCACTAAGGAATGTTGACTTTTGACTTTGATTATCTTTTAAAACTTCCAAAAAAGTGTCAATAAAAGAGGCTAAGTTTGATCTTTACTTATCCCCTAGTGCCTCCAAAAAAGTGTCACTAGGAGAGTGTTCTTCTACTACATGAAGTTGGTCTTGGCCTCCTTGCTCTTCTTCAAATGCTATGTCACCATATATTTATTTCAATAAAGTGTGATTCTATCAGTCCCAATCGACACTTATGGGAGATGGAATGTCAATAATATGGCTATCTTAGTTGATGGTAATGGCCTATGGAATGGTAATGAAATGGGGAGAGGCTACACAATACTCATATAAGATACTAGGAGAACTTGTGTCGATGTTGAAGCACTCATCCTCAAAAACCCTAGAAGGATCACAAATGTATTCAAATTAATTTTTGAGGCATGCATAACTAATGTTGTAACATCCATGAACATATTCTTCTTTTTAATTTGATTCTAACTCAAGGGACTCTAAATCTGATGTTAAAACTAATGTTGATTTTGATTTTGATGCTAAATTTTATTTTAGTTCAATAATAGAACTTGACTCTAACTTTTATTCTTCATCTGATGGGTACTTTGTTACAATGATGTCTTATTGAATTCTTAGCTTTGCATAAGTAATATCCTATGATGACACAATGTGCTCCATAAAAACTAGTTTGTTAAAGTGAGACTCCTTTAGGATGGGAAAAAGGTCAAGAGACAACTCCTCAAAGATTATATTGTTAATAAGACGCTCTTGAAAAATAGGCACATAGTTGAAGTAATGATTTGCCCAAAGGTAGTTTTAATCATTAAGAAGTGACTTAGCAAAGACTAACTCATCAGAGTGAGACTCCTCAACAACTAGTATAAGATCAATAGGAAATTTATCACATGTTGACTTATCATAAATGATTGATTCAATATAAACATCTCATATTGGTTGGTTCTCTTGGCCTTCAATTATAATGAGTTGGAAAATACCATTTTTGAGCACAACTTGGTCTTCAAAAGATTGGATCAATTGAGGTTTGGTTGGTATTGGTATTAGATGAGGAATGACTTATGGTTGGATAATGGTAGGGCATTGGGGAGCATGATTGCTTCCATGAGCCAAAGGACAAAGTCTTGAGATGGTAAAAATAGGGTGGTGTAGGGCTTGATTTATTGCATAAGCCAAAATACTAGGTCCTATAATGATGAAGGGGTGTTGTGGAGCCTGATTGCTCACACAAACCAAAGGACTAGTTATAGGAATGGTAATGGTATTCCTTGGATATTGTGGAGCTTGATAGCTCATATAATCTAGAGGATGGTTAGGGGCAGTCAATGATTGGAAAGCAAAAAGATGTTGTGAAACTTGATTGCTTACACAATCAAAAGCATCCAAGTCTTCCTCATAAACCAAATCATCCCAGTCATGAGTTGGATCATAAGTTGGTTCTTGACTATGTTCCATGTACTGATTATTGGAAAGAGGATATGGATTTGTATCCCAAACAAAATTATCTATAGTTATGTCTTAAAATTCCTCTTTACAAGCCTCTTCATACCTATCAAGGTCTTAAGTTGGATCATAAGTTACTTCATGACTTTGTTCCCATGAATGATTAATATGAGGCAAATAGAAATCTGTCTCACAAACCATATTAGCATCATTGGGGTCCTGACAAAAGCCATAAAAGTCATTTTGTATGGCCATTATATCATAAGTCATATTTTAAGTGACTCCACCATAAGTTTAGTGAGACATATCCATGTAAAATATGAAATATCTAAAATAAAAAGGCTTAGGGTTCTACAAACTCTAAAAAACTATGTCCAAAGGACAAATGGTTCAAACTTGGTCTAACTTTGTTGAAGGGGTGGAGTTATATCTCCAATGTGGTTTTAAAGTGGATTTGTATCTCCAAAATTATTTTTGATAAGACTTATCATAAAATAGCCTAACATAAAATGTCTAACATCAAATGTCATACGTATAAATGGTCAAGTGTCTAAATAAAAACTAGCATGTCAAAGGTCTAGGTCAAAGTGTTTCAAACAAGGTATAAAATAGGGAAGGGAAAAGTTGAGTTTTTAGGTCTTTTGTCCAAACACAAAGTCAAAATATAGTCTCAAACAAATAGGCATGCTAGGACTTTTGGCTAAATGGTGTCAAAAACTAGACTTGAAACAAAGGCTGATGTGATTTGATTTAATCTAACAAGTTTAGAAATAACTTTAACATAGACCTAGCACACAAAATCAAACATAATCATGATCAATTATCATAAGGAATAAGAAAAAATACTCTTTGAAAAAGGTTGTGCTCTCCCAAATAAAGGCACAAATAATGATGAAGATAGGCATTAAATAAATAAACCATCAATAGTTTTCAATTTTAGGTAATCGATTAATTGAAGTTATGCAACCCAAAAGAGAAATATTT
The DNA here is from genome assembly GCA_037957365.1 of Torreya grandis. Classification (NCBI taxonomy): domain Eukaryota; kingdom Viridiplantae; phylum Streptophyta; class Pinopsida; order Cupressales; family Taxaceae; genus Torreya; species Torreya grandis. The sequence goes on along the minus strand of JARHVA010000023.1, from coordinate 885,343 downwards.
GTTTATTATCCCCACGAATTGAGGCCTAAACAAAAATCAATGGATGTTTGGATCCAAAATTAACAAGTCTAATTAAAAACTTAATGTTAAAAAATAGGATTTGACCAAACAATTTAGACAAGATTGGACAACATGATGACACAAGTCAAATGTCTAAATGGTATACACAAAGTGGTTTGAAACAAATGGCTTTGATATAATGGTAAACAAGTCTTGAAACAAATTGAGCATCCTAATGACTAAACATACTTGAATAATGTGTTCAATGTTATGTTTCAAAAGGATAAAAGGCTCAAAATGTTTTACATGATTTGGGCAACATAATGCTACCCTCTGCAACTCAAATGACACACACACAAATAAGTTTAACAAAAATTTCAAGACATATGTAAAATGACTAGCATAACACCTCTTTATAAAAAAGAGTGGCATATAGACAAATTGGTTTTGACATGGATTATATACAAATAAATAAGTTTTAATCTCAAAATATACCAAATGAGAAAATGACCCAAAAATACACTAATTATAATCGTCCAAATCCTAGCAAGGGTTTAGCAAAATGGGGTTGACTAAAACTAGAAAGGTTTTGATCATTCTAGGAGAATCAATTGTATAATGACTTTTAAACCAAATAATTTAAAATAAAAGAATGTATTTTGGGTCTACATCACTTAGCTTATTGCAAAAAGGTTTAGTCCTTTTTGCAACCACTACATCCTATTGTTCACTCAGTGTAGTGTGATGTCCAAAGTGGCACTATGTCCCATGTGTAACTCTAAAAGAGCCAAATGAAGTCAATGCTAGGAGATGAAATCTCAAGTCAAAGCTTCCCTAAATAACTTTTGGGAGGTGATAAAGTCCCCCTTGCAAGCCAAGATGCATAAAAAGAAAGAAATCATAAAAATAGAAAGACTTTAGGGTTGTTTTCAAGGTCACCCAAACTTTGATGTTTTTTTAGCAAATGATTTAGATGACTTTCTTTCTAAGCCTTGGAGTAGGCTACTTGTAATAGGAATGGCACTTTTGATTATAAGGGTTCCCTATAAGAGACAAATAGAAGAGTATACATGAAACATTCCTCTTTTTGCCAAACAAAATCCAATTAAACAACTATTACAAACAAGAATTGACAAGTGTGTTCAATTTTTAAACCTAAATGAAATGTTTGGTGGTGTTCATTTGACCCCTTGGTCTTTGTTGTAAACTTTGAAAAAAACATTCACCAAAAACCCCAAATTTTTTTGTTAAACACCAAAACAAAGTTCCTAATCAAATTTTAAGCATGCAAAAGTGATTTAAACATGTTTTGAGCAAATATCCCACTTGGTCCTATAGAAAAATTATTATCATGTCCTTTAGCTTTGAAGCCCTTTTGAGTTTGAAATAACAAACTTTGAAAAATAAGGTCTCAAGTCTATGTTTTTGGAAAAACATAGTGATTGACATTGATCAATACCACTGACCTCAATTATGGCTAATCGAGATATAACTGATGTCAATTCTATTGACCAATGTTAGTTAAGCTAGGTAACTAATGTTGATATTTGTGTCGACATTGGTTACTGTGTAAAAATTGTGGCAGCCAAAAATGGTAAAATAAAGTTAGAAAACCAATTTTAAGAGTTTTAAAATCTCAAATAAGTTTTTTTAAGGTTGCGAAAGGATCTCCTTCATGTGTAGGATGCATCTAGTTCCACCGATCATGCCATTATGTGATCTAAGAATTTAAATCAAGAGAGAATGGTTAGTATGGTGTTATTTCTATAATGAAAACAAAATGAAATAAACATACTAATATCATAACATATCTAGGCCTAGACACTAGGGAGAGCTTAGTAAACAAAATTAAATGACAAGCACAACTAAAAATCAAGGAATGAAAACACAAAAAAATCCTTTCACCTTCCTTGGATGCTCCAAATGCCTTTGTAATGGTGTCTTGCTTAGCTTTTACTTCAAGAGGTCTTCTTCAATGGAGTGTGACTACCTTCATCTCCTCTTGGCACCTTTGGCTTGAGGCTTGGCTTGGCTTGGAATCAATTTGGTATGGTAACACTAGTTGCATGAATCTTTTGGAACCAATCCTGCATTATAACTTTTCATAAATTAAGCTTAGAAATGATGTTGTGAGGCCTCCTATTTATAGATTTTTGGATTTGATCAAAATCAACCTCAACCCTTTATCTCAAGATTGAGATGTGTGGTTGAGGATTAATTTAATTTTTGGAATTAAGTTTTTAATTATCCTCATCATGGCATTAGAAGAAGGGCAATTAAGAGGCATGGAAGGAATTGATGAGGCATGAAGGGCATGAATCCTAATATTTATGGCATTTATGTCCTAGGGATGTCTTTCCAAAAAATGAGGTCACTTAATGATGCAGATATTCAATATTCATTTTTAAAACAAATCATTCAACAAGTTTGCATGGAATTATTAATTAAGTCTTGATTTGGATTAATTATCTCTTAGGCATAATTAAGCATTTTATGCATAAATTACTCAAATTTATTAGAATGCCTTGTTATTGGTCCTAAATTTAACTGGATTTGAATTGGAAGTCTATGTTAGATATGTTAGTTGTGTATTCCCATTTAGGATTTTGCCAAAAATAAATAACAAAGGTACAAGTTTTGTACAAAATATTTGATAGGAAAGAGCAGTCTAGGGCACGCAGGTACAAATTTGACATTTTGACTCAAAATGATCTGATCAAAGTTAGCTAGCCCATAAATTGCATTGTCCCATTTAGGGATACCCTAGCCAAAATCAGCACTTGAATATTCCATTTTCACATCATTTAACATGTTTTAGTGTTTTTACACTAAATTGTGCATTCTAGGTAGAAACTAACCAAAATCTTAATTGGAGGTTATCAACAGCTAGTTTTAGGTGTCTACAAAGCCTAGCGTATAGAGGGGAGAATAGGTAGATAATTAGGTGGGTATATGGCTGAGTTATCCTCAGAAGACTTTATGTCAATTGAGTGCTACCTACATAGCCCAATTTAGGGCCTCAAACCAATGTAGTTCTCCCAAAGAGAAGGTAACAAAGGTGGTGATAGATTATATTCATCCCCTTCATTTAATAACATTTTTGTTGATGTCATATTTAACTAGGGATGTGTCTAAAGCTATATGCAACAAGAGGAATCTAGAAATTTAGTAATTTAATGGAGTTGTTTGTATATATTTTTGTTTTGGGGTGTTTTTAATGTCTTAAGGATTTTTGGTTAAAACCTTATTGGAATCAAACTGTGCAAATCTACTGGAAATAAACACACATTGCGGAAATGAAATAGATTGTTGGAAACAAACACACATTACAAAAATGAAATAGATTGTTGGAAATAAACACATGTTGCAGAAATGAATTTAATCTAAAATGCCTATAGCAATAAATTTACAACAAATCTTAACAAAATTACCTATTTAATTTTGGGAATAGAAATATAAATACTGACAAAAATGAAGATCCTGGTTCTTTGGAGGAGTGGGCCCTTGCTCCGCCTAGAACAAGATTTGAACAATTTAATTTGATTTCAAAATAGAAATGGCTATTTCATTGATAAAATGTTTTGTATTACAAATTTACTAATCTATCTTTTATTCTTCAATATTTTTTTCTATCTTCCATATTTTATATCTATCTCCCTTTTACTAAATTCCCAGGTCTGTATATATAGATGCTTTGATGGATGCAACTGTTTCATAGATAAGATGGAATTGAATCATGCCTAGAATAGATGCCAAATCAAGATGTGGCTGGATGTCTAGATATGTGATAAATGTCTTGATTTTGCAAGTTCAAAAAATTAGGAATCTATTCCTGATTTAATGGGATCATTGATTCGACAGATCGCCAGTTGTTTGGAATAGATCCTCATCAGCTCCATATCTAGCTACAAAAGTTTTGGAGCTTATCTATAAGAGCACCAGAGCTAAATATAGAGTTCCAGAGCTAAGTCCAAAAATGCAACAACTTGAAATAGTATGGTGGAGTTCCAGAACTAACTATGATGGTTCCAAAATAGATTCTGTAGGTTTTAGAACTAACTGTGATGATTCTGGAATATATTTTGTAGGTTTCAAAACTAATCTAAATTGAGTCCAATGCTTCCAAAAGCATGCAATCCACTTCATAGTTGTTCTTTAGCCTGATGATGACCTATTTTATTACAAAACTAGAATTTTCCAACACACTTGTTAGGAATTACGGGTCTTTTAAAATGTTAGAATCACAATCAACAAAAGATGGATAATCACATCCTAACTCATCTCAGATCAAAATAAAAATTACAAAATGCAATCAAACTTAATAGAGAGAGAGCAAGATGAGGTCATTTATTATACATTTATTGAGCATATCCTGGCCTCATCCTTCCCCCATACTTACTTGTTTATAAGTCCCTTTACAAACTTCACTGTTCAAATTTGAAATTATATATCCAGCATTCCATTTGATTGCTCAGATTAAATGGATAGAACTGAATATCCCAATGTTTTGACTCATAATTACTATACCCTGCACCTACTTCTAATTTTCTTTTCCATTCCTTAAATTGAGTGGGATGTTGAGGTTCTCTATTTTGCCAAGGAGATATTAAGGTGAGAAGTAGAAGTGACCTTGTCCACATTCCTATCCATATGCTCAGGGGAGTTTCGTTGATCCAGGGAATTATTGTGCATAAAGATTTTTACCTTTCTAAACTCTAGATCAAATTTGAAGGGGATATTACTTCCCTTCTTTTCAATGCCATCGAGAGAAATTCCCATATTTTTAAACATGCATCATAGATATTATAAAAATTTGCCCTTTCATAGGAGGTGAAGACAGCCATGCTTTGTTGTAAACTGAAAAGATAAGGTCCCTTGACTTTATCATTAAATGCATGGGATTAGAAATATGTAGCAAAAGTGGGTAGATCACCATAATGAATTCTCATACAGAGACCAGATGAACTAGCCTTTGACCAATGCTCTGACTCCCTTTCTTTCCATGCAATCTGATTTTGAAGAATAGAGACAAATGCGTTCAGCTAGCTTTCTCCTACATACAAATTGATCATAAAACCTGTATTTCTTTCTAGCATAAAATTACAGAGGTAAAATTCACAAAGAAGGTTTTTATATTTTGTATTAGCTAAGGAGTAGGTAGCCAAGAAATAAGCTTCATCTTTTATTTTATGTGGAAGGCCACATGCTATCCTTGCCAACTACCAGTGAATGAATTGTTCCTCTAAAAACATGCTATAAATAGTAGAAGGTCTTCTACATGCAAGAAACTTCTCACTCATCATAAAAATGATTTGTATTTTCATAAGACATTTATACTTATCATTTTCCTCATAAAACTTTTCTTCCCATTCCTTCCTTGCTTTCTCTTCTTCCACCAGTTTTTCATTCAAGTCTATATTGGATGCTTTGATTTCACTGAGTTCTTTGCATGTGTCATCCCATAACTACTTGAGTGGCAGATAATTCAATTCAGTCTATGCAGAGACTGTTGACATAGAGGTCTATATTTTACATTTTTCTTCATTCTCCATTAGTTTCCTTTTAATTTTTGCTAATTCCTCATTTTTGGCTATGAACTGGTTTGTTAATTCTGCAAGGAGCATTTCCTTCTACATCTGTAAGGAGTTGGGTATCATTTTTTGGTTTTGACTTCTTTTTAATTCCTATGATTCATTCTTCTTTGAATATTTCATAGGTTAGCTGAAAATTGTTTCTCGTATTGGTGGAACTGATGATTTTGGCTATGGAACTAGTGGATTTAGTTGTTGATTTGGTAAATTTAGTTGTAGAATTACTTTACTCAACTATGGAACTTCTCAATTTCAGCTACAAAACCACTATACTCAGCTACAAAACTAGCATATTTAATTGCTTCAATCATAAGAATGATTCTTTATGGTTATCTACCAACTCATTCCATCATCAATATCCTTCTCATGATTTTTCACATTTAACCATGATGTATAATAGATGACTCATCATACTAATCTTTCTAAATCAAGTATGATCACACATGCAAACTTTCGATTTAACCTATAACAAGTTAAAAACATAATTACCATCCTTGATGATGTAATCCCTCCATCATGCTAACACATCATCCCTGAAAAATGGTTAGAAAATAGTTAGAATTCAAAAAAGTTTTATTTGAATTAGCCATTTATTTGAGAAGATCAACCGTCATCACTGATTTTCAATTGATCTCTGATTTTTTTTTTAAATTTTTTAATTTAATTTTAATTTAATTTTTTTGGGGAAGAGTGCCATTTACTAATTTTCATTCTCTTCCCTTTATTCTAGATCTTTTCATCTATTTATTTGATCATTTTGGAAGAACTAGGTTCTTCCATATGATCAAATTCTTTGTTTGCTTCAATCTACTTCAAGAATTCATCCTTAGTAGGAGGCTTCCTATAAAGTTTTAGCTTGTGTCCATTGACCAAGAGTATTCATTTGCTGCCATCAATGGGAAGTAACTAGATAGAACCATTGTCAAATATCTGCTTGATCTGATAAGGTCCCAACCATCTCATTCTTAATTTACCTTTGAATTGTTGATACTTAGAATCGAACAGTAACGCCCAGTCTCCTAATTTGAATTGTCTTTCCTTGATATGTGAATCATGCCATTACTTCCTTTGACCTTAGATTATCTCTGTCTGGTGAAGTGCTTCCATTCTAAATTTATCTAATTTATTGAATTGAAGGATTCGCTCCTTTTGAGCTACATCTAATTCAATTCCCACCTTAGCGATTATCCTCAATGTCTATAATTCAAACTCAATAGGCAATAAGGGCTTTTTCCCATAGACTAACTCATATGGTGAAAACCTTGAAGGAATGAGCAGGAGATACACAGGATCCACAGGATCAATCCAGGAGAGAGAACCCACAACAAATAACCTGCAAATATTTCTAGAGAATAAATAAATTTGTCACACCTAAAAAATAGGTGATAATCCACAAATTTCTCTATATCCTCTTAATAATCTCTCGTTAATTTCTCATATAATGCAAAGTATTTATAATACAAATAGTTTGTTTCATGTTAACAAACTATTTGTAATGATTACAAAATAGAGAAAACAAACTATTTGTTTTCTCATACTACGAACAAATATATTATTGAGAAATTCTCAACAATAAAATAAATTAACCAAGGTAAATAAATTTTACCCTCGGTAATAAATAACTTACCCTATTAACCATAGCTAAGCTTAAATATGCATTATTCCAACACCCTCCCTTAAGCGAAACATAGGGAGAATGACAAACAAGGATGGGTCCCGGCTACTAGGCCTGATAAGGTACCCATGTACAAACCAATCAAAATATATGAAAAATAAAGGAAGGACTTCATGGGAAATCCCCCCAAGGACAACTTCCTTCACCCCAAGCATCACTCGCAACTGAAGATAATGAGGAGAAGCCAAAGGTTTAGTGAAGATGTCTGTAATCTGCTCAGCTATAGGCACAAACTCCAAAGAAAGAACTCCATCCTGAATAAGATGTCGAATGAAGTGCATGTGAATCTCAATGTGTTTTGTCCATTGATGCTCAACAGGATTGCGTGAAATAGAAATCGCACTTTGGTTATCACACCAAAGAGTAGTAGGACCCTGTTGTGTGAAGCCAAACTCTCCAAGCAACTTTCGAAGCCAAAGTATCTCCTGACTAGCTTTGATAGCACCTTGATACTCAGCCTCAGTAGAGGACAATGCAATAGCAGTCTGCTTTTTGCATGCCCAAGCAACTGGACCTGAACCAAGTGTGAAATCAAATCCACAAGTGGACTTACGAGTGTCAACATCACCAGCCCAATCAGAGTCAGTGTATCCAACAAGCTGTGTAGAACTCTGTGGTGTGTAATGTATACCAAAGTGAGTGGTGCCCCGAATGTAGCACAAAATATGCTTGGTTGCTTACCAATGACTCTCATGAGGCTCATGTGAGAACTGAGAGACAAGGTTCATAGCAAATGTGATGTCGGGATGGGTATGAGTCAGGTATAAAAGACTACCTACAAGTTACCTATACAAAGTGGAATCAACAAGAGGAGTCGTACAAGTGGCAGACAACACAATACCTGACTGATATGGAGTGGGTGCAGGCTTACAATCAAACATGCCAAATCGATGAAGAAGATCTATCGCATACTTTTGTTGTCCAATAGAAATGCCTTCAGAAGACTAAAAAACTTGAAGACAAAGAAAATAATGTAGAAGTCCCAGATCTGTCATATCAAACCTATCTGCCAACTTGTCCTTGATGTCATGTATCAAGGAATCTGAACTGCCAGTGAGGATGAGATCATCAACATACAAAACCAAAATGACAAGCTCCTCACCTTGCTTCAGGATGTATACATTGTGATCTGACTCACAACGAATAAAACCAAAACTCAAAAGAAAACTATCCATCTTCTCATACCAAGCTCTAGGAGCTTGTTTGAGGCCATAAAGAGAACGATGGAGTCTACAAACCAAGGATGAGTCCTGCACCAATCTTGGAGGCTGCTCCATATAGATCTCCTCATGGAGATCACCATGTAAGAAAGCACTCTTCACATCCATCTGAAAAATAGACCAAGAATGTGAAGCAGCAAGAGAGAGTACAAGCCGAATAGAATCCATCTTAGCTACAGGGGCAAAGGTCTCAGAGTAATCAACCCCTTCAACCTGCAAAAAACCCTTAGCTACTAATCTAGCTTTGTACTTATCTACTGATCCATCTGCAGCATATTTTGTCCTATAGACCCATTTACATTTTACAAGTTTTCTTCCCTTAGGAAGAGGGACAAGATCCCAAGTATCATTCTTCATTAATGAAGAATACTCATCATACATAGCAACATCCCACTCGGGTATACCAATAGCCTCAGAAAACAACACTGGATCATCTGTACAAGCTTGTCCCAAAAGAGCAACACCAGATGTCTGTGAGTGAGTGCGACGAGAATCAGATGGATCACCAACAAAAGAACTAGCTGCATGTAGAGTGCTCTTTGCCCATTTAGGCAAAGGTGGTGAAGAAGATGGCTGTGGTGGCTGAATAAGTGCGACATCATCATCATCAACAATAGAAAGCAAATCCTCACTATCCTTAGTAGAAGAAGGAGGGAAAGAAGAAGAACTAGATGTACACTCCTGTGGAGTGGGTAGCTCATCAACCTGAACATCCCGTCAAAACAACACATCATGTGTGACAGGATCAAAAAGATGGTAGGCTTTTACATCTTCACAATAACCAACAAAAATGAGTGGTTGGCTTTTCTTCTCCAATGCTTTACGTTTGTCATCAGGAATGAATGCCCATGCTTGACTCCCAAAGATGCAAAAATCTGAAATATCAGGCTTGATCCCAGACCAAGCTTCTTTTGGTGTCATATTTTGCATAGCTTTATGAGGCATATGGTTTTGAATGTAGTTTGCACAATTTACAGCTTCAGCCCAATATTGTGGACCCAAATTTTTAGAGTGAATCATACAATTAGCCATCTCTTTCAATGTTCGATTCTTCCTCTCTGCTACACCATTTTGTTGAGGAGTGTGTGGTATAGTGAACTGATGTTGTATCCCATGCTCAATACAAAAATCATAGAAAGCATTACTGTCATATTCCCCCCCATTGTCAGTGCGTATCTTCTTAAGAGGAAGAGATGATTATTTTTCAACAAAGGCTTTGAAGGTCTTAAAAGTCTCAAAAACTTCACTTTTCAACTTGAGAAAATATACCCAAGTTTTACGAGTGAAATCATCAATGAATGTGAGTGCATATTTAGCCCCTGAAAAAGAACGAGTTGGAAAATTCATCAAATCACTATGAACCAACTCTAAGGGTGCATTTGCACGTGTGGCCTTACCAACTAGAAATGGATCCTGGTGCTATTTACCAACTAGACAACCAGGACACACCCCATCAATACAAGAGACCTTAGGAAGGCCTTTTACCAGATGTTTTGTACTCATTTGTTGCATATATCCATAACTCAAATATCCTAATCTCTCATGCCATAATTTGCTGAGATTATTACCATGTGCTATAAGTGAAGAACCATAAGACATAAAAGACTCAAACTTATCAAAAGTATAGAGTCTTGCAGTATGGTCTGTTGTACCTGTAGCAACTATCTCGCTAGGATCATTACATTCTCTTATTACAACATCATGTGAAGTAAACTCCATAGTTTTACCAGTACCAGAATTACATATTTGATATACAGAGAGAAGATTAGAAGAGATTTGGGGTACAAGTAATACATTGTTAAAACATCCATCTTGTTTATCAACAGTACCTGATCCCAAGACTTCAATCTGTGAAGAGTTACCCATAACAATATGTGATGTACTGCAATCTGTAAGGGAAGACAATAGATCCTTAGAATGTGTGAGATGGTGAGAAGCACCTGAGTCAAAAATCCACTGATCTTGACATGAAGATATAGCCCTGGCTGAAAGTGCTTTCCCTTTTCCTACAGAAGTAGAAGGAGATGGAGACGGAATGGAAATTTTGTGTTGTCTAACCACTGCCTCTAATGCTTCCATCTTCTTAAAACATCTACTTTCATCATGATTAGGACCACCACAAAAATTACATGGACCAAATGTTTTCTTCTTTTGCTTAAAGGACTTTTTGGTCTTAGTAGATTTAGAATGATGAGGTGATTGGGTGGTGGACTCTGGAGGGTTATTTGAAGGTGCTTGCTTTTTAGACTTAGGTGAAGGTTTTCCTTTAGAAGAATTAGCAACTAGAACATGACTAGGACCAGGTAGAGCATCTAAGGCCATTAATTTTGTTTGCTCCCTAGTCAATCTTTCACAAAAAACTTCAAAGGAAGGCCATTTGAATTCATCACCTAATGTATCCATCATAGTATAAAAAGCAGAGGAAAAAACACTATATGGTCCTTTCAACTTTGACAAAATCATGAAAATACACTCCTGATCACTTTTATCCTTGTCACCAGCTTTCAATTGTGACCTTATAAATTTGAATTTTTCCAAGAATTCATCTATTGAAGGGAAATCTGATGGAGAGAGAGTACTCAATTCTGCATCTAATTGCAAAATTTTAAACTCGTTAACTTTGCCAAATAGGTTTTTAAATTTTTCCCATACCTCTTTTGGCATAGTAGCATCTGCAATGTGAAATTGAAGATTATCTGAGACGTTGAGGCAAATCAATCCAAGAGCCTCATCTTGCTTACATCCATATGCATATTTGTCTTTTTCAGTGGTGAATGCTGCAGGTGTCGTTTCAGAAAAAATTCTCCATAAGCCCTTTGATTGAAGGAGTTGTTGCATTTTTGGCTTCCAAACATGGTAATTTGTATAATTTAGAGGTTCAAACAATCGAGATTCCATTCCCGAGGAAGATGATGAAGTTGACAAGAACAATCTAGACATTTATTTTTCCTCAAAAGCACCCCTCCCGTTATAATTTAACGTCTCGCGACGAAAAAAAATTTAGCCTTGACTTATACAAAATTAAAAAATGGCTTTTATGCAAAAAAAAATGTAGGGGGATTTGACCCCAAGACCTCCTCCCTACAAATTTTAACAAAATATCTCTTGCCGCTTTAGCAAAGTCAAATTTGAACTTTCAAAGCTAGAGACTTGCATTTAAACCACTAAAAATTAAAATAATTAATTAAAAAAAGGCCAAAAATGACTCACACATGTGAGATATCAGCTTAATAATTTTTGGATTTATCAAAAATAAACTCTTTTTCCAGCAAGGCGTGGTGGTCAGAGAAATATTTGAGAAAAATTGTAAACACAGTTCAGGAAAAAACACCTTTCAGCAATGCAGAATGGCTCCACTGGATCTGTCAAAAGGACTGTACGGCCTGCTCCAAATCCATCCTTATCAGCATGAAATGAAATATTTTGATGTCTTATATCACATGGAATTTACAAATTTGTATTTTATGCAGCATAAGGCGTTCAAAAAAGATAAATCCGTACGACTATACAACAGGCAAAAAATAGTTTTTAATTTCCTGTTGTTGGCTTCCAAAACATTGTACAGCCTGATCCAAATTCGTAAAAATTTATATGGATAGAAATATATAAGAGTCATCTTTCATTAACAGGTCTCAGATTTGAAAAAAGTCAACCATACTATTTTCCACATCAGAAAAACGGACAGGTACTGCAGTCTGCCAACAGTCTGCCAACAGGGACCAGTCTGCAAGTTTTGGAAAGAAAGAGCTGTACGTCCAGAATTAAATGAAAAAATTAAAATTTTAATGGATTACTGACTTGATTTCCTACGCCTCCATGAAAAAAAATTTGATTTTTTAAATCTTTACGGTCATTTAATGAGCATAAAGTACAGAATTTTCCAAAAAAAAACTAGTAAATAAGAACCAGAATTTGAGAGAATTAAAAATATCTGTAACACATCAATAAAATAATATTTTTGAATGTGTTAAAAGATTAAAAATTTCAGGGAAGAGGATCTTCAACTGGAACTCCAAGCTCTGATACCATGAAGGAATGAGCAGGAGATACATAGGATCCATATGATCAATCCAGGAGAGAGAACCCACAACAAATAACCTGCAAATATTTCCAGAGAATAAATAAATTTGTCACACCTAAAAAATAGGTGATAATCCACAAATTTCTCTATATCCTCTTAATAATCTCTTGTTAATTTCTCATATAATGCAAAGTATTTATAATACAAATAGTTTGTTTCATGTTAACAAACTATTTGTAATGATTACAAAATAGAGAAAACAAACTATTTGTTTTCTCATACTACGAACAAATATATTGTTGAGAAATTCTCAACAATAAAATAAATTAACCAAGGTAAATAAATTTTACCCTCGGTAATAAATAACTTACCCTATTAACCATAGGTAAGCTTAAATATGCATTATTCCAACAAACCTTGATATGGTTTTCTAAGTTGTATTGTAAGCCTAGATAGCTTTAGGTAGTCTTTTTACCCAATCTCTTCTTTTAGCTTCAACTATTTTAGTGAGGATGTTTTCTAGTTCTCTATTTTTTACTTCAACTTGTCCATTTGCTTATAGGTGATAGGGATATGACTTCTTATGATTGATCTGATAATACATTGTGAAGGCCTGGATCATATTGAACATAAATTGTGGTCCTTGGTCTAAAACTAAGCTTCTTGGTGCTCCAAATTTTACCATAATTATGTGCCAAAGGAAATCAGCAATTGCTTCTTTAGTGGCATTTGTTAAAGCCTGCACTTCTGCCCATTTTATTACATAATCAATACACAAGAATGTGATCTTTTCCTTGTGAAGGAGGATTAAAAGGTCCAAAAAAATCCAATTCGCATCTCTCAAATGGTTCAATCACTACTTGTGGTTTTAGAGGCATTTCATTGGTAATGGTTGGTTGTCCCATCCTTTGACAAGGATCACATTGCCTAATATATCTCTTCACATCTTTGTACAGAGATGGCCAATAGTAACTAGTGCCAAGTATCTTGTGATGTATTTTTTTCACTAAATAGTGTCCTCCACTTGGTTCATCATGACATGCCCAGAGGATGTCAAAAATTTCATCTTCTCTTACACACCTGCGTAAAACCAAATCAGGACCACATTTAAATAGCATTATATTTAACCATTTGAATTGTGAAATGGTTTTGATTAATTTTTTTATTTATTTTTTAGTGAAAGGAGGAAACTTCCCTATTGTAAGATAATTTTCCATGTCAGCAAACCATGGTGTGTTAGCTGAAATAACAAACAATTGTTCATCTAGAAAGTTATACTTGACTAGATCCTGCTCCCCTGTACTAGTCAATCTTGACAAGAAATTAGCCACCACATTAGATTTGCCTGGATTGTCCACAATGGTAATATCAAATTCTTGTAGAAGTAATGACCATCTAATTATTCTACCTCCAACCACTAGTTTATTCATTAAATATTTAATTGTTGAGTGATATATTTGTATAAATATTTTGTACCCTATAATGTAATGTCTAAATTTATTGATTGCATAGATCACAGCCATAAATTATTTTTCAGTGGTCGTGTAATTTCTTTCAGTGGGAGTAAGATTTTTATTGAGATAGTAAATAGCATCATTCTTCCTTCTTCATCTCTCTATCCCAAAACTGCACCAATTGAGGTATTTGAGGTGTCAGTTTGGATGTGAAAAGGTTTCTCCCAATTAGGTCCTTGCAATATTGGGGTAGTTGCTAATTTCTCTTTAATTTATTCAAAAGCATGTTGACACTATTTATCCCAAAGAAATTCACAGTCCTTGGTAAGTAATTTAAACATGGAGGCAACAATTTTACTAAAATCCTTGATAAAATGCCTATAGTATCTAGCATGTTCTAAGAATTATTTGATATCTGTGGGAGTTTGAGGAATAGACAAGTCTAAAATAATCTTTATTTTGTTTTGGTCAATCTAAATTCTTCTTTTTGAAATATGGTGCCCTAATACAATCCCTTCATTAACCATCATCAAACATTTCTCATGACTAAGAGACAAGTGATGTTATTCGCATCTTATTAATACTCTATCCAAATTTTTTAAGGCATCATCAAATGTATCTCTATACATAGTAAAGTCATCCATGTATACCTCCACACAGTCATTTGTTAGGTCTAAAAAATTGCTAATACAACTCTTTAAAAGGTTGTTGGAGCATTACATAGTCCAAATGGCAATACACTATAAGCAAAGGTACCCCATGGACAAGTAAATGTAGTTTTGTCCTAATCCTTAGCAACAATTCTAGTTTGATTGTGTCCACTAAATCCATCTAAGAAGGAAAAGTATTGTTTACCTAAAAGGTTTTCTAAGACTTGATCTATGAATGGTAAGGGAAAATAATCTCTTAGGGTGGCTTTGTTCAGTTCCCTATATTCAACACAAATTCTCCATTTTCCATTCTTTTTAGGGACAATTACAAGAGGAAACACCCACTAGCTATCTGAGATAGGGTAGATAAAACCTACTTGTAATAGTTTTTCAATTTCTTGTTTGATTATATCCCTTAAGGCTAGATTAATCCTTCTTTGAGGTTGCCTAACTAGTTTAATATTTTTAGTATAAATGTGATGGATGCAGATACTTGGATGAATTCCCTTCACATATCTAGAGTCCCAAGCAAATTCTTTAGTATGATCCTTCAGAACATCAAAAAGTTTGACTTCATCATTCTTTAACTAGCTATTAATATTCTAAATTCTTCCTGGTTGAATCTTAATGTGTTTGGTTCCAAGTTATGATGAATTGATTTGTTGAAAGGGTTCCATTAAGGTATTTATTGGACAGGCATGTGGTAAAAATATATGATATGTATCAACATCTCTGAAAGTTCCTAGAGGTAGAATGCTAGATAAAGGACAATAAGAAGAGTTATGATACTTATCTTGTTGTAGGTCAAATGCCTCATTACTACTATTTTTTAAAAATTCTTCACCATCTCTTGATATCTGTAAAGCTGATGTTATAGATCCTTCCTCTCCCCAAGAGAAATCATGTTCCTCTAGAGCAAAGTTATCTTCACTTGCAGAGAATTGGTGTGGTTCCAGAACTAACTATGATGGTTCCAAAACTAATCTTGACTGCTCTAATGATGATTGATGTTCATTTAATGAAGGATTAACCATATCATCTATTTCTTGTACATGATCTTACAATGTTATCATAGCCAAAGAAGATAGATTTTGCTCATTAATATCAAGATTATTAATTCATAATTTCTCTTGATTATCAATAAAAGGTCGTGCAGATGGATATAATGAAATTTGCTTAGAATTCTTACCATTTGAAATATTCATATCACCTAACCTGTAATCAATTAAGGCAACAACTGTAGCTAGCCATGGTCTCCCTAAAATAATGGGATAACCAAGTGTTTTAACTTTTGGCTGCAATATAAAAGTCAACTAGATATTCTCATGATTCCACCATTACTACCACATCTTCAATAACTCCTAGTTTTGCTACAGACTGATCTGCCGTCTGTAATATGGTATTAGTAGGTTGTATGCCTATTAATGGTAATGTTTTCAAAGTGTCCACTATCATTACATTGATAATTACACCCAAATAATTCAAAATGTTATGTATATCCTTATTCCCTATAGAAATATAAATAATAGGGCTTCCGAGATCTCCATATTTAGGTAGTAGGAATTTTCCTGCTAATAAATCAATAAGTTTTCTATCTACCTAAATAGTCCTGGGGTACTACTTCTTTCTTCCAAGTTTTTTAAAACATAACAATTTTATTAACTTGTTCAACTCTGGAATATCCTTAATTACTTGTAACAATGGTATTTCAATATTCAATCTTCTTAGTTCTTGCACCAACTCAGATTCCTTAAGTTCTATGGTTTATTTAAGTCTTTCTAAGAATGGAATCTGAGTAGAATATCTTTCTAGTTCCTTATATTTTTCTTTGTCATCTTCCTTAGGTGTAATTGTGCTAGGGGTTTTAGCTTCTTTTGTCATCTCAATGATTATAATAGGTGGACTACTAACTATTTTGCCAGATCTAGTTTGAATGTTTTTACAATCCATTGTATTTAAATCAACTAATTTTTTTAGTTCTATTTTGTATACACGAGTTGTTTATTTTTTTCTTGGGTTTGCTACTGGTTGTGCTACCATTTGGGTTTGGACTATGTTTTCAATCTAAGGATTTTGTGCTGGAGGTCCCATTATGTCTTGCTGGTTCTAATTTAGATATGTTTTTCCTTACACATAATTGCTATGACTCCATCTAGGTTGTGGCCAACTGTAAGGATTTCCTTGACCAGCCCAAGGTTGTTGATGTCCCTAAGTATAACAAGATTGCCTTTCCCAATCCTAAGGATGCCATGTGGTTAAAGGGCCCAAGGTGGTTGTCCCCAACTTTGTGGTACTATTTGAGCTACCCATGGCATCATCTAGGGATTAGGAACTGGTCTTAGCATAAACTATCCTTGGTTAGGTTGTCTCTGAATAAAATTTCATTCTTCTATAGTGGATGATGTATTGGTTTGTTTGAGCTGATTTTTTATGAGTGGAAGAAGAGAACAAGTGGGAGTATCATGTTCTCTAGATTCAAAGACAAGACATACTTCTATTTTATCCAAAGTACATTCCCTTATTGCATGTTTCTTCTTGCATCTAGGACAATACATGGCTAATGGTTCATGTTGGGCATTTGCTTTAGCTTGCAATCCATTCATGGTGGAGGCTAATTGAACTAATATGTCTATTTTAAAGTTGTCCAATTCATCCATTAATTTGATCATATCTGGATTTAAATTTTTAACCATTTTCCCCTTTCAAGGTCCACCCCTTTGTTCTTGAATAGTTTCTACAAATTTCTATGATTTCATCCATTCTTAATTGAGAAATGTTTCCTCCACCAATTAAATCAAGGGTTTCCCTAGATTCATCATCCAAAACTTTTTTAAAAAATGGTTTTATTTCAATCTTCTTGAAGTAAAAATCCACATCTTTTACTCACAAAGAGGAATCTATCCAAATAATCTTCCATATTTTCATCTTCTTCCTGTTTGATTTTGAAAAATTCTTCCTTTTGATTTCTTCCTCTACAATAATCTTGATATTTGTCTAGGAAGACATTTTCCATTTGTTCCCAATTGGTAATAGAATTAGATGTTAATCCCATAAACCACCTCATTGTTGCATCCTTCAGGGTCGATGGAAACAACTTCAGTTTTTGATTATCTATCTTATAATCATAAGTCAGACATACTACTTTAAACTCAAATAGAAATTGGTTAGGATCCTCAGATGACATTCCTCTAAATGTGGGCAAGTGTGTAGGTGAAATGTTTTTCATAGTGGTTTCATCATCCTCAATCTAAATGGGATAGGTAAAGGTTCTCTCAGGTTTTCTTCCAGCTTCTTGTTCCATCTCTCTGGTATTTTCTAATCCCTTCTCCCAATCAATGTGGTATGTGGTCTATTTTGGGAATGGTGAAAAGTCAGGAGTAGGGGGTTGACTAATCAATTGAGAATCATAACTTTTCCTCAATGGATCTTGAGAAAGAATCCCCCTCCCTAAGGTTTTACTTGGTTCTGGTGACTGATCCAAAAATTCCAAAGATGGAAATTTTGCTTCTTGTCTTGTAGGATATAATGGTGCCTCTAATTCTTGCTCAATGTCCTTTCTTAAACTAGAGGATGATGGAATTTATTGTTCAGATATTTTGGGGAGAAATCTACCCTCAGAATCTCATGGTCTACTCATAAATTAGGGAAAATTTCTTTAATTACTAAATGAATGATTGTTGCTCTTGTTGACACCTGATTAGAAAATTTCGACTAGTGATCCCCAACAATGGCACCAAACATGATGGGTGTCATCATCCCCTTCATTTAATTAACTTTATATTGATGTCATATTTAACCAGGGTTATGTCTAAAGCTATATGCAACAAGAGGAATCATAGTGATTTAGTAATTGAATGGAGGTATTTATATATATTTTTTGTTTTGGGGGGTTTTTAATGTCTTAAGGATTTCTTCGTTAAAACCTTATTGGAATCAAACTATGCAAATCTACTAGAAATAAACACATGTTGCAGAAATGAAATAGATTACTGGAAATAAACACACATTGTAGAAATGAAATTTAATCTAAAATGCCTGTAGGAACAAATTTACAACAAATCTTAACAGAATTACCTATTTACTTTTGTGAATAGAAATATAAATACCAACAAAAATGAAGATCTTGGTTCTTTAGAGGAGTGGGCCCTTACTCTGCCTAGAACATGATTTGAACAATTTAATTTGCTTTCAAAATAGAAATGGCCATTTCATTGATAAAATGTTCTGTATTAAAAATGTACTAATCTATCTTTTATTCTTCAATGATTTTCTCTATCTTCCATATTCTATATCTATCTTCCTTTTACTAAATTCCTAGGTCTATATATATAGATGCTTTGATGGATATAACTATTTCATAGATATGATGGAACTGAATCATGCCAAGAATAGATGATGAATCAAGATGTGGCTACATGTCTAGCTATGTGATAAATGTCTTGATTCTACAAGTTCAAAAAATTGGGAATCTATTCTTGATTTAATGGGATCATTGATCTGACAAATCACTGGCCATTTGGAATAGATCCTCATCAGTTTCATATCTAGCTGCAAAAGTTTCAGAGCTTATCTATAAGAGTACCAAAGCTAAATATAGAGTTCTAGAGCTAATTCCAAAAATGTGACAACTTGAAATAGTATGGTGGAGTTCTAGAACTAACTGTGATGGTTCTGGAATAGATTCTGTAGGTTTTGGAACTAACTGTGATGATTCTAGAATAGATTTTGTAGGTTTTAAAACTAATCTAAATTGAGTCTAATGCTTCCAAAAACATGAAATCCACTTCATATTTTTTATTTAGCCTGATGATGACCTATTTTATTTCAAAACTAGAATTTTCCAACACACTTGTTAGGAATTACAGGTCTTTTAAAACGTTAGAATCACAATCAACAAAAGATGGATAATCACATCCTAACTCATCTTAGATCAAAATAAAATTTATAAAATGCAATCAAACTTAATATAAAGAGAGATTAATATGAGTTCATTTATTATACATTTATTGAGCATATCCTAGCCTCATCAACTTGAGTTATGTGTGTATAGATGCAGGCAAGGCTAGAGTTGACATTATGGGATCACCTACCAAGGCTATTGACACATATGAGGAGGGATGTCATCCTAGATGAGTGGGAGTATATGGAAGTTGTGGGGCTAATGGAAGTGTGGTGATATTTCAAAGTCATATGAGATGCGATCCTTTTGATAGCACTGATTAAGAGGTGTGATCAAAACACCAACACATTCCATCTACTGACCAGAGAGTTGACAGTGACCTAGGAGGATGTGTATAGAATATTACAATTGCCACTCTAGGGTGAGGAGCTCTTCATATGCTTGAGAAAGGAGCATGATATACACATTTTGGCTTTATACAATGAGCATGTTAGTGAGGTGACATATCATTCAGTGAGTTTCACCTATGAGCCATTGTATATGGATGATGAAGAGAACCATCGACTGAGCATCTTGATGATGATAGGGATCATAGTGTATGTACTACCAGATGTAGATGGTGGTACATTTTTTATTGCATTTATGGGTGTGCTGGCATAGATGATTGAGCAACAGACTATTTTTGCATGGGGACCAATGTTTTTGGCTTAGTTATATAGAGAGATATGGGGTTTAAGACTGCAACATTGATATAGTTTATGTGTCAGTTATTTATTGTAGTGCTAGGAATATGAGCACATCATGGTTACATGACCATTGGGGCTACCTACCATGATTTTAGATAGCTTGAGGGTTGGGTTCAGATAGTGGAGGGATGGTATGGCACAGACCTAAGTGGATGATGTAGTGTGTGACATTGCTTATTATAGGCACATCATTAAGGGTTTGATCTTGATAGATATTTTGTGGAGACCCTACCTAACATACCCCATATTCAGAGGATAGGCACAATAGCTTATTGGCTTGTGGAGCTCACTATGGGTTAGGGGGAGATGAGTCGGCAAGCTAGAGATGGTACCTATGGTATAGGTTAGGAGGTAGTTCAACTTACTATAGGATGTTATACCTACCTTCCCTTGATATAGGAGGGATGATATAGAGGCACCCCTACTTTTGCCTCAGGAGACAGATGGGCTAGATTTTAAGGAGCTACCAGTAGGGTTGAGCATAGTTGATCCAAGGTGTACAATAGCATATATGGCTTGGTGGTCCAATTTACATCCCATAGATGAGGTTAAGAGGCCACCACTACATTTACAAGGTGTCGTGAGGGAGAGACATGTATCTATAGAGGTATGGGATGCAATAGTGTAGGTGAGAGATATCATGCAAGCATAAGTATTAGCCTTATAAGGATAGGTGGAGATTTTTTAGGGCTGGGTTGGGGCACTACAAGGATAAGTTATTATATTGATAGTGGAGAGGGATAGTTTGATAGTAGTAGGTTAGGCTACTCCTCTTCCTCTACCACATGGACCAGTATAGGCTGGGCTATAATTAGGTGTGATGGAACCACCATAGACTATATCTCTAGCTAGATATACTTTTTCCCTAGATGAGATTGCCTATTATGAGAGGGCCATCAAGGAGTTCCCATAGATCCATAGGTATTATTAATTTAGGGAGCAAGAGAGATCTATGTCATGTTCCATAGCTTCTAGCTCATGCAAATGCAGATACAGATAGGCTAAGAGTGGTGATGATACTACTTCATCATGACCACATTGAGAGCCTTGAGGACCCTGAGTGTCAAAGTTTCCCTTTTTTGGTTATATATGTTATATGTACACCAACATGTGAGTTGAAGATGCAAGATGTATATTTTGAGAGAGTGATGATATTATGATGATGTATTGATGGGCATGTTATATTGATCGTATCTCTCTCTCTCTCTCTCTCTCTCTCTCTCTATATATATATATATATATATATATATATATATATATATATATATATATATATATATATATATATATGAGATTTTTATTTATTGTAATTTTGAGATGTGTTTATTATGATTGTGATCATGTTGATGTTGATTATTTAATGTTATGTTAATTTTGATGTTAATGCTGATCATGTTAGTTGAGTTAGACTAGCCTTTCCCATATATGTGATGGAATATGCATAGTTGGTTTGTTAGTTTCATACTAGCACTTTTCCATATTTTGTGATGGTGTATGCTTGAAATTAATAGGTTGGTTATGTTAGTTTATTTCAGCATTTTTCAATATCTTTGATGGTGTATGCATAAAATAAATTGAGTAGGCTAGGTAGTGTGAGTATGATATTGTTCATCTCTATAGAGGGATTGTCATGTGATTTGAGTGGGAAATAAAGAGGTAGAAAGCTCGTGTATTGGCAAAAACCATAATCATAACATAAATAGGATCAAGAATATGAGCCTCTCTCATGCTTTGCGTTATTGGACCACTTTGTTTATTAGAGAAGCATCATGTTCACCTTATGTTAAGTGAGTTCAAATTCTCTCAAAAGAGTATGAGGGAAAAAGGGTAAAATGAGGGAAAAACAAACTGGTGCCAAATGTTTGGGTAGTGTAACCTTTGAAGTGGGAATGATATGCCCCTATTGTGGGTGACTCAAGAGATACTATAGGCAAGTCCATGACTTAAATCTTTTTTTGTTTGTGTGTGTAAACTGATCAATGTGGGAAGCCTACAATGTGATTGTGTATGTGTAGAGGTCATATAAAGTTGATCAATATGAGAAGCTTTTCATTTATATTCCTCTTTAAGAATAAATCATGTCCAATCCATCCTTTAAGGGAGTGGTCTAAGTATTTTTTTTTAATTTTTAAATAGCTATCCTTCAAGTGAGTAGTCTATTGATAGTAGTAAAGAGAAGTTACGTAGCTATCCTTCAAGGGAGCAGTCTACGTTGAGAATCATGACCTAAGATATTATAACTTGTCTACATATCCTAGCTTTGTTTTTTGGTTTTTAGCCATGGATAAGACTATAGAGGCTTAGGATTTTTCCACTTCGAGGGAAAAACCATAGCACCTCATAAGTTAACTAAGTGAGTAGGATTAAGGGTGAAGAGAAAGGGAAATGAAGGAAGTGGATTGCATGTTTTTGGAAGCATTGGACTCAATTCAGATTAGTTCCAAAACCTGTAGAATCTATTCTAGAATCTTCACAGT
The DNA here is from genome assembly GCA_037957365.1 of Torreya grandis. Taxonomy (NCBI): domain Eukaryota; kingdom Viridiplantae; phylum Streptophyta; class Pinopsida; order Cupressales; family Taxaceae; genus Torreya; species Torreya grandis. The sequence goes on along the minus strand of JARHVA010000023.1, from coordinate 862,609 downwards.
TAGTTCTAAAACCTACATAATCTATTCTAGAACCATTATAGTTAGTTCCAGAACTCCACCATACTATTTCAAGTTGTCACATTTTTGGACTTAGATCTGGAACTCTATGTTTATCTTTGGTACTCCTACAGATAAGCTTTGAAATATTTGTGGCTAGATATGGAACTAATGAGGATTTATTCCAAACATCTGGTGATCTATCGGATCAATGATCCCATTAAATCAGGAACAAATTCCTAATTTTTTGAACTTGTAGAATCAAGAAATTTATCACACAGCTAGACATCTAACCACATCTTGATTCAACATCTATTCTAGGCATGATTCAGTTCCATCGTATCTATGAAATAATTATAGCCATCAAAGCATCTATATATAAAGACCTAGGAATTTAGTAAAAAATATATAGATATAGAATATAGAAGATAGAGAAAATCATTGAAGAATAGAGAGATAAAGGATAGATTGGTATATTTTTAATATAGAACATTTTATCAATGAAATAGCCATTTCTATTTTGAAAGCAAATTTAATTGTTTAAATCATGTTCTAGGCAGAGCAAGGGCCCACTCCTCCAAAGAACTAGGATCTTCATTTTTGTCGATATTTATATTTTTATTCACAAAAGTAAATAGGTAACTCTGTTACATTTATAAATGCTTTCAACTCCTTAAAGTTAAGATTTGTTGTAAATTTGTTCCTGCAGGTGTTTTAGATTAAATTTTCATTTCTGCAACGTGTGTTTGTTTTCAACAATCTATTTCATTTCTATAGCATGTGTTTGTTTCCAGCAATCTATTTCATTTTTGCAATGTGCGTTTGTTTCCAGCAATCAATTTTATTTATGCAACATGTGTTTATTTCCAACAATCTATTTCATTTCTGCAACATGTGTTTATTTTTCGTAGATTTGCATAGTTTGATTCCAATAAGGTTTTAACCAAGAAATCCTTAAGACATTAAAAACCCCCCAAAACAAAAAAAAATACAAATACCTCCATTCAATTACTAAATCTCTATGATTCTTCTTGTTGCATATAGCTTTAGACATAACCCTGGTTAAATATGCCATCAACATAAAGTTGATTGAATGAAGGGGATGATGACACCCATCATTTTTGGCACTATTACCAGGGAACACTAGTTGGAATTTTCTAATTAGGTGTCAACAAGAGCAACAATCATTCATTTAGTAATTAAAGAAAATTTCCCTAATTTATGAGTAGACCATGAGATTCCAAGGGTAGATTTCTTCCCAAAATATCTAAACAAAAATTTCCATCATCTTCTAGTTTAAGAAAGGACGTTGACCAAGAATTGGAGGCACCATTATCTCCTACAAGACAAGAAGCAAAATTTCCATCTTCGAAATTTTTGGATCAGTCACTAAAACCAAGTAAAACCTTAGGGAGGAGGATTATTTCTCAAGATCCATTGAGGGAAATTTTTGATTCTCAATTGATTAGTCAACCCCTTACTCTTGAATTTTCACCATCCCCAAAATAGACCACATACCACATTGATTGGGAGAAGGGATTAGAAAATACCAGAGAGATGGCATGAGAAGCTAGAAGAGAAATTGAGAGAACCTTTATCTATCCCATTCATATCGAGGATGATGAAACCACTATGAAAAATATTTCACCTACACACTTACCCACATTTAGAGGAATGCCATATGAGGATCCTGACCAATTTCTATTTGAGTTTAAAGTACTATGTCAGACTTATGATTACAATATAGTTAATCAAAAACTAAAGTTGTTTCCATCTACCTTGAAGGATGCAGCAATGAGGTGGTTTGTGGGATTAAAATCTAATTCTATTACCAATTGGGAACAAATGGAAACTGTCTTACTAGATAAATATCAAGATTATTGTAGAGGAAGAAATCAAAAGAAAGAATTTTTCAAAATCAAACAGGAAGAAGACGAAAATATGGAAGATTATTTGGATAGATCCCTCTTTGTGAGTAAAAGATGTGGATTTGTAATTCAAGGAGATTTAAGTAAAACCATTTTTCTCAAAGGTCTGGATGATGAATCTAGGGAAACACTTGATTTAATTGGTGGAGGAAACATTTCTCAATTAAGAATGGATGAAATCATAGAAATTTGTAAAAACTATTCAAGAACAAGGGATGGACCTAAAAAGGGGGAAATGGTTAAAATTTTGAATCCAAATATGAACAAATTGATGGATGAATTGGAAAACTTTAAAATAGACATATTAGTTCAATTAACCTCCACCATGTATCGATTGCAAGCTAAAGCAAATACCCAACTTGAACCATTAGCCATGTATTGTCCTAGATGCAGGAAGAAGCATGCAATAAGGAAATGTCCTTTAGATAAAATAGAAGTATGTCTTGTCTTTGAATCTAAAGAACATGATACTCACACTTGTTATCTTCTTCCACTCATAAAAAAATCAGCTCAAACAAACCAATACATCATCCACCATAGAAGAATTAAATTTTGTTCAAAGACAACCTAACCAAGGATAGTTTATGCCAAGATCCAAATTTGTTCAAAGTCACAACTATCCTTACATCATCCACCACAGAAGAATTAAATTTTGTTCAAAGTCCCAAATTTGAAGAGTGAATTTTGTAAAGGGACTTACAAACAAGTGAGTATGAGGGAAGTGATGAGGCCAAGATATGCCCAATAAATATATAATAAATGACCTCATCTTACTCTCTCTTTCTATTAAGTTTGATTGCATTTTGTAACTTTTATTTTGATTTGAGATGAGTTAGGATGTGATTATCCATCTTTTGTTGATTGTGATTATAACGTTTTAAAAGACCTATATTTCCTAACAAGTGTGTTGGAAAATTCTAGTTTTGTGATAAAATAGGTCATCATTAGGCTAAAGAACAAATATGAAGTGGATTGCATGTTTTTGGAAGCATTAGACTCAATTTAGATTAGTTCCAAAACCTGTAGAATCTATTCTAGAATCATCACAGTTAGTTTTGAAACCTATAGAATCTATTCCAAAACCATCATAGTTAGTTTTAGAAATCCACCATACTATTTCAAGTTGTCACATTTTTAGACTTAGCTCTGAAACTCTATATTTAGCTCTGGTACTCCTACAGATAAGATCTAAAACTTTTGTGGCTAGATATGGAATTGATGAGGATCTATTCCAAATGGCTAGCAATCTGTAAGATCAATGATCCCATTAAATCAGGAATAGATTCATGATTTTCCAAACTTGCAGAATAAAGACATTTATCACACAGCTAGACATCCAGCAACATCTTGATTCAGCATCTATTCTAGGCACGATTCAGTTCCATTGTATCTATGAAATAGTTACAGCCATTAAAGCATCTATATATATAGATCTAGGAATTTAGTAATATATATATATATATATATATATAGAATATATAAGATAGAGAAAATAATTAAAGAATAGAGAGATAAAGGATAGATTAGTACATTTGTAATAAAGAACATTTTATTAATGAAATAGTCATTTCTAATTTAAAAGTAGATTAAATTGTTCAAATCCTGTTCTAGGCAGAGCAAGGGCCCACTCCTCCAAAGAACCAAGATCTTCATTTTTGTCAGTATTTATATTTTTATTCACAAAAGTAAATAGGTAGCTCTATTAAATTTATAGATGCTTTCAACTCAGCTAAGATTTGTTGTAAATTTCTTCCTGCAGGTGTTTTAGATTAAATTTTCATTTCTACAACATGTGTTTGTTTCCAGCAATCTATTTCATTTCTGCAACGTGTTTTTTTTTCTAGAAATCTATTTCATTTCTACAATTTGTGTTTGTTTCCAGCAATCATTTTCATTTCTATAACATGTGTTTATTTTTAGCAATCTATTTCATTTCTGTATCATGTGTTTATTTTTGGCAGATTTGCATAGTTTGATTCCAATAAGGTTTTAACTAAGAAATCCTTAAGACATTAAAAACCCCCAAAACAAAAAAAAATACAAATACCTCCATTCAATTACTAAATCACTATGATTCTTCTTTTTGCATATAGCTTTAGACACAGCTCTAGTCAAATATGACATCAACGAAAAGTTGATTAAATGAAGGGGATGACGACACCCATCAGTGTCATCAAACTTATTTGTAGATCGAGGAATATTTTTTACAAGATAAGACTCAAATGATCCCAAGAGTGTATCTACACAATGTTTATATCACTACAAAATCTCATTTTTGCATAGGTAGGAACCATTAATTTAGTTAACCACTAGCTAAGAATCACCAAAAATGGTTATAGATTTGATACCCAAGAAGAGAGTTGTTTGAAGTCCTAAGATCAAAGCCTCATATTCAATCATATTGTTAGTACATTCAAAATCTAGTTTAAATGATAAAGTCATAGGCTCTCCATCTAGAGGAATAAGAATGACTCCCATACCCCCCACCGTATTGACATTTAGAACCATTGAATAACATCATAATTTGATAGGAGATGTCATTAGTGGAGAGTATTGTGATGGATTTATCAAGGAATTTGAGGTTTGAAGGTTGGTTTTTAGGCAAAGGAGTGGTAGCTAATTGGCCAATGATTGTTTTCCCCTTAATAGACTTTTATTTAATGAATTCTAAGTTGAATTTATCAAGAAGCATGAGCCACCTAGCAACACATTGGTTGTGATATGGCTTGGAATGCATGTATTTGAGGGGATAAATATGGGTGACTACATACATTTTATGATTTAGGAGATAATGGTAAAGCTTGCAAGTGGAAAAGACCAACGTGAGGTAAAGTTTTTTAGTATGGGTATATCAAGTCTCAAAATAAATAAGTGTGTGGCTTATGTAATAAACCACCTATTCTTGATGTTGGTCATCTTTATGTGTAATCATAACACCCATAAAATGGTCTATTGTGGAGATGTATAGGTAGAAAGTCTGATTTTCCTTAGGTAGAATAAGAAATGGTGGGGAAAGGAGATATTATTTGAATGCATCAAAATCCTCTTGACAATTTGTATTCCAATGGAAGGAAACATCTTTTTTGAGGAGATGGTGAAAGGGTTGGCAACAATCTGATAGCTGGGAGATGAAGTAGTGAATTGACTAAAGTTTTCCCTATAAGTTATGGAGTTGTTTTATATTAGTAGGTAGAGTCATCTCTAGGATTGCTCTAACCTTAGCAAGTTTAACCTCAATACCATGGAGAGAAATGATAAAACCTAAGATCTTACCAGAAATAACACCAAAGACACATTTATTTAGGTTTAGTCAAACATTATATTAGAGGATATGAGTAAATATAGTTTTGAGAATCATCAAGTGGTCTTGGAAAAGTTTAGACTTCACAAGTGAGTCATCCATGCAATCTTTCATAATCTTGTGTAGGAGATCATGGAAGATGTAAGTCATATCCCATTGGTAGGTGGCACTAGCATTCTTGAGGCCAAAAGGCATTACCAGATAATAAAAAGTCCCCCGTGGGGTAATGAAGGTTGTCTTATGTTGATCTTCATGATTGACAAAGATTTGATTATATCTAGAGAGTCCATCCATAAGTGACAACATCTCATGGCCCGATGTTAGATCAACAAGTTGGTTGATACTTGGCAATGAAAAGTCATATTTTAGAGAAGTAAGCTTTAAGTCATGATAGTTGATACAAATACAGATTCCCCAAATCACTTTTATGATAGAACAAATATTGTAAATCCATTGTGGATAGTCAATGGTTTGGATAAATTTAATATAAAGGAGGAGTTGGAGCTCTTCTTTGACAAGGAGAGCAATACAAGGATGCATATTGTGAAGCTTCTACTTAACAGGTTTAACATCTCAATTGGTGACAATGTTATGGGTGATGATAGAGGGGTTAATACTAGGCATGTCATTATAAGACTAAGTGAAGGATTTGCTATGGTTATTAAGAAATGTGGCATAATCAATGTGCTTAGAGGAATCCAAATATTGGCTAATCTTAAGGATGTGTCAGTTATTGTGAGAGGGCATATTGATGTCAATGGTTGATTCATTTAACATAGCTTGTGTTTTGGATGGGAGTGACCATTAGATATAGGAATCATTTGCACCCATGTATGTGAGAATTTCATCATCATATTTATATTGGATAATATTAATAATGGGAGAGTCTTCATCAATTATTTTAGGATGAATGAGAGGAAGGGACCTTGTTTCCTTACCCTGGTGATAGGTGAGAGGCCCCAAATGGATGGCATCTATTGAAAATAAATTTAGGAGGTATAGATACCTTTGATTTGTTAGGTGATGGTGGAGAAGAAATTGGAGAAAGAAAGATCAGTTCTTCAATAATTTGTACATGGGACGTTTTAGTGAGTTTAGTTGGTTCGTCATATCCCATTCCATGCCTCTTTTTGGCATTTTCTATGGTTTGGCTAATGAGATATTCAATAGGCATATGGACACCTTGTTTGTAATGAACAAAAGCAAAACTTTTCTAGGCAAACCTATAGATATAATGTGAGTGAATTTGGGGTTGCTCAAGAAAGAGAAGTCATAGGTAAATGGTTATGGCAAAGAATATGGATTGCTAACAGTGGGAGCCTAATCAATTCCCCCATATGTGAAATTAGTTTGAAGGTTAAGGGACCCATAAGGTTTGACCATCCCAATGTGGGGATCATAATTTGGGTGCATGTGAATCTTTCCATACTCTTGTAGAGTATATAACATGTTGAGTGTCAAAAAATGATATTCATCGAGTGATACATGTTTAAAAGTCTCCTCTATGGGATCCTTGTTAGGAATTTGTGTTACCAGTATTTGTGTAACTAGTGGAGTGAGCTTGTGGAAGCTTCAAAGGTATCATGTGGGGAAGATGATGTTTTAAATAGAATGAGAACATCATTGGGACTATAATTCATGTTTCATGTTTTAAATGGAGGTGGGTCAGGGGGTATGACATGTACTTGTCCATCATGCTCAAATTTGACATAATGGTGCAAAGTTGAGGGTACACATGCCATAGCACGTATCTAAGGTCATACAAGTAGTATGTTATATTATAACTCTCCTTTTAAAACATAGAAGAGCTTGGGAATTATACGGGGACCTACATGGATATGTAAGACAATAGTGCCCATCGTAGTAGCTATGGTATCATTAAAGGAGTAGAGAACTACATCAGTTTGAAACATGTAATTATCAAGAAGGTCTAGATGTTTGTAGGCATGGGTGGAAATAATATTAATAATAACTCCCCTTTAAAACATGACTCTCTTGACATGAGTTTGATCAATATATATGGTAATAAAAAGGGTAGAGTCCTGATCTTTAAGGTGTTGAAGTGGAATTTTTGAATTACTAAAAGAAATTAGGGAGATGGAATTAAGGGAGCTAACCAAAGCTGTAAGAGGTTAGGGATCATTAGGTTATACCTTAATTTATTGAAAGACACTAATCAAATCTTGACAGTGTTGGCTTGAGTTTTGGATTAACTCATAAAAAGACATTTTCATAGGAGTTTGGTGAAGTTGTCTCACCATCAAGATTTGAATAATGTCTGAAGATGTTGGTTTAAGAACACCTAAGATGGAAATCTTAGGATTAGGAGGAGGAGTGTCTTTGGTGAAGGGATGATCCAAAGGAGAAATGAGCTTTTCTTTACCTTTATCCTTTTGGTTTTGTGACTATTTGGCCACATTAACTATGTTGATCTAAAATGTAGGTGAAGGAGGTGGTAAAGGGGGTACAACCACATCTTTGGGTTTGAATTTAGGTAGAACAATAGGAGGCATTGTGGATGTTAGAGGTGAAATAATAGGAAGGTTAATGAGAGTATCAACAAAGAGAGTGTCAACATCAAAGTTTTGTCAAATGACTACTATGAGGGCTTTACAACTCTCAGTATCATGTCCAGGTGAATGATGATATAGACACACTTGTGTATCATTAAACCAAGATGGATTCATTCTAAGAGGACTATAAGGATTAATGGGTAAAATATTTATTACAAAATATTGCAATAATTGACATAGGAAAAATCTCTGAGAGCCTACAAGGAGCCTACAAGTGGGCTCACACCTATTGTGCTAATAGGAGTCGACACCTTCTTTTATTTAGGTGTTGAAAGAGTAATTTTACATGGTGTTTTGTTTGGTGGTGGCAGAGTTACATGTTTTTCTAAAACTTTCTTGGTGTTAGGTATCTTGGTGTTAGATGTGAAAGGCCTACCAGGTTGCAAAGGTAGTAGTGGAGGTAACTTAACCTTTTGTTTTGCTTAGGTCAACAATATTCTAACTAAAGTAGAGGGTGTGGTCCCAAAATGGATGGTAAATTTGAGGGTCAAAGAGGGAAAGGTCAGTCAGATCTAGGAAGCTTAACATTTTTATATAATTTAGGTCACATAACTCAAACTTGTGGTTGAGGAGTTAAATTCAATTTCACCTATAGATGAATTAAATTAGAAATGGGGTATACACCTAAAATCTTGATCTACTTTAATATGGCAAATGTCTACGAGGGTGAGGGTTTTGACATAGATGGTTAAAGTTCAAGTTCTTTTGGTGAAGATGCTCTAGCTTTGTCAAAGACCTTAGGATAAAGGGTAGTGAGAGGGTTGGCAGTAAAGGTTGACATTTGTTATGTTATACAAGGAGTTTTAAGATAGTCCTAAAATGTTGCATGATCTAGCTTCATAGAGTCAAGAAATTCTAGACTTTTCACCAACCATGAGAAGGGTTTAGATGAAGTTGACGTAGGCCATATGATTGTGTCTTTATAAGGCTAAGGTGTTTATTAAAGAGGGAAATTGTTGATTTCTTCTACTTCTGACCAAAGATGAGAAAGAAATGAAATTGGGTCTTCTTCGACAAAGATGGGAGAAGAGACATGGTCTACCATGGGTGGAGGAGAGATAGGTGAATAAGGTTCCTCAAGGGGGTAAAACATAGGTATTATTACTCCCTCAACATATGGGTGAGGAATAGGTAAAATATGATCCTCCATAAGTAAAATAAGGGGCAAGAGTGGTACAATTGGAGCAGGCATAATAGGTCTCTCATGCAATGTAGAAGTGGATAAAACTGACTCTTCAATGTGCAAAGGTGGAGTGGATAGGGTACTACTCTTTATCAATGGAGGAGAGGTAGGTGAAGAAGGTTCTTCAAGAGGATATAATATAGGAATGATTTTCCCTTAAACATGTGGTTGTGGAATAGGTAAGGCATGGTATTCCATAGGCAAAATAATAGGTAATATTGGTGCAAAAGAAACTAGCAATAATGGCTCCTCTGATTGTAGAAGAAGTGGTAATGGATGTTCTTCCTCTCGTGGGAGTGGAACAAGTGAAATAGGCACTTCTACCTAGGGAAGAAGAATGGGAAAAATAAATGCCAGTGACTGTGGGGGAGGTGTCGATAAAATAGGTGTTTCCTCTTGAGGGGAAGGTTGAACTAGAGGTAAAAGAAATATCATATTAACTGTATGGATATTATGATCACCTAAGTTAGTCATGGTCTGAAAAATATTTTGATTGGGTGAATGGTTTTGAAACGTATTTTTGAACACATCCATACTTTGATTAGGTGGTGTGTTAGGATTATCCAAGACAAGATCATCCCTATCAATAATATCTTAAACAAATTGTTCTTGAATGTCTTATAGTTATTAGAATTATGACCTTTAACTTGATGGTAGCCATAAAACTCATCTTCCTTGTATCAAGTTGGAATAGGACAGAAGGGGTGAAACTGTATACCAGGTTTGATTTGAGGAAGGGTTATGACACCTTATTTCAATAGTTTATCCAAAATGGATGTATATGACTCCCTAATGGGAGTGTATTATCTTTGTTCATACCATTGTTGGAATTGCTCGGTCAGATTTTGAGAAGTTGAGGAATTTGATTGGTTTGTGTTGTGGAAGAAGCTGACTTAATGACAACTACATTGGTGGAGATTTTACCTTTTTGTTTAGAAGGATAAGTTTTATAAGAGGAATCATTTGATTTGGAATTAGGATTATTACTGTGCAAATTGATTTTGCCTTCATTTATAGCATGAATCTTGAGTTTTTGTGCCATTTTAAAGACTTCATCGAATGTACAAAAAGTTTATACCTAGAGTGTGGATGATATGTGCTTAGCACATGCCCTTGATAAGAGATTAATAAGCTCATGTTAGGTTAAAGAGAAGGAGAGTTGATTGATCAAGCCTCTCTAATGAGTGATAAAATTTGTAGTAGACTCATCATCAAATTGTTTGATAGAATAAAGGTCCATAATAGAAACCCTTTTAGAGATGTTAATAGAGAAATGGTCTAGGAATATTTGTGCAATTTGGGTAAATGAAAAAAGGGAGTGTTGAGGTATAGAGCTATACCAATCCAAGGTATCAATCAAAAGAGATATAGGGAAAGTGCGAAGTAGTAATGCATCATCATCCCTCAATAAATAACAAACATGCCTAAATGATCACAAATGTTGTTGTGGGTCCTCTTTAATCTATAAATGAGTAAATTTAGGGAATTCCCATTAGATTGGATAAGGGATAATAGGCATAGAATGATGGATGGGTTCATTACATATCTGATCATAAGATAACACATTCTTTGAACGAGAATTGGATGTCTCTAGATTATACATCTTTTTTGTCAGCATCTTAATGAGGTCTAGAAGGGGATTAGTTTGGGAGATACCTCCTAAGTTATAAGTAACTTGATAAGAAGTAGAGGGGGTGTATGACATATCTTGTTGAGGTTGTGTTAGGGAAACATAAGGATAATGAGTCATAGGCTAGGGGGTGGAAAGAAAAGGGGCTTGTCCCATTGGGTTAGAGACTATGCTTTGGTTGGATGTTGTTGTTATAGGTTGGGTTATTAGCATGGTTAGACTAGATGAAGGGTGAGTCATAACTTAGGTAATTATAGGTATGAGGTTAGATAAAATAGGTACCTTAAAATTCTTAAATGGGGTGTGACTTAAATAAACTAGTTTTGATTGTGAAAGTAGGGTAGTCATGCCAGGGTTTAGGTGGGACTAGGTAGTTGGTGATGCTAAAATTTGGACATTGTTTATAATTGGGTTACTTGTTGAAGTGGTGGTTGACTAACCATGGGGAAAATAGTGGAGGTAACTTAAACTAAAGTTGTCTCCATTAGAGAGTTTGGCTACCATAGATTGGGTCACCCAAAGAATTACAAGTTTAGCTCATAGCAAGGTAATACTGAAGGGATGCTACATTATGATCAATAAATTTAACAAAATCTTGATCTCCCTTAGGGAAAATGGGAATTTCATTGGGGCTAGGACTATGCTCTATATCTAAAGTGTGTTCCATGATAGAATCAAAAGTAAGAGGGGAAGGTGGAAGTGGTTACCAACTTACATAATTGGTAAGAATTTTGGCTTGAGATCACATCAATACCATGCAAGAGGAAGTATAAATATTCTTATTACTCTGTATTAGTGACAAAATAAGTAATTTTGGGTGAAGATAAGTGGGTTTTTTTAACTTTTTTTTGAGAAAATGAAAATTACATAATCATCAATGTCGGTAACTTAACTGATGTTGGTAGAAAAAGTTTACCAATGTCAATGGACTAACCGATGTCGATATATAAAATATGCCTATGTCAGTATAGTTAACTAATGTTAGTCATTGTCATATCCTAGGAAATGTAAAATCTGATATTTTAGAAACCTAGAAGTAGAAACTAGGTAAAACGGTGGATGCAAGCGGTCTGTGTAAGAAGGAAGAACACTTAGAAAACTTGATATGACAAGTTATACAAACTCAGTATTAAAGATAGTATTGATTTTATGAATCAATAGGAAAATGTCCTTACCAACTCCAAAATACATATGGTAATAGAAAAGCAAAACTAAAACATACACCTAGCAACTATTAAGTCTTAGAGATTAATTTTAAGTCTCATGTTGTTTTATGCCTTAATCAAATAGTGAAAAGAGAATTTGGTTATCAAAGGTACTAAAAGCAATCTAGAGCTAGTTTCAAGTTGGTTTTAGTGCTCAAAAGGAAATCTATGTTAGACCAGGTATGTGGCTTGTTATAGGAGCTTGCTCTTTGCACTTCATGGACTTAGAGCCAAGATAGACCGCTTAACCAAAATATACCTTCTATTTAGAGTTTATACTCCACCAGAGAATGGAGTGGGTTCTCCCCTTGGTGGTGAAATCTAAGTAGGATAGCTAGGTAGGGTAAGGTGATCCACCAGGTGATGAAATCCTAATGGGCCTTTTCTTAGGTGAGTTTAGATGTTTGTTTTGTGAATGTGATCTGGTTGTGTAACATAGGTGCACTATAATTTATTCATAATGCTTGTAATTAACTAGGTGAACTAATATGCAACAAACAAACAATGAAATGTAGTAAGTTTTAAACCCAAATCTGAAATTTTTAGATTTGAATGAAAACAAAGATGAAATAGAAGTAGAGAATGAAATTCACTATCTTAATTGCATGCAAGAAGAAGTAAAAAAGAGATTCTTTTTAACTTTTAAGAAAATTTATAAATTGCTTTTAGAGGCAGAGAGAAAATAAAGAAAATTTCAATTTATTGATTTTAAACAAAAAATAAAATGTTGAATTTTTGGTTTTAAGAGAGAAGAGAAGGAGAAAGTGAAAGAAATGAATTTTTCACTATAATGCACCTATATGAATGCTTAAAACAAGCAATGAACCCAAGGAAAACTCCAAGGTCCCACCAAGCATTCCAAAAACGTTTCACTAAAATTTGTCTATTTCAAGTCTAGAGAAAATCATAGAAGAATGATAGGGATAAGTGATTAGAATGAACCCAAATAGGTTTTATGCACTGTATCTAGATGTTGGGAGCACTCCTCTTTGGCTAGGGAGGACTACTTGCAAGTAAGAAAGCACTACCACAAAATGTTTGTTAGTAGATAAACGAGTGGGCTGCTAAGCTATGTGCTTGTTCCAGGAAGTGTGAAACTTCCTTAGAGATGAAAGTCCACTTTTGAGAGACAAAATAGTAATAAATAACTAAAAGAGAGGTAAAGAGAGAGTGAATGAGAGATAATTTTACCATTATTCATAACCTAAGTGCAGTAAAGAGTAATAAATAGTAGGTGGTATATTCTATTTATATTTTAGAATTTGTTTGGGTAGGTTTTAGAGATTTTAGGGAATCCACAATCATCGACATCAGTGGGGAAGTGACTAATATCAGTTATGTTGTCAAGGTTGATAGGGGCAATAATTGCCTAGGAGCTTGCAGAAGGCTTTCCAAGTCTAGGAAATAGTTTTGATCAGGTATGAGAGGTTGAGGAGAGTTATGAGATAGTGATTATGATTTAGGTAGATCTAGTCAAAGGTTTGGTGTGTTAGGTCAAGGGGAAACAAGTAGGGAAGCTTTGTAACTCCCTCATGGGGGTTCAGTTAGGAATGTGTAAAGCAATGAATAGTAGATATGAAGTGATAGCAAAGTAAATGCTTAAAAGACCTACATAATAAGTGATGTACTTAGCTATAGTGGTTACTAAATGATAAGTTCCAGATTGATGGCTCTTATTAGATAGTCTGAATTGATGGCCTAAAAAAAGAGAACAAGTAGGTGCTACTAGTCCTCAAGATCTTGGTTCCTGATCATGATTGACTTACACAATATAATAGTAAGCCAAGATGTCTAAAGTTGAATGTCAAGAGCTTGAATGCAAGTAAGAATAAATTTTATTGATTTCTACTAACCTAAACATTAGGTTGGATTTTGGATTATATCACTGACATCAATGATCTCGTAGATGTCGACCATGGGTTGAGCAACATTGATGGCCTTAGAATAGGTAAAACTACTATTTTTAGCCAATTTTTTATTGATCCCCATGTAAATGTGGCACCCATTACAAAATGGTATATTTAGGAGCTTAAAAATGATGTATTTGATTAGGAATTTAGTTTTGAGGTCAAATATAGTCATGGGTAGTTAGGATAAGGGGACTAAATCTTGAGGTGACTCATCAGGTGAGAACCAATCTTAGCATGAGGTGGCTAGGTAAGGTGGTATAAGGGGTTTTTAATTAACTTAATTAAGTATTTTAAATTAATTAAATGTGTGAGGGGTAAAATCATGGGTTAGGGAGGATAATTATTATTATTGAAATAGGGCTCAAGGGGGGGTTTGACATAGGTAGTTATGCACGTGTGTGTGATGTAATTTTGGTGTCTACAAGAATGTTTGTACCTATGCTTCTTAGGAGACATATTTATTATGAAGAAGTAATTTTTTGTGCTCAAAATAATAATACCAATATATATGGAGACTTGTGTTGATATTATAATGTCATTGGTTAAGGGGGAACAACAAGTTCATGAGTTTGCTCTAGAGGTTTGTGAAAGAGCTATAGTAGAGAGTCAGAATGGGTGGTTCCAAGTGGCTTAATGAGATTGATAGAATTTTAAGAATATTTTGGTGCTCAAAATGTTTTGTGCACTTATTTTTGATATGATATAGTTTTTTTTGTGGTTTGAAGTTATGTTGAAGTCAAATTGGAGATTTTTGTTTGCTCTAAAATTTCCTAGTTTGTGTTTAAAAGTATGTAGCTCTTAAAATGGGTTATACGAAGTCAAGGTTCCCAATTGTGTACAAGATTAAATATTGGTCCAAAATTGTGTAATGGATGACTCCAGGTGTGTAAAACATTTTAGGAGTGTGCATTGATTGGAAGGTGTTGTGTTGACCTTATTTGTTTTAAGATTCTAAGGTTTTGGGCTTTGATAGAAAAGTGGTTTGTCTTAAGAATTGAGGTTTGAGAATTATTAATATTTTTAATGGGCCAAATGGGTTGTGAAATAAATATTCATAGAGATTTGAATGTTTGTGGTTCACAAGTTATTCACTTTTTGTCAAATTGTAGGCTTAATTAGGCAGTAGGTTTATGAAGGAAGTATGTTGTAGAGGATGATCTAGGTGTTTAAAATTGGTATAATTAAAGGGGTATATGATATTTATATATATATGAATTTTTATGTCTTGAAGATGTATCTATTGAAATTTGTGGGATTTATAAGTTTTAGGTAGGGCTACAAGGAGTCTAGATAGGCCTTGTATGAATATTTGATCTTTTTGCTCAGTGTCTCCAAAAAGATAAAGGTATGTTTCATGGATATTTATTAGGTTTTTTGAGAGAATTTTTCATATTTTGTGAGTGGCATGAAGTTATGCGGATGGTCCTTTTGGTAGCTTGAGAGAGAAGGCTTGTATGTGTGGTGGTTCTTCATGATGTGTAGAAATATGAAGTTGCTCAAGATATGTAATGGCAAAAAAATATTAGGGGGATTCCCTCTTAGATGTTTCTTGGTGATTTATATTATTTTTTATTATTTTTTGTGTTCTTTCTTCATTTATTGCAGTGTTTGGTTGAAGAGAGTGTTGGCTTGGAATAAGAGGAAGTTATCAAGGCAAGAAGAGGTAGGCTCATGGAAAGGGGGAGTTTGTATCATATTTATAATATTTTATTTTATTATTTATGTTATTTTAGGTCCTTAGGATCATTTGTTTCCCACTTTTTTTAAGTGTCAAAGGGGAAAATTTTTCCTATTATGAGAGTGTTTGAAGAGACAAAAGGTGAATTGAATGATGTTTATTGACATTAATGACAAATGGGTTTTTTTAAAAGAGTTTTCAATGATGTCATTAATTTTTACATGTAAATGGATTAAGTTCTTTGATATTATAATTAAAAATGATAAAGTGTGCAAAGTGCTTGTCTTAGTGTGCTTAAAGTTAGCTTGGTTGATCTTCAGAGTTTGACTGATTATAGATGTTCAAGGATGAGTATAGAGTATTGATAATTTAAAAGGGGTATTATAAGAGGTTTTATATGATTTTATATCTTTTGTGCATAAGTGTAATTCATTTGGTATTACATAGTTTTCATCTAGTTATTTTGGTCTAGTGGCATAAAATCTGAGTAACCAGTTTGCTGACATTACTATTACCACATGTGGATGAATCAGGGGGAGTTGGTCATATGGTTGTGATCATATTAGTCCTTAGTTTCTATATGATAAATAGTATGTCATGTTCCTAAGAATATTCAAATACATGTGGGTGCAAATTTTGGCTCTAAAGCATTTTAACAATGTTTTCTATGCTCAAATAGAGCTGAGTAAGCATGTTGATGATGTCATAATTTATACACATAGAGGTTACAGGAGGAAATGGTCACATGGGTTTGTTAATTATTATTCCTAGTTATTATTTATTAAGTATTAGGTCATGTACCTAAGTTTGAAAAAATATATGTAAGCTCAAATTTGGGATCCTACTTAGTTTGACATTATTTTCCCATACTTAGCCAAATTTGCATGAGGCAAGAAAGAGTCGAGTAAGCAGTTTGGTGATGGAATATCTCACACATGTATAAATTTATAAAAAATATGATCATGTGGGTTTGTTTATTTTAGATCTTATTTTATTTGTGATAAATTTTAGATCATTAACTAAAGCATGTCAAAAGATATGCATGTTCAAAGTTAGCCTTCCAGACAAGTTTTTGACATAGTTGCTCTGCGGTAGAAAAATATAAGCGAGAATTTTAATATAATTATATCTAAAACATGTGAGGCTTCAAAGATAATTTTTTCACATATTTGGTTTCTTATATTTTAGGATATAATATGGTCCAAATTTGAGATCATATGAGTGAGCGAGGTAAAAGTTATTGAGGTTAAAAGTTGGCTTCTCAGACAGATTACAATGGTCCCTATACTTAGTCATTTTTGTAAGAGTTAAATTTAAGGACCAAATATAAATATAATGGTTTGTGATCGATCATAAAATTTTATATAATGATTCATATCAATTCAAAGAGGTCAAAGTGAGAGTTATTTAATGCTAAGCAAAGGTAAAGGATAAGGATCTAACAACAAGTGGGTGTTCGTACAAATTGATCAAACAATTAATTCTATAAGATAAAGACCAAGATGATCGACATAGATTGATGATGTAAATTGAGTCAATATTAAAATATTTCATGAGATGTGGTCAATTTTTTAAATTTTAATTGTGACCATTTGAATTTATCAAAGGAAAAACCAGTGATCTATATTTTGGTCATATCTTTTGATCTATATAGAATTTGCTCATGGTGTAAAAATAAAAGTGGAATAGGAACCATGGCACATATATAAATATGGATTTTAAGATTTGGAAGTGTGTGTAGATAGACATTTGGTTCAATTATTTATAGTTAAAAGAGTATTACCGAATAAATTGGTTTATAGGTTGAAGGAAGAAGATGAATGCAAAAAGAGGTAAAATACTAGACTTTTTATAAAATGGTTTACACAAAATAAAGGTATATATTTTTATGAAATATTTTCTCCATTTGTTAACATGACTTCCATAAGAACTATTTAAGTTTGGTATAAGTAGAATATTTGCACCTTGAATAATTAGATGTGAAGACTGCCTTCCTTCATGGTGATTTAGAGGAGGAAATATATATGGAGTAGCCACAGGGATATGAAGTCAAAGGTAAGGAGAACATGGTGTGAAGGTCGAAGAACATTTTTTATGGCCTAAAGAAAGATCCAAGGTAGTGGTAATTTATATTTAACATGTTTATGATAGAGTAAGTTTATAGTAGATGTCATTCTGACCACTATGTTTATTTCAAGAGATTAGATAATGGTATCTATATTATTTGTTATTGTATGTAGATGGCATGATTATTGTAGAGTATAACATGCATGATATATATGATCTCAAAATAAAACTAGAAAATTCATTTTCAATGAAGTATTTGGGAGTTGAAAATCAAATCCTTTATATGATAATAACAAGAGATGGGAAAATTAGAAAATTGACATTGTTTCAAGAAGAGTACATCAAGAAGGTGTTAGTAAAGTTCAATATACAGGATGCAAAACCTGTGAGTACACCTTTGGGAGGGAACTTCAAATTGAGAAAGGAATAGTGTAATAAAAGGTAGGAAGAAATTAATTACATGTCCAAAGTGCATTATGCTTTAGTATGTGGAAGTCTAATGTATACTATGGTGTGCACATGACCATTCATTTCTCATGCAGTGGGAGTTGTCAATAGGTTTATGAATAATCTAGGAAAGGGGAATTAGGATGAAATAAAGTGGATTTTGAGGTACTTGAGAGGGATAGTGATGGATTCCAACGTAGAGGGACCATGTTGGGTGAACCACGTTAAATCTATGTGTTTATTATGTTGTGTTTTCTAAGTTTTATTTCCATTTTTAGTTCATTAATATTGATTTGCATTCTATATTCCATAAAACAAATTTACCTCATCAGTGTTAATAGAATTTAAGGTTCTTACCAGATATTAAGTATCTTTTAAGTTTCCTAGATTTCATTCTATCACTATGTATGTCCTTTTCTACCTCTAAAAGTACCATGACCACAAAGGTATGTGTTTAAGTTCCCTCAAGGTTCATGTTGATTACAATTGGTATGTTTCTCATGTTTCATTCCATTCATCTTCCACACCCCTTATTTTCACACTTTTTCACTAACATCTTACTATATTATCACCCTATCTTTATGTTCTCACCTCTTTATCACCCCACTGCCACCCTTCTCCATTCATCCATCCTTCATCCTAAGGCCTAAACCATATAAAGGGACCTAGATTTAAATTTTAAAAGTTAGGAGTCACAATTTTAAGGAGGATGGGTTCATGTAGGTCTTATACCATGTTGTAAGAGCTAATACACACATAAAATCAATCATTTGGTCTATTATAGCAGAGATCTAAAGAAACATTCCAATGAGTGATTGAGGAGGCATATTCAAGGATAAATATAAGTATGAAGAGAAGACTTATTATGAGTTATAAATAATAACCTAATTATATATAAACACCATAAATTTTATTAGATAATTCACCTTAGGTGGCACTCTTGGAGTCTCAATTCGTACAACATGGGCTGTAACTCCTTGGTGATTGATTTTTTGAGAAGAAGGTTAAGGTTTTGGTCTTAAGTGAGAGAAGACAGTGAATAATCTAAAGATGGATAATGATAAATTTAAGGTGGAGTAAAAAAAATCCACTTCACACCTCTAATTTAATCATTATCCTATACAAGACTTGATGCACACCTATAGACACCTAAACTAGTTTATCCATGGCATGTAAAAAAAGTTGAGGAAATTTTGTGCTTTGTGGGAATGTGAGGTGTATTAAGAGAATTATAAGGTATGAGTGATTCTCAAGGATACCCAACACATATATTTGGGATACCTTAACTCTATCAAGAAGGCCTAATATAGAGGAACACCTACAACAACACTATATGTACATATAACTAGCGTATAAGGGTAAAATAAGGTAAGTTGTAGGAAGCAAAGTTGGAGACCACCATATGAATTAAAAACAAGTGTGAATAGTAAAAGGGGAAAATATGAATAATTTAAATAAATTATAAGGTATAATTGACATATTCTAGGTTTGAATCTCCCTCCTTCACTTATCAATGTTGGGACTCAACCTAAATGAACATATATAGCTAGATCTTTCTTACTGTGCAAGCAAATTGAGTTAAAATGGTCAAGTCAATAGTAATTTAGGAAGGTTTATTATGAGATGATATAAAATGGCCTCCATATTACCATGGTGTAATGAATATAACTGAGATGGTACTCTATTTCTCAAACACTTCTTTGTATGTACCTACAGCGACTCTGTTTGGCTTTCTTGAAATTAGTGTTATGTGATAGAGGTCACTGTCTTGGGGAAATTGGTGAAAAGGATGAAATAATAGAGATATTATCAAGGAATACATGATATTAAAAGTTTCAAGACACTCACATGAATAATTTTTACCCCCTCACCTAATCAATAAGACAAAGAGGTCACCTACATGCTACTCATCTAGGCAGACTTAAGGATGAAATTACATAATTGTTTTAATGGCTCATAGGCCAAGGAAAGAAAAGGGTCTTAATGCATGAGTTCCAAAAATTAGTGTATATTTATCCATAGATAAATATAATGAATTTTATGCATAAATAAGATCATATTCTTAGTCAAATCACAGATAAAGAGAAGGCATAGGGTCTTAAGAAAAACTTAGTCAACAAACCTCAAGCGAGCATACACGTACATGTGAATCACCAAGAGAGTTGAGAAAAAAGGATAGGTTAAAGAATCTTAGAAATATGAGAGGATAATGGAAATATATTAAGTATTTTTAGTGAAGGTTGGGCTTGGATAACTTTAAGAAGTACACTTACAGACCTCTAGGGTCATATTAAGTCCTTGATCCCCAAACCTTACATATGTAAATGAGATGCTTGGAGGGATTAATTAGGACATCGATAAATATAAAGTGATGAATAAATATGGAAATAAAATAGGTAAGAATATTTTTTGATGATTTTTATTCCATCAAGTCACCCATAGTCACTTCAAGAACTCTTAATACTTAACCTTGGTATCAGTAGGCAATTTATAGCCAGTTTAGATGAAATGGTTAGTTTGATGCCTTTATATGCATGGACAAGTCTAAAAAATTAGTAAAAATTTTCAAAAAAACCATTGAAAGGCATTAATGCTTTCATTTGGTCCAGATAAATAGTGGTACACCCATTATTTTATCTCAAACCAAATCATGTCCATGATAGTCAATTTGAGGGCTAGATGGGTGAATTAATGTCTTATAGGGCCTATAGGTAGGTTAGATCCTATAAGTGGTCTTAAAAAAATAAATAAATTATATTTAAGGACCCACATACCTCCTATAAAGAGATATAGTCTAGGGTTCTCATCAAATACCCTTAAGAATAAACTAATGCAGATAGACTCCAAAATGTGTCATAAACCCTATGCTATCCTGAAGGGCCTTAGATATTTATAACAATTTTTATGATTTATAAGGGTGTGAAATGGTTTTAAAGACCCTAATGAAGATTTTTTATGTGGAAGTAAGTGAGGAAAATTTCAAATTATCTTCAAACACCTACTCAATCTCACATGCCTACATAGCTAGTATGAGCCACCACTTTGGATGCTTATATCTTTTACCTCAAAAGGTTTATGATAAAATTATCTTAGGAGGTTTTAAGTAACCTTATACACTTGGATTAATAATATATTGATCATAATTCGTAATCCAAACTCTATGAATGAACCTTAAGAATATAAGTACTAAAAATTGGTCTACAGACTACCCTAGGGTCACCTTCTAATGTTCCTATCTCCATACACCCTTTACATGGGAACCCAGACCATTCATGGAGGTTGAGGAGATTGGTCCCATATAGATTCATGGCATTTGTTCCAAACTTAGATGTCCATATTGTATGAACTATCTCTAAGACTCCTAAGCACTCAAAATGTCCTTAAAACCCTAGGCAAACCTAGTTTTAGAAAACTTGGTATTTTAGCATCCTAATACCCTAGAATGATCTAAAATGCTCATAGAAGTTTAAGTAAACTCATAAAGGACTCACCCAATATTACCTAATTATATGAACACTATATGGATGTGTCATAAATCCATATTTTTAAAAGATTTTGAGCATAAAGGAGGGTGTAGAATTATTTGAAGAGTTTAAAAATATTGGAGGAGATGGTTTGGGACCTTATGCACCTTCTAAATTCTTAATATGCAAAAGGGTTCTTCTAAAAAAACATCTAAAACTCACTTCAAACCTATTAGTCTACAAATGCTTGAGGAAGGTGGACTAGTCAATTAGGAGATATGAAATTTTAAGTGCCTCATGTATGTATAAGAATATATTATGGTTGAAGGTGTTATTTTAGGTATGAATCACTCTTATATATAGGTTATAAATATTTCTCATAGGTTTCATGGTGGCCAATATATCATTAGCAAGGCTATTAAGCTTAATTGGCCTATTTGACCTATATGGTCATTAAGAAAGTTCAACTTAGCATTGAAGGGCTAATGTAATGAGTCAGTTATGCCTAGTGGTTGGTCCTTGAATTTAATTTAATACAAATTTCAAGGACATTATGCAGGAATAGAGATAGTTTCATCATCAAGTCAGCATGCACATTGAATGAAGGGTTACTCAATGCCTCTTAGGAGGCCTAATCACACCCATGTATGCCATGTAACTACCATTGGGAGGAGTGATAGAATATTTTGATCATGGTAAACCCTTTTATAAGGATAAATGAAGATGACTCATCCTCCACTACCCTCACTCTCATGCCAAAAAGAACCATTAAGGAAACCAACACATGGGAGAGTTGAAGAAAGGACTGCACAATTTATGTAACTACCATTTTGAGTGGATTTTGGCAAATCATGACCCACTTATCTCAATTACATGCCATATTACCCTTTTTATCTCCCCATTTATTCTATATATTAAAGGATTATGGCCTTGTATTGTATCCCTTAGGCTGGTATGAGGAAACTCTACCATTTTTTATACTTGTACACCTATTTGGATTGATGAATAGAACTACAAGTCCTTCATGATCAGTGATTAGTGTATTCATGCTTGTTTTTTTATGTATAATGTCATAGTTTTCCCTTTATAGGTCCAATATTTACCTAAATACTAACAAGCTTTCCTTGTAAGTTATCTAGTTTGTCATGATGTTTATGGCTCAAAATTGAAGTGGATGTCTAATATGTTGTGCCTTGAACTAGGCCTTATACTCATTACCCTATTTTCTTAGTCACTTACACTGACCTCTAGGTGAAATATTATTTTTTGGAAAACATTTAAATTAGTTTGTTAGCTCTATGTGTTGTCCACTATTATGTTAAGAGTTCAAGCTGATAGAGTGGGTGAAAGATCTTAGGTACATCACCAACCTTTAGTGTAGGTTTCATTTATAAAATTTCTTTACCCTTTTTATCCCAATAGAATTAAGTCTTAGATAAATAAATCCAAGTGATAAAATCAGGGGAGTTAGCCCCATAAAATCTAGAGATTTGACATACACATTAGGTAACCCACAACCTAAGGTCATTTCTAAGTTAGTCTAGGTTTGAGGTTTGGACATGAATAATATTATTCTCATCAAGGGTGTTATATACACATAATATTTTCAAATTTTATCAAATATTAATGCTTTACATCTTACAAGAACCTATTGAGACTCAATCTCTCTAAGATCATACCCTAAAGGGTGCACTAGGAAAGGGGTGGGTAGACCTTTGGTGCTTTACAAGATTATTATCCCTTATTTCCAAATTATTACCAATCCAAACAGATCTTAAAACCATTCTCTAAGCTATTAATCCTCCCTTGCACACTCCTCCAATATTTTTCCTCTTTCCATCCCTCTTTTCCTCATCTTGATCCCATTTTTCCATTTGATTATACTAGATCGACTGGGTCGACCTTATATATTTTTCATCCTCTAATTACTATATAGGGTTGACTAGGTTAACCCTATACTATTTAGGGTATTTTTCACATGGATTTTCATTAGCCCTTTGGTTGACCTAGCTTTGAACCTAGTGATTTACCTCTTCAAAACATACTGGGTCGACCTCTTATAACCAACATATTTTGAAGTATTTAGGGTAACATCTTCCTATAAATACAAGATCATTTCATAATCATTTAAATTTTCAATAGATATTTATTATTCACTCATTCTTCTTTACAATCTACTCTTCCACCATTCTTCTTGAGGAGTCTTAGCTTAGGGTTTATACCTAGAAAATATAGTCTTGTGGATAAGTCTTGGATGCTTTGGCCTTTCTTAGTTATCCTTAAAAACCAAAAAAACCTCTTGTGAAGTCCCTTTATCCAAGGGATAGATTGAGTCTTGACGGGTTCACATTTAGGTTAGTATGTTCTAACTTTATTCTCCTCTCTTTTAGTAGATATAAGTAGCATAAGCATTGGCTCGAATAATATTACTTTTCATATTCTATGTATTAGTTTATTACTCATACTTAGCTTAGTTGATATTCTCATATACATGTTTTGATTACTTCAATAACCCCTCATGTTGTGCCACAAGCTTTCATGTGCACTAGATTAGATTTAATTTCTTGTTATTAGATAAAGAGTGAACATTAAACCTATGACCCACTTAGGGTTATTCCATGATAGTGTTAGTTTGGAGATTTTTGAAACCTCCTTAACATAGTGTATTATTATAATTGATCCCCTAGTTAGGTATAGCAAATCCCCATCTTGGTCATGCTCCCACTTAGCAAATGTATTCCCAATCAAAAGTGTAGGTATGATCTATCTTCTTTGAACTAGGATTGATTTATAGACATTATGCATTTTTTGATTGCATATATTTTGGTGAACCTAATGTGAACTAACCCTTGTAATATTTTTTTATTTTATTTCATTTCGTTCATTCTTTCATCATTATTTTTATCATATATTTTCCATACTAGATTGATTTTATCGACCTAGTATCTAACTTACGTGCACAAGATTTCAAGTACAGGCTACTAGATCGACCTTGTCAACCCATTATATGTTTTCAAATTTTTATAGATTTAGTTCAGACTACTAGGCTGAACTAGTTGACCCTACAAATTTTTAATCACTTAACAATAGGTTTTTACAAAGCTTGATTAACCTAGTTGACCCAATTAGCAAACTTTGTAAACATATATCAAGGTTCTTGAACAACAATATTCACTCTTTGTATCTCTGATCTACCAAGGGTATTTTCTATCTCTCTTTATCTTTCTTTACAATATTTATTTTATAGTTTGTAGTCTTTAAAATTTCCCCTTCATATTCAACTAGATCAACCCTATCGACCTAGTTTTGTGTTTTGTGTGCTATCTGGATAATTGGGTCAACTCTACTGACCCTGTTCATTTTTAGACCTTTCTTCCATAGTATAGGCTCAACATTTTCAACCCTATTATATATTTTGTGCATACATTATTTACTATATCAACATTTTACCTTATTTCAAAGTTAAAATTAACTTTATATGCTAGTAATTAATCCACACTTTCTTTTATTATTGCTTGTATGCTTAGAATAGATCACATAGCTTAATTAGGTGGATTTAAATTAACCATGTAGTTTCACTATTTTATATTTTATGAACACACTACCAAATAAAAAAATATAAACAAGCATTTTAACATTTATTTACCCAAGTCCAATCTACTTAGATTTCATCACCAAGGGGGAATTCGACTTGATACTCTGATCAAGTATAAAGTGTGGTTAATGGTATATTTTGGCTAAGAACTCGACACCCTTATCAATATGGTGTGTGAAGTTAAGGGTTAAGCCCCAATACCAAGCCAATATCATTACCACTACAAATCCCTTTCATCTCAAACTACCTGAAACCATCCTTAGATTGTCATTCTAGTTCTTTGTTTACAACCAACATCCCATTACACTTATAATCATATCTTAATAATATAATAAACATTAAGGTTGACCAATTAGTTAACTCTTTACTTTCCAAGTTAACTACTTGCTCTTTGCTCAATTGAATTTTGTATTTCAAAAACTTTCATTAAACAGCATTGGTGCAAGGTTTTATGCTGTGTGGTTCAATTAGATTGACCAACATTGATCTAATTGACTATTTATTTCCCTTCTATTAATTATTTTCAAATTAATTTTAAAATTTATCTTGTTTTAGTTCAAAATATATTATAGGCCTCTTAATTTTTGAAAGGATCCTTCCTAAACAAATTAGTATATAATTAAAAATACAAGAAATAAACTACAAAAATTAGCAATATATCAAATGAAACAAATAAAACTAAATTACAATAACATAATTTCAAAATCATTGGCCTATTTGAGGGGGTAACCTCTTTTGAACAAGATCAATTCAATATAATTTGTGGATGCATTCATTGGGGCTTAACACTAAATTAAATACTAATTCTATTCTAATAACTATTTCATTTCATGCATGTGGGATAAAACAAATATGTTCCAAAGATGACTTACAAAGAATATGCATCCAAAGAAACTAATATTCTAATAATGTAAATAGAAGAGAAGAACATGGGTTCCTAACATCCCCTCCCACTTGGAAAAAATCTTTATCCTCAAAACTTCAATTATGGAAAGCATTGTTGAATCTAGAATAATGGTTCCCATGTGGCATCTTTGAGTTGCAATCCTCGCCACTGAATTAAAACTTCTATAACGGTGTGAGAGAAAAGTTAGTGGGTGCATTGAGCCAAGACTTCTTCTAGTTCAAGAAGGAGGGATCCTTCATTATCAAATTTTGGTAAGACTATTTATGCTTGAATGTTGGTGCTAAGAACTCTCTTTAGACATGAGACATGAAATACTAAGTGAATACGGGAGGAAGGTGGAAGCTCCAACTTATAAGCAATAGACCCAATCTACTAGAGAACCTTATATGGACCATAAAACTAAGGGGAAAGATTTTGACACCCATTTTATTTTAGGGATGATTATTGTTATGGTTGTAGGAAAATAAAAATCATATAACCTACTTAAAATGTGTGCTCAGAGTAGTGTTGATCAGCCTATTACTTCATGTGATTTTATGTCAAATGAAGATTGTCCATAAAATGTGGAGAATTTGATCTCAATGGTAGAGAGTAGTGTTAACTGCCTAAATCAATGAATTACCAAGTGTATACAAGAGAAGTGGTGGGGGTGATTTCCCATAAACTTCTTCATATGGGGTCATTTTAGTAGAGGTGTGGTAGGATGTATTATACCACCATTCTACAAGATGTGTGAAACCATTTGACCCATTGATGTGGCTACTTGTGACAAAATAGAGAAGATAGGTTTCTAGGTATTTATTGATGATTTTGATCTAGCCATCAGTCTATGAATGATATCCTAAACTCATTTTTTATTATGTACCTAGATGCTTGAAGAGTTTTTGCCAAAAATGGCTAGTGAAGGTGGAATCACAATCTAAGACAATAAAATCAAGGACACCATGAAGTCAAAATATGTGATCAAAAAATTTCTAAGCAATAGTGGAAGTAGTGTAGAGATGGGCCAAAGTGTGAAAATGAGCATATTTAGAGAGGCAATCCACTATGACAAGAATCACTGATTTAATATTATATTTTAGGAGTCCCATAGAAATATTGATCCAAATACGTGTTGGAATGGGAAGTGGTTGGAGTAGACCAGTGGGGTAATTATTTCACTTTTAGTGCATTAACAGGTATCACATTTAGCAATAAATGTTTTGATATCCCTCTTGATTCCATACCAAAAGAAATTATGATGAACTCTCTCATATATTTCCAAAAACCTTGAATGACCAGTGGAAGGGGAAGCATGCATCTCCTATAAAACTTGTTGTTTGAACTTGGAGTCTATTAGCAACATTAGGCAACCTTTATATCACAATGTGTGCCCATCCCAAGTATAATGAGATTTAGAAAATGGATCAATAGATAGTTATAGAATGAGTTTTTGGGTTAGGAGATCATTATTCCACTCATTTTTAATATCATGGAGCTAGGTGGAAATGGGAAGAGAGATTGCATAGAGTTTCATCAGATCTTCAAACTGGTGAGAGAGAGCATCAGCCACCAAGTTTTCCTTACCTTTTTTGTAGGTAATTTCATAATCATATACCATGAGTTTAGAAACCCATTTTTGTTTATTTAAAGAAGATACTATTGTTCTAAAAAATATGAGGCTTTGATGGTCAATTTTAATGTAGAAGTATCGGGCAATCAAATATGAATGCCATTTGTGAACTACATAGAGAATAACTATCATCTCTTTTTCATATGCGAAATATACTAGATTACATCTAGTTAGGGCCTTATTGGTGAAGGTGACAGGATGACCCTCCTACACAAGTATAACACCAATACCTAATCCATACACTTCACACTTAAGCACAAATGGCTTAGAGAAATCAGGCATGGCCAAGACTGGTGTGGTGCACCTGACATGTTTAAGGTCATCAAATGATTGAGAAGATGTAAGTGACCATGAAAATGCATCCTTTTTTAACATAAATATCAATGGAGCTACAATTATGCCATAATCCTTGACAAATTTTCTATAGTATCTTGTCAAACCAAGAAATCTATGTAAACTTTTGAGGGTCTTTGGCTAGGGCCAATTTGTCATAGCTATAATTTTGGTGGGATTGACATGAACACCATCAGATACAACAATATGTCCAAAATACTCCACCTTTGTTTACCCAAAATAACATTTTAAATTTTTGACACATAGGTGGTTAGCATCAAGAATGCCTAAGGTGGTGTTGAGGTGGTGGAGGTGATCCTCCCATGTGGGACTGTAGATAATCATGTCATCAAAGAAAACCAAGAGAAACTTTTGTAAGAAGGGGTGGAATACTTGATTCATAAAAAATTGGAACGTGTGAGGGGCATTAGTAAGCCCAAATGGCATGACAAGTAATTCATAGTGGTCATCATGTGTGTGAAAGGATGTCTTAGGAATGTTGGCATCATGAAGATGAATTTGGTGATACCCTAAGTGAAATTCCAATTTGGAGAAAAATTATGCACCATGGAGTCATCAATGATGGGGATTAAAAAAGTATCCTTGATGGTTAGTTTGTTCAGACCCTGATAATCAATGCAAAGATGCTAAGAAACATCCTTCTTATGAGCAAGTAATACTGGTGAAGAATATAGACTAGTGTTGGGTCAAATAACTCTAGCATATAAGAGATCATAGATGATCTTTTTGATCTCAATATTTTGATGAAATAGGTAATAGTAGGGCATAATATTGGGAATTTCACTACCAAGAAGTAGTGAGATGTGATGGTCTTGAGGTCGGTGAGGTGGAAATCTAGTAGGTTCCTCAAAAATTGAGGTATGCTTGACTAAAAGGTTGTGCAAGTCAAAAGGTGGGTGAGAGTCTGATGGTGAAGTACTATGAAGAGAAAAGAGTTGGTAAATGATGTTGTGGGATCCCTTTTTGAGAATTTTCTCCATGTGGTGAGAGTTGAAAATGCTGGTGGAGCTCGAATGAAGGCCTTATAGGGTGTATTTCTATCCATTCTCTAAGAACTACATCCAAAGCTCTGAAAAGTCCCAAAGGATGGGTCCAAGTGTTTATAACCACTAGGCATCGAGAATAACATCACATCCCCCTAAAGATAAATTAAACATGTCAACCTAAAGGTTATATTCACCCATTGAAATACAAACATTATGACACTTACCCTTGCAAGGTAATGTGCCTCCATTGATAATCATGAACTCAAAACTAGAACATGGGTAGATAAAACAATATGCTTTCTTGGTGACCTGAGGGTTGATGAAGTTGTGAGTGATGCTAGAGTCAATAAGGATGGTGAGGAGTTTATTCTTAAAATAACCTTGGATATATATTGTTTGAGGGGTAGTGAATCCCTCTAAAGTATGCATGGATATTTTTGGAGGGAAATATGGGTGCATAGAATCATCAGCTTCTTATGAGATCTCTTCAGTAGTATCCTCATAATCTTTAGTATCTGGTGGAGAATCAACATCTAGTAGGTATATTTTTTTCTCAATGTATTTGTGCCCTAGAACCCAGTTATAACCATAATTATAACAAATCCCTTTCTCATGATGTGCATTCATTTCAGCTCTTTTGAGACATTTGATGGGGGTTGTCCTTGCATTGGGTTGTTGAAAAGAGGGCTTGGAGGGTGCCCAATTAGAAGTGTGATGTTGAGTGGTGATTTTGTCTTCAATGAGTTTTGTGAGACCCAAGGCTACCATCACAGTCTAAGGTTGAAAAATCTTGACCTTAGAGTGAATGGGCTCTTTGAGGCCACTAATAAAACAAATCTTGAAAAAGCCATCTGATAACCCTTCAGTATGATTTTCCAAATTCTCAAATTCAATTTGATAATCATGAATGGTGCCTATCTAAAAAATCTTGGTGAGGGCTCCCATAAAGTACTTGAATATTGAGGGACTGAACCTACCCAAAAGTAAGGATGCAAAATTTGTCCAATCAGGTTCATCATTAGATTTGAGATACCAAAGGTACCATTGGAGTGCCTCTAATTCCAAATTAAAGGAAGCAAATGGAACTTTTTTGAGATGATAAGTATTATGAAGGTTGAAGTATTACTCAACATGATAAATCCAACCTGTAAGGTCTATACCATTAAACCATGGAAAGTCCAATTTGGTCCCATGTGGTGGGTGGGTGGGGGAAAAGTTTCCTTGAAATAAGACTCAATATTCTATAATATCTTAAGATAAGGCCATTTTTTTCATTCAATCCACACACCATATTAGCTAAGTTAGTGACCTAATTCATCAAAACTATAATTTCTTCCTCCATGATCTTGGTGCTTGCATGTGTGACTACCATAACACACACACACACACACACACACACACACACACACACACACACACACACACACACACACACACACACACACACACACACACACACACACACACACACACACAAACACACACACACACACACACACACACACACACACACACACACACACACACACACACACATTCTAATGGTTGGGAAATATAAAGTTAAGACATGTTTACTAAGGGAAATTTTTAATGTGGACAAAATCGGGAGGGGTAAAGGTACTTTTACTAATTTTTTTGCATAGAAGGAATATGATTGATGAAGATGAGGAAAAGTTTAGAGGGAAAAATGGAAAAACTAAAAAATTGGTCAAAGAGGGATAAAGAAGAAGAAAAGGGAGATAGAAACTAAGAAAGTTATGATATAACTCAAAAAAATAGAAAAATGAGATTTGCAAGAATTTGGAGTGGAATTGGGATATGGGACCTCAAGGAATAAAAAGTGGAGAATTGAATTTCAAATGTATTGGTAAATTTTTATAAGTAATAGGGCTATAAATGTGAATATATTATTAAAAAAAAAATCCAACACTTGGTTTTTCTAATTTTTTTTCTACTGCTCTACTAATAGTCTTATGAACTTATATGGTTTTAAAATTCATTCTACTTTCTGATCTACCTAATGAAAATGGACCCCAATTTTGAATGGTTGCCTAAAGGTTTTTTAGAAATAAATTTGGCCACCAATGTCATCTGAGTGAGTACCACTCTCCAAAAAAAATCTAGCCATAGATTTACGTCTTAGCGATAGCTCTTGGTTTTCCTCACAGGTGGGAACTAGTTAGTCCAAAAGGGGTCATTGCCCATTTCACTAGCAAGTACTCTCAATGAGCTAGCTACTTTTGGGTTCCTATGGTACTCCTCACAATGAGTTTTAGGATTTTCACCCAAGCACTTTCCATATTTACAAATAGGTTTTACCTTGATCCAAAATAAAAGATAAAATCTAGAGTAGAACAAAAATGTAATGTGGTTGACCAAAAAATTATGATCTTTGGTGATGTCTTGTTACCAAAATGAAACTATAGATCTAGACTATCATGTTGAAGGGCTAAAAATGGATTTGTTACCAATTTTTATTAGCAGGGTCCAATTACGATAAGGTGAGAGCATATGGTGGGTAGCAGGAAAAAAATTCTCCATGGAAAGTGGTTTGATACCAGATGAAAGGATCCTTCCTGAACAAATTAGCATATAATTTCAAATACATGAAATAAACTATGAAAATTATCAATATATTAAATGAAACAAATATAATTGAATTACAATATCAAAATTATAGAATCATTGGCCTCTTTGAGGGGGCAACCTCCTTTGAGCAAGCTCAATTCAATACAATTCATGGATACCTTCATTAGGCCTTGACACTGGCTCAAATACTAATTCAACAACTATTCCATCTCATGCATGTGGGATAAAAGAAAAATGCTCCAAGGATGACTTACAAAGCATATTCATCCAAAGTAACTACTATGCTAATAATGTAAATATAAAAGTAGAACATAGATTCATAATAATTTTCCCTATATATTGTATTGGGTCAACCTAGTCAACCCTATACCTTTTTCTAGCCTCTATTAAATATATTGGATCAACCCAATCAACCTTATACTATTTTTAGACCCTATTTTTTCTTTTTCCATCCTCTTTTCACTATACTATATTGACCCAATTGACTCTGTACTATATGTAGAACCTATTTTTTGTGCTTAGTCGACCTAGTCAACCCTGTACTATTTTTTTCCTTGTTTATCAATCTAGTTCTCTATTTCTTGTTATTTACATTTTATTCATCTATCTTCAGTCATAATGAAGTATCCTATCATAATCTTCTTGGATATCTTGAATCCATTTAGATACTATATGGGATGTTCATTTCTCCCTCTCTTTTCCTCCCAAGAACACCATCACTCTTGGGGCACCTCTTGTCCTCCTTCATCCATGAATTGTAATATGGTGCAAATAACACCTCAAGATGAAGTTGATGGATCTAATCCTTTCCTTACCAAGAAACTTATCATCTTCAAAATATTCAAACTAATTTAGGAGTAATTGATACAAGTTTGCTTAATAATACTACTAATAATCCTTCTTCTAGTAATCCTCTCCCTAACACCAATTTAGGGAATGCTCCTATCAACACCAACCCATCTCCTGATACAACTCAACTTTTATCCCAATTTATCCTACAAATGAACATAATGAAAAATTATAACACCAACTAAATGATGTAACTTTAACAACATTTAATTAATGTGGCTAATCAACCTCCAAATATCCATCCTTTAACTAATCCTAATTACATTCCTCCACCTTTTTAGATGCCTTAAATAATGGTATTCCTCAATTGATAATAAATAACAAGATGATTCAAAATATTTAAAATGAGCCTTTATCTCCCATCATTGTATCTGTTGATATTGGTAACATATCTCCAAATATCAAATATGATGGGATGAAAGATCCTGCCTCATTTCTCAAAACCTTTGGCAACCTTTACAAAGAGTGGATCCAAACTAACACCTTTGAAAAAACTAAAATCTTAGTGAAAACCTTCATTGGTGATGTTTTATAATGGTATAATAAACTTCCCCAACATTATTTTTGGTAACTTGAATATTTGGTTAATCCTTTGGTTAAAGAGTTTCAACACGATGATCTTCTTGAAAATTGTCTTAGCCACTACATCAATGCTAAGAAATATCCCACTGAATTAGCTCATGACTTTATTAAAATATGTAAATAATTGGCCCATAAATCCAATCATAAAATGACTAATGATAAATTATTCAAACATTTTATCACCACTTTGACTCCCACTCTCTAATATAAGGTTCAAACTTTTGCTCCCCAAATGCTTAATAAAGCTCTTGATCAAGATAAATGTCAAGAATTTATTATGAAACAATTTGAAAACAATCCTAAACTTCTTAAAGGATATTTAAAAACATCTTATGCTATCATTAGTAATACTAAAAAACCAAACCAAGAGTTGCCAAAGCTGATGTTCCTTCACATTCTCATACACCTCTTTCAGTTTAGTAAATGAAACAATTTTTTCCACCCTCTAAAAATTTCTTCTATCCCAATGCTCCTCCTAAGTGGTATGACCCCAATATATTTTTTTGGTTCCATGCCAACATTTGGCATTCTCATGAATCTTTTATATGTCTCACTAAATTTTTTATCTCTTATATGCTTGATGATTCATTCAATCAAGAAGTTATGATCAATCTTCGTCGTCAAGAATACACTATTGCTTTTCAAAAATGACAAGATTCCAAAGCTTCTACCTCTAATCATGAAAAATATTATTCCTATAATAAATAAAATACCAAGGATGTTTATGCTATTGATGTTGATTATGACCAATATTTCAACAATTATCAATATGTCAATATTTCTAAGGTCAACTACCATTGTAAACTGACTCATAAAGATCATGTTACCAAACACAAGAAGCCATATTTAGAGGAACAAATTCTTATAGATACTACCACTACTAATGTTTATTTTAAATCCTAAGAGGAACCATCTCCTCCTTTTGATCTTCCAACTATACTATTCCTCTAGAAAATAATTTACCTCCCAAACCTCATGTTGGTTCTTCTAAGTCTCATTGGAACTTTCTTGAATAACTCAACTCTATGCCTTGTAAGATTCCATTTATGGAGTTGGTTTTTACTTGTCCCCCCAAAAATTAATGATCCATCCTCCTTAGATGAAGAACCACCTTTTATTAAATCTTAACATACCAACGTAAATAACATTGAAGCTATGTATCCTTATTCCAAACCTTCTATTGAATTCTTTGAAGAGGACATGATCAATGATGAAATTCTCTTTTGTACTGATGATCCACCACCTTTCATCAAAATCAGCCATTAATACCACTCTTAACCAAAAATTTCTAGTTGATGAAGGTTTTGGTATTAATGTAACATCTTTATGGCTTATACAACAAATTGGTTATAACAATGATCATTTCAATCAAACCCATGTTACTTATCATGGGTTTGTTAAGACTAATCAAAATTCACTTGGTTTCATTTATATTCCATTAACCATTAGACTTAACACCATTCAAACCAAGTTTGTGGTCCTTGATCTCCCTTTATCTTATAGCATGATCCTTGGTCATCCATGGACTTATCGAATGAGGTCCATTGATTTTTTTGATAGCCAATGCATTAAATTCTTACATAATGGAAAATGGTATAAGCATGAAGTTGATCCCAACCCATGAAGCATTTATCTTCCTAATCCTAAATCACAATATTGTATTCCTACCATTCCTAAGATCATTAGTACTCCTTTGCCTGTGTTCATCAACATGAATCATGATTTACAAGTTAATATTAAAAATTATAATGATGATGAGCCTAATTATTTGCAACATACTTGTAATATTACCAAGTTACCTCCATATATTTTGTAATGGCTTCCTTCTTCTCTATTACCTAGGGATTGTACTATTTATTTTATTAATGAGATTACCAATTTTTCCCCTCAATGTAATGCTCATGAACCTTCTTTACCTGAAGATGCTTTCACTTGTAATGATTTTGGAGTGGCCAAATTATTTCAATAACCTCTCATCATGTCTCCTTGTACATTTAGTAATATTTATATTTCACCCTCTAAAACTCCCCCTGGTTCTCAAGCATGTACAATTTCTCCAACATATAATGATAACTATATAATGGCCTAAGCTCAATCTAGAGACTTGGATTTCTAGCATTATAAAAAAAACCTTATCCCAAATTCATGATTTTAATCAGGATGTTCATACCATTTCTATGGATCATACCTTAAATCCTAAAGGTCATGTGCTTCCTACCAATTCTCTTCTTGTTGATACTCCTTAGGTAATAGAGAAAATTATAGCTTATGAAGCTCCAAAAAATTATACATATCAGTTACCACCTATCAATCCAATAATTACCTCTAATCATTCTCCCATCACTAAACCCACTGATATTCCAACCCTTTCTAATGCATCTACTTCTTCTAAACGTAAAATTACACTAGATGGCAAGGAAACTAATGTTCATGAGATATATTTTGAGTATGATCACCATGGCATTAAAATTCTAGATCTTAAAGTAGATGTTGAGTATTATAGTCCTCTTCCTACCTTGCCTAGTGATGAAGCTATCCTTGAGATACTTTATGCTTGATGACCTCAACTACCTCAGTAGCATCATAAAATTGGGAATTTCAAAAATAAAACTCCTTGCTTTAACAACTTCATTATTATCATTGACCCTAAAATAAATCCAATTTATTCCTTACCCAATGCATAATACCACTTTTAAAATAGGAATTCCATGCTTATTAAGGAAACCACTCACATTGAATATGGTACTCCATCTTTTCCTCGACCAATTATTGTCTCTTATGAACTCTTACCTACCAAATATGTTAATTTTAGCTTATTATTTGAAAACTATCATGAGGCTTTCACTTGGTCCTATGAGGACTTGTATGACATTAACCTTAGCATTGTGGTGCATAACATCATTACAATCCTAATTCCAAGCTTGTGCATCAAAAACAAAGAAGTTTCCACCTAAATTTTACACTTTATGTCATAAGGAAATCATCAAATTACTTGATGTTAAATTTATCAAACTGGTGGATTATTCTAAATAGGTTTCCAACATTGTTCCTATTTGGAAGAATTTCACTATGCTCATTTATATTTTTATTGATTTTTGTGATATTAATCTTACTTATTCCAAGGACAACTTCCCTTTACGTTCAATAGATGCCATTGTTGATTCCATGATTGGTTATGAAATGTTCTCTTATGGATGGCTTCTTTGATATAATCAGATTCATATCACTCTTGAGGACCAACATAAGACAACTTTCACCATATAATGGGGCACCTATTGTTATGTCAAAATGCCTTTTGGCCTCAAAATTTCCATAGCCACTTACTAATGAGAAATGACTCACATCTTTCATGATCTCATTTATAAAATTGTTGAAACCTATGTGGATGATCTCATTACTAAATCCAAAAATTATAAGAATCATCTTTCTGATCTTTCCATCATATTTGACCATATTTTAAATATAAAGTTACACTTAATCCTTGCAAATGAATCTTTGGAGTCACATGTAGAAAAATTTTAAGATTCTTGGTCTCTTTTCATGGCATCAATGTTGAACCTACCTGTTGTTTCCAAAATCAACTCAGCTCATTTTTGGAACAACCCCTATGAAACTTGTCTATTTCACTTTTTTCTCTTTAAGTTCATTTTTTTAGATGAGTTTTTCTTGTTCTTGTGTTTCCTCAACTAGCATTGTTCAAGGTTTGTAACATCTCTTTATTATGTTTTCCCTAAAATGTGAAAGTTGTTACAGTCTCGATGCGACCAATGAACAAATTTCCCTTTTCCCAGAGTTTCTCTTTTTCTTGCTTTTTCATGAAAAGGAGGAAAATTTTTGCCATAAATGCATTTTTATCTTTTCCATGCAAAGGTGGCATTTTTCACCAACCCTTGCATCTGAAATGCAGGAGTGGCAATTTTTTTTTCCACTGCATTTTTTTCCTTCCCGTGTAGGAGTGGCAAATTTTGTCGCCCCTACATATCTTTTAAACTTTAGTGTAGGAGCGGCAATTTTTGCCACCCCTACACTACCTCATTTTTCATGCACAACATTTATGGCCATGTGCATCAAGTGGTTAGGGGTGATTTTCACCCCATTTAATCTCTTTTTGGTCATTTTTGATTCATTTTTTTCTATCCTCCTCCTGCCCTCTACCTCTGGACGATCCAGTAAGCAGGAAGAAGCATGTTTCATCAGATTCAAGCTCTCATTGCATGTTATTTTCCAAGTAGGTTTTTGTTTTTACATTTTGTTTCATGTTATTTTCTCTTTTTTTGTTTTTCTCTCTCCCCTTTGTTGGGTTTTATTTTAGTTTTCTATTTCTCCTCTTCCCTTCCTCCTGTCGAGATGCTTTTCTCCTTTTGCCGCTCTTCTTTCCTCCTCTTCCCTTTCTCCCCGTTCAGCATTTGTTTCTTTTTCCTTAGTGTTAGGGTGGTGAATTTCACCACCCTCCCTTTTATTATCCATCTTTCTACCTATGTAAGGGCGGTGATTTTCATCACCCTAACAATGCATTTACCTCTCGTGCACTGGCGCCAAATTTTGCCACTGATGTAACTCGATGCAACTACAGTGTAAGGGTGGCAAATTTCACCACTGTTACACCTATTTTCATAAGTGTAAGAGTGGAAAATTTTTCCACCCTTACACGTTCTTTTCCCCTATATGCATAGGTAGCAAATTTTTCCACCAATGCATTTTTCTTATCTTTGCATGTAGAGGCAGCAAATTTTTCCACCTATGCATGCAAACCCGTCCCACATGCCATGGTGGCAATTTTTGCTGCCCCTACACCCTTTTTCTCCATTTTTTTCTTTAACTCTAGAGAATTTTAATTCCTTCCATTTTTTATGCCTCTTCCCCATTTTCCTCTCACTTTCCAACCCATTCACACCTCGGCCCTGTCAAGTGCCCTCCCTTGGTCATGATCACCTGACGTGCAATTTTCTTAAATTGCCAATTTTTCCCTAATTACACGATCATGATTCTTATCACAGTTCTCCCTAAAGATCCTCCTTTGTCAATGTGCTCTTAACAAAGGATTGTTCCAATGACTGAAGCTTCTCTGAAGAAGTCAAAGGCCATGAAGTACCAGTATCAAGGTGTTTTCCCAATCACCTCGGTCACTTCTAATATTGATGACATTAGAGACACATAGATCAGCCACGTGGATATGGCTGAGTTTGTGGAGAGAACCAAGGTGACAAACTCAAGCTCAGAGATGAAAAGAATAATTAAAAGCAACATCCATCTAGTCTTCTCTTTCCCTATGGTAGTGCATCACACAGAGTTCATCTTTCAATGTACCCAATTCTATAACAGAGAGACCAAGACAGTGTCAGATGCCAATGGTAACATGATAATTCAACTAGACCCCAAATTTATTAATAAAGTCTTCATGTGCCCTCCTGCTACAACAGTGTTGAAAATTGACTTCATTGAGGCACAAAAGGAATATGACAAAGATCTCGAGAAGGTGAAAAAGGTGATGAACAACATATGGCTCAAGACTCCCAGAGCCAACTTATCTAGATAGCTATGGATTCTTTTGAGAAGTGATTTTATAGAAGAAGTTGGTGACTTAATTACTCTTTTCAGCAGAGTATGAGGTCTACCATCTTCTTTCCAATTCCATGAATGGATGTATCCCTTTATTAAGATAGTTCTACAAGGGAAACAAGTCATCTTCTGGGATGAGCAGATCAACAACGCTCTTCATGAGCAATTGATAAAGGTGTCTACTACTTTGAAGTTCTATATGACTTCATACTTAATATACATCACAGCTTCAATGTGAACCTTTCTAGGTTTGACAATAGAAGGAGATAGAAGAACCACCCCTATTTATTCGTAATACCCTCAGCTAACACTAAAAGGATCAATCTATCACTTTAAGAGGGTAAATGACACCTTTTTCATAGTATTTTTATGCCTTTTTGATCTTCAAATAGAATAGAAGAGAGTATCAGATGAAGCCTGGATGGTCATCAATGATTTAGGCTGCATGTTTTTACAATTCCCCTCCTTTTGCTATCTATGGGTTGGCTTTTTCCAAGGCTATCCCTACATGCTCCCTAGATTTCTTTCTAACAAATTAATCCTAATGGATCTGTGTAGATAGATTATTATCATACACACTAAGCAAATGGAACTTAAGAAGCTAGGTTTTAAGTTCTCAATCGAAATTGGTAGATACTCAATTTTAACTCTTGCTAAAGCAAGGGTAATGGAGATATAAATGCAACTTGTCACCATGAAGTATTTTAAAAGAAGGCCTAATTTTGACTACAGGGGTGTCAAGGATATGATTAGAAGAAAGACTCAGTTTCATGAGCCCATGATTGAAGACATTTGTGTTGAGTTGTGGAGCTAAAAGCTTCACTAAATGTGTAAATGTGGAGGTTACTAGATGACACAGTAACTGACATTAGTCAGGGCCAACTGACATCAGCTATCTTTAGCTATACAGTAATCGGCATTGGTTATTGTCAGCCGACATTAGTCAGACAAGAATTGACATCGATCATCTATGCGTTTCCAAAACTATTCTAATTTTAAGAGAATAGTTAGTTTGCATGTAAAGACTAATTTTAGTTTTGAGTCTGCATTTCTAATTATTGTTTGTTTTGGGATCTATTTAAGAGACCCATGGGGATGTATTGTAATGTAAGCAAGGTCAATTAGATCTGCAAGTGTGTAAGATCAAGTAGATCTGTGGGTGTGTGTGTGTAAGATCAGTTAGATCTGCAGGATAGCAAGATCAAGAAGATCTGCAACACACGGTGTGAGCAAGATCAAGTAAGATCTACAATGTGCAAGATCAAGAAGGTCTGTGGGGGTCAATGTAGGCAAAACAACCATTGAATTGATTGTCACAAGGACTTGGAAGTAGGCAACAACAACCATTGAGTTGATTGTCATTGGAGGGAACAACTCAGTGTTGAGTTGGTTGTAATTGATTGAGAGAGAGAACTCTTGAGCGAGAATTACTGTACACCCAAGAGGTGTGGGAAGAAGAGATTTCTTCATTGTGTTTCCTTTTAGAAGAGTTTAATATAGATTGTATTGTTTCTCATATCACATATTATTTGATATTTCTAATTTCTAGTTATTACTTCTAGTTTAATTTCGTATTTAGTTTCTTATACAAAGGTAATCAATTGTACTCTGTGGAGGATCGTAATAGTTGGTATCAGAGCTTGGTTCACTAACAAGTGGTAGAGTGAGTTAGTCTTTATTGATTATAGGTTCACTCATAGGGGTTTCTATTTGAGTGGGAGTAAAGCTATGGCAGAAAAAAGTAAACTAAGAATAGAGAAATTTAATAGCAAGACTTATCAATTATAGAGGATGTAGATAGAAGATTATTTATATCAAAAAGATCTATACTTACTGTTGGGGGGGGGTTTCAAGTAAGCCCACATATATGCAAGATAAATAATGGAATGTTCTTGATAGAAAGGCTTAGAGATTTATAAGGTTGAGCCTAGCATCGTCTGTGATTTTCAACTTATCACAGACAAAGACAACAGTAGAGTTAATGGAATCTTTGGCAAATTTATATGAAAAACCCTCAGCTTTGAATAAGGTATTTCTTATGAATCAATTATTTAATTTGTAAATGCAGGAAGGTGGATCAGTATATAGTCATCTTAGTGATTTCCATGGATTAGTAAATTAGTTAATTTCAGTCAAAATAGTTTTTGATGATGAAATTAAGGCTCTCTTAATTTTATGCTCTTTACCTGAAAGTTGGGATAGCTTGGTAATGGCAGTTAGTAATACTGCATCTGCTTCAAATATCTTGAAAGTTGAAGATATTGTTAGTGTAATCTTGAATGAAAAAATTCACAAAAAAAGCATAAGGGAAACATCAGGTAATGCTTTAAGTGTTGAAAGTAGGGGATGGCAAAGAGAGAAAGGCAAGCAAGGGAAATGAAGGTCAAAGATAGGCAGTAGATCCAAATCTAGAAATAGAAGAATAACATACTATAATTGTGGAAAGAAAGGACATGCAAAGAAAGATTGTTGGTTGAAAGAAGATCAGCATGAAGGTAATAAAGAAGCAAATGATGCAGGTATTGTTGCATAAGATGCTCTTATATTTTCTTTGGATAGTCAGGTAGAATCATGGGTTTTAGATTCTAGTGCTTCTTTCCATACAACCCCAAATAGAGAATTTTTTAATCATTATGTCCATGGAGACATTGGAAAATTTTATTTAGGGGATGGTGAGCCTTGTCAAATTGTTGGCAAAGGAAAAGTGTAGCTGAAATTGTAGAATGGAAACACATAGGTGTTGAAGGATGTCATGCATGTACCCATCCTGAAGTGGAATCTGATTTTTGAAGGAAAGTTGGGTGATGAGGGTTACATAGTAACTCTCACAGTAGAATCTTGGAAATTTTCGAAGGGTGCACTTGTATTAGCCAGAGATAAAAAAGTAGGTACACTTTATCTATCTACTTGAATTACTGATTCTCTTTCTATTTTATCTACTTCAGATGTAGATGTAAAGATGTGGCACTGTAGGCTTGGTCATATGAGCGAGAAGGGAATGGATGTACTTAAGTCAAAAGGTAAGCTTTTAGATTTGATAGATCCAAATTTTTATGAGCATTGTATTTTTGGGAAACAAAAGAAAGTGAGGTTTCTTGAAATTGGGTCAACAAAGAAGAAACACAGGTTAGAGCTTGTTCACATAGACATGTGAGGACCAACTCAGGGAGCTTCTATTGGAGGATCACAGTATTATATTTCTTTCATTGATGATGCTACAAGAAAGGTATGGGTTTATTGCATAAAGAGGAAATCTTATGTTTTTGACACATTTAAGAACTTGTAAGCCTTAGTTTTCAATGAGAAGGTGATGGACAGTGATCAGCTCTAGAGACTAAATAACTTTGAGTAATAAAATGTTGATTTGGACAAGGTTATGATCCAAAATGGGCTTGAAGGTAAAAATTATCACTCACAGGAAAACACAGACATCGACGTCGATCAGGCAGAGACTGACGTCGAATAGGCAGGAACTGACGTCAGTCTAGTGGAGACCAAACTTAGTGATGTCAGGTAGGTGGAAACTAACATTGGTCAGGTGAGAACTGACATTGGTCAGGTCAGTCAGGTGGAACCGACATCAGTCGGGTGCAAACTTAGAGATGACTGGGATCGGTCACTGTTAGAATGAAATTTGGGTGGATAGCAAGCTATCAATGAGTCTTAAACACCAATGAGGAGGTTTGAAAGGTTAAGTACACCTCAAATTCATTATTCCCCTTCTTTATACTACTTGTTGCTCACTGATGGTGGAAAACCAAGAAGTTTTGAAGAGGCAATATAGGTAAAATATAGAAAATAGTGGGAGCATGGCATGAATGAGAAAATTGATTCCTTAGAAGAGAACCAAATGTGGGATTTGGTAGAGTTGCCAGCTAGAAAGAAAGCACTGAAAGACAAATGAATTTACAGGTTAAAGAAAGGAGAGAATGGACAAGTGAGACATAAGGCTAGGTTATATGGTCTTGAACAAGCTCCAAGACAATGGTATTTGAGGTTTGATAGGTTTGTGACAAAGCATGGCTTTAATCAATGTCAATGTGACCATTGTGTTTATTTTACCAAGTTGGATAATAGTAACTACATTATCCTATTATTGTATGTAGTGTATATGCTTGTTGTAGGGTCACACATGCAGGGAATTACTGAGCTAAAAGTAAAATTAGCTTAGACATTTGTCATGAAGGATTTAGGTGCAGAAATCCTTGGCATGAGTATTTCTAGAGACAGGGAAGATCACAAGTTGATTTTATCTCAAGAGGAATATGTGAATAAGGTAGTGGAGAGATTTAATATGTAGGATGTAAAATTGGTAAGCACACCTACGGTTAAACAGTTTAAGCTGAGTAAAAAACAATGCCCTAAATCACATGATGAGGTTGAGTACATGGTATGTACTAGACCTGATATTACCCAAGCAATGGGAGTTGTCAGCAAGTTTATGGCCAATCTAGGAAAGAAGCATTGGAAGGTAGTTCAGTAGATTTTAGATATCTGAGAGGGACTAGTAGCATGTATTTATGCTATGCGGAGTTAAACACTTCTCTACATGGGTATGGGATATGGCAAGTGACTTGAATGGTAGGAGAAACATCATAAGATATGTGTTCACTATTGGTGGAATGGCGGTTAGCTAAAATTCAAAGTTGTAGAAGGTTGTTTCCCTATCTACTACAAAAGTAGAATATATTACAGTCACAAAGGCTAGCAAGTAAATGATATGGATGACTTGGTTCATGAAAGAGTTTGGAAAGGAGCAAGAGAGTTGCAG
This sequence comes from Torreya grandis, assembly GCA_037957365.1. Taxonomy (NCBI): domain Eukaryota; kingdom Viridiplantae; phylum Streptophyta; class Pinopsida; order Cupressales; family Taxaceae; genus Torreya; species Torreya grandis. The sequence continues at coordinate 819,422 of JARHVA010000023.1, read as the reverse complement.
ATTGTATAGTGATAGTCAAAGAGCGATTCATTTGGCAAAAGATTCAACCTTTCATTCAAGAACCAAACATATATAGCTTAGGTACCACTTCATTAGACAGGTATTGGAGGATGGACAGTTGAAGCTGGAAAAGATCTATATGAATAAGAACCATACTGATATGTTAACAAAGCCAGTAACAAAGGAGAAGTTGAATCTTCATTCAACTTTTATTGGTCTTCAAGATGAACTTAAAGATGGAGATACAAGCCAAAAACAAATTAGAAGATGTTGTTGTACAGGTACAGGTACAGGTGCAACTATTTATCTCCAAGTGGGAGATTGTTGAGTTGTGAAGCTAAAAGCTTCACTGAATGTGCAAATGTGGAGGTTGCTAGATGACATAGTAACTGACATCAGTTAGGGCCAACCAACATTAGTTAGGGATTGACCAACATCGGTTATCTTTAGCTATATAGTAACTGGCATCGATTATTGTCGACCAGCATTAGTCAAATAGGAACCGACATTGGTCATCTGTGCATTTTCAAAATTGTTCTAATTTTTGGAGAATAGTTAGTTTGCATGTAAACACTAATTTTAGTCTTGAGTCTGTGTTTCTAATTATTATTTGTTTTGGGATCTATTTAAGAGACCATGGGCTGTATTGTAATGTAAGCAAGGTCAATTAGATCTACAAGTGTGCAAGATCAAGTAGATCTACGAGTGTGTGTGTGTGTGTGTGTGTGTGTGTGTGTGTGTGTGTGTGTGTGTGTGTGTGTGTGTGTGTGCGCAAGATCAGTTAGATCTATGAGGTAGCAAGATCAAGAAGATCTGCAACACATTGTGTGAGCAAGATCAAGAAGGTTTGCGGGGGTCAATGTAGGCAAAACAACCATTGAGTTGATTGTCACAAGGACTTAGAAGTAGGCAACAACAACCATTGGGTTGATTTTCATTAGAGGGAACAACTCAGTGTTGAGTTGGTTGTAATTGATTGAGAGAGAGAACTCTTGAGGGAGAATTACTATACACCCAAGAGGTGTGGAAAGAAGAGATTTCTTCATTGTATTTCTTTTTGGAAGAGTTTAATATAGATTATATTTTTTCTCATATCACCTATTCTTTGCTATATTTGATTTCTAGTTACTTATTACTTCTGATTTAATTCCATGTTTAGTTGTTATACAAAGGTAATCAATTGTACTCTATGGAGGATCTTAACAATTGGTATCAGAGCTTGGTTCTCTAAAAAGTGGTAGAGCGGGTTAGTGTTTGTTGATTACACATTCACTCACAGGGGTTTCTATTTGAGTGGGAGTAAAGCAATGGCAGAAGAAAGTAAACGAAGAATGGAGAAATTCAATGGCAAAAATTATCAATTATGGAGGATGCAGATAGAAGATTATCTTTATCAAAAATATCTATACTTACTGTTGGGTGGATTTTTAAGTAAGGCCACATATATGCAAGATGAAGAATGGAGTGTTCTTGATAAAAGGCTCTGGGATCTATAAAGTTGAACCTGAAATCGTCTATGATTTCCAACTTATCACAGGCAAAGACAATGGTAGAATTAATAGAATTTTTGACAAATTTATATGAAAAATCCTCAGCTTTGAATAAGGTATTTCTTATGAAGCAATTATTTAATTTATAAATGCAGGAAGGTGGACTAGTATATAGTCATCTTAGAGATTTCCATGAATTAGTAAATCAGTTAATTTCAATCAAAATAGTTTTTTATGATGAAATAAAGGCTCTCTTAATCTTATGCTCTTTACTTGAAAGTTGGGATAGCTTGGTAATGGCAGTTAGTAATACTGCGTCTACTTCAAATATCTTGAAATTTAATGATGTTGTTAGTGTAATCTTGAATGAATAAATTTGCAAAAAAAGCATAGGGAAAACATCAGGTAATGCTTTAAGTGTTGAAAGAAGGGGATGGCAAAGAGAGAAGGGCAAGCAAGGGAAATCAAGGTCAAAGATAGGCAGTAGATCCAAATCTAGTAATGGAAGAATAACCTGCTGGAATTGTCAAAAAAAAAGACATGCAAAGAAAGATTGTTGGTTGAAAGAAGATCAGCGTGAAGGTAATTAAAAAGTAAATAATGTAGGTATTGTTGCACAGGATGCTCTTATATTTTATTTGGGTAGTCAGGTAGAATCATGGGTTTTAGATTTTGGTGCTTCTTTCCATGCAACCCCAAATAGAGAATTCTTCAATGATTATGTCCATGGAGACTTTGGAAAAGTTTATTTAAGGCATGATGAGCGTTGTCAAATTGTTAGCAAAGGAAAAGTGTAGCTAAAATTGTAGAATGACAACACATGGGTGTTGAAGGATGTCATGCATGTACCCAAACTGAAGCAGAATCTGATTTTTGTAGGAAAGTTAGGTGATGAGGGTTGCACAATAACTCTTACAGTGGAATCTTAGAAATTTTCCAAGGGTGCACTTGTATTAGCCAAAGGTAAGAAAATAGGTACACTTTATCTATCTACTTGTATTACTGATTCTCCTTCTATTTTATCTATTTCAGATGTAGATGCAAAGATGTGGCACTATAGGCTTGGTCACATGAGTGAGAAGGAAATAGATGTTCTTAAGTCAAAAGGTAAGCTTTCAAATTTGATAGATCTAGATTTTTGTGAGCATTGTATTTTTGGGAAATAGAAGAAAGTGAGGTTTCTTGAAACTAGGTCAATAAAAAAGAAGCACAGATTGGAGCTTGTTCACGCAAACGTGTGGGGACCAACTCAAGGAGCTTCTATTCGAAGATCATAGTATTATGTTTCTTTCATTGATGATGCTACAAGAAAGGTATGGGTTTATTGTATAAAGAGGAAATCTAATGTTTTTGACACATTTAAGAACTCATAAGTCTTGGTTTTCAATGAGAAAGTGATGGACAATGATCAGCTCAAGAGACTAAATAATTTTGAGTAGGGCAATGTTGATTTGGACAAGGTTATGATCCAAAATGAGCTCACGAGTAAAAATCATCACTCACAGGAAAACACAGACATCGACGTTGGTCAGGCAAAGACCGATGTCGAACAAGTAGGAACCGACGTTGGTCTAGTGGAGACCAAAGTCAATGATGTCAAGTAGGTGGAAACTGAGGTTGGTCAGGTGAGAATCGATGTCAGTCAGGTTGGTTAGGTGGAATCAACATTGGTCAGGTGCAGACTGAGAGATGACTAAGATTGGTCACTGTTAGAACAAAATTTGGACAGATAGCAAGCTCTTAATGAGTCTCAAATGCCCATGAGGAGGTCTGAAAGGGTAAGTAAACCTCAAATTCATTATTCCCCTTCTTTATACTACTTATTGCTCACTGATGGTGGAAAAATAGGAAGTTTTGAAGAGGTAATGCAAGTAGAATCTAGGAAATAGTGTAAGCATGGCATGAATGAGGAAATTGATTCCTTGGAAGAGAACCAAATGTGGGATTTGGTAGAGTTGCCAGCTGGAAAGAAAGCACTAAAAAATGAATGAATTTATAGGTTAAAGAAAAGAAAGAATGGATAGGTGAGACATAAGGCCAAGTTATATGGTCTTGGGCAAACTCCAAGATAATGGTATTTGAGGTTTGACAGGTTTATGACAAATCATGGCTTTAGTCAATGTCAATGTGACCATTGTGTTTATTTTACCAGGTTGGATAATAGTAGCTACATTATCTTATTACTATATGTAGTGTATATGCTTGTTGCAGGGTCACACATGCAAAGAATTACTGAGCTAAAGGTAAAATTAGCTCAGACATTTGCCATGAAGGATTTAGAAATAGAATCCTTGGCATGAGTATTTCTAGAGACAGGGAAGATCACAGGTTGATTTTGTCTCAAGAGGATTATGTGAATAAGGTAGTGGAGAGGTTTCATATGCAGGATGCAAAACCAGTAAGCACACTTATGGTTGGATAGTTTAAGTTGAGCAAAGAATAGTGTCCTAAATCACATGATGAGGTTGAGTACATGGTATGTACTAGACTTGATATTGCTCAAGCAGTGGGAGTTGTCAGCAAGTTTATGGCTAATCCAAGCAAGAAGCACTAGAAAGCAGTTCAATGGATTCTCAGATATTTGAGAGGGATCAATAGCAAGTATTTATAGTATGAAGGGTCAAACACTTCTCTACATGGGTATGTATATTTGGATATGGTAGGTGACTTGAATGGCAGGAGAAGCACCATAGGATATGTGTTCACTGTTGGTGGAATGGTGGTTAGCTAGATTTCAAAGTTGTAGAAAATGTTTGCCTTGTCTACTACAGAGGTAGAATAGATTATAGTAATAGAGGCTAGCAAGGAAATGATATGGATGACTTTTTTCATCAAAGAGTTGGAAAAAGAGTAAGAGAGTTACAGATTGTACAGTGATAGTCAAAGAGCAACTCATTTGGCAAAGGATTCAACCTTTCATTTAAGAACCAAACATATACAGCTTAGGTACCACTTCAGTAGACAAGTATTGGAGGATGGACAGTTGAAGCTGAAAAAGATTTATATGGATAACAATCCTGCTGATATGTTAACAAAGCCGATAACAAAGGAGAAGTTGAATCTTCAATCAACTTTTGTTGGTCTTCAAGATTGAACTTGAAGATGGAGATACAAGCCAAAAATAAATTAGAGGATGTTACTATATAGGTACAGGTATAAGCGTAGCTGTTTATCTCCAAGTGGGAGATTGTTGAGTTGCGGAGCTAAAAGTTTCACTAAATGTGCAAATGTGGAGGTTTCTAGATGATATAGTAACCAACATCAGTCAGGGCCAATCAACATCAATTAGGGGTCGACTGACATTAGTTATTTTTAGTTATATAGTAACTAGCATCAGTTATTGTCGGTTGGCACCAGTCAGATAGAAACCAACATCGGTCATCTATGTATTTCTAAAACTATTCTAATTTTAGGAGAAAAATTAGTTTGCATGGAAAGACTAATTTTAGTCTTGAGTCTATGTTTCTAATTATTGTTTGATTTGAGATCTATTTAAGAGACCCATGGGGCTGTATTGTAATGTAAGCAAGGTCAACTAGATTTGCAAGTATACAAGATCAAGTAGATCTATGGGTGTGTGTGTGTGCAAGATCAATTAGATCTGTGGGGTAGTAAGATTAAGAAGATCTGCAACACACGGTGTGAGCAAGATTAGGTAAGATTTGCAAGGTGTAAGATCAAAAAGGTCTGCAAGGGTCAATGTAGGTAAAACAACCATTGAGTTGATTATCACAAGGACTTGGAAGTAGGCAACAATAACCATTGGGTTGATTGTCACTAGAGGGAACAACTCAGTGTTGAGTTGGTTTTAATTGATTGAGAGAGAGAACTCTTGAGGGAGAATTACTATACACCCAAGAGGTGTGGGAAGAAGAGATTTCTTCATTGTATTTCCTTCTAGAAGAGTTTTATACAGATTGTATTATTTCTTGTATCACCAATTCTTTGTTGTTTCTGATTTCTAGTTACTTATTACTTTTGGTTTAATTCTGTGTTTAGTTGCTTATACAAAGGTAATCGCTTGTACTCTATGGAGGATCCTAATAGTTGGTATCAAAGCTTGGTTCACTAACAAGTGGTAAAGTGGGTTAGTGTTTGTTGATTACAGGTTCACTCACAAGGGTTTCTGTTTGAGTGGGAGTAAAGCAATGGCAGAAGAAAGTAAACTAAAAATTGAGAAATTCAATGACAAGAAATATCAATTATGGAGGATGAAGATAAAATATTATCTGTATCAAAAATATCTATACTTACTATTGGTTGGGGTTTCAAGTAAGCCACATATATGGAAGATGAAGAATGGAATGTTCTTGATTGAAAGGCTCTGGGATCTATAAGGTTGAGCCTGGCATCGTCTGTGATTTCCAACTTATCACAGGTAAAGACAATGGTAGAGTTAATGGAATTTTTGTCAAATTTATATGAAAAACCCTCAACTTCAAATAAGGTATTTCTTATGAAGCAATTATTTAATTTACAAATACAAGAAGGTGGATCGGTATATAGTCATTTTAATGATTTCCACGGATTAGTAAATCAGTTAATTTTAGTTAAAATAGTTTTTGATGATGAAATTAAGGCTCTCTTAATCTTATGCTCTTTACTTGAAAGTTGGGATAGCTTGGTAATGACAGTCAGTAATATTGCATCTGCTTCAAATATCTTGAAAGTTGATGATGTTGTTAGTGTAATCTTGAATGAAGAAATTCATAGGAAAAGCATAGGGAAAACATCAGGTAATGCTTTAAGTGTTGAAAGCAAGGGATGGTAAAGAGAGAAGGGCAAGTAAGAGAAATCAAGGTCAAAGATAGGTAGTAGATCCAAATCTAGAAATAGAAGAATAACCTGTGGGAATTGTGGAAAAAAAGGACACACCAAGAAAGATTGTTGGTTGAAAGAAGATCAGCATGAAGGTAATAAAGAAGCAAATGATGCAAGTATTGTTGCACAAGATGCTCTTATATTTTCGTTAGATAGTCAGGTAGAATCATGAGTTTTAGATTCTGGTGCTTGTTTTCATGCAACCCCAAATAGAGAATTTTTCAATGATTATGTCTATAGAGACTTTGAAAAAGTTTATTTAGGGGATGGTGAGCCTTGTCAAATTGTTGGAAAAAGAAAAGTGCAGCTGAAATTGCAGAATGGCAACACATGGGTGTTGAAGGATGTCATGAATGTACCCGTCCTGAAGTAAAATCTGATTTCTACAAGAAAGTTGGGTGATGAGGGTTGCACAGTAACTCTCACAGTAGAATCTTGGAAAGTTTTTAAGGGTGCACTTGTATTAGCCAGAGGTAAGAAAGTAGGTACACTTTATCTATCTACTTGTATTACTCATTATCCTTCTATTTTATCTACTTCAGATGTAGATGCAAAGATGTGGCACTGTAGGCTTGGTCACATGAGTGAGAAGGGAATGGATGTTCTTAATTCAAAAGGTAAGCTTTTAGATTTGATAGATCTAGATTTTTGTGAACATTGTATTTTTGGGAAACAGAAGAAAGTGAGGTTTCTTTAAAGTAGGTGAACAAAGAAGAAGCACAAGTTGGAGCTTGTTCACGTAGACATGTGGGGACCAGCTCAAGGAGCTTCTATTGAAGGATCATAGTATTATGTTTTTTTCATTGATGATGCTACAAGAAAGGTATGGGTTTATTGCATAAAGAGGAAATTTGATGTTTTTAACACATTTAAGAACTGGAAAGCCTTGGTTTTCAATGAGAAGGTGATGGACAGTGATCAGCTCAAGAGGCTAAATAATTCTAAACAGGGCAATGTTGATTTGGACAAGGTTATGATCCAAAATAAGCTCACAGGTAAAAATCATAACTCACAAAAAAACATAGACACTGACGTCAATCAGGCAGAGACTGACGTCGAACAGGTAGGAACTGATGTCGGTCTGGTGGAGACCAAAGTTAATAATGTCAGGCAGGTGGAAACTGACGTTGGTTACATGAGAACTGATGTCGATCAGGTCAGTTATTTGGAACCAACATCAGTTGGGTGTAGACTGAGAGATGACTAGGATCAATCACTATTAGAATAAAATTTGGGCGGACAGCAAGTTGTCAATGAGTCTCAAATGCCCATGAGGAGGTCTGAAAGGGTAAGTAAACCTCAAATTTATTATTCCTCTTCTTTATACTACTTTTTGCTCACTGATGGTGGAAAACTGAGAAGTTTTGAAGAGGTAATGCAAGTAGAATCTAGGAAATAGTGGGAGCATGGCATGAATGAGGAAATTGATTCCTTGAAAGAGAACCAAATGTGGGATTTGGTAGAGTTGCCAACTGGAAAGAAAACACTAAAAAATGAATGGATTTATAGGTTAAAGAAAGGAGAGAATGGACAGATGAGACATAACGCCAGGTTATATGGTCTTGAGCAAGCTCTAAGACAATGGTATTTGAGGTTTGACAGGTTTATGACAAAGCATGGCTTTAGTCAATGTTAATATGACCATTGTGTTTATTTTACCAGGTTAGATAATAGTAGCTACATTATCCTATTACTATATGTAGTGTATATGCTTGTTGTAGGGTCACACATGCAAGGAATTACTAAGCTAAAGGTAAAATTAGCTCAAACATTTGCCATGAAGGATTTAGGAGCAAAATCCTTGGCATGAGTATTTATAGAGATAGGAAAGATCATAGGTTGATTTTATCTCAAGAGGATTATGTGAATAAGGTAGTGGAGAGGTTTAATATGCAGGATGAAAAACTAGTAAGCACACTTATGGTTGGACAGTTCAAGCTGAGCAAAGAATAATGTCTTAAATCACATGATGAGGTTGAGTACATGGTATGTACTAGACCTAATATTGTCCAAGTAGTGGGAGTTGTCAGCAAGTTTATGGCCAATCCAAGAAAGAAGCATTGGAAAGCAGTGTAGTGGATTCTCAGATATCTGAGAGGGACTAATAATAGGTATTTATGCTATGAAGGGTCAAACACTTCTCTACATGGGTATATGGATTCAGATATGGTAGGTGACTTAAATGGCAAGAGAAGCACCATAGGATATGTGTTCACTGTTGGTGGAACAATGGTTAGCTAGATTTCAAAGTTATAAAAGGTTGTTGCCCTGTCTACTACAAAGGTAGAATACATTGCAGTCATAGAGGCTAGCAAGGAAATGATATGGATGACTTGGTTCATGAAAGAGTTGGGAAAAGAGCAAGAGAGTTGCAGATTGTATAGTGATAGTCAAAGAGCAATTCATTTGGCAAAGGATTCAACCTTTCATTCAAGAACCAAACATATATAGCTTAGGTACCACTTCATTAGACATGTATTGGAGGATGGATAGTTGAAGCTGGAAAAGATCCATATGGATAAGAACCCTACCGATATGTTAACAAAGCCGATAACAAAGGAAAAGTTGAATCTTCATTCAACTTTTGTTGGTCTTCAAGATTGAACTTGAAGATGGAGATATAAACTAGAAACAAATTAGAAGATGTTATTGTATAGGTAGAGGTACAAGTGTAGCTATTTATCTCCAAGTGGGAGATTGTTGAGTTGTAGAGCTAAAAGCTTCACTGAATGTGTAAATGTGGAGGTTGCTAGATGATACAGTAACCGACATCAGTCAGGGCCAACTGACATCAGTTAGGGGTCGATCGACATCAGTTATCTTTAGCTATATAGTAATTGGCATCGGTTATTATCGATTGGCATCGGTTAGACAGGAATTGACATCGATCATTTGTGCATTTTTAGATCTATTCTAATTTTAAGAGACTAGTTAGTTTGCATGTAAAGACTAATTTTAGATTTGAGTCGGTGTTTCTAATTATTGTTTGATTTGGGATCTATTTAAGAGACCCATGGGGCTGTATTTTAATGTAAGCAAGGTCAATTAGATCTACAAGTATGCAAGATCAAGTAGATCTACGGGTGTGTGTGTGCAAAATTAGTTAAATTTGTGGGGTAGCAAGATCAGAAGATCTACAACACATGGTGTGAGCAAGATCAAGAAGGTCTGGTGGGGTCAATGTAGGCAAAACAACCATTGAGTTGATTGTCACAAGGACTTGAAAGTAGGTAACAACAACGATTGGGTTGATTGTCACTAGAGGGAACAACTCAGTGTTGAGTTGGTTGTAATTGATTGAGAGAGAGAGAAATCTTGAAGGAGAATTATTGTACACCCAAGAAGTGTGGGAAGAAGAGATTTATTCATTGTATTTCCTTCTAAAAGAGTTTAATATTGATTGTATTCTTTCTCGTATCACTTATTCTTTGTTATTTTTAATTTCTAGTTACTTATTACTTCTGGTTTAATTCTATTTTTAGTTGCTTATACAAAGGTAATCAATTATACTCTGTGGAGGATCCTAATAGTTGGTATCAGAGCTTGGTTCACTAACAAGTGGTAGAGCGGGTTAGTGTTTGTTGATTACAAGTTCACTCACAAGAGTTTCTATTTGAGTGGGAGTAAAGCAATGGCAGAAGAAAGTAAACTAAGAATAGAGAAATTTAGTGGCAAGAATTATCAATTATGAAGGATACAGATAGAAGATTATCTATATGAAAAAGATCTATATTTATCGTTGGTTGGGGTTTCAAGTAAGCCACATAAATGCAAGATGAAGAATGGAATTTTCTTGATAAAAAGGCTCTGGGATCTATAAGGTTGAGCCTGGCATCGTCTGTGATTTCAAACTTATCACAGGCAAAGACAACAGTAGAGTTAATGGAATCTTTGGAAAATTTATATGAAAAACCCTCAGCTTCGAATAAGGTATTTTTTATGAAGTAATTTTTTAATTTACAAATGCAGGAAGGTGGATCGGTATATAGTCAACTTAGTGATTTCCACGGATTAGTAAATTAGTTAATTTCAATCAAAATAGTTTTTGATGATGAAATTAAGGCTCTCTTAATCTTATGCTCTTTACCTGAAAGTTAGGATAGCTTGGTAATGGGAGTTAGTAATATTGCATCTGCTTCAAATATCTTGAAAGTTGATGATGTTGTTAGTGTAATCTTGAATGAAAAAATTTGGAGGAAAAGCATAGGGGAAACATCAGGTAATGCTTTAAGTGTTGAAAGCAGGGGATGTCAAAGAGAGAAGGGCAAGCAAGGGAAATCAAGGTCAAAGACTGGCAGTAGATCCAAATCCAGAAATGGATGAATAACCTGCAGAAATTGTGGAAAGAAAAGACATGCAAAGAAAGGTTGTTGGTTGAAAGAAGATCAGCATGAAGGTAATAAAGAAGCAAATGATGTAGGTATTATTGCACATGATGCTCTTATATTTTCTTTGGATAGTCAGGTAGAATCATGGGTTTAGATTTTGGTGTTTCTTTCCATGCAACCCCAAATAGAGAATTTTTCAATGATTATGTCTATGGAGACTTTGGAAAAGTTTATTTATGGGATGGTGAGCCTTGTCAAATTGTTGGCAAAGGAAAAGTGTAGCTGAAATTATAGAATGGCAACACATGGGTTTTGAAGGATGTCATGAATGTACCCATCTTGAAGTGAAATCTGATTTCTATAGGAAAGTTGGGTGATGAGGTTTGCACAATAACTCTCACAGTGGAATCTTAGAAAGTTTCCAAGGGTGCACTTATATTAGCTAGAGGTAAAAAAGTAGCTACACTTTATCTATCTACTTGTATTACTCATTCTCAGTCTGTTTTATTTATTTCAGATGTAGATGCAAAGATGTGGCACTGTAGGCTTGGTCACATGAGTGAGAAGGGAATGGATGTTCTTAAGTCAAAAGGTAAGCTTTCAAATTTGATAGATCCAGATTTTTGTGAGCATTGTATTTTTGGGAAATAGAAGAAAGTGAGGTTTTTTTAAACTGGGTCAACAAAGAAGCACAGGTTGGAGTTTGTTCGCATAGATGTGTGGGGACTAGCTTAGGGAGCTTCTATTAGAGGATCACAGTATTATGTTTCTTTCATTGATGATGCTATAAGAAAGGTATGGGTTTATTGCATAAAGAGAAAATCTGATGTTTTTAAAACATTTAAGAACTGAAAAGCCTTGGTTTTCAATGAAAAAGTGATGGACAGTGATCAGCTCAAGAGGTTGAATAATTCTGAGTAAGGCAATGTTGATTTCGACAAGGTTATGATCCAAAATGAGCTTGCAGGTAAAAATCATCACTCACAAGAAAACATAGACACCAACGTTGGTCAAGCAGAGATTGATGTTGAATAGGCAGGAACCGACATCGATTCAGTGGAGACCAAAGTTGGTGATGTTGGGCAGGTGGAAACTGACATTGGTCAGGTGAGAACTGACGTTGGTCAGGTGAGAACTGATGTCGATCAAGTTGGTCAGGTGGAATCGACATCAGTCGGGTGTAGACTGAGAGATGACTAGGATCAGTCACTATTAGAATAAAATTTGGGCGGATAACAAGCTGTCAATGAGTCTCAAATGCCCATGAGGAGGTCTAAAAGGGTAAGTAAACCTCAAATTTGTTATTCCCTTTCTTTATACTACTTGTTGCTCACTGATGGTGGAAAATTAGAAAGTTTTGAAGAGGCAATGCAGATAGAATCTAAGAAATAGTGAAGCATGGCATGAATGAGGAAATTAATTCCTTGGAAGAGAATCAAACGTGGGATTTGGTAGAGTTGCCAATCGAAAAGAAAGCACTAAAAAATGAATAGATTTATAGGTTAAAGAAAGGAGAAAATCAACAGGTGAGACATAAGGCCAGGTTATATGGTCTTGAGCAAGCTCTAAGACAATGGTATTTGAGGTTTGATAGGTTTATGACAAAGAATGGCTTTAGTCAATGTCAATGTGACCATTGTGTTTATTTTACTAGGTTGGAAAATAGTAGCTACATTATCCTATTACTGTATGTAGTGTATATGCTTGTTGTAGGGTCACACATGTAGGGAATTACTGAGCTAAAGGTAAAATTAGCTCAGACATTTGCCATGAAGGATTTAGGAGCAGAAATTCTTGGCATGAGTATTTCTGAAGACAGGGAAGATCACAGGTTGATTTTGTTTCAAGAGGATTATGTGAATAAGGTAGTGGAGAGGTTTAATATGTAGGATGCAAAACTGATAAGCACACCTATGGTTGGACAATTCAAGTTGAACAAAGAACAGTGTCCTAAATCACATGATGAGGTTGAGTACATTGTATGTACTAGACCTGATATTGCCCAAGCAGTGGGAGTTGTCAGCAAGTTTATGGCCAATCCAAGAAAGAAGCACTGGAAAGTAGTTCAGTGGATTCTCAGATATCTGAGAGGGATGAGCAGCAGGTATTTATGCTATGCAGGGTCAAACACTTCTCTACATGGGTATGTAGATTCGGATATGGCAGGTGACTTGAATGGTAGGAGAAGCACCATAGGATATGTGTTCACTATTGGTGGAATGATGGTTAGATATATTTAAAAGTTGTAGAAGGTTTTTGCCTTGTCTACTATAGAGGTAGAATACATTGCAGTCATAGAGGCTAGCAAGGAAATGATATGGATGACTTGGTTCATGAAAGAGTTGGAAAAAGAGCAAGAGAGTTATAGATTGTACAGTGATAGTCAAAGAGCAATTCATTTGCCAAAGGATTCAGCCTTTCATTCAAGAACCAAACATATATAGCTTAAGTACCACTTCATTAGACAGGTATTGAAGGATAGACAGTTAAAGCTGGAAAAGATCTATATGGATAAGAACCTTGTTGATATGTTAACAAAGCCGGTAACAAAGGAGAAGTTGAATCTTCATTTAACTTTTGTTGGTCTTCAAGATTGAATTTGAAGATGGAGATACAAGCCAGAAACAAAATAGAGGATGTTGCTATATAGGTATAGGTACAAGTGTAACTGTTTATCTCCAAGTTGGAGATTGTTGAGTTGTGGAGCTAAAATCTTCACTGAATGTGCAAATGTGGAGGTTACTAGATGACACAGTAATCGACATCAGTCAGGGCCAACCAACATCTAATTAAGGGTCGATCGACATCGATTATCTTCAACTATATAGTAATTGGTATCAGTTATTGTCCACTGGCATCAGTCAGATAGGAACTGACATCGGTCATCTGTGCATTTCCAAAACTGTTTTAATTTTAGGAGAATAGTTAGTTTGCATGTAAAGACTAATTTTAGTCTTGAGTCTGCATTTCTAATTATTGTTTGTTTTGGAGTTTATTTAAGAGACTCATGGGGCTGTATTGTAATGTAAGTAGGGTCAATTAGATCTGCAAGTGTGCAAGATCAAGTAGATCTATGGGTGTGTGTGTGAAAGATTAGTTAGATCTATGGGGTAGCAAGATCTAGAAGATCTACAACACATAGTGTGAGCAAGATCAAGTAAGATCTGCAAGGTGCAAGATCAAAAAGGTCTATGGAGGTTAATGTAGGCAAAACAACCACTAAATTGATTGTCACAAGGACTTGGAAGTAGGCAACAACAACCATTGGGTTGATTATCACTGGAGGGACCAACTCAGTGTTGAGTTGGTTGTAATTGATTGAGAAACATAATTATTAAGGAAGAATTACTATACACCCAAGAGGTGTGGGAAGAAGAGATTTTTTCATTGTATTTTCTTTTAGAAGAGTTTAATATAGATTGTATTGTTTTTTGTATCACCTATTCTTTGTTGTTTCTGATTTTTAGTTACTTATTACTTCTAGTTTAATTATGTGTTTAGTTTCTTATACAAAGGTAATCAATTGTACTCTATGGAGGATCCTAACAGTTGGTATCAGAGCTTGGTTCACTAACAAGTAGTAGAGTGGGTTATTGTTTGTTGATTACAAGTTCACTCACAGGGGTTTTTATTTGAGTGGGAGTAAAGCAATGGTAGAAGAAAGTAAACTAATAATAGAGAACTTCAATGGCAAGAATTATCAATTATGGAGGATGCAGATAGAAGATTATTTGTATCAGAAAGATCTGTACTTACCATTGGGTGGAGTTTCAAGTAAGACCACATATATGCAAGATGAAGAATGGAATGTTCTTGATAGAAAGGCTCTGGGATCTATAAGGCTGAGCCTTGCATCATCTATGATTTCTAACTTATCACAGGAAAAGACAACAATAGAGTTAATAGAATCTTTCACAAATTTATATGAAAAACTCTCAGCTTTGAATAAGGTATTTCTTATGAAGCAATTATTTAATTTGCAAATATAGGAAGGTGGATCGATATATAGTCATCTTAGTGATTTCTATGGATTAGTAAATCAGTTAATTTCAGTCAAAATAGTTTCTTATGATCAAATTAAGGCTCTCTTAATCTTATGCTCTTTACCTGAAAGTTGAGATAGCTTAATAGTGGCAGTTAGTAGTACTGTGTCTACTTCAAATATCTTGAAAGTTGATGATGTTGTTAGTGTAATCTTGAATGAATAAATTCATAGGAAAAGCATAGGGGAAACATCAGGTAATGCTTTAAGTGTTGAAAGCAGGGGATGAGAAAGAGAGAAGGGAAGGCAAGGGAAATCAAGGTCAAAGATAGGCAGTAGATCCAAATCAATGAGAAGGTGATGGACAGTGATCAGTAGGGCAATGTTGATTTGTCCAAGGTTATGATATAAAATGAGCTTGCAAGTAAAAATTATCACTCACAATAAAACACAGACATCGACGTCAGTCAGGCAGAGACCGATGTCAAACAGGCAGGAACCGACGTTGGTTCGATAGAGACCAAAGTCAGTGATGTCGGGCAGGTGGAAACCAATGTCAGTTAAGTGAGAACTGATGTTGGTTAGGTTGATCAGGTGGAACTAACATTAGTTGGGTGTAGACTGAGAGATGACTGAGATCAGTCACTGTTAAAACAAAATTTGGGCAGACAACAAGCTGTTAATGAGTCTCAAACGCCCATGAGGAGGTCTGAAAGGGTAAGTAAACCTCAAATTCCTTATTCCCCTTCTTTATACTACTTGTTGCTCACTGATGGTGGAAAATGAGGAATTTTTGAAGAGGCAATGTAGGTAGAATCCAAGAAATAGTGGGAGCATGGCATGAATGAGGAAATTGATTCATTGGAAGAGAACCAAACATGGGATTTGGTAGAGTTGCCAGTCAGAAAGAAAGCACTAAAAAATGAATAGATTTATAGGTTAAAGAAAGGAAAAAATGGATAGGTGAGACATAAAGCCAGGTTATATAGTCTTGAGCAAGCTCTAAGACAATGGTATTTAAGGTTTGACAGGTTTATGAAAAAGTATGGCTTTAGTCAATATCAATGTGACCATTGTGTTTATTTTACTAGGTTGGATAATAGTATCTACATTATCTTGTTACTGTATGTAGTCTATATGCTTGTTGTAGAGTCACACATGCAGGGAATTACTGAGCTAAAGGTAAAATTAGCTTAGACATTTGACATGAAGGATTTAGGAGCAGAAATCTTTGGCATGATTATTTCTAGAGATAGGGAAGATCACAAGTTGATTTTGTCTCAAGAGGATTATGTGAATAAGGTAATGGAGAGGTTTAATATGTAGGATGCAAAACTGGTAAGCACACCTATGGTTGGACAGTTCAATCTAAGCAAATAATAGTGTCTTAAATCACATGATGAGGTTGAGTACATGGTATGTACTAGACCTGATATTGCCAAAGCAGTGGGAGTTGTCAGCAAGTTTATGGCAAATCCAGGAAAGAAGCACTGGAAAGTAGTTCAGTGGATTCTCAGATATCTGAGAGGGACCAACAACAGGTATTTATGCTATGCAGGGTCAAACACTTCTCTACATGGGTATATAGATTTGGATATGGTAGGTGACTTGAATGGCAGGAGAAGCACCACAGGATATGTGTTCACTATTGGCAGAACATTGGTTAGCTAGATTTTAAAGTTGCAGAAGGCTGTTGCTGTATCTACTACAGAGGGAAAATATATTGCAGTCATAGAGGCTAGTAAGGAAATGATATGGATGACTTGGTTCATGAAAGAGTTGGAAAAGGAGCAAGAGAGTTGTAGATTGTACAGTGATAGTCAAAGAGCAATTCATTTGGCAAAGGATTCACCCTTTCATTAAAGAACCAAACATATAAAGCTTAGTTACCACTTCATTAGATAGGTATTGGAGGATGGACAGTTGAAATTGGAAAAGATCCATATGGATAAGAACTCTACTGATATGTTAACAAAGCCGGTAATAAAGGAAAAGTTGAATCTTCATTCAACTTTTGTTAGTCTTTAAGATTGAAATTGAAGATGGAGATACAAGCCAGAAACAAATTAGAGGATGTTGTTGTATAGGTACAGGTACAGGTGCAGCTATTTATCTTCAAGTGAGAGATTGTTGAGTTATGGAGATAAAAGCTTCACTAAATATGCAAATGTGGAGGTTACTGGATGACACATTAATCGATATCGGCCAGGGCCAACTGACATCGATTAGGGGTCGATCGACATCAGTTATCTTTAGCTATATAGTAATCAACATCAGTTATTATCAACTAACATCGGTCAGATAGGAACTAACATCGGTCATCTGTGCATTTCCAAAACTGTTCTAATTTTAAGAGAATAGTTAGTTTGCATGTAAAGACTAGTTTTAGTCTTGAGTTTGTGTTTTTAATTATATATTGTTTTAGAATCTATTTAAGAGACCCATGGGTCTATATTTTAATGTAATCAAGGTCAATTAGATCTGCAAGTGTGCAAGATCAAGTAGATCTGTGGGTGTGGGTGTGCAAGATCAGTTAGATCTATGGGGTACCAAGATCAAGAATATCTACAACACACGGTGTGAGCAAGATTAGGTAAGATCTACAAGGTGCAAGATCAAGAAGATCTATGGGGGTCAATGTAGGAAAAACAACCATTGAGTTGATTGTCACAAGGACTTGGAAGTAGGCAACAACAACCATTGGGTTGATTGTCACTGGAGGGAACAACTTAGTGTTGAGTTGGTTGTAATTGATTGAGAGATATAACTCTTGAGAGAGAATTATTGTACACCCAAGAGGTGTGGGAAGAAGATATTTCTTCATTGTATTTCCTTCAAGAAGAGTTTAATACATATTGTATTATTTCTCATATCACCTATTCTTTGCTATTTTGATTTCTAGTTACTTATTACTTCTGGTTTAATTTCGTGTTTAGTTACTTATAACAAGGTAATCAATTGTACTCTGTGGAGGATCCTAACAATTGGTATCAGAGCTTGGTTCACTAACAAGTGGTAGAGCAGGTTAGTGTTTGTTGATTATAGGTTCACTCACAGGGGTTTCTATTTGAGTGGGAGTAAGCAATGGTAGAAGAAAGTAAACTAAGAATGGAGAAATTCAATGTCAAGAATTATCAATTATGGAGGATGCAGATAGAAGATTATCTGTATTAAAAAGATCTGTACTTACCATTGGGTGGGGTTTCAAGTAAGCCCACATATATGCAAGATGAAGAATGGAATGTTCTTGATAGAAAGGCTCTAGGATCTATAAGGTTGAGCCTGGCATCGTTTGTGATTTCCATCTTATCATAGGCAAGGACAATGGTAGAGTTAATGGAATCTTTGGCAAATTTATATGAAAAACCCTCAGCTTTAAATAAGGTATTTCTTATGAAGCAATTATTTAATTTGCAAATGCAAGAAGGTGGATCAGTATATAGTCATCTTAGTGATTTCCATGGATTAGTAAATCAGTTAATTTCAGTCAAAATAGTTTTTGATGATGAAATTAAGGCTCTCTTAATCTTATGCTCTTTACTTGAAAGTTGGGATAGCTTGGTAAAGGGAGTTAGTAATACTACGTCTGCTTCAAATATCTTGAAAGTTGATGATGTTGTTAGTGTAATCTTGAATGAAAAAATTTGGAGGAAAAGCATAGGGGAAACATCAGGTAATGCTTTAAGTGTTGAAAGTAGGGGATGGCAAAGAAAGAAGGGCAAGCAAGGGAAATCAAGGTCAAAGATAGCCAGTAGATCTAAATCCAAAAATGGAAGAATAACCTGTTGGAATTGTGGAAAGAAAGGACATGCAAAGAAAGATTGTTGGTTGAAAGAAGATCAACATAAAGGTAATAAAGAAGCAAATGATGTAGGTATTGTTGCACAGGATGCTCTTATATTTTCTTTGGATAGTCAGGTAGAATCATGGGTTTTAGATTTTGGTGCTTCTTTCCATACAACCCCAAATAGAGAATTTTTCAATGATTATGTCCATGGAGACTTTGGAAAATTTTATTTAGGGGATGGTGAGCCTTGTCAAATTGTTGGCAAAGAAAAAGTGCAGCTGAAATTACAGAATGGCAACACATGGGTGTTTAAGGATGTCATGCATGTACCCATCCTGAAGTGGAATCTGATTTCTATAGGAAGTTGGGTGATGAGGGTCACACAATAACTCTCACAGTGAAATCTTGGAAAGTTTCCAAGGGTGCACTTGTATTAGCCAGAGTTAAGAAAGTAGGTACACTTTATCTATCTACTTGTATTACAGATTCTCCTTCTATTTTATCTAATTTAGATGTAGACATAAAGATGTGGCACTGTAGGCTTGGTCACATGAGTGAGAAGGGAATGGATGTTCTTAAGTCAAAAGGTAAGCTTTCAAATTTGATAGATCCAAATTTCTGTCAGCATTGTATTTTTGGGAAACAGAAGAAAGTGAGGTTTCTTGAAACTGGGTCAACAAAGAACAAGCACAGGTTGGAGCTTGTTCACGTAGATGTGTGGGGACCAGCTCAGGGAGCTTCTATTGGAGGATCACAGTATTATGTTTCTTTCATTGATGATTCTACAAGAAAGGTATGGGTTTATTGCATAAAGAAGAAATCTAATATTTTTGACACATTTAAGAATTGGAAAGCCTTGGTTTTCAATGAGAAGGTGATGGACAGTGATCAGCTCAAGAGGCTAAATAATTATGAGTAGGGTAATGTTTATTTGGACAAGGTTATGATCCAAAATGAGATCATGGGTAAAAATCATCACTCATAAGAAAACACAGACACCAATGTCAGTCAGGCAGAGACCGACGTCGAATAGGCAAGAACTAACATAGATCTAGTGGAGCCCAAAGTCAGTGATGTCAGGCAGGTGGAAATCAATGTTGATCAGGTGAGAACCAACATCGATCAGGTCAGTTAGGTGGAACTGACATCAGTCAGGTGCAGAACAAGAGATGACCGGGATCGGTCACTGTTAGAACAAAATTTGGGCAGATAGCAAGCTGTCAATGAGTCCCAAACACCCATGAGGAGGCCCAAAAGGGTAAGTAAACCTCAAATTCATTATTCCCCTTCTTTATACTACTTATTGCTCACTGATGGTAGAAAATTGGGAAATTTTAAAGAGGCAATGCAAGTAGAATCCAGGAAACAGTGGGAGCATTTCATGAATGAGGAAATTGATTCCTTGGAAGAGAACCAAATGTGGGATTTGGTAGAGTCACCAGCTGGAAAGAAAGCACTAAAAAAAATGGATTTACAGGTTAAAGAAAGGAGAGAATGGACAGGTGAGACATAAGGCCAAGTTATATGGTCTTGAGCAAGCTCCAAGACAATGGTATTTGAGGTTTGACAAGTTCATGACAAAGCATGGCTTTAGTCAATGTCAGTGTGACCATTATGTTTATTTTACTAGGTTGGATAATAGTAGCTACATTATCCTATTACTATATGTAGTGTATATGCTTGTTGCAGGGTCACACATGTTGGGAATTACTGAAGTAAAGGTAAAATTTGCTCAGACATTTGCCATGAAGGATTTAGGAACATAAATCATTGGCATGAGTATTTCTAGAGACCGGGAAGATCACAGGTTGATTTTATCTCAAGAGGATTATGTGAATAAGGTAGTGGAGAGGTTTAATATGCAGGATGCAAAACTGGTAAGCACACCTATGTTTGGACAGTTCAAGCTGAGTAAAGAATAGTGTCCTAAATCGCATGATGAGGTTGAGTACATGGTATGTACTAGACCTGATATTGCCCAAGCAGTGGGAGTTGTCAAAAAGTTTATGGCCAATCCAGGAAAGAAGCACTGGAAAGTAGTTCAGTGGATTCTCAGATATCTTATAGGGACTAGTAGCAGGTATTTATGCTATGCAGAGTCAAACACTTCTCTACATGGGTATGTAGATTCGGATATGGCAGGTGACTTGAATGGTAGGAGAAGCACCATAGGATATGTGTTCATTGTTGGTGGAATATTGGTTAGCTAGATTTCAAAGTTACATAAGGTTGTTACCCTATTTACTACAGAGGCAAAATACATTGCAGTCACAGAGGTTAGCAAGGAAATGATATGGATGGAGTTGGAAAAGGAGCAAGAGAGTTGTAGATTGTACAGTGATAGTCAAAGAGAAATTCATTTTGGAAAGGATTCAACCTTTCATTCAAGAACCAAACATATACAGCTTAGGTACCACTTCATTAGACAGGTATTAGAGGATGGACAGTTGAAGCTGGAAAAGATCCATATGAATAAGAACCCTGCTGATATGTTAACAAAGCTGGTAACAAAGGAGAAGTTGAATCTTCATTCAACTTTTTTTGGTCTTCAAGATTGAACTTAAAGATGGAGATACAAGCCAAAAAGAAATTAGAGGATGTCGCTGTACAGGTATAGGTACAGGTGCACCTATTTATCTCCAAGTGGGAGATTGTTGAGTTGTGGAGCTAAAAGCTTCACTAAATGTGCAAATGTGGAGGTTGTTAGATGACACAGTAACTAACATCAGTTAGGGCCAACCAACATCAGTTAGGGATTGACCGACATCAGTTATCTTTAGCTATATAGTAACTGGCATTGATTATTGTCGATCGGCATTGGTCAAACAGGAATTGACATTGGTCATCTGTGCATTTTCAAAATTATTCTAATTCTAGGAGAATAGTTAGTTTGCATGTAAAGACTAATTTTAGTCTTTAGTCTATGTTTCTAATTATTATTTGTTTTGGGATCTATTTAAGAGACCCATGGGGCTATATAGTAATGTAAGAAAGGTCAATTAGATCTACAAGTGTGCAAGATCAAGTAGATCTGTGGGTGTGTGTGCAAGATCAGTTAGATCTATGAGGTAGCAAGATCAAGAAGATCTACAACACATGGTGTGAGCAAGATCAGGTAAGATCTGCAAGGTGCAAGATAAGAAGGTTTGTAGGGGTCAATGTAGGCAAAACAACCATTGAGTTTATTGTCACAAGGACTTGGAAGTAGGCAACAACAACCATTGGGTTGATTGTCACTAGAGGGAACAACTCAGTGTTCAATTGGTTGTAATTGATTGAGAGAGAGAGAGAGAACTCTTGAGGGAAAATTACTGTACACCCAAGAGGTGTGGGAAGAAGAGATTTCTTCATTGTATTTCCTTCTAGAAGAGTTTAATACAGATTGTATTGTTTCTCGTATCACCTATTCTTTGTTGTTTCTAATTTCTAGTTACTTATTACTTCTAGTTTAATTCTGTGTTTAGTTGATTATACAAAGGTAATCAATTATACTCTATGGAGGATCCTAACAATTTGGATAGACTTGAGAATAGTGGAAGAGATGATAAGAATGGACTATAACATACTGTCTCTAGAGTAGATTGAATATCTAGGGCTTCCAGATATTCCCCCAAATTTGGTTGATGATAAAAATATAATTAACAGCAGACACCTAGCTGAAAAAGTTGCTAACTCTCCTCTTCTTCTAATTCAATGGTCTTAAAAGGAGTTGGCTTCTTTAAGGATGAGATTCAAACCAATATTGGCTAACACCAATGATTGGCTAATAACCAAAGGAATCACATTGAAGGAATTCATCACAGGATCAAAGGCTAAAATCTAAGAGGAAACAAAGAAGAGAGTAAAGAATAGGACTAAGAATAAAGGTGATGTTCCTTCTCCTTCTAGGCCTCAAAAGCTTAGGATCATCTTTGTGTCGAAGAAATCAAAGGTTGCTAAGAAAGAGCCAAAATCCACAACTATGGGTGTTGGAGGATAAAGCACTCAAGAATAGGTGATGAAACAGATGTAGATAGATGATAGGCCTTTGAAGTAATAGGGAACTGAAACTCTATCTCCTCAAGAGGAGGCACAACCACTTGTAGGGGTTTCTTCTTCTCCACCCCAATCCCCTGTGGCAGCTCCTTCGCCTCTTTCTCCCATCAGCATTCCTTCTTCTAGAGTTGCCTCTCCTTCTAGATTTATTTTTGGTGACCATCATGGTGCTTCTAGAGATGTCCTTTGATCCTCAGGGTATCTCCCCAGTCTCTCATCTCCTTTCAATATCAAAGACAGTTCTACCATTGACTAGCTAGTGGTTGATACAATTTCACCTGCTACACCCATTGTGCCTATTGCTCCCACTAGTAGTGCAGATGTTACCCTAGTAACACCAGCTACAAGAACTATTACTATGATAAGTACTTCTACTTTCCCATCTTGGTTATCAACTTTCACACCTAAAATGAAGAAGCAAGCCATCTCTGTAGATGACTTTGATTTTGGCAAAATAGTGCCAGTGAAAGCTAAGACCCCTAAGAATCCAAGGATCCTTTCAAAAATGGTTGAGGAAAAGGGGCACAAATTTCTAGAGATAACCAAGCCTCCACAAGATGCAACCCTAAAGGATTTTGACATGAGTAGCTACTCCATTTCTCTTGTTGAGTTGGGGAAAGTAACTCACAAGGGTGCGAAGAGTGACCTACAGCTTGCAATGGATATCATGGTCCAAAAATTTGACAGGGAAAAAGAGATGAAAGATTATTACAAGGCAAAGATAGAAAAATTGATCACGGTAGTTAGGAGATTCACTTTTTCTCTTGAAGCGGTGACCCCAGAAGCCTTTTCCATAGATGATCCTATTATCCAAAAAGTAGAGAAGACCTACATGAAAGAGAAATTACTTGAAGATTATATATAAAATATGCATACAGAAGGAATTTTCTTACTTATAGAGGTTACTGAGAAGACAGAGAAAATGATGAAAATAAGGACAGATTTAGAAGACCTCATCTCTCTTATTTCTCAAGATATTGATAGTACAAATAAATATCTTAGCAAGTGGGTAGAGATAAAGGCTCTGAAGAAACACACCTTAGTGTTGATCAGCGTCATTATCAACAAAGATTCTTATGTTGAAATCAAAGAATCACTAATATATAGGATCTAGGTACTTAAGGAGCTGATCAAAGATCTTGAGTTTTCGAAGGATGCCAGTGAGAAAAGTGACACCGACCTATTGAACAGATTAGAGGAATTGCCTTACAAACTCACCTCTAGAGATAATTGATTTCTTTTAATAGAGGAGATGATTTAGGAATTCAAAGGTATGATCCAAAGTGATTTTAAAGAGAAAGCATTTTCAAAGACTTATGTGGATAACATTTTAGATACTCAGTTAACTCTGGATAATCTAAGAACCAGGTCAACTAGTCATGCCAAATAAATCACAGCATTGAATGATGCTACAATCAGAGCTAAATTAATCTTCAAGAATAACATTACACCAGACAATATAGGTATTTAGGCATCTATCACCATGTATGATGCTCATTTGAAGAAGTATGGTGGCAAGAGTTGAATTATTCCTCCACTCTCTCTTTTCTTCTTTCTTCCCATGTACTTTGTAATTGATTTGGGACATTTGCTCATGTACTTTTATCATGTGAAAGTACATGCACTTTTGTAATATGTAATTACATGTAAAATATTTGGAAAATGTCTCAAAGTCAATGTTGACTCATCTTTGACTAGGTTTTCAATATTTTAATCTTTTTCCAATTTTGAAGGTTTTTCCCTATATATAGAGGGAACCTCTATTGTGAAAAACTATCGAGATAATTGAGAGAAAAAACTCTACTGAAATTGAGACACTTCTTGATGATTTGTGCTCAATTTGTAAATCATATTTTGTTGAATGAATGAGAAACAGGTTAATTTTAGACTTTGTGTTGAAGTAATTTTTGTTACTTAGGAAATAGCTCTTATGTTCTCTTTCTTGATAATCTCTCATTTGTTCGATTTAATAAGAAAAGTGCGTATTGAAATTATCTAAAGATGTTTCCAAAGGATCAAAGAAAGACTTTGAGCTAATTTTATCTTGGTGACCCTTTTATCCATTGTAGTTTTAGGTGAAGACTTTGGGCTTTGTTTCACTCTACTATTACGTGTGCTCTGAATCAGCAAGGGAGGCAATGAAAGAATTTGTGTTTTCACAAGTTTCCTTGTGGACCTTGTTACTACTTTAGGAGATTTTTTGCTATGCATTTGATACCATTTCTGAAAGAGAGGAATGCTTTTAGCCATCGACTGGGACCTCCTTTTGTTCCTTAAACATCATCTCTGAAAAAAGAGAGATGGATGGTGTTATACTACCCTGAGTATTATTTTTTGTTTATTTATATACATATATAGCATATAAGTGATTCATAGGGAACCTCCCCTTGATGAGAGGATAGATTTATCTCATTAAGATGTGGTAAACCTACACTTTTTATGGCATAAATCTCCTTATACTATGGTTGATATACCCATTTTGTCATCAATTAGTTGACGACAAAATATTCACCCAACACTACCAAAATTAGTGTTATTATCAACATGCCCATTCCTCGATCTATTTTTGATAATCATACTTATTTAGGCAAACTTGGGGTAATTAGATGATTCATCCCTAAAATGGCATATCAAATTCACTCTATCAATTCCCTTTTCAAAAAAAGGCACTGCTTTAGAATTAATGGATCCATGTCAAAAAGCCTTTGATAATATGAAAGATTTATTGCTTCATCCACCTACACTTCGTCCTCCTTCTAATGATAAACCTTTGATTCTATATACTTATTACAAACCTATTTTAGTTGGGGTAATGCTTGCCCAACAAGATGATACAAGAAGAGAGTATGTTATCTACTAATTTAGCCAAGGCCTCATTGATTATGAAACATGATATACCAAAGTTTAACTTTATTACCTTTCCATCTATTTTGTAGCTAAAAAGATTCACCACTATATACTTTACCAAATTACTTATGTCATTTTTCATTTTGATCCCCTTCATCATGTCCTATTCAAATCATTTATAATTGGAGACAAAATTGGTAAATAGATGGTCATCCTTATGGAATTTAATCTCTACATCATCACTCAAAAAGTTATCAAAGGGAAAATCATAGTTGATCAACTTACCATAGCTCCCATACCAACCATTTATTCTCTTCAAGATAATCTTCTAGTTGACAATATCCTTTACATCAAAGTTCTTAATTAGTTTACTTCTATCAAATATTATTTTCATAGCTTAACCACCAATATTGAAGCCAATAATCTTGATGACTCCACTACTCCCTCTAGTACTACTAAACCAAAAGTAGTTATCAAGGAGCTTCTTAAAATTAATTTTGACTTGCATGAGGATACTTGGATCCTTCACCTTGATGGTGCTAAATGCCTTCAAGGATCTGGGGTGGGTTGCATTCTCACAAGGCCTCTTGGAAAGATCATTCCTTTAGCTTTTTGCTTCACCTTTTATGTCACCAATAATATGGCCAAATATGAAGCTCTTATTTTAGGCATTTGAGCTTCTCTTGACTTGGACATTTAATACCTTCATACTTTAGGTGATTCTCAACTTATTTACCATCAAGTTAGTGGTTATTATCATTGTAAAAATAAGAACCTCATCACATATCATAAAATTATAACCACTCTTGCTAAGGATTTCATCTTTTTCACTATTGAGCCTATTCTTAGAGATAAAAATTCCATTGTTGACTCTCTTGCCTCTTAAGCCTCTTTTTTTCATCCCCACCATGTCCTTTTTTATCCTATTTTTCTTATTCAAATTTTAAAATATCCATCCTCTACTCAACCAATAGATTAACTTATCTATCATATTAAGGTTTTTACTATTCAAAAAATCTCATCATAACAAGAAATCATTTAATTCCTAGAACATCAAACTTGTCCTCCTAATTTAGACTCTCATGAAAAGACACATATTTGTAAACAAGCTTTCAATTATGTATTTAGACACAACATCCTTTATTATCATAATGTTGAAGGTAATTTTCTTTATTATATTATGAACTATGAGATCCCTCCTCTTCTTAAACAAGAACATGGGGGAATTTACAATTTCCACTGTAGTAGACATGTTACAACCCAAAAATACCTATGTATGGGTTACTTTTGGCCTACTCTTGAAAAGGATACAATTTAATATGATAAAAAATGTAATCCTTGCTAGATTCACAATGATCTCATCTATTCACCTCTAGATTGACTTCATTACCAAATATCCTTTGTTATTTTCCACATGGGGATTCAATCTCATTGGTAAACTACCTCATTCCCAAGATGGGCATGTCTTTATCATCAAAGCTACTAAATATTTTACCAAATGGGTAGAATCCATGCCCCTTATTAATGTCACTGATCATACCATTTCAAAATTTATTCTTAATCAGATCATTTACCACTTTGGTGTTCCCCATATCATCATTTCAGACAATGGTGGTAATTTCAAAAACAAACATGTTAAACAACTTTACAATAATTTAAAATCAATCACAAATTTTCCATGCCTTATCATCCATAATATAATGACCAAGTTGAGGCCATAATAAAATACTCAACAAAAATTATCCAAAAATAATTCATGAAATATGCATGGATTGGCATCTTCATCTTTACCCTACACTTTGGGTCTATCAGACTATCATATGCACTACCACTAGGGCAACTCTAATTTCCCTTGTCTATGGTTCTGAGTCAGTTCTTCCTTTAGAAGTTGAGCTTCCCTCTCTTCATATATCTCTTCATGGTATTATTCTTGATGAATAATTATGTGAAGCTCATATTCATGCCCTTGAACTATTTGATAAACATCATCTTTCTACCTTACAACATAACCACCAATAGAAGGCTCATATTTCCAGACAAAATTAAAAATGTGTTAAATTTTGCATATTTAATGTTGGTGATATTATATTAAATTAGACTACACCAATGATAAATAAGGTAAATACACATAAAAATGGTGGGTCCCATATTTATTTAAAGATATTCATGGTCCAAGCACCTACCATCTTCAAACCAATGAAGGCCATGTTTTCAAAGATCCCACTAATGCACAATTCCTTAAAAAGTACTTGCCTAAACACTTCCTTATTTTCATGATTTCTATCTACATCTATCTAACACTTTTTTAGGTTACTTATATGAGTCTTTCCCTCTACAACAAGTTCCTTCCTTTCATAAGCCTTTATTCCTCCCTTTTGGTCTTTTGGTTTCTTGATGTACCATACTCTTATTTATCTTCTTCCATTTTCTCTTTTTGACAACCCTTGGGTTTTGATTTTGTGTGTTACTTTGTAAGATGGAAAATATGACCTGGCATTCCTCACAAAATGACCATATTTTACTTCTTTTTCTCCCTTATGATTTTTCATTTGCTTTTTATCACCCCTTGGGTTTCTCTTTTATGAATTTGTAGTGTAAGACCATGTATAGGACATGTCCCTCCTCATAAAACTACCATCTTTTCATCTTTTTACATCCTTGCTCTCAAACTTTAGAATTTTCTTCTTTTGACAAATGTAATTTATGTATATAATCTATGTTAGCATATTTTCCTCCATTTCCCTCATTCTTATAGTAAGGAATCACACTTTTTTATCATTGTATCCCTTTTTGACCTTTTGTCACATTTTTTGTGATTTGAAATAATTCAAATTATTCCATGTGTCACTCCTCTTGATTTCCCCTTTCTTTCACTCCACATTGGATAAAACAAGGTTGAAGTGAAGATAGCACTTTTATTTCACCTAGATTTATGAGATTCTTAGAACCCATGCTCTATAAAGTTCTCTTTCTTAGCAACCAAGTCCCAAGTATTCAAATTAAATTCATCTTTATCACCCATGTTTGGTTTTCCAAATCCATATGGAAGGGGAATAGAAAAAAATCCAAGTCATTTGAGAAAAAGGCAATGATATCTAAAAGGCAATATACAAATCTCAAAAGTTAACATCAAAATAAAAGATGTGATTACAAGCACATCTCCTATCTCTAATCAAATATTAAACTCCACAATTGGCCTCACATAGAGCCAAAGTAGTTTGGGTTGTAGTAGGCCAATAGATTGGAATAGGGGAATTCAAAAAAACTCTATAGTGCTACCTACTTTCTCATGCAAGTACCCAATATTTGTAGTAGAATGATGGCTCTATAAGGGGTCATGAGGAACAAGGAACACATTGTGGGGAGGTAGGTCCATTTTAATTTTCATGCAAATAACATTCATGGGATGATCTGTATAGTTCATTTGCTGCACTACAACTTGTGTGGCTAGGAGAAGTTCTTCAAAATCCTTAAGGATGAAAGTCCTCTTTTTTTGACTAACCTAATTTGAATGTTTTGACTTTGATAAAGAGTTCCTCTACCTTAGTTTTTCCTTCATTTCCCCCTCTACCCATTTCATTTCCCCATTGATAGGCAAATTGTGAATCTATTTCCCTTCTTTAATTCCTTATTTTTCATCTCTTAAAAACATGATAACACTACTTTGTTTTAGTTTTATCTATCCTTAAATGCGAAATAACATGTTTGAGCAAGTATGGATTACCTTATTTACACCATGATTTACATTCCTAGACTTATTTTACTTTCCTTTGACCATTTATCATTTTTTTTACTATCGTGATGTCATGGACACCTGATTTCATACCATTTTTCCATTGTTGAGTGATGTTGGCTTGTTACTTCTCACTCATCAATGTTGTTTTCCTTTTTTATGCACCTTTTTCCATTGTTGAGTAAGATAAGATTATTACTACTCACTCATCAATGTTTTTTTACCATTGTGTTTCTTATTTTACCATTGATTTGTTTTATTACCATTTTTTTTGACATATATCCTTGGTTTGACTTGGTGAGTTTGTCTTTCTTACTTAAGGTTTACTTGTTTGAGTTTTTTATTTTTTAGTACCCTTGGATTTTTTTTACCTAATTTACTCTTATTTTTTACTTAGTCATTTCATATAAAATATCACTTATCACTCTATCTTATAAAATTTTCCAAGTACATCTCATCCTCATAGCACTAGGTATCTTGGCTTTTCTTACCCAGGTTCAACCTTATAGATCCCAAAGCCTTCCAATCAAGAACCTTCCATTCTTCATCTTTCATATCCATGGGCTTGCATGCAACCCCACCCAATGGTAAGTATAGATCTTTTTGATACAGATAATCTTCTATTTTCATCCTCCATAATTGATAATTCTTGCCATTAAATTTCTCCATTCTTAGCTTACTTTCTTCTGCCATTGCTATACTCCCACTCAATCAGAAACCCCTGAGAGTGACCTGTAATCAAACACAAACCTACTCGCTACAACCTCGCTCTGATACCAATTGTTAGGAATCTAGAACAACAAATAGCTCTGATACCACTTTATCAGGATTACGAGCACAATTGATTACCTTTGTATAAGCAACTAAACACAGAATTTAACCAGAATTAACAAGTAACTAGAAATTAGAAACAACATAGAATTTGAGAGACAATACAAACTTGTATTCAACTCATCCAGAAAGAAAATATAATAAAGAAGTCACACTCTTCTTCCCACACCTCTAGGGCTCCCACACCTCTAGGGCGTACAATAATTCTCCTTCAAGATTTCTCTCTCTCAATTACGGTCACAACAAACAACTCAAACACAGAGTTATTGTTCACCTCCACTAGTCAATAATGATACTGCCAGTACACAAGTACTCAAATTACTCCAAGTAGATCTCCCTTGAACTTGCAACAACTTTAAAATCAAATGATCTTACTTACCATGTAGATCTCTACCTGATCTTGCACAACCTACAGATCACCCTGGTCTTGCACACTGCAAACCTAGATCTTACAATCGGAAGGATCTCTTCCTTGTCCTTCATTACAATACAGCCCCATGAGTCTATTATATAGATCCCATGCAAACAATAATTAGACTTATAATTACAATAATTAGACACATATATTCAAGACTAAAATTAGTCTTTACATGCAAATAACTAGTTCGTTAAACAAACTATTCGTGAAACTAGCAGTTCTAAAACTGCACAAGCAACTAATATCAGTCATTATTTATCTAGAGATGACTGATGTCAGCTGATCCATGACCGATGTCGGTAGCTTCTTGTCCACCCCTAACTGACATCAGTTAGCCTGACTGACGCTAGTGACTGTGACACTCAGCAACCTCCTCCATGTTTGCATATAGTGAAGCTTTTAGCTCCACAACCTAACAATCTCCCACTTGGAGATAAATAGTTGCACCTATACTTATACCTATACATCATCTAATTTGTTTCTTGGCTTGTATCCCTCTTCAAGTTCAATCTTGAAGACCAACCACCACACATCCTATGGTGCTACACCTATCATTCAAGTCCCCTACCATCTCACGTGTCCATTCTCTCTCTTCTTTAACCTGAGAATCCATTCATCTTTTAGTGCTTTCTTCCTGGTTGGCAATTCTACCAAATCTCCCATTTGGTTCTCATCCAAGGAATCAACTTCCTCATTCATGCCATGCTCCCACTATTTCCTAGATTCTACCTGCTCTACTTCTCTAAAACTTCCTGGTTCTTGACCATCAGTGAGTAACAAGTTGTATAAAGAAGGGGAATAATGAATTCAAGGCTTACTTACACTTTTAGTCCTCCTCATGGGCATTTGAGACTCCTTAATAGCTTGTTTTCTACCCAAAATCTATTTTCTAGTCGACCTTGGTCTGCACCCAACTGATGTCGATCCCACCTGATTACCGATGTCAGTTCTCTAACCGACGTCAGTGTCCACCTGGTCACTGACATTGATTCCCTAATTGATGTCGATGGCCACCTGCCTAACACCACCAACTCTAATCTACACATGATCAACATCGGTACCTACCTGTTTGACATCAATTCTACCTGATTGATGTTGGTAACTGTGTTTTCTTATGAGTGATGACTTTTACTCATGAGCTTACCTTAGATCATAACCTTGTCCAAACTACCCTGCTCAAAATTATTCATCCCCTATGATTGATCTCTGTTCATCATCTCCTCCTTGAAAACCAAGGCTTTCTTATTCTTGTCAAAACCATCAAATTTCCTCTTTGTGCAATAGACCCGATCCTTTCTTGTAGCATGAGTTTCAAGAAACATCACTTTCTTCTATTGCTTATAGAAATCTTGATCTATGCTTTCTAGATCTGAAATCTTACCCTTTGACTCAAGAACATGCATCCCCTTCTTATTCATGTGACCAAGCCTATGGAGTCACATCTTCAAATCTACAGCTGAAGTAGATAAACCAAAACAAGAATCAATAATACAAGTAGAAAGATAAAGAGTACCTACATTCTTACCTCTTGCTAAAACAAGTGCACCCTTGGAAACATTCCAAGAGTCCACTGTGAGAGTTACTGTGCATCCCTCATCACCCAACTTTCTAACAGAAATCAAGTTCCACTTTAGGACTGGGACATGCATGACCTCTCAATACCCATGTGTTGCCCATCTACAATTTCAGCTGCACTTTCCCTTTGCCAACCATTTGACAAGGCTTACCATCCCCTAAATAAATCTTTTCAAAGTCTCCTTGGACATATTCATGGAAAAATTATCTATTTGGGGTTGCATGGAAAGAGGCACCAGAATCGAAAACCCAAGATTCCACTTTATCCAAGGAACATACAAGAGCATCTTGTGCAATAATATCTACAACATCTGCTTCTTCATTTCCTTCATGTTGATCTTCAACCAACTTGTAATCTTTCTTTACATGCCCTTGCTTTCCATATTTCTAGAAAAATATTCTGCCATACCTGGATTTGGATCTCCTACCTATCTTCGACCTTGATCTCCCTTGCTCGATCTTCTCTCTTTGCCTTCCCCTGCTTTCAACACTTAAAGCATTCCCTGATGATTCACCTATGCTTTTCCTATGAATTTATTCATTCAAGATTACACTAACAACATCATCAACTTTTAAGATATTTGAAGCAGATGTAGTATTGCTAACTACCATTACCAAACTATCTCAACTTTCAGGTAATGAGCATAAGATTAAGAGAGCCTTAATTTCATCATCAAAAACAATATTGACTAAAACTAACTGGTTTACCAAACCATGGAAATCACTAAGATGACTGTTTATAGATCCACCTTCTAGCATTTGCAAATTAAATAATTACTTCATAAGAAATACCTTATTCAAAGTTGAGGGTTTTTCATATAAATTAGCCAAAGATTCTATTAACTCTACCGTTGCCTTAGCCTATGATAAGCTAGAAATCATAGACGATGCCATGCTCAACCTTATAGATCCCAGAGCCTTCTGATCAAGAACCTTCCATTCTTCATCTTTCATATCCATGGGCTTGCATGCAACCCCACCCAATGATAAGTATAGATCTTTTTGATATAGATAATCTTCTATCTTCATCCTCCATAATTGATAATTCTTGTTGTTAAACTTTTCCATTCTTAGCTTACTTTCTTCTACCATTGCTATACTCCCACTCAATTAGAAACCCCTGAAAGTGACCTATAATCAAACACAAACCTGCTCCCTACAACCTCACTCTGATACCACTTGTTAGGAATCTAAAACAACAAACAACTTTGATACCACTTTGTCAAGATTAGGAGCACAATTGATTACCTTTGTATAAGCAACTAAACACAAAATTTAACTAGAAGTAACAAGTAACTAGAAACCAGAAACAACACAAAATTTGAGAGACAATACAAACTTGTATTCAACTCATCCAAAAAGAAAATACAATAAAGAAGTCACACTCTTCTTCCCACACTTTTAGGGCTCCCACACCTCTAGGGCATATAATAATTCTCCTTCAAGAGTTCTCTCTCTCAATTACGGTCACAACAAACAACTCAAACACAGAGTTGTTGTTCACCTCCACCAGTCAGTAACAATACTGCCAGTACACAAGTACTCAAAGTACTCCAAGTAGATCTCCCTTGAACTTGTAACAACCTACAAATCAAATGATCTTACTTACCATGTAGATCTCTACCTGATCTTGCACAACCTGTAGATCACCCTGGTCTTGCACACTATAAACCTAGATCTTACAATTAGAAGGATCTCTTCCTTGTCCTTCATTACAATAAAGCCCCATGAGTCTATTATATAGATCCCATGCAAACAATAATTAGACTTCTAATTACAATAATTAGACACACAGCTACAAGACTAAAATTAGTCTTTACATGCAAACAGTCAGTTTATTAAACAAATGGTTCGTGAAACTAGCAGTTTTGGAACCACACAAGTGATCGATGTCAGTCATTTTCTGTGTGGAGATGACTAATGTTGGCCGATCCATGACCAATGTCAGCAGCTTCCTATCCACCCCTGACTGACATCGGTTGGCTTGACCGACACCAGTGACTGTCACACTCAGCAACCTCTTCCATGTTTGCATATAGTGAAGCTTTTAGCTCCACAACCTAACAGAGTTTGTCTTTCTTACTTAAGGTTTACTTGTTTGATTTTTTTGTTTTTTAGTAGCCTTGGATTTTTTTTATCTAATTTACTCTTATTTTTTACTTGGTCATTTCATATAAAATATCACTTATCACTCTATCTTATAAAATTTTCCAAGTACATCTCATGCTCATAGCACTAGGTATCTTGGCTTTTCTTACATTTATTTGTTTTTGCTTTTTAGTTTTGTCAAAATTAGTCTCTACACCCTACACAATAAAAAATAAAAATAAATCAAACAACCATTAATTGATAAAATTAATTTAGGGTACACATAAAATTTATATATTTTTAGTTATTTAATTTTTCAATCATTTACTTTCAGTTATTTTTTCTTTAAAATAATGCAATTTTTGTAGCATTAGTGTTGAGTATTACTATGTTCTTTCTCGAAGCACCATCCCATATTACAACTTAGTGACAAATAATAAGATTCAAGTGGGGCATATATATACACATAATATTTTCATATTTTATCAATATTGATGTTTTACATCTTATAGAAACCCTTCGAGACTCTTTGAGTGCATGCCCTAAGGGGTGTATCAGGAAAGGGGTGGCCAGACCTTTGGTGCTTCACAAGATTATTGTCCCTTATTTCCACATTATTACCAATCCAACTAGATCTTAAAACCATTCTCTAAGATATTAATCCTCCCTTACACACTTCTCCAATCTTTTTCTTCTTTCCATCCCTCTTTTCCTTCACCTTGATCCCCTTTCACCAATTAATTGTACTAGGTCAACTAGATCGAGCCTATATAGTTTTCATCCTCTGATTATTGTATAGGGTCAACTAGGTTAACCCTATAATATTAGGGTATTTTTCATTTGGATTTTTATCAACATTTTAGCTGACTTAGCTTAGGACCTAGTGATTTACATCTAAAAAACATACAAGGTTGATTGGGTTGACCCTATATAACTGATATATTCAAAAGGATTTAGGGTGAGATCCACATATAAATACAAGATCATTTCATCATCATTTTAATATAAAATAAATATTTATTCTTCACTCATGCTTCTTTATAATCTTCTCTTCCACCATTATACTTAAAGAGTCTTAGCTTAGGGTTTCTACTAAGAGAATCTAGTTTTGTGGATAAGTCTTTGATGCTTTGGAATTTCTTAGTTATCCTTACAAACCAAAACAAACTCTTGAAAATCCCATTTTTCCAAGGGATATATTGAGTCTTGATGGGTTCACATTTAGGTAAGTATATTCTAACTTTGTTCTCCTCTCTTTTAGTATATAGAAGTAGCATAAGTATTGGATCAAATAATATTACTCTTTATATTTCATGTATTAGGGTCTTACTCATAATTATTTTAATCTAGATTCTCCTATACATCTTTTTATTTCTTGACTAACCCCTCGTGTTTTGATACAAGCTTTGGTGTGTATTATATTAGATTTACTTTGGTGGCTAATGGAGAGATTGAGTCTTGATTGGTTCACATTTAGGTAATTATATTATAACTTTGTTTTCCTCTCTTTTAGTAGATAGAAGTAGCATAAGTATTATCTCAAATAATATTACTCTTCATATTCCATGTATTAGGTTCTTACTCATAGTTATCTTAATTGAGATTCTCTTATACATGTTTTTTATTACTTTACTAACCCCTCATGTTGTGCCACAAGCTTTGGTGTGCACTAGATTAGATTTACTTTCTTGTTATTAGATATAGATTGAACATTAAAACTAGGACCCCTTTAGGGTTATTGCATGACTGTGTTATTTTCAAGGATTTGGAACCCTCCTTATCATAGTGTATTGTGATAAGTGATCCCCTAATCAGGTCTAGCAGATCCCTATATTGATCATGATCCTACTTAACAAATGTTTTCCCAATTGAAAGTGTATATATGTTATATCTTCTTTCAGCCATGATTTATTTATAATCATGATGCATTTTTTATTGCATACAGGTGCAACCTAGACCACTAACACTTCCATCTCAAACTTATTTAACATCTCTTTTATGTACTTATCTTATGAGATGAATATACCTTTTTTAGATTGAATGATTTACAACCCATGAAAAAATGATAGTTCTCTAGCATGGACATCTTAAACTCTTTCTTCATCACCTCTAAAAAGGTCTTGTTCATGTTCTCATTATTTACACCAAAGATGATGTCATCAACATAGACAAGTAATATCAACAGATGGTTATATTCTATCTTGATGTATAGATTACTATCTATAACTCCTCTTTTGAATCCTTGATCTAATAGATACCTATCCAACCTAGCATACTAAGCTCTAGGAGCTTGATTCAAACTATATATATCTTGATTCAAACCATAGGATGTTGGTCAATGTATACTTCTTCCAAGTTTCCATGCAAAAAGGTAGATTTAGCATCCATCTAGTATACCTTGAATCCTTTGAATCTTGCATATGTTATAAATAATTTGATGGACTCTAATCTTAATACTGGGGCAAAGATATCCTAAAATTATAACCCTTAAACTTTTTCATCACTTTCATACCAATCTAGCCTTGTTCCTAGTGACTTCTCCATTTTCATTAAACTTGTTTCTAAACACCCATTTTGTGCTAGTGGCATTCTTGTCTTTACACCTAGGAACTAATTCCCATGTCTCATTCTTCTCTATTTGTTATAAATCCTCATTCATATAATCTATCTAAAATTTGTCTTTTCTTTCTTCTATAAGACTCTTAGGTTTAATCTTGGATAATAGAGCAATGTTTTCTTGATTTAGATTACTTACCAGCCTTCCCCTTGGTTGCATATCTACATTATTATTACCAATGATTTGATATTTACGGTGGTCTCTTTTAATATGTATTGAGGGTCATTTTGATTCGTGTTTCTCAACTTCTTCTTCCTCATCAACATCTATAGTCTCTTCTTCATTCTTGAAGTCTATATTCTCTAAAGTGTCCTTTGACTGTCAGTGTGATTTCCTTGTCTTATCAATCTTCACATTGGTTATTTCCACTATATTTTATATCCTCTTATTATAACATCTATAGGTTGATATCATTGATGATTATCCTAAAAATATTCCTTTATCAGATCTAGAATCAAACTTTCCCAAGTCTTCATCATCTATTTTGATGAAACATTTGCTCCCAAACACTCTAAAGTGTTCCACATTGGTAAGTCTACCCTTTTATAATTCACGAGTCTTGCTTCCATTATTCCTTATCTCTCCTCTACTAAAAATGTAGATAGTAGTGTTTATTTTTTCTCTCCTATACCCATCAGATAATATAGACTCATTTAGCATAGTTATATCCACTTCTTGAATTGTCATATTCTTCCTTTCCACTACCCCATTTTATTGAGGTGTCATTGCTGCTAAGAATTGTCTCCTTATTACATGAACCTCATATAATCCATAAAACTCATTAGACCAAAACTATCCTCCTCTATTATATCTTAGGCACTTGATCTTCCCATTTTTCTCATTCTTAATAATAGCCTTGAATGCCTTGAACTTATCAAGAGCTTCTAACTTTTCTTTTAATAATACAACCCAAGTTATTCTTGTGTAATCATATATGAGTAATATGAAGTAATTACCTCCTTAAATGCTTTGAATTCTTATATTCCCATAGAGATTAATGTGTATTAACTCCAAGGGTATTGTAGTAGAGTAATCCTTGGTCTTGAAACTTGTTCTAGTCTACTCACCATGTTGACATGCCTTGCAAAGTATGTTTTCAAGTTTGGTGATCATAGGCATGTTCTTCAAAGACTTCTTAGTGCTAATCTTGAATAGATTTTAAAATTTTAGGTGATCTAACCTTTTTTCCATATCCAAATTTCATCTATCTTGCTCATGAATCATCTCTCCTTATTGATCTCATTCAATACAAAAATTGTTCTTAGCCCTTTTAGCATTGGCAATTAGCCTTCCTTATTTAGCTCTCTTTATCTCACTCCCTCTATCATGATAGGTTAGTGTGTGTCCTTGATTTCACATTTGTATTACACCAAGTAGGTTAGGTTTCAAACATTCCACATATAGGACATCTTATGCCTTGGTCTTCCCATTTTCCAAACTCAAGACACCCTTTCCAACTATATTGGTAGTTGTGTTGTCTCCAAAATTCACTATTCATGTAGCATTCTTATTCAATGAGATGAACTTATTTTTTACTCCTACCATGTGTCTTGAGAAACCAATATCTATATACCATTTCATGCTTTAATCTTGAATGTGAAAGGTATTCTAATCTATCATAAAATCCTCTTTGGTCTTTTGTTCCTCCTGGGAAAATAGTCCATCTTGACTTTTAATCTCAATATGATCAGTCTTAACTTGTTTTGGATTGCATACCAATGTTTGATCCTTCTCATACATTATAGGAGATTCATATGTCTTGTTTAATCATGATATCCTTATAACACTATAGAGAATAATCTTATAATGTGTCCTATATAGTGACATATGTAATAAACAACATTTATGTACTTACCTCTTAACTGATTACTCCTTTTCCCATGGTCCCATGATGACTTGTCCTTTATTGAATTGGGTTATCTTATTGGTATTTTAATTTTAATAATCTTGAATTATTATAACTTCTCATGCTCTCTCTCTCTCTCAAACTTGCTCATTTTTCTATGATTTGCTCATGCTCAACCTTCAAAGAATCTAGCTATGTCTTTAGCTAGTCATACTCAACTTATTTTGACTTAAACCTTGTGTTGAAAGCTTTTAACTAACTAATAAGATCATTTATAGTCTTATTTTGATTCTTCATATCATCAATGGATCTTATGAGATTATCTTTAAGGTATACTTTAACTTCTCCTTCTTCACTATCACAATAGACTTCTTCATCATACATATTGTTTTCTTTTTATTGATCACAAGACATCTTGTGCTTAGTATGATCACCTTCAAGCTATTAGAATTGTATTCAAAGGACTAGGATATTATACCAATTATTTGAAACCACATCACTAAGAGGGGGGTGAATCAATCTCTTAAAACTTTCTTTCACATGTACTTTAACATTCCTTTAACCATCAAATCAATACAAAGATATATTAATTCATAAAGAGTCATTTACATGAGAATAAAACTATAAACACATATATTAATGGGAAACCCTCAAGGGGAAGAAACCCCATTGATATTTGTAAATGGATTACATTCTTATAATACAAACATCAATAGTTAATGAAGCACCAACTTCACATAGAGCACCAACCCCAACTAGCCAAACACCTATTTAACTAGGATTTAGAAAGCTCCCACTTTCAAGAAGACACAAAACCCTAGATGAATCAACACAAATTAGCCACTTTATTTATTTTATAACCTTTATATCATCTTTATTTTCAACCAATTGATGTTGACTACCTCTTCAACTCTTCAAACTCTATTCCCTCTCAAACTGCCTTCTATGCCTTCTCGCTCAACTAGGTCTCTTCAAGACAAATTAGGTCATCATGATTGTTTATATACACCATTATTATGGTATTAAATATGCCTTTTATCTCTTCAAATTTATATATCATTTGCTTCAACTCACATATTCTCTAACTAGACAAGTAGGCCTTTGGGCCTTGTTGTTATACTAGGCTCTTGCTCATACACCTCTTGGTCAGCTATACACACTTCCCCACTTATATTTTAAATAAATAGGAATCAATACATTCAAAAAATATTAATAAATTATTATAATAGGTCATTCATATCATATATGACCAAAACCCATTTTAGGCTTTAAGGAGACCTAATTTAATTAGGCCTTCATTAGCACACGCTACCCTTTAAACTCTTTAGAACATTTTTAAAATATTTATAAAAAAATATAATATAATATGTCACTAAGATATACACATAATAATCTCATATTAGTTACATGATACCTTTTTTCTCCACTCACCACTTGAAGCATGCCATTAGTATTGTTCATAATTAGGCATATGCATACGTAGAAAGTTTATCTTAAACAATTAAAGTATAAATATAATTTCACAAAATAACCATGTAAAAAATAGCATATACATAATATAAATTACCTTAGGGTTATCACCATATTATTTATACTTCACAACTCTAGTCAAAAGGACTCAAACCCTTCTCTACAAATAGCTCACTTAGAACTGCCAACTAGCCTCAAAACATAATCATGGAAACTTGACATTATAGCATCTAAAGGAAAAAAATCAAGGAATTATAATTCATTAAAAATATCCTAAAAAATACTCAATGTAACCTACAAAAAAAATATCATAATCTCTAATGGAAATACTGGTCTTGTAGACCAATCTGATGACCTTATTATACATAGACCTCACTGAGCTAGACAAGTCAACTTGACATAATTTTTTTTTGATATAGAAGATGATATAAAAAAATTATATTTAACATTAACATGTCTTAAACTTATTTAAAAACATATCCATGCACTTGTATTCATCCATAATCCATGATCACACATCCCTAATCACCTTCTCACTTTTGTTTGGGTTTCTCACTATTTGCACCATTAGGCTTGTTAGCAACAAGTCAACTTGGATGACCAGTTTAACACACCTAAGAGATATAAAATAATTATAAACCACCATGGATATAAAATAAAAGTCTTAATATTTTCCCTCCATCTATTTAGTAACTTTGACCTATTCAACTCATATTGGTATAGTAAACCTCTAAAAAATAAGGCCTTTTTTGTAGGGTCCACTCAATAACCTAAAAAAAAATCACACCTAGAGATTTTTGGGAGATTTTAATATAAAATAAAATCTCTTATATATCCATTTTAAACCATTATATGTTGTTTTAAAAATTAACATTCATATTGGGTCATTGTTAGGGTTTTATAGAGGATTAACACTGTTTCTAGTGTTAACGATTGTTCGTAAAGGACTATCCCTAATTTCCAAAAATAATGCCTATATATAGTATCTAGAACCATTATCTATCTCTCCTCAATATATTATGTTACCATATAAAGGTTACATGTGCTAATGAACACTTGAAATTCTTTCTTGGGTTGAGAACCCTCCATTTTGTGCACTCAAGAGACATCAAAGCACTTTTTCTTGCCTTAACCCTTAAAATTTGACCTAAATTTTGGTAAACATACTTTAAAAAACATGACACACTTTTTTTAAATCTCAAATACTTACACTTTCCTTGGAAACTGGTCTTGATACCCCATTATGCCATACTCTCTCTCCTTGTTGGCTTAGACCTTGACCTGTAAACCATATTAGGCCTTGAAATTGACCTTCATCACTCTTTACATGTGATATCCACCTCACTTTCATGCTAAAATAACATATCATATGATTAAACAATGTAAAACATCCTTCATATGCCTTGAAAACACATCATAACACCTTATTAGGCCAGGCAGCGTATAAAACTAGTCTAGTTAGAGACTTATACATAAGGTCTTACCCATGTAGGCTTACCTTTAAGCTCTCCTAAGTGATATAATTCCTCATATACATTCTCAAAAAAACTTATATAACCTCTTATGCCTCTGTGCATCCATTTTACTAGGCCACCATGCTCAAATCTTCTCATTAGGACTTTACAATCTATGACTAGTGCCATGACTAGGATTTTTAAGTACTTGAAGCTTGACAAATGATCTTGAAACACCCTTTGATTATTATACACCTTTTTCACATTCCTTACACTCTTATAATCACTACAACATTGATCTATATCCTCTCTCATAGCTACATTATTCAATTACCTCATGATGACATTTCTTCAAGAACCTTTGACATCAATGATAACATCAATTCCAAACATCAACAATAGGAATAATACTCAACATATCAGTGGTGGCATGCCATAGAGGCATGTTCTTCACATTTTTCAAAATTTTCAAATTTAGTGGGGGCATACTTTGGAAGAATTTTATCCACATTTATTCATATTTAGAATAGTTTTCAAAGTCATTGGTGGCATGATTTGGAAGCATGTTCTCCACACTTATTCACATTTGGCACAGTTTTTAGATTTAATGTGGGTGTGCTTTAAAAGCATGCTCACCACACTTATTCAATATTTTACATACCTAAATTTAGTATGGGAATGTTTTAGAAACATTCCCTCCACATTGGCACTTATTTTAGTTTTCATATTTCTCCATATATATTGGGGGCATGTTTTGGAAGCATGTTAACCACACTTACACAATTTATGAATTTCCTAGAGCACATAGTTACATGATTTTGATTCATAGTGTGGTATAATTCCATACATTGGTACCATTTTTACACATAATTTATCATGATACATATCTAAGGTGCACATGTTATGCAATGTGTGCCTAATATTGCTAAATCCAAATCATTTTTAAATTTCAAAACACTCTTCTATAGACTGTCACAACCCACCAAGATGGACTTTTATGAATTGTATTGAGATAATCTATTGTGGTAGTTATTTCATTTTTGGTATGGTTGAGGTGATTAAATCACTAAATATTTCAAAAAATTTAGGCTGGAATTGATTATATCATCCATCCTTACTAGTTTGATA
Source organism: Torreya grandis (assembly GCA_037957365.1). Taxonomy (NCBI): domain Eukaryota; kingdom Viridiplantae; phylum Streptophyta; class Pinopsida; order Cupressales; family Taxaceae; genus Torreya; species Torreya grandis. The sequence continues at coordinate 776,972 of JARHVA010000023.1, read as the reverse complement.
CTATGAGTTGACTTTGTTCAATCATGCTCACCAAGTTATAAGTATGATTAGGTTGCATGGTTGAGCTAATCTCAACTATTGGGTGGAAACTCACCTTTTCTCCAAGGTTTGGGGCATGTGACTTCTAATATATATTTATCTCCTTAGATATATACACTTTTCAAATTATATATAAGTGTCTTAATCTCAATGTTAGTGATTCATAATGATGCATCTTGAAAATCAAGTCATTAATAGGTAAGGTAGTTGAATTGATACATAGGTGTACTCATAAACCTTACTCTTTCAATTAAAATAATTTCAAATTCTTTAAATTTCATATTATATGCATTGATTATAAATTATAACATGATCTTGGTTGTAGGTTAACCACTAGAAAAGCACTCAAGTTGGACTCATGTAAAGGCAAGGTGTGTTATACACACTCAGGTGTGCATTTATTCTCCTTTAAACTAATAATTCCATTACTATTAAATGGGGGTAATGTAGATGATATTTATGGATTATATAACACCTCCATATTATATACTTGTAAGACTTAGACCTTGGTTTTTCCTATCAGTTTTGACCCTTTTCTAGTTTCATAAGTCTTAAATTTGCTCTATATTATGCCCCTTACCCTATATCTTAGTCTGGCCAACATTATGTTGATGACTTACACTTTATATCATTCCTAAAATTCATAAAACATGTTTATCTTATGCTCCTATAAGTTTTTAGCCTATACCTATTATTTGCTACTTTCTACCCTCAGGCCTAGAAATGAGTCAAATTAAGTCTTGAGTACCCTAACCCACCTAAGAATTCACTCTTCTCAGACCTCTTGATGATCCAAGGTACTTTAAAAGAGTCTATTTATTTTCATGTGAAGGATAGTAGGTCTAATTGTCTTATCATGTCAATAAAATATAATGGTGGTTGTCTTTAATCTTTGTTTCAACTTGTGTCAAGTGTCATCCTTGTGTTTAGACATGTGTGAAGGTACATAACAGACTTTGAAGTGGTCTCTACAATCCAAATGTGTCATGATGAACATGATTTAATGTTGAATCTGATGATTCATCATGACTTTTTATAGTAGATTCAAGATGTGCAAGGTATATCTTGACCATGAGTTTTAACAATGTTGTGAAGTTAAATGGGAGCCTAATTGAATTCTTTATCATGTTCTAAGATATTCAAATAAAGTGTTGAAATGATATCCATTTGTAACCTTCTCTTAAATTCATGTATATTATCTAAAAATGGAGTATTTGACCTTAATGTGATGTTGTTTGACCTTAAAAGGACATTAAAACCATCATTCACATCTTTGAAAACCTTTATGAATTATATTAGGCCATAACCAAACTATTTCACATGCTAATATTATCCTTTCCATAAGTTAACACCTTTAATTACCACTAAATGGGCCCCACATGTGTGAAAACATGTCTATTCAACTCCTTAAACTGTACCATATATTTTCAAATAGTGTCTGACCTCTATTTTCCCTCCTCCTACCCACCAATGGTTGTTTATGATCTAAAACTGAGGTAATGCATGGATTTTTAGGATGTAGTAGTTTGAAAGGTTGTATGGATCTGCATAGTCTGGCTTTGCTCAAATAGAGTCAAGGGTCTACAAGGGAAGTTTAACACAAGCATATGAAGAAGAAATCTAAATGTTTCAAGGCCTAAAGATCTAAAATTGGTTCACTTCCTCCATCGATCTCATTCACAGACATGGAGATCACCCTAGGTTTGTGTTTAGTTCAAATAGGAGAGAGAGGGTGAGGTTCCAAGCTTTTATCCAAATGAAATAGACTTGATGACCTTCCAATCATGGGCATTCATTTCAAGATTAGTCTTATGTGTTGTATGAACAAATGCTAAGAAATTGAGTGATTTGGTTACCATCTTTATTTTCATAAAGTAAAATAAAGGGAATGACTTCAATGCATTATTAGATTATCTAATGAAACTGGTGATTTTTCATGTGTTCTTGAGTCTTGTATAGATATTCCATGGTACTCTCCACCTCTAGTTCACATGTATAAGCCTATAAGAGTGAGAAATATGTATGCTTCCATCATTTGTAGACTGCAAGTAGAGTTCCATGGGTAAAAAGAGTATTTAATATGTATGTCTAAAGGTGAGAAATGTTTTGAGGTGAAATAATGGTGTATTTAATTTATTTGGGTCTCCTTAATTCAATATGAATTTTCATATATACCTTTAACTCTCTCAAGTGGTGCTTCTAAGTGAAGATTGCCTATAGGTTTGAGTTTCACTAAAAGAAAAGGTAGTATGTTATATGATAGTGGCTTGGAGGATATCAAAATATAGTAAAGGATAATGATTGATGTTTTATTCATACAAAAATTTCCTTTTCTCAAGATTTTCAAACCTTATCATAGTCCTCATAGGCCAAGAAACCACTATTTAGCTCTCAAGCACCTTCACAGTCTTATTTTGTAGAAATTAAGGCTATTTAGCAGAGTTTGAGGTTTTTAGAGAGTCCTATGTTTCCATTTCTCACCCTATATGTCTCATTGATTATTAAAGTGTTTTATTATATTAGATATATGTGTGGAGGTGACTAGGGTCCTTGTAGATCATTTTGGGTATGAGTTCATAGTTTAATCCAAGCCCTCAATAGATTTTTCCATTTAACAACCTTAAAACTATCAACTTACCTCATTATAAGTCTTGTTTCCAAGTTTCAAGCTCCATATGACCTTACCAATCATCACTCATAGTTATATATCCTCTACTCAAGCCCAAGGCATATGAATAAGGTCTAGATACTCCACCATGCTATTAAACATCATTGGTACTAGGAAGAAATGAACTTATATAAGTATGAACCTTATTAAGAGACCATGATCACCACCTATAGTAGATAACTCAAGTCCAATTTTCAAAGTCCTTATGATAAAAACCTCGCTCTCATATAACTAAAAATATTGAATATATTATCTTATATTCCTTTTATGGAAGGAATAAATTTGTATCAATGGCCTCTTCAAGGGGAAAACCTCCTATTAGAGTAAGCTCTAACTACAAATAAATCCTTTGATGCCTAACACTAACATATAAACCTTTATCTATACTAATTCTCATATACAAAATTCCTTACTGTTATACATGTGGTATCAAACCATTATTTAATATTGTATTAGTTATTCTACTATTATACCCCTCTCTAGGTACATTACATTCAATCCCATTTAAATATGTTTTTCCCTCAAAACATGATAAGAAATAGAAGGACCAAATGAAGGCTAGACCAAAAAATAGGTTGAAGACCAAATGGAGGCACATCCATGTGTCCTTTTCTACTTCCATTTATTTTGCATGTGCTCAGATATTAATATGTACATCAACATGGTGAACATGTGCACTATAACTAAATCTTGAAGTGAAATTTTAACCATGATGATAATATCCTAAAAGTGAGAACAAGGGTGCTCAAAATAGTCATCTTAATGAAGGAATTGAGGATACATGCCATCCCGCTTAACAATTTTCTCTAAAGGATTTGAAGACTTAATACCCTACTTGGGCTCTATGAGTGTCGACTTGGGCTCATTGGGGCCTAATCGAGCATGGTCATTTCCTAAATGATCTCATTTGGAAACTATTGAGGTGCATCCAAAAGGGAATCAATGTCTAGTTTATTGATGGGCTGAAGAGGTGGTGTTGTGCTAGGATGATGATAGGAAGATGTCTTGGAGAGTGCCTAATTAATATGGTCTTAATTAAGCTTGGATAAGCCTCATGCTTCCATCATGGATTGAGGTTTACACATTTGAATATTTGCTTAAATATCATCTTGAAGTCCATTGATGAAGCCACAAATGAAGAATGTAGTAGAGATGCCATTGGTTAATGTTTCAAACTCATTATAATATTCCCTAGTAGTACCAATTTGTTGAAGTTGAGTTAATGTACAAGTAATATTACTTATAGATAAATTAGCAAGCTCCATGATAACCATAGAAGCGGACGTCAGTTTCAACATCCTTTACAATATGAGCAATATTTTGATTTTTTTACACAATAAAGGTAGTCACTAAAACTATGATATCTTCTACAATAATGAATTAAATTTAAAAATTGAAAATATTTTGGAAATCCAAGACAAATTTTCATAAAACCTTAATTTTTTTGACATGACTTATTACTATGTGAGAGTAGTATGTAAAAAAATTAGTCAGGTCATTTTGAGAAAAAACAAAAATCTACACTTTGAATTAGTAGTTTTTGGCTTCATATATCTAAATGGCTCTTCAAAACCTACATTTTGACAAATATAATTTCCTAAAATATCCATAAAAATACCTCTCTCAGCTCTGAAAAATAATACCACTAAAAAATATCTCTCTAGAGCTCCTACACAAAACTAAATGACTAAAAACTATCTCTCTAATCTCAATTTCTCTTGCAATGGAAAAATATTGGCCCAAGAAAGTGCTTTGAGACCAATGATAAGAACCTCACTCTCATATATCTGAAAATAATGAATATATTATATTATATTCCTTTTATGGAAGAAATAATTATATATCACTAACCTCTTCGAGGGGACAACCTCCTATTAGAGCAATCTCTAATTACAAATAACTTGTTTGATGTCTAACACTAACCTATACCCCTTTATTTATACTAATTATCATCTTCACAAATCATTACTCTTATTCATGTGGTACTAAACCATTATTCAATATTCTATTAGTTACTCTACTATTGTACCCCTCTCTAGGTACATTACACCTTCAAAGTCATCATATGTAGATGAGCCCTGAACATAAGAAAGGGATATGAATAAGTAGATGTCTATCTTATATATATGGATTGTAACATGAAAGAGTCATTAAGACATCAAGTGTAACTAAAAATCTACTCTCTTAACTCTAAAACTTGTTCCATAGACTCTTGGTCAGTCAACACACATGATTCAATACTCACAATATTGTTGATAATCTGTACCTTCATCCTTGAACATGAGACATTATATGCACATGAGGAAGGAAAATAGAAGGAAGAAAGTGGTTAATATATGGATATGATGGTACCAAGGCCTAATAAGATAGTCTAAGTAGGTGACTAAATAAAATATTGAAAGTATATATAGTTAACTAAACATGCTCAGTTAACGTAGAGTGCACGTCTAGGTCAAATGGAAATGCAAAGACATATGAAAGGGGAGTCTCAAGGAGATGAAAACATACCCAAACCCCTAAAAGTATTACTTGATGGTGCTCCTGAGTAGGGAATCTATCTGGTCTGAGCTACAAACCTATAATATATAAGTTGTGGTATGATTGTGCATATAAGTGTGTTGACATAGTTAGAAAGGATGACCTCAAGGATATGTTAAACACTTGAAATGTGATGTTTAGGTACTAATTCCATCCCTATTAGGAGCTAAAGGATATTTTTCAAGTTCCTAATGTCAACTTTTTTATGCCCATGCACTAGATAGTGATGCTTAAGGTAGCCTACAAGAAAGAGTAGGGATGGTAAGAGGGTTTGAGTAGATAAGATAATGTGAAGAATATATATAATAGATTAATAAGTTTGCCTTGAAAACTTTGGGGCTACAATTTAACACACAGGAAAGTGGGGGTTCCAAGACTCAATCTAACCCTACAGAGATGCAAGACACATCTAAGTCTTAAGACACCGTATCCACTTCAGGGGCAAGTCCAAACCCCTGAGTAAAATCAATGTAGTGTGGGGGTATATTCAGGTGTTTCAATCCTTAGAGAAGGTATTTAAAGTAATGAATTACAATAATATATCTCATTTTGGTTTTAGTCCTCTCTTGATCTCTACTACTTTGAACAGTCATGTTGAGTTTCACTTTCAAACACTTGTATCCCTCACCACAAATGGACCCAAACCTAGAGATCTTAGGGGAAGTTGGAAACCCCTATGAGCTCAATATCCATGAAGGATTGAGTGAGATTTAGGGGTCTAACTCTATGAATGAATTCTAAGAAGTTAACCTACACAAACTACCTAGTAGAGAGATTAAGGCACACCATCTTTTACTCATATCTCCACATACAATTTGGATGGGACCCAAACCTATTTAGGAGAGATGAAAGGGTTAGTAGACTAGAATTTCATGAAAAGAAGTTATGGTTTGGAGTTTCTTACTATAATAACCATCATTAAGATACTAAACCTACAAACCCCTTCATAAACCTTGGTTCAGACTTGATGAAGGAAATACACATCTAAAAGTAATCAAATGAGATTATTGGACTATGAAATAGTTTTAATGGTCTTCCTAGGTCCCCTAATCACTCATATCACCTACTAGTTGGCAAGTGTAGGGGATATACTATATGGATCAAGCCTGAGAGATCCATTTTAATCCTATGAGCAAGGAATTTAGGAGGATCTAGATAATCCATAGGTTACTAAGGATGGAAAGGGGCCTAAATGTATTAAACGGCTCTACATTATCTTCTAATAGGGTCTCGCATACTTGATATACACTTGAAGGTAGGCCTAGGTGCCTAAGTAAGAGAATGTATATATATAAAAGTAAGTAAACAGATTGGTCAAGAAAATACAAATTCTCTAAGGGCCCTCAAGGGTGATTTTCATGTTATTAATAGTGGTTAAGTGTTCCATGACTTCAACTTTAGGTCAAAACTCAAAAACCCTACACTTAAACCTATTGATATATCATCTTCCTTATGTGAGTGTTCCTTAGAATTTAGAGTAAAGGGAAAAATGATATCACATGAAATCTAAAACATTCATGGAAATTCTCATTAGGTTGTTTTAGATGTGTGATTCACTTTGGTTTGTAGGTGATAAGCCATATTTGGTCATTTTGTCTTGGAAGTGTCTTAAAACTACTTAGAATGTTTATTTCTAACCCAAGAGGAAAGTTAGAAAGATCACAACTATACAAATCAATTTCATGGGGAGATGATCACTTTAGGAGAGGTAGGGGGCTTTATCTACAAGAGATTAGTGGTATTGGTTCAGAGGTTAAGGTCATGACCTCTATGAATCATTACTAAGAGTCAATAACTCTTTTAAACCTCCCTAAAACCCTAATAAGGACCTAAATGGGAATATTTTCAAATAAATTCATAAAAATTCATTGAAGTCACTAGGTAAACACTTGGGTAATATATTCCACATAGAGGCCTTAGTTATGGTACTGATCTATATGGGCATTGTATAAACACCTTTAAAAATTGTAAGTTTATAAAGTTTTGAGTAGGATATGAAGTGAAATACTTGGTCAGAGGTTGAAAATAAATGGATGGGGTGTTTTGATACTTTTTTCATCTTCTGAAATCATAAATTTTTTAAAATCTTACTTAAAAATGATTTTGTAAATCCTTACCATACAACCAGTCTATAGATACTAGTGAAGATGGTCTAGTCATCTAATAAGGGTAAGATTACTGGTGTGGGATATTTTTAGGGCCTAAATATTAATATAATATGTTGGTTAATGTGTAAATAAATCTCACTCATTTAGTTTTAAGGTTTGGTTTAGCTCTCATAACTCTCTAAATAGTGAATGAATAAGAGACTAGGCTACTTGTCCATAAACCTATTTAGCCAACAAATGGAAAATATCATGGGCATAGAAGGCCATTATGAAGTTAATAATTCATCATAAAACATATATAACTAGCCCTTGAGGTGATCAATCTCTATATCCATGGTCATTATAGAGGATTTAGATAGTTTCTTAAAAATGGCCAACATGTAAGAAAAGGCTTCTACTTAATGTTTCATGGAATAAGCTTGATGGGACCTTTTCAATGATTTGTAATTGATTAGAGGAGAATAAATTGACTAATTATGTAATTCATGGGATCTTAATTGGTTAAACTTGCTAAAAATAGAATCCAATGCTCCAAGGTGTTTATTCAAAGCACTAGTCAACCTAAGCAATGCATGGAGGAGTATGGAGGATTGTTGTAATTATTGTGTGAATGGGTTATGACCATTATTTCCTCTTTATTCCAATTATAATAAAATATTACCCTCTCTCTATTTATCACACATATATAAATATATAGGTCTTAAGGCCTTTATTTTCATTCCTTAGCTGGGTTTAACAAAACTCTACCAAATTATATCTTGAACATTGAGAATCAATAAGAAAGAATTAGCTGAAGACTTCTCTATTAGCATTAGTGTGTTTTATGGTTTTTTGAATTGTATAAAGTGTGATGTGTATAGACATAATATTTTCAAACTCTTATCACTTATGGACACTTTGTATCTTGCAAGAACCCATCAATTCTTAATCTCTTTAAGTACACACCTTAAAGGGTGCACTAATAAAGGGGTGGGTAGACCATTAGTTCTTCGTAATATTATTGTCACTTTTTCCACTTGCCATATACACACTTATCTCCTAAAAACATTTAAAATAAGCTTATTCTTCTCAGTCTTACCCATTCCAAACATTTTTCATGTTTTATCCTCCTTGGTCTTTCCTTGACCCCCTTGTTGTTAGTTGAATGTACTATGTTGATTGGGTCTATATTGTACAATTTAAAGCCTATAATTACTATACACGGTTGACAAGGTCAAGATTATACTATTTATGGATATTTTTAACTTGGAGTTTTGTTATCCCTTCAGCCAACCTAGCTCAAGATGTAGTGATTTACCTCCTAAAAATATATAGGGTTTACTAGGTCAACCTTGTATAGTTGACATATTCAGAAAGATTTAGGGAAAGATCTTCCTATATATACAAGTTTATTTACAACCATTTTAGAATACAAAAGTGAAGAATAATAAGTATGAATGAACATATACTTATTAACCATTCTATTTGAGGGATAAATCTTAAGGTTCCATAATTTCTTTGGAGATATGGATCTTGTGTTGTGGAGAAGTCTTTTGGATGCATAGATAGGTTGTGTAGCCTAGAGCTTATTTCTCTTTGTTTTCCTTACATACCACAATAATCTCTTATGAAGCACATTGGCCAAGGGAGAGATTGAGCCTCGATGGGTCATCTTAAAAGGTAAGTATTCCTAGCTTTATTTCTCCTTTGTAAGAGTATGTATATAATGTAGTTGTGTTTCTCTTCCATGTATTAGAATTCCATATACATTGATGTGAGTATATGTATTATATGCATGTTTAGTTTATTTTTTTTAATTTTTAACCCCCACTTTGTGCCACAAGCTTTGGTTTTCACTAGATTAGATTTTCTTTCTTGTTTATTGTATATAGAGAGAACATTAAACCTAGGACTCTTTAAGGTTTGTTGCATTATTTTGTTAGACTACAGTCTTTAGAACCCTTCCTAGCATGGTGTATTATTACAAGTAATCCCCTAAGAGGGTCTAGTAGATACTCATATTGGTCATGCTCCTGCTTAAAAAATGTATTCCAAATCTTAAGTGTAGGTATGCTCTATCTTCTCTAAGCCAAGATTGATTTATAGACATGATGCATTTCTAATTGCATACATTCTAATGAACTTGATGTGAAATAACCCTTATAGGATTTGTTCACCTTTTATCATTTATTTTATTATTTCATCATTATTTTTATCATATATTTTCCATACCAGATCGACTCTATCAAATCAATATCTAACCTTTGTGTGTAAGATTTTAGGTACATGCTACTAGATCAACCTTATCAACCTAGTATAGTTTTTTAGCTTTTCATACATCCAATCTAGGCTACTAGGTCAACCTAATCAACCCTATACATTTTTAATCACTTAACAGTAAGTTTTTGTAAATCTTGAACAACCTAGTTGATCTAGTTAGTAGGATTTGCAAGCATATATCACGGTTCTTGAATAACAATCTTCATTATTTGCATCTATGATCCACCAAGGTTCCTTTCTATATCTATGTCTCTTTCTTTAAAATCTTTATTTTTATAGTTTATAGTCTTTAAAACTACCCCTACACAGTCAACTAGATCGACCCTATCAACCTAGTTCTATGTTCCATGTGTTGTCCGAATAACTAGGTTGACTCTACTGACCCTGTTTATTTTTAGACCTTGCTTTTGTAGTATAGGTTTTACCCTGTCGACCCGAATCTATATTCTATGCATACATTATTGACTATATTAACATTTTACATTGTTTCAAAGGTACAATTAACATTATATGCTAGTAATTAGCTCACACTTTCATTTATTTTTGCTTGTATGCTTAGAATAGATCATATAGCTTAATTAGGTGGTTTTCAATAAATAATTTAGTTTCACTATTTTTTATATTATGCACACATGACCAAATCTCAAAATATAAACAAACATTTTAATATTTGTCTACCCAAGGCCATCCTACTTGGATTTCATCACCAAAGGGGAAGTTATGTTGATGTTATGGTCAAGTATCAAGCATGGTTAAGGGTATATTCTAGCTAAGCACCCAACATCCTTATCATTGTGGTGTGTGAAGTGAGAGGGTAGGCCCTAATGCCAAACCCATATCATTACCACTATATATCCCTTTTAGTCCAAACTACCTAAAACCATCCTTATAATTTCATTCTAGTTCCTTGCTTACAACCAACTTCCCATCACATTTAAAAATATATCTTAATAATCTAATAAACATTCAATTTACCAATTAGTTAACTCTTTACTTTCTAAGTTGATTGCTTTCTCTTTACTCAATTATATTTTATATTGAAAAAAAATTCCCAACATTGATCCAATTGATTGTTTGTTTCCCTTCAGTTATTTCTTTTCAATTTAATTACAAAATTTATCTTGTTTCAATTCATAATTTGTTATAGGCTTCTTAATTTTACCTATATGTTGTATTAGGTCGACCTAGTCAACCCTGTAGCCTTTTCTAGCCTTTATTCAATGTATTAGATTGACCCAGTCTACCCTATACTATTTTTAGATCATGTTTTATATTTTTCTATCCTTTGTTCATTTGTTAGATCAACCTAGTTGACCTTGTATTATTTTTAGACCCTGTTTTTGTGCTATGTTGACCTAGTCGACCCTATACTATTTTTGTCATTTCCTTTTTCCTTTCTTTCTCATCTCTCTTTATTTCCCATCATCATGGAAATTTTTATTGATGATAATACTAAGTTGTAGTCAATATACATGATGAATTTTACCAACCCTCATAGGGTCTCCCATAGATAGAGTAAGGCTCCTCTTTTGGATACTAGTAATGTTCATATTGCCACTTGCATAATGAACTATGGGACCCCTCCTAATACCTCTTTGCAACATAATCCTTTCTTATCATTATAAAACCATTTTTAATTATAGTATACCCATAAAATTCTCTTCTTTATCTCTAAATTTCCTCAACATCAAGGAAATATCCTTCTACTATTTATAATCTTATGATTAATGGTCAAGTTGAAGATCCTCATTCACCTAATCCTACATTATCAACTAGATTTGGGGATACCATTTTCTTTGATTCTTATCCTCTTCCTTTGAGTATGACCCTTTCTCATACCATGACCTCTTCTTCTCTAACTTCTTCCACCTCCATGCCTAGTATATCTACTAACATGGCAAGTTCTACATCTAGTGGGCCTTTCATAAGATCCAATATACTTAATCCTTCCACTAGTACATCATTTTATACCCAAATTAATCATGATACTATTTCTTATTATTCTCAACCATTCATTATTCCATCTTTTACTACACAAGAAAACTTTACCACTAGTGCCTCACATTCTCATAATTCCTCTCAAGATCCTATCAATACCAATAGTAGTACCCAAGCCACTAATACCACCTCTAATACTTCTAAAAATGCTAATCAAACACATTAATTATTGTTACAAAAACTCAATTAGATCAATACTTTTCAAGCTCATAACACAAATCAAATGATGAGAATGCAAAACCACCTTCTTCATCTTCAATATCATCCTCAAATAATGACTTGGGGCATGCATAACTAGAATGTTCCCCCTCCTCTTCTTCGATATTCTCAAGGAAATCTCATTCCTCAACCTCCTTTGGTTAACAAAACCATTAAGAATCTCCAAAATGAACCTCTTACTACTCAAATTGATAACATTGATAAAGGATGTATCACACCTAAAATTTCTTATAATGGATTAACCAATCCCACCTTGCATCTTAAAACATTTGGAAATAGTCATAAGGATTGGGTCAAATTGAACACCTTTTCCACTACCAAAATCTTATCCAAAACCCTCAGAGGGGATGCCTTGGATTGGTACAACCAACTTATAACTCATTCCATTAATATTTTGAAGGATTTAGTGAATGCTTTTGTTCAAGAATTTCAAACTAGTAATCTTCTCAAAAACACTTTGGCCCACTTCATAAATTAAAAATAGATTAAAAAAGAAATGCTCAAGTCTTTGTTAAAAGGTGGAAAACTTTGTCAAAAAAATGTGAAAATAACATGGTTGATAATAATCTTTTCCATCTCTTTACCAATTCTCTTTTTCCTAAACTTTAATATTGGGTCTACACTCTCTTCACATACATTGAAGGCTATTGACCAAGATAAATGACAATATTTCCTTATGTGTCAATTCAATCCACCCCAACCTTTTATGGGTCCTCATCTCTTAAGAACAAAAATCACAATGTTCCAAATGATGGTGGTACATATACTTATGAGACCATTCATAATGTTCAAGTTATTGTTACTACCCCTTTGTTAAAACCAGATCCCCCTTCTCAACAATATATAAATCCTCACTTGTCTTCACCAAACAATATTAATGTTCATAAACCTCTATCCTTAGTTGAATTACTTAAGCTTCTACCCAGGCCTCTTCCAAGAGAACTTAACCCTACCAGTCCTATGAAATCTTGGTATGATCATAACAAATTTTGTTAATTTCATGCTATTTGGGGTCATTCTCATGAGACATGTAGACAAATTCATAATTTAGCTATGGAATGTCTTATTGGTCCTAATTTTGATCATGATTATATCATTCAAAATCATCAACAAGCTTATGAAAATGCTTTTATGTATTATGAATCACATGATAAAACTCAAGCCTTAAACCAAGCCAATGCTTATTTAGCTATCTATAAATACCCTCTTCCTAATCTTCAATCTATCTAAGACAATCAAGACAAAGCCACCCTTCTAACATTAATGTATAAAGTCTTGTTGAACCCACTTCTAAAGAGAATATTTTTAACATGACTAATATATCAAGGGTGGTTTCTTTTATCGATTCCCAGCCTATCTACACTCTTCCTTCATCTAGAACATATCGTGTTATGTAAGATTCTTCCCCAACTCATTTAAATGAGTTAGGGAAAGATGACCTTATTACTTTTGATGATTTAATTTATGATTCTCCCTTAGTTAACACTTCCTTTTCTATTTCAACCACTCTTCCATCATCTTCTAACACTAATGATTCTCAAATTTCTACTAATACTTATTATACCATTTCTCAAAATCAACTTGAACCAGCTATTACATCATCACAACATGATTTAAAACCTTATTCCAAACCTTCTTCCTCTTATCAACATAAATTCCAATACATTTTAGTTCCTCCTTTTGAGGACCTCCTTAATCATTATGCATTTATATCTAGCAACCTTATTGTGGGTTATGATAAGTGGATCCCAATGTATAACTCATTAATCTCCCATCCCAAATTTCATTCCTTGAGCTTGTGAGGACTTATTAACATCATATAAACCATGTTATATAATTATTATTCAAGATGAATGTCCCTCATCCTCCCCTAGTAGGATGATAAGCATCCTTATCTATATTAGAGGATAGTAAATTACAACAATATGAAGAGATATATATCAACATTTATGAAACTATGGACACTTCTCTTTCCTTAAAATTTATTATAGCTACTATAATTTTTGATGAGATTTTGTTTTATGAAGATGATCCTACCTTATTAATTAGTGTTAAAATAGTGATATCCAAGTTAAGAGTGCATTGATTGATGAGGGTTCCAACACCTATGTTACCTCTCTCAACTTCATTAAGACCCTTGGATATTCAGAATGTAATCTCAAATCTACATGTAGCACCTGCCAAGGATATGATAGAAGGAAAATGCCTCTTATAGGTTGTCTATGGCTTATTATTACCATCCCACCTATCATCATTCACATGAAGGTGATGATATTTAACTTTCCCCTTTATTAAAACATCTTGCTTGGTAGGCCATGGACTCATCGTATGAGATTATTATTTATTCCACCTGCCAATGTGTTAAATTCCCTCATAATGGATCCATTTATAGGATTAAAGGTGACACTAACCCTTAGATTTTTTAACAATTTAAAGACCATGGTGTCTTCAAAATTCCTACTCTTGAACCTTTACCTAGCATTCCATTATGTGTCTCAACGTCTTAATTTTCTTATTAATTTAATGTGAGGTTACAATGGGCATCCCAAACTTATTTGGAACATTCATCCTAACCTCTTAGATTATGATGATGATGAACACAATGAGATTAACCTCAATATTAAAAATTTTGATCTCTCACCTCATATCATCTTACAGCTTCCTACTTCCTTACAAACTCATTCTTGCAAGCCTCCTTGTGATGATATTCATGTAGTCTTGACCAAGACTTGACATTATATTCACCACACTTCTTTAGATGACAAGGTTATCCCTATTTATGTCATTAATATTCACACCCCATATTATGATGATGGTTATTCCCTAGATGATTTGTTCTTAGGTGGACTTGTATAGGCCCATGATGCTAAGATTATTCAGTATCATTCTTATTTACTTGAGTCTTTTTACATATATTCCCATCTTCCTTCATTTACAACTCCTAATTTTATTATTTTTCCTCTTTATCATAGGGTAGATATGGTGCCATCACCTCTAGTTTCTAAGGAGCCTCATGGGAGTATGCTGATAGATCATGCTATGACCAGGCCTTACCACTTTGCTAAGTATCTTGATCACCATAGTTGGTTTAATCCTAATATTAGTGCAACCCTCCTTAGACATTATGTATGTTTTACTTCTCCCTCAGTATAGCCCTTATCAAATCCCATTCCTACTCTCACTATAGTTGAGCCTATTCTCTCTCCTATTATTGTTGAGCCTTCCCCTGCCTCTCATCCCATTACTCTTCCTATTGATCCTAGTTCCATTTCTCCTCCATCACCACATTTATTTGGTGATGGTTTTCTTCCCTTCCCTAATATGGATCCATTTCCCATTAAATGGGTCAATTATTCTTCTCCAACTTACACCATTATTTTTACACCTCCTTTTGTGAATTCTTCTCCTAATACCACTCACAATCATATATGTTTCTTTCATGGGATAGATAATCATTCTTTCACCCATTGTCATAAGTTATGATCGTATATTGATATTTTAAATCTTTACTCTCCTTTAAAGAAATCCATGCCTCCCTTGAAGGTTCTACCTGAATATATACCTAAGTATGGTGAGGTAGATTATCTTAGCACCAATATGGAACCCATCACAATGATCATTGTTGTATCCTTCAACAATACTTTAAGGATCACCTTATACATATTCCCAAACCTTCTTCCATTCCTCCCATAGGTCATTCCTGTAAGAAAGATTCTCCTTCTTCTCTTATGACTCCACCTCTAGTGGTTTCATCCCCTCTTGTGGTCCCTTCATCACATTTTATGCCTCCACCTATGATTCCTTCACATGTGTACCTTCCCTCACCTTTGGATCCTTATCCACTACAGAGTCCCTCACTTATAGATAATTATCCATCAGTGATTCCTACATCTCCTATAGATCCCACTCCCATGTATTCTCTTGAGCATCCCTTGCTTGATTTCCCTCCTTGGCATGATCTATCGAGTATTCTTACTTTTTTAGTTGAGGAGATTAGAAGATAATTTTTTTTCCAATTTTCATTAAAGATTGATGAGACATTAATAAAATTTCATACCTATCTTCATAGATATTTATCTGATATTTTAGATAATGTGTGTGGGTATATTTATTAGTATTTATGAGCACATGCATGGTGCCTTTACATTTACATTTTGATTGGATGTGTGCTCTAATTTTATTTTTATCTATCTATTATATCATTTGACATTGTGTCAAATTCATATTTTTATTACATGGTGATTCTTTAGCTTTTGTACTATATCTTGCTTATATTGTCATTTATATTTGCATATAATTGTCTTTTTTAATCATTATTTTCTCTTTCATTCTTGATTTTTTCTAAAAAATCTCTTCTTGTTCCTTCATGATTGGTTGCTTTCTTATCTCTATTTTTCACAATTAATTTCATTGTGACTTGGTTATACAAACATGTTCCCTTTGGTATTTGTCTCCTTTTACCATGTGATTAGTTAGTAAACAATGCATCTCATTATACTTTCCTTTCACCGGTTCATTTTGGATCTCCTTTTTCCCTTCTTCCTTTTTTGCAAACTAAGCATATACATGGTTAATACTTGAGATCACACGGTAGTTCATTGTTAAGCCTAAGTATCCTAGTTAGTCTTTTTCTTTGATTGCTTAGCTTCCTTTATCCTTAGACAAAATATCATTCATGTGTATCACTACATCTCTCATGATTGGTTATTTCAAATCCATATGGAGGAGGATTCCTAAAAATCCATAAAAAGTTAAAATCCAAATCATTTGACAAAAGGCAATGATATAAAAGACAAAACTATTCTTAAAAGTCAAATCACACTAAAATATGTGATTCAAATCACATCTCCTTCTTATAATTGAAGCTCAAACTCTGTCTTTGGCCTCATGATAGAGTTAAGTTCCTTTGAGGTGCAATACACCAGTAGATTAGAAAAGGAGAATTAAAAAAAAAAAATTAGTGCTACTTACTTTATCATGCAAGTAACCGATCTTCATAGTAGATCGATGGCTTTTTAAGGGGTCATAAATTATGGAGAACATGTCATGAGAAGGTAGGTCTATTTTACCTTTTCCTTGTACCATTCTACCTTCATGAGTTGATCTTAGTAGGACACATATTTGCCTATAAATCTTTATGTCTATAGTGAATAGGTTTCCTTTATACATTGATGGTCACTAGTCACTTAGTTTGTTCTCATGTCCTTATTATGCCTCTTACCTCCTAAGGTATTCTCATAAGACACCTAAGCCTTGCTTTTTACACTCCCTTTTTCATTCCCTATGTCCCTCATATTTTCTCTTGAGAAATATTGTCTTGTCTACTGATCACTCCCCTTGGGATTTCATTTGTGAGTTGCATTATAAGACTATGGATAGGACTCAACATTCCTTATAAATTACCACCATTTTCCTTCTTATTACCCACATCCTTTATTTCCAGATTATCTTGATTTTTTTATGCTAGTGGTGTTCTATTTATGAGTTGAAGTATAATACCATGGATAGGACCTGACATTCCTCACAAAATTTTCCAATAATACAAGTCACAAAAAATTATGTGTTAAAAATGAGATAAGAAGTAATTGATTATTAAGTTACACATCATTGATTGCTATGCCCTTAATCATTGGCATGTCTAGGAAAATGTGTAGTTGACTTGTGGCTTGAATAACCATTTTTCATATTATTTTAAATTTATCTATGCATTAATATACTTATTAGGTTGGCCTATGGGTGTCACAAGGCCTTGTTAGACTATATATAAGAGGCAGGGTTAATTATTCATCATCATATTTGAGTATTCATTTCTTATTGCAAGCATTTGAGAGGTTGTCCCCTCAAAATGGCTTATCTATTATTCATATTTTATGATATATTTATATATAATTATGATATATTTATGTTCATCTTCTTATTTGGTGAATTACTATCATTATAAGTGGTATCAAAGCATCGATTTAGGCCATAATTAGGTCAAAAACCATAGATCTTGAAATTTGGATAAATCTTGCAAATAGTAGCAAATTTCTTTGTAATTTTTTATTGGAGTTGAAAAATCACTCAAGTAAGTTTCCATTAAAATTTAAGCTCATTTGTATTTATTTTTAAAAATTTGTCTCCATTTTAGGTTTTTGTCATAAATTTTTTCTATATCTCATTATTTTTAGAATTTTAAAAATTTATTGAAACCTTGGAAGAAATGAGTTTGGGTATATTCTTTGATATTTGTGTTTGAGGCCTAAATATTTTTTAAAAATGATAGTTAAAGTTGGTTCAATCGAGGAAAATAAGGTTCACTATCAAGCCTTTGTATGACTGGTCCTAACATCCACAAATGGGGGAAAGGGTAAGACACCCATAAAACTCCTTTAGGGGATGACATATACTTTAAATCATCTAATATGATTACTCAAATCCATTCAAATATACATGGCCTAATGTAAAAGTATGTACAAGTCTAGACTCAAATACCAATAATGCAAGGGGAGCTTAATGGCATGAACAATTAGTTCCATTAGATCATGACATAATTAGATACCATTTCATCTCATTTACCACTCAAAAACCCTCCATTTTTTACCTTCTAGTCCTCCTCTCAATACTTGCACCACCAATATAGGGGTAAAATTGATGTTACCAAAAGTAGACTTGCACAAGTCTGACGGTAAGGATCCACTCACTTAAATCACTCAAATTGAAAATATATTTGATCTACACCAAACTCCTAGCTATCAAAAGGTGGATATGGCATCTCTATATCTAGAACCTGGTCCATTCATTTGGTATCATTAGTTTTGTGCTCAAAATAATAATATTGGTGCTCTTATTACATGGTCAATATTCTTTGATAAACTGATGTCTCATTATCAGGATAATGTTCTGTAAACTACTTTAACCAATTAGCCAAACTATGATAAGCAAGAATAGTGAAGGATTATATTCATCAATTTTAAAATCTATCCTTACATGTGGAGGATATCACTAAAGCAAATCCAATTGAACTTTTTCTAGGTGGACTAAAAAATAGTATTGAATTGGAGGTTCGTATGTTTAACCCCACAACTATATCTAAAGCTATACCAAGGGTATGCTTGGTAGAATAAAAAGAGATGTTAAACTTCATCCTTTCACTACTAGTCAAGAACACACCTTCCCAAATCCATCATGGCCTCAACCTACTAGATTGATACCACAACAAATTAAGGAGAAGCATGTTAAAGGGTTGTGTTATGGTTGTGATAGTAAATGGAGAAAAGGTAATGGATGTGTTGAAAAGAAGTTATTTTACATTAAAGGGGCTAACAAGGATGAAGAAGATGAGGAGGAATCTGGTGAGGTTTTTAAAGCACCTGAGGATGAAGCTATATATTATCAACTTATTATCTTCTATAATGCCCTTATAGGTATTTATACTCATCAAACTCTTAATGTGGTGGGTTTCATTAAGAAAAAAAAGGTCACAGTGTTGATTGACTCAGGTACTACACACATTTTCATCAACAATATTTTGTCTAATAATTTGAATTATTTCATCTACCTAGCCCCAAAATTTCAAGTCATGATTTTAGATGGTGGTATAGTTATTATTCTATAAAATGCCATAGTATTAAGTTAACTATGGGAGACTATTTGTTAAATTCTCATATGTTTGTTATTCCTATGGGTGGGACTGACATTATTTTGGGAGTATAGTGGCTCACCACATTAGGTACTATTGAGATGAATTTCCATGGAATATTCGTGCATTTTTATTATAAAGGCAATCTAGTGTAACTATGGGGATTAAGATTTAAATCTCCATAAGTGGTTAGTTCACATTAGATGACCAAGATGCTAAAAAAATGTGATGAAGGATTTATGACATGCTTGTTTTCCATTTATGTTCAAAAAAAAAGGAGTCTACCCATCCTAAGTTTTAAAAAATATTGGATGAGAATTTGATTGTTTTTGGACCCATGCCAAAATGTCTTCCTCCTAGTTGTACTCATGATCATGCCATCAGACTCATTCTTGGAAGCATACCACTCAAAATTAGACCATATAGATATCATTATTCCCAAAAGAGTGAAATTGAAAAAAAGGTACAAGAGTTTTTGGAAACAAGAACCATTTTCTATAGCCAAAGTTAATATTCTTCTCTGGTAGACATGGTGTGAAAGAAGGATGAAACTTGGAGGATGTGTCCAGATTATAGAGATATCAACAAGTTCACTATCAAAGATAAGTTTCATATTCTTACAATTGATGATTTTTTAGATGAATTACATGATGTTGTTTATTTTACCAAATTAGATCTTCACTCTAGGTATCATCAAATCTTGATCTATGAGGAAGACATTCCCAAAATAGCCTTCCATACTTATGAAGGTCATTATGAATTTTTGGTCATGCCTTTTGGTCTCACCAATGCACTATCCACCTTTCAGAGTTTGATAAATATGATTTTTAGGCCATTTTTGAGAATTTTTTTACTTTTTTTTTTATGACATCCTTATTTATAGCAAAAATTGGGAAGATTACTTGCATCATGTGAAATAGGTACTCTCAGTTCTTGAGCAACATTAGTTGTATACTAAACCATCCAAATGTGCTTTTGGAGTTTAGTAAGTGGAATATTTGGTTTATATTGTATCGCATGAGGTAGTAAAATTTAATCTTAAAAAATATAATCCATCATGGAGTGGAAGATTCCCAAGACACTTAAGCAACTAAGGGGATTTTTGGGGCTGACTATTTACTATTGTAGATTTGTCAAACACTATGGTATTATTGCAACACCACTCACTTCCTTATTGAAAAAAGACTCTTTTAAGTGGACTAATATAGCTACTAAAGCATTTGAACAACTGAAAATGGATTTGTGCACCACCCCAGTATTGGCTAATCCATATTTTTCCAAAAAAATTATGGTTGAATGTGATACATCTAGATATGGTATGGGTGAAATATTCATGAAAGAGGTTAGGACCATTTCCTTTTAAAGTCATCAATTAAAGGGTAAAACTTAGCTCAAACCTATCTATGAGAAAGAGATGATGTCTATTTTACATGCATTCAAATAATAGAGACCTTATTAATTGGGTCATCACTTTTAGGTAAAGACTAATCATGATAGCCATAAATATTTTTTGGAACAATGGTTATCTTTTGAATAAAAAAATTGGGTGATGAAAATGTTAGGTTTTGATTTTGAAATAGTATACAAGAAAGGAAAATAAAATGTGGTGGCCAATACACTATCTAGGCATGATGAACCAGTTGATGCATTTTTATGTGCCATGACCATTTGTTAGGTAGACTAGCTCAAGGAAGCAAGGGCAGAATGGGAGAATGATAGTATTACCCATGCATTGATTCAAAATTTATAGAAGGGTTTAGATGGGATTGAAAATTTTACATGGAATGGGAATGTATTATGGTACAAAGATAGATTATATCTCTATCAAAATTCTCTTTTCAAATAGAAAATCCTTCAAGAACTTCATGCATCTCCACTTGGTGATCATGCAAGGTTTTTGAAAACCTATCATAGAGTCGAGAAGTATTTTTTTTGGAAATGAATCAAGGGGGATGTATAGAAATATGTGGTTGAATGTATGTTCATTCAATAAAATAAAGGTGAAACCATTATAACCTTAGGTCTTTTACAGCCCTTATCCATCCCTAGTCAATGATAGAAAGAGGTATCTATGGATTTCATTAATGGGTTACCACGATCTGAAGGTAGAAATATTATCATGGTTGTTGTGGATAGACTCAAAAATTATGCTCATTTTTATTCTTTATTTCAACCATTGGTTTCCAATATAGTAGTTTTGCCTTCTTCAATATAGTTCATAACTTACATGGTACTCCTAAGATTATTGTCGATTATCGATATCCCATATTCACTAATAATTTTTTAAAACAATTATTTACATGTTTTGGAACATAATTGGCTCATAGATCATCCTATCATCTTCAATTCAATGGACAAACTGATATAGTCAACAAGTGTCTAGATGGGTACCTTCATTGTTTTGTTTTAAATAAATAGGATAAATGGGTTTGGTGGCTACCCTTGGCTAAATGGTGGTATAATACTTCAGTTCATAGTTCATTTAAAATGTCTCATTTTATGGAATTATATAGATACCATCCCCCATCCCTCAATTCACCATTAAAAATCCACCCGAAGGTGCATGAAGTGGAGGAAAACTTTCAACAACAATAAGAAATCCTTGCTAGTTTGCATGAAAATTTAGATTTGGCCTAGAATCACATGAAGCAACAACTAGATCAACACAAGAGTGAGAAGAATTTTAAAATTAGTGATTGGGTGTTTATTCACTTACATCTATATAAGTATATGTCCTTGAATCAATTAAAAAAGGATAATAAGTTATCTCCTAAGTATTATGGCCCTTGTCAGATCTTGCAAAAAATTGGTAGTGTGGCCTACAAGTTGGAATTTCCTCCATCCACTTGCATTCATCTAGTATTTCATGTATCTTAACTTAATAAGGTCATTGGATAGAGAGTTACCATTCAAATCAAGTTAATAGAATTATATGAGGAAGGAAGGGTTATTATTGATCTTGAAGTGGTCCTTTAAATGCACACTAAGTAGCTATGGTCCAGACTGATTATTGAGTATTTGATCAAATAGAAGAATCTACCTTCTAAAGATGCTACCTAGGAGGATGAATCATTCATGAAACATCTGAGATTTGTTCAACATTGAGGATAACATTATTTCAAAGGGGATGGCCATGCTATGCCCTTAACCATTGGAATGTCTAGGGATATGTGTAGCTGACTTGTGGCTTACACAACCCTTTTGCATATTCTTTTACATTTCTCTATGCATTCATATACTTATTAGGTCAACCTATGGGTGGCACATGGCCTTGTTATACTATATATAGAGGTAGGGTTAGTTATTCATCATCATATTTGAGTATTCATTTCTTATTTAGAGAATTTGGGATTTTTCCCCCTTGAAGTGGCTTACCTATTATTCATATTTTCTGATATATTTCCATATCATTGTGATATATTTATGTTAGTCTTCTTATTTGGTGAAGTAATATAATTCTATTGACATTCTTCCTAACTTGATTTAGTGTGTTTTATGCTTACTTCATTTCTCTTTTGCTTTTATCTTCTTATTTTTTGAGTGCATGTAAGAATACAACAATTTCTTGAATTTTTATTACTTCCCATCTTGAATTAGTGTGATCAATTTAAGAAAAATAGTTTGCCAATTTTTTTCTCTTATACTTCCCAATGTGATTTAGTATAATTGATTAACTTAATTAATTTGTTTTTATACCATTTTTTCCCTTTTACATACCTTCCATTTTATTACATTGTTTTCATACTTCAAAATGAGATTTAGTCTAATTTTACTTGATTTAATTTGGTGTAAAAAAATTTCACTATGGTTTTAAAACAATTTCATGTTTACCATCTTGTTTTACCATCCCTTGGTTCTTTATACTTTGTCATTTTCTTGTTATTACACATTTCCTAAATTGAAATAATGTGTAGTACATCATTTTTGATTAATTATATTTTACCAAGTCTTTTTCACTTGTTTCTTCTAAACCATGCATGTGTTTTACATAATGCTAGAAAATAAACCACATCTCATATATTTCCTATAGCATATACAACAAACAACTAAATACAAATTTACCCAAAGCATCCACAACCATAACCATAATGATGATAACATATATAATCAACATCAATATGCCAAAATGATACACACACACACACACACACACACACACACACACACACACACACACACACACACACACACACACACACACACACACACACATATATATCATGAGTTTTGATATAATAATATATCCATATATACAATGCTCTATCTCTATGGCTAGACTCCAACCTATCTATCTTATGGCCTAGCCATACTGCCTATTAGGGCCTCAGTATAACTCCTCCAAATAGTACACTATTAAGAGGTAATCTAAGATCTCAATCCATCCACATATCCCTCTAGATGTTCCACCCATGATTGTACCTACAATAACTAGGCTAAGGTTACCATGTGTGTCACCCTTTCCTACTCTTGCACCTATCATATGGTTCAAAGTCATTCTATGTGCCTATGTCATATACATCACTATAACTAAATACATAGCTCTCTCCTCTGCCAAGGCTTTCCATGATCATATCTTACCTACACTCATCTCTACCAGTGGCTACATCCTCTATAATTTTATCTACATTACTTCCTCCCTTGCTAATTTATACTTGCCTGCTTGATTTGGGGTAGATGGTACACTAGGGTCGTCTAATGTAGTAGGGTCATACAATTACAGAGTCTTATCTAGGATATCATTGAGTTCTCCCCTCGCAAGGGACCCCTATCTCTCCTCCTCATCCATAGCTATGCCTATAAAATCACACTTAGATAGATATTATATCACTATTATATCTCATAATATCTATCTATCTCTAGTCTCTATTTTAAAATAAAAACTTAAGCAATAATTTAAACATATTTATTACCTGTCTGTGTCTTGGCCACTATGGTCTCACCATCTATGTGACTACCTAGCATAATCTATCCATCTATGTATCCTCTTTGCACCTCCTCTATAGGTCACCTCCTCAGCTCAAATCTAGCTATCATGTCTCATGTCTACCTCAACCTACACTTGATTTGCCTCTCTATCATCCATCTCTCTTATGGCTCACCTTCTAAGTCATCAAGGATGGTGATAGTATCTACTCTCTCCTACTACTCCTACCTCCATCAATGTCATGTCCTTGGTGGTCACTGCTCATCTCATTGCAAAGTTAGTGGTGGTATGTCTAGTTCCACTACCTCTACACCCCTTTCCTCCTACTCTACTCCCTATCATGCTCATCCAGTCCATGGTCATTCATGATGTGGTCTAAGTGTCATTCTTATCATTGGTGGCCTTAGTCCCCTCTCTCATATCTCTCTCACATGATAATCCCACTACTTGGGCATCAATATCAGTACCACTAGATGAGGTAATCTCATATGTCCTAGTGCCCATTCCACTACATGTGGCTCTTTATACTAGGTGTAGTTTTTTACCACCTCTATCCTTGTTGCAGCTAGTAAAACTATGACCCGACTCAGCCATGTAGTCATTATGTGCCCATATTGCTTCTACACTATGTCTATGCATCTCACCATTTATAGTGGTGGCATATGGGACACAACTTTCACTACCTAGTCCTCACTCCATTTCCACACTCAAGGTGACCTATCATTGACTGTATGGGGCAACCTAATTTATTGATACATGAGAAACCTCTCATATACCCAATACATTAGTATTATGATTAGTCTTATAGATTTCTACCCTCTGACCAGTACCTCATACAGATCATGTATGAGTTAGATCCAGATGATAAAATCAAGATCATATAGTACTCCCTCCTCTAGGATCATCCTACTCAAGGCTACCATGAATAGTGGTACCTTGTTGTCCAACTTATGACATGGCATTCTCTATGTCATAAGTATTATCATAGCCTTCTAAATATCTATAATATATGATGCATATACATCAAACATACTAGCTCTCTTACCTAAAAATATCATACCTGAGTCTATAGCCCACAAGGCTAAGGCTCTCCTTTCCTCCATATTATCTGGTATACTTATAGTCATTGATGTTCTTGCTACTAATAGCCTTAAGATGGCATGCACATCCTCTAGAGTGATATCTACCTCTACCATGTTCTTATCCACCTCCCATCTGAAGGTGTTATTCAATCATTCCCAACATCTAAGGAACATGACTAATAGATCCACACTCAATGGAATTTTGCACATATCAATTATCCCTCCTATGCTTACATCTACTAGCCTAGCTTTATCTCCTGTAGTAATTTTCTCCAATAGATCTAGTAGCCATGATGCATCTACCAATCTCCAAAACCTAGGTTATCCCTACAACCAAGAAACAATAAAAGATGTATTAGATCTTCCATGTCATGTATTATCACAATACATTCTTTTTACAATTTCAATTTAAAACAAGCCTAAATTTATTTAATTCATTCATTTTTACCTATTTTTAGCCTACTCCATCCCTTTTAACCGTACTTGGTCATTTCAATCCAGTATAGTCTTCTTTCAACCTTTTACATGCATTTTTGTACCATTTTAGTTCTTTGGTCAAAATAGTTTGACCAAAATTTCCCTCTAAATCAACCCTCTTCTTTTCCCCTCCCTAGAATTATGTTATCATGTTGGACTTTTTAGATCAGTTGGTAAACCATACTAGGTCAATAGTCTGTAAAACATAAAGGGTTGGCACATACCTAATGAGTCGATAGTGTGGATTTTACACATTTTTAGCCTATTGGGTTGTCTAGTCGACCCAATTATTTTTCACTATCAACCCCTTGTATTTTTCTCAAAAAGTGCATTTTTTTATTTTTTTCCAACCTATAGAATCTAATTTGGCTTCATTATAACATTTAGAAATACTAAAAATTATTTTTTTCTAAAAATACACTTAATTCATTAAACTACTCCAAAACTAGCTTAAGATCCATAGTTGCATACCTATAGTACACTTGCTACTACTCCTAGAGCTCCCCCTCATCTGGCTTGTTGTCCCCTTACCATCTTAGCTCATTTGGTATCCAAATATTTTTTTATCTCCTTCAAAAGTCAAAATAACCAAATGACTTCTCTTTATCCCTATTTTAAAACACTTTTTAGTAATTCAAATTCTTCAATTATTTTTCTATTCCTTATTTTACCTATATCTGTGTTTCTATTCATCCATTTTGTAAACTATAAAATTCATTAAATTCATAATGACGTAGAAAATAATTTTCACTATCATATGTCTATATTTTAAATTTTTTAATTTTTGGCTATTTTTTGTACTAACTTCTACATGTTTTCCTAGTGTTCTTCACATTGGATGCCTTCACTTTCTCTTATAGACTACTTCTTTATCTATAGCACTAAGGTAAGTAAAGGTATGTGTTTTTCAATTTTTTTCCTTTCATGTATCTTGTTTTTTTTTATTCCACTTTACTTAGCATCATCATTATGTGTTATCATATTCTATTCCTGAAGCACCATCCCATGTTTCACTTACGTGACATGTGATAAGCTTTGAGTGGGACATGTGTATATAAAATATTTTCAAACTTTTATCACTTATTGACACTTTGTATTTTGAAAGAACCCATCAAGTCTCAATCTCTTTGAATTCATTCCTTAAGGGATACATAGGGAAAGGAATGGGTATACCATTGGTGCTTCATAAAATTATTGTCCCTTTTACCACTTGTCATCTATACACTTATCTCCTAAAACCATTTACCCAAGCTTATTATTCTCAGTCTTACCCATTCCAGTCATTTGTCATGATTTAACCTCCTTGTCTTCGCCTTGATCCCCTTTCACTAATTGACTATACTAGGTTTACTAGGTTAACCTTATATAATTTTCAGCATCTGATTATTGTACAGGGTCAACCTTGTATTATTTAGGGATATTTTTCACTTGGATTTTTGTTAGCCCTTCAGTTGACCTAGCATGGGACCTAGTGATTTACCTCCTAAAAAAATATAAGGTCGATTGGGTTTACCCTATATAGCTAACATATTCAAAATTATTTAGGGAAATCTATACCTATATATACAAGTTCATTTCCAACCATTTGAAAATAGAGAAGTGAAGAAGAATAAGTGAAAATGAACATTGAATTATTAACCATTCTACTTGAAGAATAAAGCTTAGGGTTTCATACTTTCTTTAGAGATACGAATCTTGTCTTATGGATATGTTGTATAGCCTAGAACTAATTTTTCTTTGTTATACTTACATACCACAACAATCTCTTGTGAAGCACCTTGGCTAAGGTAGAGATTGAGGCTCGATGGTTTATCTTCAAAGGTAAGTATTCCTAACTTTATTTCTTCTTTATAAGAGTAGATAGATAATGTATTTATTCTTCTCTTCCATATATTATTTTTTTTTACACATTGACATGAGTATATGTCTTATATGTATGTTTAGTTTAGTTTTTTTTAATTTTTAACCCCCACTTTATGCTACAAGATTTGGTGTGCACTAGATTAGATTTTTTTTCATATTTATTAGATATAGAGTGAACATTAAACCTAGGACTCTTTTAGGGTTTTTATGTGATTATTTTAGACTAGAGGTTTTGGAAACCTTCCTAGTATGGTGTATTATGACAAGTGATCCCCTAATCATGTCTAGCGGATCCCCATATTGGTCATGTTCCTATTTAACAAATGTATTCCCAATTAGAAGTGTAGGTATGCTCTATCTTCTCTGAGCCAAGATTGATTTATAGACATAATGCATTTTTTATTTCATACATGATGTTCATTCTCATTTTTAGGTCTTCTCCTTCACCTAGTGTTATATTTTCATCTTATGTAGGTCATGTGATGTGTTAGAATGTGGTAGTTATACTAAAGAGTAAAGTGGTTGACAATGTATCAACTAGACCTTCCTTCCATTTCCTTCAAGTTGTATACCTTCCACATATTCCCCACATGAAACAATTATGTTTAGGATTTAATCATGAATTAATTTTTATTCATCAGTATTTAATTTGATCAATAAAGTGTTGTTGAATATCAGTCAAGAGAGGATAAAATGAATACTAGTGTATCACCATCCTTAGAATAAGTTTCTTTTCATGTTTCTATTATATCTCTTCTCATCCCAACATTAGTTGGTTTTAGGAAGAGATCTTAAGTTTATGTACTAAAGGAGTTAGCCCCATAAACTAGAGGTTTTATCTTATATATGTCACCCACATCCTTTAGACCAATTCCAAGTTACCCCAAGCTTGAAGAGAATTAAACTATCTCCTCTTAGAGTGATAACAATTTTGGCATGCTTGATGGGACCAACACTTAAGTAAGTTTGAGTATGTAATTATAATCTTTGGAAACATCAAATAGATTTAATTACTTCAATGATATATCTACAATCAAGTTACATGAAAAATGTGGTCACAAGATCTTCCTCAAAAGTTGAGACTAAATTTGTTGAGTTGTCATTGAGCATTGCTATGAGAAAGAGGTATCCTAGGTTTAATCCCAATCTTACACCCCCTAACTCTCCTAATCATGCTCAAATAAACACTACTACAAACCCTATACCTCTAAAGGCTAGGCCTAGAATAAAATCCTTTATGTCCTTAAATGATGAAATCCCCTTAAACCTCAATCAATTTGATGGCATACATGTTGCTTCCCTTAAAAGACTTCCCTAATTCATAGGAGATGACTCAACTACCCCTATAGAACATATTATGGATATATCCAATTTATGATCAGTCCATAATGTGACCTAAGAGAATGTAGATATGAGACCATTAGTAACCTCAAGGATAAGGTACTCTAGTGGTATAAGGGTTTAACACCTAAAACCATCAATACTTAGGATGAATTTAGGGAGCATTTTTCTAAACACTTTGAGGATAGGAGTGACCATCTCTCTTTAATGGATCAACTCACCACAAATAAAATATATCCATAAGAATTTATGGTATATTTTAATTATAGGTTTCAAAAAACCTAGGATAGGATTCCCATAGTCATCAATCCTACCCCTAATTATTCATTATTGTATCACCTAAGAGCTCTAAATGTTGATGTGGTATTCATGATATAGTTAATGATGGGAAACACTTTACCAAAAGATTATGTGGTGGCTATAGGGGAATAAAATTTCCTAATCCAAGTAGGTAATCTCATCCCTAGACCACTCATGCATTTATTCTTATAAATTCAACCCCCTATGCCTACCATTGCTCTATTACTAGCCCCAACCAATCATGATTAGATAGATGGTAGTCAAGTGGATAGGTTAGGCAAGATTGAAGGGTTGCTCAAATCCCAAAACAATAAGATAGTGGCCTTAGAGAGGAAAAAAATCCATACCATAAACCTTATCAAGCACCCTACAAAGCCCCATATCATCTCTACTAGTACAATAAACCTCCCTATCATCCTAATAAATAAGGTCAATGGTAGGTTACATAAGCAAGGACTTATAATAATTATAACCCCAATTATGATAGTAATTTTAGGGCCCTAGTCCCGACTTAGAATAATTATGCTCAAGAGGTTCAATGGAATACTCAATGGAGTCAATCACATGATATGGAAATGGATCTAAGTGGTTATGTTTGTCAAACATATTTCATGTAACAGGGTCCTGATCTTCCATCACATGAAAATCAACCTCATCCATAACATAAAGAAGGTCATATTATGTCACATGGAGACACTCCCTTCATGACTAAAGCTAAGATACCAAGTCAACAAGGGTAAAATGGTAGTAAATTACCTTCTAAAACTACCTTTGTTAACTTACAAGAATGTGAGCACTCATTTGAACAAGTGGTAGCCAATTAAGGTTAGAATTTAGTGAAGGTAGACAATTCATTTGTAGCCCATGCAAGGGCTAAGAGGAGGGAAGTTAGTGATGGTTAGGGACTTAAAATGACAACCAATCCACCTTCTTAAAAACTTCAAGGGACTACTACTAAAGATGAAACTCCTAAGACACCATCAACTTAGAAAATATAAGATGGAAAAGGGTAGAATCATAGAGGTCCTTTCATACCTCAATTCACACAAGCTCCAAATAATATTTCTAATCCTAAGTTATAGTCCAAGATAGTAAGACCTTATTTTAGCATTGTATATTAAATTAATAAATCCCATATTATTATGCCTATATGGGACACCTTACTTATTATGGAGAAAAAGGACCTCCTTCAAGAAGAACTTTCAAAACTTCATGGCTTGGACAAATAAGCAGGAAAGGTAAGTGTTGTCCTCACCAACTCCAATAAACTTCATGATTCCTAAGTACCTAAGGTATTCAAACCACGTTTATATATTTCATTTATCCTAGGTCTTTTCCTAGTGCATAATTACATGATAAATAGAGGGGCTAACACTTTTATCATGCCTAAGTCCATAGTTGACAAATTGGGACTAAAGTATGAACCAAATACAAAAGGCATTTTATAGTTGGATAGGTCTCCTACCAAGAACATGGGTGTCCTTAAAGACCTTAAAATAATATTGGCTTCTTATCCTAATTTCACCATATCTCAATGTGTTATAGTAGTTGACCTCCCTCCTTACTTTGCCTTATGCTTGTCTAGGTATTTCACTGCTAAAATAGGAGGTTATTTTTCTTTTGATTGGTCCTATATTGTTTTTAGGACCATGTATGAGACAAAGGTTACCATAAGGTCTAAAATTATCTCTAGGTTCCACTTAGAACCCTACATTCCCAACTTATCAAATGTCAATTTCACTATCTTGGATTAGGATGAGCACACTAATGACTAAGAGCCCATTGAACCACTAGAAGGCACATAAAATTTACTCCTTCATAAATGGGAAGTAGATAATCATGATTATGATCCTTACAAAATTATTGAATAGGTATGTTTGGGTGTGTATTTCATGCATGAATAAGGAGCTACCATACCAATTATCACTATCACAAGCCAAGATCATGAAGGATTATGGAAATTTTTCTTTGATGGCTCAATATCCGAAAATGGAAGTGAGGTAGGTGTTATGGGTAAGGAAGAGAGGCATCAAGATCCTACAAACTATGGGAGATAGTGAACTAATGGTGCAGTAGGTAAGACTTCAAAGTGTAATCAAGAATCCACTCTTAAAGGCTTTAAAAAACAAGGTTTGGGACCTCTGAAAGGACTTTTGAGCCTTTGGAATTCACTCCCTTCCTTCTTAAAGAGGCCAATCAACATGCAGATCAATTAAATATCATTAGAGCATAGTATGATATACCAAGTGGGGTTAAGGACATCAAAGAGTAGTCCCAAATCAAGGTGGTATGCATACCTTAAACCCTTGATAATGAGGTGAGTTTGTAGGTGTTTAATATTGATAAGTAAATTGTTTGTTTATTTCAACATGAGGAAAATTTTTGCTTAAAGAATCAAGGTAATTGCAACATCAATATGGGGACCAGATTGTCCAATTGAGGACAAAAAAGTTGGCTAAAGTCTTGGTAACATTAGAGAGAATATTTAGTTAATATGACTATAATGAAATTACTTAAAAATTTGCATAGAATGATTTTATATTACACATAATAAGAAAATATGAAAGATTACACAATGATAATTGACATCAAAATAGAATACTTGATAATATAGCAAAGCCACTTTGAGGGGGAAACCTCCATAATAATGCACTAATAGTAGAATACTTTACATGATGCTTAAAGACTAACCATTATCTCCTATATATATTCTACTTATCCAAGGTTATTCCATAGGTTGACCTATCTAAGAACATAGAGAAATATAATAAGTAAATAAAAGAGGTATGTAAGCCATAAGTCAGATACACATATCCCTAGACACATTAATGGTTAAGGGCATAACAAGCCATTCCCCTTCAAAAAAACATTGTCCTCAATGTTGTGGCAACTCTAGATGATGCTACACAAATTTTTCATCCTCCCAAGTGGCATATTCACATGTAAAATTCTTCCATTTGATCAGGTGTTCTGTAATTTCTCTAGAATGCAGTTTCTTGGTGCACCATTGAAGGATCACCTCAGGATTAAAAATAACTCTACCTTCCTCATCCAATTCTGGTAATTCTATTTAAATGGTAAATTTGTGTCCAATGAATTCCTTTAGGCATGATACATGAAATACTATATGTATGCAAGTGGATGAAGGAAAATCTAACTTGTAGGCCACACTGCCAATTTTCTACAAGATCTGATAAGGCCCATAATAATTGGGGGATAGCTTGTTATCCTTTTTTTATTCATAGACATTTGTTTGTATGGATGTAAGTGAACAAAGACCTAATCACCAATGTAAAAATTCCTCTCACTTCTATATTTATTTTCTTTTTGCTTTATGCAATTCTAGACCATAGCTAAATTTTCACGTAAACTTGCAAGGACCTCCTATCGATGGTGAATATGTTCCTCAATTGCATGAACCTTAAGATGGACCTTCAAGGTTGAAATGATGGATGGAATGTGTTATCTATATAGTGCCACAAAAGGAAACATTTTGGAAGAACTATGAATAGAAGTATTATACCACAATTCAACAAGTGGCAGCCAATGAACCCATTTATCTTGTTTATCAAAAACAAAACAATGGAGATATCCTTCTAGACATTTGTTGACTACCTCATTTTATCCATCAGATTGAGGATGATAGGATGAACTATGAGCCAATTGAGTGCCTAAAAATGTAAATAACTTAGTCCAAAAATTACTAGTAAAAATGGGATCTCTATCACTAACAATGATCTTAGGGTTCCCATGCAGTTTCTGAACTGTATTGAGAAAAATAGAAGCTACTATACTAAAAACAAATGGTTAGGATAATGAAAAAAATGAGAATACTTACTGAGATGATCTACAACAACCATGATAACATTTTGACCATTATATCTTGGTAACCCTATAATGAAATCCATAGATACCTCGTCCCAATGTTGGCTAGGGACAAATAAATGTTGTAAAAGACCTGGAGTTTTGATGGTTTCTCCTTTGTTTTGTTGATAGATCATACATTAAGCCACATATTTTTGGGCATCCCCCTTGATACATTCCTAAAAAAAATCTTTCTTGATCTTGTGATAGGTTTTCAAAAATCCTGAATGACTCCCAATTGGAGTTGCATGAAGTTCTTAAAGGATTTTTTGTTTAAGAAGAGAATTCTTACATAGGTACAATCTATTTTTGTACCATAATGTATTACCTTTACATGTGAATTATTTAAATCCATCTAAACCTTGCTAAATATTTTGAATCAAATCATGAGTAGTACTATCATGTTCCCATTCTGATCATGCTTCCTCTAGCCAATCTACCTACAAAATGGTTATGGCACATAACAATGACTATTTGATTCATATTTTTTGGATAGTGCATCTACCACCACATTGTCCTTACCTTTTTTATAGACTATTTCAAAACCATATCCTAGAATATTAGTTACCCATTTGTGTTGTTCTTTAGATGAGAACCTTTGTTCTAAAAAATATTTAAGACTATCATGATCAGTTTTAACCTGAAAGTGACAACCCATCAAATAAGGTCTCCATTGTTTGACTACATGAAAAATGGCCATCATTTCTTTTTCATAGATTGGCTTATGTTTATTTTTACCCTTGAGTTGATGACTTTCAACTTCCAGTGGTCTACCTTATTACATGAGTATAACACCCATACCATACCTAGATGCATCACATTTAATAATAAAAGTCTTAGAAAAATTAGGAGTGACCAATATGGAGTAGTGCACATAGCCAATTTCAATTATTCAAATGCCTGGGTATCTACATCATTCCACTGAAAGGAGTCTTTCTTTAACAAAGAGGTAAGTGGGTCTGAAATACTATCATAATTTTTGAAAAATATATGATAGTAACTAATAAACCCCAAAAATCCCTAAAGTTACTTGAGTGTCTTAGGAATTGGCGAGTCCACCATTGCTTGGATTGTTTTAGGATCCACTTCACTCCTTCAAAAGACACCAAATAACCCAAATATTCAACCTCACTAGCCCCAAAAGTATATTTGGAAGGTTTATCATACAATTGATTTTGCTCCAAAATAGAGAGTACCTATTTCACATGTTGCAAATGGTCTACCCAATTTTTACTATAAATGAGGATATCATCAAAGAATACCAAAACAAATTTCCTCAAAAATGGCTTAAAAATAGTATTCATAAAACTTTTAAAATTAGATGGTGCATTTGTTAGTCCAAAAGGCATAACCAAAAACTCATAATGGCCCTCATGAGTCTTGAAAGTGGATTTGGATGTCTTCATCATGGATCCTGATTTGATGATACCTAAAACACAAATCTAACTTGGTAAAATAAAAAGCACCATTCAATTCATCAATTAAATCATCAATGATAGGAATTGGAAACTTATCTTTGATAGTGTACTTGTTGAGTTCTTTGTAGTTAGTGCACATCCTCCAAGTGTCATCTTTCTTTCTCACCACGACAACTGGTGAAGACTATTCACTTTGGCTATAGTGAATGATTCCTGTATCTAATATCTCTTGTACCATCTTGTCAATTTAATTTTTTTGGGCATAGGGATACCTATATAGCCTGATGTTGGGTGGTGTATTACCAGGAATAAGTGTGATAACATGATCATGCATGTGGATAGGAATAGCTTTTGATACAAATGTTGGGCTAAACATTCAAATGTCATAATGAATGTTATCTTTGAGGCCACCCACAAATAGATCCACCAAATTTATCTTAGTGATATTTTTTACCCATAAAGAGAGATTTTGAAATTCATGAATATAATCCTTCATAGGTCATGTTTGCCACAACTTGGATAATTGACTGAAATAGTTCTCAGAGACATTATTCTAATAATGAGCTATCAACTCCTTATTAAAAATAGTTTATGTAATAAGAGCACCATTCTTTTTCTTTTGAGCACATAACCAGTGATACCAAATGAATTTCTTAGGTTACATATACAGGGATGCCACCATCACCCTCTAAGAATAAGGGGTTTGATGTAGCTCAAATAAATTATCAATCTAGTTAATCCAAGTGAGAGGATCCTTACCATCAAACTTATGCATGTCCACTTTTGGCAACATCAGTTTCATACCAACATGAGAGTTGTTGAGAGGAGGATTTGAATGCTAAAGTGGAGGTTTATTAGGCTAAAATTGAGATGTGAGGGCAGCCAATTTCATAGTGATATAATAAAATTCATTTTTAACTCCATTAATCTCTTTGCACATTCTTCAAACATCATCTTAGACTGCAACAAAGTCATCATGCCTCACCAAGTTTTTTATGTCCTCTTGAAGCTAAGAAATCATTGGATCTAAAGTTCTAGATTCCATGCCACAACAGAAGGAGTTTTAGGATTTTTTGGTGCCCCTTTCTTCCCTGAGTTGAAGGACCTACCATAAACAAAACCTAGGAGGGTTTTGACCCCCCCAAAAAAAGTGCACTAGGAAATGGTACCATTGTGATCACCTTGTCAAGATGAATCCAATGATTACCTTTGTGCACTAGATTAAAAATTTAGATACCAAAAAAGTGTACTGATAAAATATATCATTACATCATCTCACCAAGATGAATCCAATGACTACAAGTGTGCAAGGGGAAACAAATTTCTAGACTTTTTTTTTAAATATTATTTTTAAAAAAGCATTTCAAGCAATACTACACTGACAGAAAAAATTAATTCTTCCCAGATTGCAAGTTATGGTTTTTCACTTTCACTACTCCTAGAAGCCACACCTAACCAGATCTAGAAAAAATTCCACAAGAAATTTTCCCATATCGAAGCTTTGATACCACTTTTAATGAAATTACTTAGATATTTGCACAATGATTTTATATTGCATAGAATAAGAAAATATGAGAGATCACACAATGATAATTAACAGTAGAATAGAATAATAAATAATATAGTAATGCCACTTCAAGGGGTAAACCTCCACGATAATTCACTAATAGTATAATACTTCACATGATGCTTAAATACTAACCACTACCTCCTATATATAGTCTACTTATCTAAGGTTATTTCATAGGTTGACCTATCTAAGAACATAGAGAAATGTAACAAGTAAATAAAAGAGGTATGTAAGCCACAAGTTAGCCACACATATCCCTAGACACACCAATGGTTAAGGTCATAAAAATGACCAGCTAAGGAAGGATAAGGTAAGTATATCCACTAAGGAGGAAAACTATGAAAATTTTATCATTTTCAAAGACAAGCTACTCAAACTAGGAAAGATGAACACCAAAGAAGAGAAGTCAGAATTTATGGCATTATGCCAAGATTTTTCAAATATTTTTTCTTTGTAATATCATTATTTT
This sequence comes from Torreya grandis, assembly GCA_037957365.1. Taxonomy (NCBI): domain Eukaryota; kingdom Viridiplantae; phylum Streptophyta; class Pinopsida; order Cupressales; family Taxaceae; genus Torreya; species Torreya grandis. The sequence continues at coordinate 740,214 of JARHVA010000023.1, read as the reverse complement.
AATGGGTTTGACCCTATTTTGGCATAGCATACCATAGAGTTTGATGAGAGTGGTAATCTTATGAGATAAAAGCAAAGGCTAGTCAAGCCCAAAATTGAGATCCTTATGAGGAAAGAGTTTATAAAGCTTATTAAATCCAACATGATCTTCCCCATAAAAAATTATTCATGGGTAGAAATGTTTTTCCTATGAGGAAGAATAATAGGGAGATAAGGTTGTGTGTGGAGTTTAGAGATATCAATAAGGTATCACTAAGAGACCACTACCCTCTACCATCTATAGATTCGATTCTTCAGAGAGTTGTAGGTTCACAATGGTTTTCCATAATTCATGGATACTCTAGGTAAAATAAAGTATTAATGAGGGAGGATGATCACACAAAACTACCTTAACAACCAAGTGGGATACTTATGTATGCAAAAATATCTCCTTTAGACTCTCTAATGCAAGGGAAACTTTCCAAAGGGAAATGGATGTGGCCTTCCAAGGTATCATAAATGGCATGGTGGTCATATACCTTGATGAAACTACTATATTCTCCAAGGATCCCAAATATCACTTGATATATTTGAGGTTGGTGTTTGATAGTTGCAGGGATTTTATGGTCTCCTTGAACCCCAAAAAATGTATATTTGTAGTCCATGAGGGTAGACTTTTAAGACATGTTGTGTCAAAATATGGCCTCTCCATTGAACCTAAAATAATATATGAAATACTTTAATTGTAACTACACAAACACAAAAAAAAATTCAAAATTTCTTGGGCAAAATCAACTTCAACAAAATATTCATACCTAGATTTGTAGAATTGGTAAGCCTCTCACTCACCTGTTCAAGAAACACAAGAAGTTCTCATGGAAAAAAGAAGGTAAGAGAAGTTTTGAGGCCATAAAACAAGACATTTTTCAATCTCCCACCCTCATCAACTCTAATTTCTAAAAATATTTATTCATGTATGCCTTCTTTACAAGTGATACTATGTCTATTATGTTCATGCAACAAAATAGTCAAGGCCTAGAGCAGCCCATATCCTTCTTTATCCAAGCCTTAGATGGGTATGAGGATAGGTATATTTTTTTTAAAAACATTTTATTTTATTCATGAGAGGCCTCAAGAATTTTATACACATGGTGTCTAACAATAAGATATTTTTCATGGTAGTTCACCTTAGCATTAAGGATTTCATCCTTAATAAAGACATAAGTGAAAATGTGGATTGTTGGGTGATCAAGTGTATGAAGTATGATATATATAAAGGTAAATACATTTATTATTGGTATAATAATATGTGATCACCTCACATAAAATTCTAAGGATGAGAAATAAATGGTCTTGGCAGTCAAATAGGACCAATAAGCAGTTACAACTATGTCTCCTTCCAGCTAGACCCAAGACATGGTAAAGTTAATCCAGATGGGATAATGTCCTATAGGATTATATATGATAATGAGGATTTAATTTAAACTAAAATCCATCCCTTATATTTTATTTTATGGGGTACTCTTCAAGAAGGAACTTGGTGGCATGCTTTTGAGATCTGTATAGACTAGTCAAGTTGACAAGATTTTAGAGCAATTTCATGATGGGCCTATAGGAGGGAAATTTGAAGCCAATACCACAATATAAAATTTAATAATATTAGCCTATTTTTTTCCAATTTTATTAAATGACTCCCATTATTGTGTTATGAGGTATCCCAAATGTGTTATGTTCATCGACAAGCAAAGACTAGTTGCCTTGCTTCTAAAGCCCATTCAAGTTGAGCAACCCTTCATGAAATGGGGCCTAGATTTTATAATTATTATTCATCCCCCATATATTTATATACATAATTGGGTTTTTATATCTACTAATTACTTTTCTATGTGTATGGAGGTAGACTCACTCAAGGAGGCAAATGAGAACTCAATCTTGGAGTTCTACGATAGCCTGGTGACTAGATTTGGGGTCCCTTTCACCATTATATCAAATAATGCATTATATTTCAGTAGTGAAAAAGTGAGTTATTTGGACTTTAATCATTTCATATACCTTAATTATTCATCTAACTACTATCTATAAGGTAATGAACTAGCAAAGTCCACCAATAAGAATTTGATTAGGGTGATAAAAAAAATGGAGGACAACCAAAGGGAGCACCCCAAGTTAAGGATTAGCTTATGATTAGATAATATTAACCTAATAATTATAATGGTAACTCACATTATCTCTTTGTTTATGATAAAGTATAAATATTATCTATTTCACTTGAGTTTTTATCCTTGGAACTTGCACACCAGCCTGAAATCATGGAGAGTGATGCAATAGAAGTGAGGATAAATGAGTTGAGGGAGTTAGAAGAGAAAAGAAATGGTCACATGCATGTCATGTGGTCTAAAAAAAATCAATTTAAAATTTCATTTGATAAGATACCCTCATAAAATATCTTCCAAAAAGGTGGTATTATACTTAAGTGGGATGAGGACCGTGCCAAGCTAGGTAAGCATTAAAAATTTGATAGTCCTTGAAGTGGGCCATATATCATTCCCAGATGTAAGGAGAGCAATGCCTTATAATTATATAAATTCATTGGTGAGTAAATACCTATCCCTATAAATGGGATGTTCCTGAAGTATTTTTATTAGATTACAAATTTTTCTTATACATAGTAGATAGTTTCCTTCCTTCAAGTGTTATAGCACATGATTGTTAGTTGTTTGCTTGTCTAGTTATTTATAGTTGTGTGTCTTCATTTTTTCTTTTTTATTTTTGTGTGTATTTTTTAGTTTACTTCAATCCTCAAGGTCTTTAACTTATTAGGTAAATTCAAAGTTTAGTCAAGGGGTTTCACCTAGTCATGAGTGATAAGCAAAGAGATCCAGGGTCCTCTTGACCAGTAGTGAGGTCAAGCCTTTAGAGTCACCAAAAATATTGTATACATTCTTTCCTCAGGCATAAAAAGGATTAAACTTAAGTATTGAGTACCATATTCTACCTAATACTTCACTCTTCTTAGACCTCTTGATGATCCAAGGCACTTCAAAAGAGATTATTGGTTGTTATGTGAAGGGCAACAAGTCTAAGTGTTTTGTCATGTCAATAAAATATCATGGTGGTTTCATTTATTCCATGTTTTAATTTGTGTCAAGTGTCTTCATTGTTTTTATACATGTGTTAAGTTCTGTAAATACTTTGAAGTGGTCTCTACAATCCAAATATGTCATGATGTAGATGATTGGATGTTGTTGTTGATGTCTCATCATAACATTTTATATTGGATTAAAGATGTGAAAGGTATGTCTTAACCACAAGTTTTAATAATTTTATGAAGGTAAATAAGAGCCTAATTTAAGTCTTTATCATGTAATAAGATCTTCTAATAAGTGTTGAAATAATATCTATTTAGAACCTTATCTTAAAGCCATGTATATTATCTGAAAAGGGAGTATTTGACCTTAATGTGATGTTATTAAACCTTAAAAGGACACTAAAACCATAATTCACATCCTCAAAATCCTTCATGAATTCCATTAGGCCATAACCAAATTGTTTCACATGCTAATATTGTCCTTTACACAAGTTAACACATTTAATTGCAACTAAATGGGCCCCACATGTGTGAAAATGTGTCCCTTCAACTCCCCAAATTGTACCATGTGTTTTAAAATAGTGTCTAACCCATATTTTCCCTCATCTTACTTGGTAATGGTGGTTTGTGATAAAAACCATGAGGAAATATAGATAATTTATAGGTTATAGGAGTTTACAAGGTTGTATGGATCCATAAAGTATGGATTTACTTAGATGGAATCAAGGGTTTGCGAGGTGAGTTCAACACAAGCATATGTTAAATAAATCCAACTATTTTAGGGCCTAAAAATCCAAAATTAATTCACTTCATGTACTAAACTCTTTGGCAGACATGGATATAACTTCAAGTTTGTTCTTAGTTTGTATAGGAGAGAGGGTGAGGGTCCAAGCTCTTGGCTAAAGAAAATAGACTTGATGAACTTATAATTATGGAATTTTTTTTAAAATACATATATTTTAGAATAAATACATCCAAATTTATTGAAAAAACCTAGTAAAAAGTTGTGTAATGTATTACACTCAAAAGAGGCCTCTGTTATGGTACTAGTCTATATGGATAGTATACAAGCAATTCTAGAAACTACAAGTTTAAAAACTTTTGAGTAGAAGATGAAGTGAAACGCTTGTTCAAAGGTTTCCAATAGATTTATGGGGTGTTTTGAGACTTGTTTCATCCTCTCAAATCATAAAATATCCAAATCTCTACTTGTAAATGCTTCTACAAATCTTTACCATACAGTTAGTTTGTAGAAGCTAGTTAATATGGTCTAGTCATCTAAGAAGGATAATATTGCTAGTGTGGGATGTATATAGGGCATAAAAATTGATATAACATATTATTTAAGGTTTAAATCAATCTAACTTAGTCAACTTGAAGGTCTAGTTCAGCTCTCATAGATCTCCAAATAGTGAATAAATAACAGACTAGGCTACTTATCCATAAGCCTACTTAGCCAACAAAATGGAGAAGATCATGGGTATAGAAGGCCATTATGAAGTTAATGATTCCTCATAAAAATTTGTAAATAACTATTTAGGTGATCAATCTCCATATCCATGTTTATTATGGAGGAGTTAGACAATTTCTTGGGCATGGACAACATGTAGGAAAATGTAGATACTTAATACTTCATAGAAGAGGCCAGATGGGACCTTGTTAATGTTTAGTAAATTACTAGAGGAGAGGTAATTGACCAAGTATGGTGTGAATTAGCTCTTCATGGGTCAAACCTTGCTAAAAATAGACTCTAATGCTCCAAGGTATTATTTGAAGACACTAGCCAACCTAAGCAACATATGGAGTGTGGAGAGCTATTGTAACTATTATGTCAATGGGTCATGACCATTATGGCCTCTTCATGCCAATTATACACCAATATTACCCTCTCTCTTTTTCTCACATTTTCATATATTCAGGCCTTAAGTCCTTTGTTTTCATCCCTTAGCTGGTTGTATCAAAACTCTACCAAATTGTATCTTGAACCTTGAGAATCAATCAGAAAAGATTGGTTTCATCTAGAAATCCAAGTTATAAAAACCTTTAAGTCTCCTTAGATCAGATTTAAAATAAAATGTTATATTTTAATTTCCAATTTCCCCTTTTAATAAATCCAAAAAATTAATTTATAAAACTTTCATAATTTAATAAAGGAAATTGAAAGGATTTATGATCATAGAGAAGAAATTAAAAACAAAATATAACACAAAAGATTTGTTTACGAGGTTCACCAAATGGCTACATCCCCAAGTCCACTCTATGAGTGTTACAATCTTATTAAAACTCTTTTAGACTGATTACAAAAATATTTTTAGGTAAATAATTTATGTACCAAATATCTATTTGTACAACAAAATAAACCTCTTGAAAGTTATGCTACCTCTGTATCCAAATATCTTTGTCTATAATTTCTTCTATGCAAATCCACTAATTATCTACCAAAATCCTATTACCACCTATGTAAAATAACCTATACTTACATATTTATCAATGCTACTTGGCATTGGCTAAGTAATAAAAAATTTCTCTAGGGTACTAACAATTTCCTTGAATTGGGTTTTTTACTATTTTGATAGCATGGCATTGGCTCTCTAATATTTCCTACTACCTGTATTCAGTTTTGGTCTGCAACAAATCAAAATCAAAATCCCAAAATGGATTTTTTAATTTGTAAGGGGGTTGATATTCCATTAAAAATGGGACATATACAATTATGGTGCTAACAACAATTATGTAATTAAATCAAGCTTTGAATAAGCTTTTCTAACTATAAACCCTTTGTTGTCAATTTTTCCACATATAACACTTGTCAAGAATATTTTAGAAACTTTAAATAATAAATTACCATATATTTTCCAATGTATTAATAATAATAACAATTATTCCCATTTAAATTTAGAAATAATGCAATGTATACAATTATTTTAAAACATTTATATGCCAAGATTAAGTGCATGCCAAAACTTCTACGCCGAGACTCTAGTCCTCTAACGTTAGACTAATGGCATGTGTCTTTGGTTCCAAGATCAAGAATAACTCCATGACATAAAACAAGATTTGCATTTCTTGATTAATTCAAGATTTGTAATTCTTGGTGAATAAATATTCCAATACATCACTGAAAACTTGAGTTCAATAACATGCAAGATTTTGAAATTACCACGCTTATCATTTTTAAAAGTCAACGCCATCTAAGATAGCATGCAATGCTTTTTATTTAACTTTTAATGCCAAGTACAAAAACCCCATGCCAATATTAGCACATGCATTTCATGATTGGCATCATAATACAAATCAATGCCATAAATCATATGAAATCCTTTTAAATAAAGATTACTTTTAACTTTGGCACTAAACTAAAAGTTCATACCTTTTAATGACATGTCAACATAAAACCCTTTTCTTTTAAAGATAATCTTTATAAAATGGTACTGATTTTTTTATTTTAATTTTTGGAGTAAAAGATATAATAAAAATATTAAAATATACTTATTAATATATAATAAATATATTAAAATATATAAATATTAATTTAAATATTTTAATAAAATATATTCATTAATAAATGATAAATATATTAAAATATATATAAATTGATAACAATTTTTCAAAATTAATTATCAATGTTGTAGGTGGAGGTGTGGCATTATTGGCCAGATAATGCCCCATCTACATTCACAACAATAATTAAATATTATCAATAATTGATTAGAAATATGGGGTGTAAATCATCTCGATCATTCCTCTCCACTAAGAGCTTTTAGACCTCCAAAAGTTGAATTTAATTATCACCCTGGTGAGGGTATTTTCCCCTCACTCTCTCAATTTCCATCCATTTTTCCTTATTCAGATGTAGCCCTTTCAAACCAACATGAAGATATTATGTATCACCCCTTCGTGTAATTCTAATTTTCCTATCAATAATAACATATTCCTCCAAATCATGAAGATACTCAAGAGAAAAATCATCATCATTAGGAACTTGAATACCCTCATCTTGATCCACATAAGAGGTTCATACAATTTCAAGTTTTCCACATTAAACATTGAATAAATCTACATATAAGAAGGCAAATCCAATCAAAAATCATTTGTACCAATCTTTTCCAAAATCCTAAAAGGACCATACATGATTGGTTTTAATTTTTTGCCTTCACCTTTTAGTATTTCTTTACTGATGTGAACCAAACTTGATCATCCACTTTGAATTAATGTTCAACTCTGTGCTTGTCATGCCTAGCCTTAAATTTAGCTTGGCTCTTCTCCAACTATTCTTAAATAGCTTTTTGAATCATCTGAATCCTCTAAATGAACTTCTTATCCTTCTCGACATCATTGTTTCCATTCACCATAGAGTTAGATTATTTTTCAAAATATAAGTCCGAAGGAGACATAGGCAAATAACCAAAACAAGTCTCAAAAGGAGACTTTAAATTATAAGAATGCAAAGCATAGTTATAAGAATATTGCACATAATATAAATGTTCATCCCATAATTTAAGATGTTTACCACAATACCCCACGAGTAAATATACCATTGTTTAGTTGACCACTTTTGTTTGTCCATTGGTTTACATATGAAAGGATGTACTTTTCTCTAGTTTACTATCCATCAAATCCCATAACACTGACCAAAACTCACCAAAAAATTGAGCACCACAATCAAATATAATAGAAGTGGGTAACCCAAAATAGATCTAAACATTTTTGAAGAATAAAAGTACAGTATCCTCACCTATAACCTATTTGGTTTACATATGAAAGGATGTACTTTTCTATATATTACAACCTTTAATATATTTAGATACATTTTCTATCATACAGGGCCAATAGAAATAAATTTGTAATTGTGCAACTATTTTACCAATGCCAAAATGACTTGAAACAAGAGAAGTGTGTGCTTCTCTAATCATGTGAACTCTTTCATCCTATGGAATATAGATTTTTATAAGATGATATAACATTATATCATGCACATGATAATTGAATGCTTCTACTAATTTACTATTTATTAAATATTCATAGACATCCTTAAAATCAACATCTCTAGCATATTGTTCCTTATAACTTTCATTTATAAAAGGACTATGTGTAGACACTAAAAATATACACACCTACATTTTTTAATGTCAAAAATTTCCTTGCACCTACTTTGGACCCCCTTAGGACCAACCTACACCAATATGGCCTCACCAAAATGATCCACACTTAGTTTCACCAAACTATCTAAACTTGACCTTCGAGATTCTTTTCCTCTGGACCCTAACCATCGATGATCAGGGTGACCATTGATGGTCAGGCTTGGGAATCCTTGACCATCGATGATCAAGGTCCACCTCCTTAAAAAATAACTTGCAACCACCCACATTACTTTTCTAAATATAATTCATATAATTCTTGTTACGAGCCTTTACATGGATGAATTATATTTAAATGGCCTACTTACACCTTCACTTTAACCTTTTGTTTGTGCCTATAAGAGATAGGCATGGGAGGTCAAATCCATCTACAATAATTATCAAGATCTCAATGATTCAGGATTTTTATTTTATAGGTCAATCAACATCATCAATGTTATCAAGCATCATCAGCCTTCTTATTGAGAACCAACTTACCATCTCCTCTCAACCAAGCTCTCAAGTATTGTTACTCTATCAAAATCAAACTAGATTCCACCAAAAATCTAACTACATAAACCACCCACCCAATCAATTTTTGGTAAGCCAAGTACTTGTTTATCAATATTCATGTACTTTATTTCCATTTTGTAATCAATCCAATCCTTGCCCAATTCTTGGAATCCATTTATTGAATCTTATTATTTAGATATTTATGAAACCCAAAACTTACATAGTAATCATTGATGATTGACTCAATAATCGATGGTTTATCCAACCATCAATGGTCAACCTGATCATTGACAGTCACCTTAACCATCGATATCACCCCAACCACTAATGGTCACCTATGGTAGTAAAAACCAACAAGTTGTTTTCACCCACCTACCCCTAACCAAACCTGATTTTTTATGTTTCTAACCACTCACAGACCCCTTTCAAAAAAATTGAGGCATACCCCAACCCCTTAGCACTCGTATTAATTAGTTTATCACTAATTTGATTATTTCTAATCTATTTTCTTATCAATCATTCTTATGTTCAGTTTCATTAATCTTCTTTAATTGGTGCAAGTACCTTCTTTGCAATTTTGTGAACTTAATTATTTAAAACATGTTTATTGACAACCCCCAAGGAAGATCTCAATTCTAAGATCTAGCTATTGCTAGGCAATCCACCCAACTATCTATCTAATGAACAAGTTTACTTTAGTGATTTCTTATCTGCAAGTCTTCGTCCCAAGCTAAAGAGGAGATCTCATAATCATTTGGATTCAATGCATGCACAACCAAATAGGTTTTTCAACCACACCTGTATCAATTTTATTTATTCTCTTTCTTCATAACTTAAAGTGAAAATTTACATGAAACATTATGGTATGCCTGGTGGGACCTAGAGTCTTTAACCACATTTTCTTTGCATTTGTATGCTGTTCTTTCTATCTATGCTCATAATTGAAACTAAAATTTCTTTTGGTTTTAAAATCCATTACATCCATTGATTGATTTTAACATTAGATCACTTTGGATTAAAGCACAATAATCTTATTTTAGCACCACTTTTATTTCACACACTATCCAAACCACTTTCATCAATCAAACATCAAAACAATTTGAGACAAGGCCCGACTACGATTCATCACCTAGTGGTCACCTTACCCTTTCTTAACAATCCTACTTGGAGGTCATTATGAAGGGGAGAACTAACTCATCTCTCTAGTTGAGTATAAAATTTAGATATAAATATATATTGGCTAAGCACCTGACACTCTTATCACTATGAGACTGTGAAGTGAGGAGGTAGGCCACAATACCAAGCCATGTATTAATTCCAATATAGATTATTTTGAGCACCTAGATGACTCAAAACCAACCATAGACCATTTTTATAGTACCTAATATACAATCCAACATCTATCACATATTCTCATAAACTAAGGCATAAGCTAAAAGTGAGATTAAAACTAACCTCTAGGCTTAACCTACTTTCTAGTGTGTTTCTTGATTATCTTGATCATTTTATTGTCTTATTTTTTTAGTGGTGAGTTTATTCTTGTCTTCTCTCTCCCTTTCTTGTATGTTTCTCACTCATCAGCAGTGAAGAGACCTAGTAGAGCAAAACTCATCACTTAAATCAACCTCTTTTGCCTCCTCATCTATTGAGTACATCTCTAAGGTAGAATATTCACCTCATCTACTGGGAAGCCCTACTTTTCCTTAGGTATTTTCCCAAGGAGACATGGACTTTACCACTTTTTTGGACAACCCAGTTGCCCTCTAACACTACCTCAACACCTCCCCTCACCATGTCCCTATTTCAACTCCACCTTAGGATCCTCCTTATGGCATGTCATCCCACCTTATGAAGGGTATCCCTATTGTCATGATCATCACTCAACCTCTAACTACCCAGGCATATTATTCTACTACCCCCTTTGATGCCCCAACTATAAACCAACCTACCCAACCAACTGCTACCCTTATACCTTCCACCCCTACCAATGACTCCACCTCAAGAGAAACCTTACCATTAACCCATAATTCTCCACTTATTATTGAAGAAACTAATACTAGCATTACCAACCTTCCCTCTATCAAACCTAACCCATTGGTCAACAACCCTTTGCTAAGCGTAGGGGTATCTATCTCTTCTAATTCACCACCCATTAGCACAAAGGTCACTACCTCACCTCTTGTCACCAACCCAACTACCACCCATACCCAACCCATAGGAATCCCTCAATAGGTATTTATCACACCCAACCTAGGTTACATCCCTAACCTATAAGGGTATGTACCCACTACCTAACCATTGTTATCTACCTATCCTTACATACCACCTACCTAACCTTTAGCATCCACATTCCAAAATGTGATAACCTCTCAACTACTAAATAATTACTAATATGCTACCCAACCTCCACCATAATATCAAACTTATAATCCTTTTGGTCTACCACCTCAAACTAATCTAATTAAGATGCTCATGGACAAGATGACAAACCTTGAGTCATCAATTTGAGGGGCTCATAACATCCTATCCTATGATCATATTTTTATCAAACCTATTCATCCCTCTATCCCTATCAAGCCTTACCCTCCTGGATGGGAGCTTTTGAATTTTACCAAATTTCAAAGCAAGGAAGACCCCCAACAACACCTTAGAACTTTTAAGTATGCATGTTACATAATTGCTTATGATGATGTCTTTATCTAGCCTAGCACTTCATAGGTATATTGCCATCACTAAGCATTCAATCTTTTCTTTCACCCAACTAGCATAGGTCTTCTTAGATCACTTTTCCAATAAAATTTTCAAAAAGGTCTCTATCACCGACCTTTATTCCATTAGGAAATTTGATGATGATTCCATTGCCAATTTCATTGCCCATTGGAGAAGTTTGATTAATCAACTTTCATTTTCCTTACCTCAACTTAAACTCATAGAGATTTTTACTTGAGCCTATGCCAAACATATATCTTCTACGCTATGTGTCCATAGCTTTAAGAATTTTGATGAAGCTTTTACCATAGCACATAAGCTAGAAAACTGGGCCATAAATGAGGGAAAATTGAAGTTAAAAAATAAAAAATCTACCTTCAAGACTAATAAAACCTCTTCCTCCAAACTAGGAAACCAAGCCAACACTAGAGCCAAAAGCAAGGGAACTACGAATGCATTTATCCTTAAAACTGCCCCTCCACCCTATGTTAATCAACAAAATTCTCCCATTACCTTCAACCAAAACACAAAGAACCCAAATCGAAGCAACTAAAAATATTTCACTCTATTTGGAAAATCTTATACCTTAATTCTGGAGAAACTACTAAAAGTTAACCTCATATAACTTCCCCCCATCAAACCTCCTCATTAATTTGATTCTTCTCTCCATCACCTACTTGGTACAATGAGAATGACCTTTTTGATTTTCATAGGGTAATTTGACACAAAATTAGTTGATGTAATACTTTCAAAAATGTTATTTAGAGCTTTATCGACAAGGGGGAACTTGTGTTGGATAATCTCAATGCACCTCAAAATCAAGCTCTTGATATCTTTAAGAAGCCATTTCCAAACCATGCCCCCATCAAAACTAAGGACACACAAGCTATAAGTTCTCATGATGCCCACATAGTCAATATGGTCCTTGATATATTTGTCAATGAAGCACCTACCATCCAATCTACCTGATTTTCCCCCACTTTGTCTGTCAAGGTGGTAGAGTCACTTTCCCTTCCTTTGGAGGCCCAAACCAAGGAGGTTCATTTTTACTTAGCTTCACTCATAGAGGCTTTGGAATCATAAAACACCCCTTTGGTTAGTGTACCTAATAAAATAACCATTCCTAACCCACCTGGATCAAACCATAACTATGGACATCATGCTCAAGGAAACAACTCTTTCACAAGCACCCCTCATGGAACAACCAACCAACCCAAACTTATCCCCCTTGTTTGAGGAAAAATATGAGGTTATCAACCCTCCTCCTCAACCCATAGGTATACATCCTTGACACTTGTTTCCCAAGGGGCCAAACCAGTATATAAACCTTTTTCTAAACTTGTTCAAAAGTTAGGTATGGTCACAAAACTAGACATGGACCATGCCACTTTTTGGTATAGTTAGGGCTTCCTTACATCAACAAACCTAAACCTTATAGCATGCCTCTAACCAACCAACCCATCATTTTTCCACCACCTCTCAAACCAATCAAAACTTCTACCAACCCCTCATTTTCTTAGTTAACCAAAACAACCACCTCTCTAATGACCATACCACCAACCAAAACTTCCAAAACTCTTGGTACCTTCCTTACACAAATCTTGGTCCACCCATCCTTGAATGTGGAAATAACCCCATCCAAACATATACCTAGCCTCAACCAAAACCAACCAAATGGATGAAACTGTTAAAGGACCACATGACTAGGATTATATCTCCCTCTACTTTACCCTATATCATAGGGCCTCACCCCTCAACTTTTCCTAAAAAATAAGATCCCTTTAACATATGTCATCCACCACCATTGGATACACTAGCCCACCTATTATCTAACATGTCGATCCTTCCTAGATTATTAAAGGCTAGGCCATCAAACTCAAACACCCCAACCACCAACATAGTTAAACCAAAGCCATCAACTAGAAGCACCACCTTACCCAAACCATCTCTCACCAGGCTTATTGCCACCAACACACCCATCTTAATAACCAAAAACACAATCCCTAGACCTTCCCCACCTCTATCAAAATCTTATATGACCATTCTTTAAAGACTATTATAGACCTCTTGTCTCACATTACCTCCTATCAGACCTTTTGATCCTCTCAGTTTGAAGCTAGCATGGTATAATGATGGTCAAATTTGTTCCTATCATAGAACACCTGAGCATGACATCAAGGATTGTAAAGCTCTCCAAGCCATTATCCATTATCTCTATGATGAGGATGATATTTTACTATAAATTCTATTGACTCCTCTACCAATGTACCCAACAGTCATTTTCTAACACATTCCTCATCCTTCACCCTTACCATTGAGTGACAGAGAATCTACCCAACCTCTCATCACACCTTCCCCCTCTATCCATACCATTAATGTAGTCATGTGATCATAAAAAAAGGATACATGGAAGACAAAAAGTGTCCATCCCATAGACATACCCACTAACTCATTCTAAACCAAACTTGATCCAAACCTCTACATCCTCAACTAAACACAAAGTTACTATCTTAGGCACCTCAGAGGCTAACCCTTATGAATATATTAGAAGGATCATTCTTAAACAAATTTACCAAACTACATCTAAGATGAGCCTCTATGAGCTCATTTCCACCTCACCCCACCATTGTTAGGCCATGATTGAGGCTATGCAAGTAATTAAGGTTAGATCTAGTGACTCCCTACCTATAGAGGCCTTTGTAAGTGCTCTCCAACTCTCCACCCTATTTACTTTCAAATACTCAGAGATACCCTCTATCCACCTTGAGAATATAAATCATCCTCTCTTTATTACTTCCCACATCAACCAAACCCACATCAAGAAGGTTATGATTGATGGGGGATCCAACATCAACATCATCTCCTCCCATGCCTATGACCAACTAAAATTACTAGACAATGTCATGTCCCAAACTTTAGTTGTGCTTTGCTCATTTAATGACACCATGACCACTACCTTAGGAATAATTTTCTTACACATTCATCTTGGACCACACACACTCCCTAAAATTTTCTATGTGGTTAAAGGTGAATTTTAGTAAAATATTTTTTTAGGGAGACCTTAGATCTAAATTATGTTTTGCATACCTTCTACCCACCACCATTGTGTCAAATTCAAACATGAAGGTCAAGTTGTTACCATACAAGCTGACATGAGCCCTTTTACATCATGCAACATTACCTATTGACCTAATGATGTCTTCCTAACTCTAACCATACCACCCCAACCATCTGTCACCAAGCCCTCAACCATGAAAAATGAATCCATTGCTTCTCCTTCCATGGAGGCATCTACTAGTTCATTTATTCTCATAAACCAAATACCCATGATTAATCCCTTAGAACCTACCTTTCAATGCCTTACCCTTGTATAATATCATCTCCTTACCCTTGACACTTTCCTTACTCCCCAAGAGTATAGGAAACTTAAACATATGTATCATTACCCCCTTAGGGCATCTAAGCTGTCAAACCCACTTTATCTATGGGGGAATTAATAAGCCCCTTAACACTATTACCACCCCTCTCTACCTTAGATATTCACCTCTACATTCTCTTACTTAGATAACACAAACTTTACCAAAGTATACCTCTATAGGTGTGCTTAGAAAGGATTCAACTTAAGGTGATATGAGCATGGACCACACAAATTGATTTTGATTGAGACCAAAAATCCTCATGAGAAGCATATCCTTAGCTTCATTCTACCTAGTAAGAAGAATTCCAAACAACCTATTATTACCATTATTGAATAAGAGACCCCTTCCTCACCAATACCCCCTCCACCTAAGTGTGCGGATGAAGACATCATCCCACCTAACTATTTTTTCATCAACATGATTACCCTCAGACCCTTGCTTATCAAAAGGATGGGGCACCCATGTCCATCCCTTTGATCCATCCTAAACTGGTAGGAGAGGACTCTCCTACCATTAACATGGTTTAATGCCAAGATGGTGATTATATTCTCACTTACCTTGGTGTACCTAATTCCTCCATCCATAAATCCTTACCTCTTAAAACCTCAACCATGTTAAATGAATCCACTAAGGATATTAACATATGCACTTTGGGAAACCCTCATATCATCAAATTGGGTCAATCTCTCACTCCTAAGGAACTATAGGACTTTTATACCTTCCTTCAAGACCATAGCATTATTTTCACCTAGTCATATGCCAACATGCCTGGCATTAACTCAGCCATTGCCACCCACAACATTATAACCAACCATGATTCCAAGCATGTCAGATATAAACTTTGATGAATGCATCCTCACATAGCCCTTCTTGTTAAAGAAGAGCTTCAATGCCTCCTCTCTGTCAACTTCATTCAACCCATTTACTATCCACAATGGGTTTAAAACTACATATTTATGAGGACTTTCATAACCTCAACCTCAATTTCCAAAAAGATGACTTTAATCTACCTAGCATTGACAAACTTATTGATCTTATAGTAGGCCATGAGATATTATCTCTCATGGACAATTTCTCAGGTTATAATTAAATCTTGATTGCCCATAAAGATCAACATAAAACTACCTTTATCACCTTATGGGGGACCTTATATTATAGGGTCGTGCCTTTTGGTATTATAAATGCTGGTGTAACCCACCAACATGTTATGACCTACATCTTCCATGATCTTATCCACATAATCATCATGGACTACATGGATGACCTCCTAAAAAAATCCAAACTTTGCAAGGACCAATTACCCATTCTCAAGATTATCTTTGAGGAAAACATCAAATTAGGGTTGGGTATTATCTACATGCATGCCTCTTAGTCATACACCTAATGATAGTGATTGCATAATCTCATTCCCATCTACCATACTACCGATCTTTATAGATCAAGGAAAGATTTTTAGTTTAAATGCACATTTACTACACTAAGTTAGATTCCCCCTCTACCCTTTGGGTGTTTTTTTCACATTCCTTATTATAAATGGCCTCTACCACTCATTTTGAATCATTTAATGTAGGTTTTATTGATGAGATAAATAGAAAGAATGACATCAAAACAAGTATAAAAATTTGTTTAGAAGGCCCACCACAAGGTAATTCTCTTAAACTAGACATGCCTATGCCTAATGTAGTGTTAAAATTACCTGATTTTGATAAATCTTGTAGTTATTTTAAAAAATTTAATCTTGTCGCTTATTTTGTGGGTCGATTCCCCTTGGAGAGCCTCGTCAAACAATGAGTCCATAACCACTAGCAAAATCATAGGGTTAAATTATAACATGTCCAAAACCTCACTAAGGGATTTTTCCTATTCTATTTAAATAACCCTGACCATTACAAGGCCATTATTAACCATGGGCCTTAGTTTATACATAACACTTTGGTTGTTTTCTCTCACTAGACTAGTAAATTTCAAGTTTTATATTAGGCCAAACTCAAAATCCTAGTTTAGATTGAGTTCCCTAGGTCTCCCTTGACCTTGTGGAACTTTATAGACCAACTCATCAAGCCATTGGGGCATTTTATTTACTATGAGAAGTCTAAATTTTATGTTTCTCACCTCTAATTAAGGGTCTATGTTGAGATCAACCTTGATAAGGATCTCAAATAATCCATTGATATTTAAGTCAGTGATAATTATTTCACACATTGAGTACTATACATAAATATTCCAAACACCTACTTTCATTACCATTCATCTTCCCACATGATTAGGGAATTTCCACTCATGGTCCCCACTTCCACCATGCCCCAATAATGCAATGGGTCTAACCTAAAACCCTCAGCTAGCACCTCTAATAGGTGGACAATGGTCACTAATCATAAAAATTCTCTTGCTAGAGTGTCTACCAGGAATAATGTTTCTTGCCCATCATAAGCCTCCATCATTGCCATTGTTTTGGCTAGAACCCCTCCATCTCCATATCCTTAACCACCTAAACTCATTTTTCAGTCACCACAAGCGGTCACCACCATTGTTCCTCTACCCCTCTGCTACACTTAGCCTCCCTTCACAACCCCCTTTAGGGGTGAATGGCTCAAAATTTTTGAACCTTGTTACTTGAATTCATAAAGTTGTGTTACACTAGTCTCATACCCCTTCACCCTCTGATGAAGATGAATATGGGTTGAATAAATATCAACCCTTTACTTTAGGATATTTTATAATCTAGCCTACATGTTCAATAGGTTCTCAACCCTCTCAAACCTCATAAAAGAGGGAGATATGAATCTTGATAGTTCTCCATGTTAGTCTATTCATGGAATGTGAGAGGTCTTACTAATCTGACACATAAGTATACAGTCAAAAACATTTGTCAACTCTTTTCAAACATGAATATTTTATGCTTAAAAAAAGTCAAGATTGTTAACTTCATGCCCCATGTTGTAGCTTGCATGATGTGGCCTGGGGCCATCTATCAAGCCACTCATCATGAGTCTGGTAGAGGATTAGTGACCTTATTGTCACCTAAGCTATCCAAACACATCATCTCTTAGGGGTTTGACACCTTAAATTAAGTGATTTAGACACTTTTTGATTTTGACAATTGTATAATTAGGTTAGTTCATCTTTATGCTTCTAATGATGTTGTTGAGTGTACCTTATTATGGAAATGGTTGGTTAAATCACTTCTAGATGCTCACTATATTATTTTTGGTGATTTCAATATGGTAGAATCACTAGAAGATAAAGATGGGTGGCTTCCCATGTGGTGGTGTGTAGGAGAACATGAGGCATGGTTCTATTTGCATAATAAACTTAGGGTGTTTGGTCCCAAATACCATCAATTGAAAGATTCAAACTCACCCTAGTTCACTTAGTCTATTTTTTTCCAAGGTGAGGATAGGGTGATCAAAAGGTTTGATCAGGATTTGTTAGCCAAACAAAATCTTTATTATTTTGTACCTATACAATACCAACTAATCTTGGCTATACCAAACACCTTTCTATCTAACCATCCTCCCATTTGATTCAATGTTGAGTGGACTACCCCTCAAGTTCAGTTTCCTACTACCCAATTTTACCTTAACACTACCCATCTCAAGCATGAACATACCTTGAATCACATTAGTTGTATATGGAATCTTGCCCCAAGACCCACTGGCTCTACTGGTTTGATTATGTGGTGGTGTGATGCTATCAAACCTACTACCACTTTCCATAGAATATATATCAAATAGGTTTCCTCTTTTAGAAGGTATATTCATCATGCCAACAAT
Source organism: Torreya grandis (assembly GCA_037957365.1). Classification (NCBI taxonomy): domain Eukaryota; kingdom Viridiplantae; phylum Streptophyta; class Pinopsida; order Cupressales; family Taxaceae; genus Torreya; species Torreya grandis. The sequence goes on along the minus strand of JARHVA010000023.1, from coordinate 721,617 downwards.
CAAGAATTTATCAAAGCCTTAGAGGAGCTATAAGCCTCACCTTTTAATGTGCAACCATAGACTTGTGTAGTTAAATGGAGGCACAAACTTCAAGTTGTAGAAGTTTAAAATACCAGAGGATCTTATTTTCATGCTAAAATGCATTAGCTCAAAGTGGGTGACAAAGTTACCAAGGAATTTTTTGTCCTACTTCAGTCTCAATAGGTAGTTGATAGGATTAAATCCATTAAAGGTACAACTGGGTGCCTAACCAAATTACCTAAGGTGCTATAGGAATTTGTGGCTCACTACCAAGAGGTGTTCACCTCCCAACCAAATACTTCTACCAGACAAGATGTTATCAACCAATGTTTTGGAGTTATGCCCTATAAGTTTTTAGAGGCCCAAAGAGTCACTTAAGATCAACTTCTTGGTCTTAATGATCTTAAGGAAGATAATTCACAAATGGCCACTAATAAGGCTCCTATAATTGATGGGTTTCCATGTGATTTTTACCATTCCTTATGGGATACTGTGGGCCTTGATCTTCATCAATTTTACCTTAAAGCTATGCATATTGATTCCTTAGGGACTCTAATTAATCAGGGCAATATCAAGTTCATTCCCAAAGCTAGAGACCCAAAACATTTGACCAATTGGAGGCTTATTACTCTTTTTAATGTTTCCTATAAGATCATTGCCAAATACTTATCCCTTAGGATCAAACACATCCTTCCTCTCATTGTGAGGAGTGAACAAATTGATTTCATTTAAAATCATTATATTTTAGATAATGTGATAGTTATTTTATAAGGCATGGAATGGGCTAGAACTTCTAATCAAAAAGCTATTTTTTTCAAGATTAAGTTTGAGAAATCTTATGAATACATAGAATGGCCCTTTATCACTGCCATGTTGTAGGGTCTTATATTTGGACCCAAATTTTTACACACTATTAACATGCTCTTTTAGGATGCTAGAGCATGCATCACCATAAATAGTGTCCAGTCTCATAGGTTTAAGCTCCATAGATCGATTAGATAAGGTTGTCCACTTGCCCTTGCCCTTTATGTGCTTGTTCATGAAGGTTTTCATTACCTTTTAGCTGACTCTACTTCTAGGGACCTGGTTAAAGGTATCTCTCTTCTTACCTTGGACCATCAATTGGTTAATGGTCATTTTGTGGATGACTCCTTTCTTACTCTCAAAGAAGATGAAGAGTTGATCAGGAATTCCATATAGTGCCTTAATATTTTTTGTTTGGCTTCAAGATCTTCCATCAAATGGAGAAAGACCCAATACTATAATCAATCTCTATCTCTTAAACACCCTTGGCTTGAGGGGTATCAATGATAATGGATCCTCCCTAATGTTAAATTTAAATTCCTTGGCATTATTTTTGCCTTTCAAACCTCCCCTACTGATATTTGGTCTTATGTCATATAGAGGGTTGGAAAAAAATTGTCTATTGGATTTCTAAACCTCTTACTATGATTGAGGAATTTTAGATCTATTCTAAGCTCGTAGCTTCTACGCATGTTTACTATTCTTCTTACTGGGCCCCTTCTAACGCTTCCTATCATAAGTTGGAAAAGATTCTTTAGGACTTCCTTTGGGCCAATTTTGAGGGCCATCAAGGGTTTCATAGAGTGTCTTGGGCCATTTTTTGTAGGCCTAAGGAAGCAGGGAGCCTAGGCCTTATTAACATTAAGCTCTAGCACATTTTTCTTAGTGTCAAGTGGATTATTTGAGAATTAGAAGGAGGGGAAGCTTGGAAGATGCTTATTAGAAATTACATTACTCAAGGATCTCCTCTTGATAGAAAGGCATGGTGGGGGATTAATATGCATACCCTCCTTATCACCACTATGCCTATCAAAATCACTAGATCTTTTGTCATACTAAGCATATGGAAGGCTTGGGAGAAACTTAAATCTCACTTGGATTAGGTTACAGATGGATTCAAGATTGGCCTCTCCATTAATTCTCATTCTCTTTGGTTGTCCCCTATTATTAATTTCCATAATGTTCCCTTTTCTTTGGTGCCTTGGATAAAAAGTCTTTGGCTTTGTAAAAAGGGTATTTAGCACATTGACAATCTTTTCTATAAGATATCTTAGGATTGGTTACCTTGGGATATTGTGAAAGACAAGTTTTAGCTTAACAAAGAGGACAAGAATCTCTTTTTTAAATTTGGAATGCCATACCTAATGAGTATCTGCACAAAATTGGAGTGTCCTCTCTCATCCCATGGTGAAAGGACTGAAATTGGCCTAGTACCACTCCTTTTTGTGGTTATGTCCCTAAGTTGGGATATAATATTCTTGCTCCCTAGCATATTGATACTGATGTACTCAACCGATGGTGGAGTATTAACTCTCTCCACCATGTCTGGTTGAGGAGATTTAATAATATTTAGGGGGGCTCTTTTGGAGTCTTAAAAATCTCACTTTCTCTAGTGCATTATGTATCATGGTCTCCCTTTTGAAGACTGACTCAAAAATTTAGGGGTCCTCAATCCCACATGTCATGTTTATCATCACCGAGAAACCATAAATATCAAAATAGTCAAAAGCACATCAAGGGTCATTCTTAATATACACAGGTTACTCCCTTAAAGGATATCTATTACAAACTTAGCCAAAATTTCAAAACATAAGGTGAATTTCTCCCTTAAGGGGCATCTATCAAAAGCATTTGAACTAATCATATAAACTCAGACCACTCCCTTAAAGGATGGCCAAGTGAAGCATTTGTCAAAGCTATAAATTTATTAGAAGTTTCTCACATTAATCAGCTTCCACAACCCTAAATCAAATTTGAAAATAGAAAAGACCCCTAAGCAAAAGCAAAAGTCATGAGGAAGTTGTAATCAGCTCTCATAAAATCAATAATCTTTGAAGTCCATAATCATTTCTCCTTATAGACTTCCCACATTTATAAATCTACACTTTATATATGAGCATAGACTTATTTGTACTATCTCTTTGGAAGCCTATAGAAGAGGCACACTAGTCCCACAGAAGGTTTCAGTTTCTCCCATTCTCCATCCACATATCATATGCACAAGACTATGAGCTTACTTGGCATAATATGATCAAGATACCTATTTATCAACCTAAGCATGCTAATGCAAAGCATTTGAAAGGATTATTTTCACTAGGCCAATCCAATCTCAGGTTTCATTTTGGGCCTTATCAAATAAGAGGCATCGTGTTCCTTTTCTTATCTTTTGTTAGTCCATACCTCTCATGATTCTTATCACTTTCCTAAACATTTAGTTTGTTATCCACTTTATGTATTTTCATTACACCTTTTCCCATACTTATATCTTTATCCCCATGATCATAAACAACAAACATCACATTAATAGTGTAAACATCATGAACCATGTCCACAAACTACACCATCTTTTTGCCTATGATTAAAACATAATGAAAACATATCATCAATATCATCCTATCATCAATGTCAGGGGATCTCTAGCTCTACCAATTAGAGCACAATTGATTACTTCTCGTATTAGCAATTAAACACGAAATTATACCAGAATGATAAAGTAGCTAGAAACTTGAGACAACAAAGAATTTGAGAGACAATACACACTCTTGTATTAAATACTACTAGAAGAAAATACAATAAGGAAGATGCCACTTCTTCCTCCACCTCAAAGGCTTACCACACCTCAAGACCTTCTTCCCTCTCTCTTGCTCAACACAACAACTCTAAAGCCTAAGTTGCTATCCCTCCTTGAATGCTTCAGCTGATCTCTTTGACCTTACACCTGTAGATCTCCTTGGCCTTGCTAGCTTCAATGCTTTTACTTGCCTTAGAATAATTACAATACATGCCTTATGGGTCTTTAAATAAGATCCCATGCTTACAAAAATAGAACTCTAACTAATAAAATTAGACACACAGCCCGCAACTTAAATTAGCCCCTTAGCATGCAAACACTCAGTTCAACTAACTAACTGTTCGTGCAACGAACAGTTTTGGACCGCACAAGCGACCGACACCAGTCCCTACTTGTCTGGTGCCGACGTCGGCCGACTCCCTGCCGTCGCTGGTTTTCTTCTCTACTATCTGTGATCGATGTCGGTCATGTTGCCAATGCTGGTTCTTCTGGTTCTTCAACATCTTCTCTTGTGTCTGCAAATAGTTGAAGCTTTTAGCTCCACACCTTAACAATCTCCCACTTGGAGATAAATAGCTGCAACTTGTACCTATACCTGTACACCATCTATTTTGTTCCTTAGGCTCTGTATCCCTCTTCAATGTCACTCTTGAAGACCAACCACCACGTAAACCTATGATGTAATACCTATATCTTATGCCACAAGAATTTTGCTACTCCCAAATTCTCCATGACATACATCTAAACCAACTCTACCCTTAGCTCAGAAAACTCCCTGTCTATGAAACCCTACAACAAGTAACACAATACAGTAACAGGATAATGTAGCTAATATTATCCAACCTAGTAAAGATAAAATACAATGGTCAAACCTCCATTGTTCTACAGCATAATCAAGACCATATACCATAGCCTTCTGTCTCATGTGTCCATCCACTCTCTTCTCTAAAATGGGAATCCATCCCTCTATCTAGTACTTCCTTCTAGCTGACAACACTACCAACAAATACCTGTTTGGTTCTCTAAGGACTCACACTCCTCATCCATGCCAAGCTCCCACTATTTCTGGATTCTACCTGCATTACTTCTTCCATTTTCCTAGTTCATGACTATCACTAAGCAATATAAAGAAGGTGAACAATGAATATGAGGTTCACATACCTTTCCTGAGCTCCACATGGGTGTTTGAGACCTATTAATTCACCCAACATCTGTTCCAGTGACTGATCTAGGCCATCTCCCAGTCTGCTCCTGACCGATGTCGGTTCCCTGCACTAACCTTGACTGCCGACGTCATTTCCCTGGCCGACGCCGATGTCCCTCATGCCAACGTCGCTCCTTATGACCAACGTCAGACTTCTCCTATCTGACCTACCGACCCTGCTGGTCTGCACATGACCGATGTCGATACCTGGATGACTGACGTCGGTGCCAAGCTACCGATATCGGTGTCTGTGTGTTCTTGTAAGTGATGAAATTTTCATCCGCGAGCTCTTCTTGGATCATACCTCTATCCATGCTGCCCTGCTCAGATTTATTCAGCCCCTGTTACTGATCTCTGTCCTTCATCTCCTCCATAAACACCAAGGCTTCTTTGTTCCTATCAAAAGCATCAAATTTCCTCTTTCTGCAATGAACTGTATCTGTGCTTTCCAAATTTGAACGCATACCTTTTGAATCAAGAACTTCCATTCCCTTTCTATTCTTGTGACCAAGCCTATTAGGCCACATCTTTGAATCTATGCTAGAAGTAGAATCAGTAATACAAGTAGACAGATAAAGAGTATCTACTTTCTTACCTCTTGCTAGAACAAGTGCTCCCTTAGTAACCTTCCAAGAATCCGCTGTGAGGGTTATTATGCATCCCTCATCTCCCAACCTTCCTACAAAAATTAGACTCTGCTTTAGAATTGGAACATGCATGACCTCTTTCAACGCCCACGTGTTGTCAATCTGCAATCTTAGCTGCACTTTCCCTTTGCCAAATATCTGACAAGGCGTACCATCCCCTAAATAAAGAACTCCAAAGTCTCCCTGTTCATACTCGTAGAACAAATCTCTATTTGGGGATGCATGGAAAGATGAACCAGAATCTAAAATCCATGATCCTACCTGACTATCTGAAGAAAGTATGAGAGCATCCTGCATCACAATATTTGCATCCTTTGCTTCTTCAATACCTACATGTTGATTCTCTTTATCTCTCAACCAACACTCCTTTGTATGTCCTTTCTTTCCACAAAACTAGCAGGTAATACCTTTGGACTCGGATCTCCTTCCCAACCTTGATTTCCCTTGCTCAACCTTCTCCCTTTGCCTTTCCCTGCTTCCTGCACTTAGAGCATTCCCTGATGATTCACCTATGCTTCTCCTACATATTTCCTCATTTAAGATCACACTCACCACATCATCAACTTTTAAGATTTTAGAAGCAGATGCAGAATTACTTACTGTCATAACCAAACCATCCCAACTTTCAGGCAAAGAACATAAAATCAAGAGAGCCTTTACCTCATCATCAAAAAAAATATTGACTGAAGCTAGTTGGTTTACCAAACCATAGAAATCACTGAGATGAGTATGTACCGATCCACCTTCCTGCATTTGCAAAGTAAATAGCTGCTTCATAAGATATACCTTATTAGAAGCCGAGGGCTTTTCGTATAAATTTGCCAAGGACTTTATCAACTCTTTCGTTGTCTTGCACTGTGATAAGCTGGAAATCACAGATGATGCAAGGCTCAACCTTATGGAACCGAGAGCCTTCCAATCAAGAATGTTCCATTCTTCATCCTTCATATCTGTGGGCTTGCATGCAACCCCACACAATAGTAAGTACAAATCCTTCTGATACAAATAGTCCTCAATCTGCATCCTCCAATGTTGATAATTCTTATCGTTAAACTTCTCCATTCGTAGCCTGTTTTCTTCTACCATTGCTGAACTCCCACTCAATCAGAAAACCCTGTGAATGACCTGTAATCAAAAACAATACCCTGCTTCCTGGAAACCATATCTCTGATACCACTTGTCAGGGGATCTCTAGCTCTACCAATTAGAGCACAATTGATTACTTCTCGTATTAGCAATTAAACACGGAATTATACCAGAATGATAAAGTAGCTAGAAACTTGAGACAACAAAGAATTTGAGAGACAATACACACTCTTGTATTAAATACTACTAGAAGAAAATACAATAAGGAAGATGCCACTTCTTCCTCCACCTCAAAGGCTTGCCACACCTCAAGACCTTCTTCCCTCTCTCTCTTGCTCAACACAACAACTCTAAAGCCTGAGTTGCTATCCCTCCTTGAATGCTTCAGCTGATCTCCTTGACCTTACACCTGTAGATCTCCTTGACCTTGCTAGCTTCAATGCTTTTACTTGCCTTAGAATAATTACAATACATGCCTTATGGGTCTTTAAATAAGATCCCATGCTTACAAAAATAGAACTCTAACTACTAAAATTAAACACACAACCTGCGACTTAAATTAGCCCCTTAGCATGCAAACACTCGGTTCAACTAACTAACTGTTCGTGCAACAAACAGTTCTGGACCACACAGGTGACCGACGCCGGTCCCTGCTTGTCTGGTGCTGCTGACTCCCTGTCGTCGCCGGTTTCCTGCTGTCTCTGGTTTCCTTCTCCACTGTCTGTGACTGATGTCAGTCATGCTGCCGATGCCGGTTCCTCTGGTTCTTCAGCATCCTCTCTTGTGTCTGCAAATAGTTGAAGCTTTTAGCTCCACACCTTAACACTAAACATTTAGTTTGTTATCCACTTTATGTATTTTCATTACACCTTTTCCCATACTTATATCTTTATCCCCATGATCATAAACAACAAACATCACATTAATAGTGTAAACATCATGAACCATGTCCACAAACTACACCATCTTTTTGCCTATGATTAAAACATAATGAAAACATATCATCAATATCATCCTATCTATTAACCATCATAACATCACATAAGCATATATCATGCCATAAAAATCACTACTTACACCACTCACCATCATAAACACAAAAAGAATCAATAAGCAAACCATCATGAACCATAGAATATACCAGTCTATCCATCTACCATAACATTAGCACAACTCATCTTCTAACATCATTTCATGACAAACACATCACATAACCATAAACAAATCCATTACATTATCATATGACATACATCCATCAATAATGCATCCTATCACATCCATGAACAAAATCATAGAATCATAATTATTTTCCTAACATCACATGCCTAATCTCCAAAGTCAACATCTCATAAAGCATACGCAAGAGGTCATAGATCATCAACCATAAAATATGAACATCATGAACCATAAGCATACATCATATATAACATCATAATAAATACATCATTTACATCAAGTCATCATAAATAATACATATACCAATGTATCAAACACTCTAAAAAATATATACATCTCACTGCATTAGCATGCAGGCTGGTATCAAAATAATGTACATCTATTGTTATCAATATAAAAATATATTTGAACATGGTCATAAGGCACCACTACATCTAGCTCTAACTTTACCTATACTTGTACTTGGTGGTGGTCCCCCTAGGACCCCTACTTGACCAATTGTAGTAGCCCATTGTCTTGGAGTGGCTATTAATGGCCCACTGACTAAACTAGCTCTATACTCTACGTATCATATAGCTTCAGGAAACTGATCTAACACCATTGACGGTTACTATGGGTGTTTCATGACCAAAATTCCCAAAACTTCATAAGCATAAATAATAATTAAAAAAAAACATACCTAAACACCTAGCATATAACTTACCCAACCCAAATCACCCCCCCCACCTATCAATTTATCGTTTTACCCATAAATTTTACCAAAAACCTACAAACCCACCTAAGGAATATAGCCCAAATAAAACATTCCCAACCCCATCCAAACCACTCAACTAAAATGAAATTACATAAATCAATCCTAGCTACCAAAATCAAGGTAGCCCTTACCTCATTCTTTGACCTCTACCATGGTCGAAGCCCATGAATAGCTACCTAGCCATGTCTTTGTACTCCCTATATCTTAAGCTATGTAATCAACTCACACACCTTCAACCAATGATCAGTCACCACCTTAGAAATCACCTTCCCCATTATACACTGAAATCATCAGAGCTTAGTCAACCAAAGCATGAAAGTCATAATGGGTAAAAGTAAATTTTTTCTTTTACTTTTGACCTATGCATATTTTTAGGGTTTTTCCTTATCATTGATGGTTAAGGTGATCATCAACGGTCACCTTTTAGGGACCCTAACCATCTATGGTCAAGAAATCCCATTTTCCACTTTTCACCTCAACTACCCATTCTTAGCACAACTATACCATGTTTTGTCTACTTTTGGAGATGCCCTTCTCCCACAAACCCAACCACCTCATCACCTCATTGTTGGTCTCTTTTGGACCATCTGGCATGCAATTTTATTACACTTTTTTACCTAGTCCTTTGACTATAGTGATAATATTACCACGTTGACCTTTTACATTTATGCCACCTCATGAATACCAACCCACTTGTATATCATCGAGAGCACTTCCTACCTCAGATACCCATGATACTTGACCCATTTGTGTTTTCCCTAGGAGCACTTCCTACCTTGGATACCCACCAAAAACATAGAAATCACATAAGAAACTTGCATTTATGAGTGTTCCTAACCACCACACCTACAAGGAGTTATGTGGTTCAATTTTCACTTATCCTTCTTAGTACCAACCCTAAATTTTTACCAACATTGGCAATTTTAGTCTTTACTTTATCTTGGCTATCATACCTTTTTGGTCACAATTTATGCATAATTTTTCATTTTGAATGCCTAACCTCATGTCACCACCTCATGACTAACCATATACTACTTATCAAATCCATACCTAATTTATATTTTCCCTCATCAATTCCTAGTTTGAGGGGGAACACCTCCTCCTACTCTCGGGGCAACCAGACCCTTGACCCATACCCCATTTTTGTTTTGTAGCTCATTCACACAAGCCACACAATAAAAAGGGGTAAAAGTTAGACACTAAAAATATGCTCACCTACAGTTTTGAATGTCAAAAATCTTGATGTACATTCTTAGGACCCCCTTGGGACCAATTTAAACCAATCTAGCCTCACCAAACCCATTCATACTTATTTTCACCAAACTATCTCAACTTAACCTTTAAGACCATTTTCCTTTAGACCCTGACCATCGATGGTTAGGGTGACCATCGACGATTAGCCTTGGGAACCCCTGACCATTAATGGTCAAGGTCCACCTCCTTAAAAAAAAACATGCAACCACTCATGTTGCTTTTATAAATATACACTCATCTAATTCTTATTATGAGCCTTTACATGGATGAATTATATATAGATGGCCTTCTTACACCTTCACTTCCACCTCTTTCTTGTGCCTATAAGAGAAATAATCTATGGAGGTCAAATCCATCTATAATAATTATTAGGAGCTCAAGGATTTAGGAGTTTTCTTTTATAGGTCAATCAACATCATCAACATTATCAAGCATCATCAGCCTTCTTATTGAGAGATGACTTACCATCACCTCTCAACCAAGCTCTCAATTACCATTACTTAGTTAGAATCAAACAAGATTCCACCAATAAGATAACTACATCAACCACCCACCTAATTGACTTTTGTTCATCAAATTAATTTTTTGTCAATATTCACATACTTTATTTCCAATTTATAATCAATCCAACCATTACCCAACTCCTAAAATCCATCTTTCAAATCTCATTATTTAACTATTTATCAAACCCAAAACTTACATAGTAACCATCGATGGTTAACTCAACTATTGATGGTTTGTCTAACCACTAATGATCAGCCTGATCATCGACGGTCACCTTAACCACCAATGGTCACCCAAGCCACTAACGATCACCTGTGGTAGTAAAAACCAACAAGTTTTTTTCACCCACCTACCCCCAACCAAACTTGATTTTTTATGTTTGTTACCACTCACAGACCCCTTTTAGATTTTCTTAGGCATACCCCAACCCCTTATCCCTAGTATTAATTATTTTATCACTAGATTGATTATTTATAGTCTATATTCTTAGCAAGGATTCTTATGTTCAATTTCAGTAATCTTCTTCAATTGATGTAAGTACCTTATTTCCAATTTTGTGAACTTAATTGTTTAAAATGTGTAGATTGACAGCCCCTAAGGAATCTCTTGATTCTAGGATCTATCTATCACTAGGCAATCCACCCAACTATTTGTCTAACGAACAAGTTTGCTTTAGTTCTTTCTTATATGTAGGTCTTGCACCCAAACTAAAGAGGATCTCTCACAATCATTTGGATTCAATGCACATATAACCAAATAGGTATTTCAAATATACCCCTATTGAGTTTATCTTCTCTCTTTCTTCAAAACTTAGAGTGCTAATTTACATGAAACACTATGTTGTAAAATAGTAGATGCTATAATAAGAGGTCTAAAAAGCATATCTATAACTTTATTATGTGTTCCCTTTTTATACCTTATAACAAGATGGAATTTCTATAAAATTATCATCCATTAGAAGTGTCATGATTATTGTAGCTTGGATTGTGATTGAAGGTATTACAAAGGCTGATGATCTATACAGATGATTATCTCTTTTCCATCAAATAGTGTTTCCACTTTTTCACACTCTGCACCAAAGCATATAACTCTTTATTTTAAGTAGGATAATTTTTAACTCCACTTGTAAATTTTTTTAAATGAAAACACACTAGTTTTTGGTTTTGCATTAATACTACCCCCATTGCATACCCACTAAAATCAGTTTCTATTTCAAAGGATTGTCATAAATCAGGAAGTCCAAGAATTAGGGCTATACTCATCTTTTCTTTTAGGGTATTGAAATCTTTTTCATGCCTTCCTCCCCATTGAAAGACATGCTCAACACTTGTTAAATCATGTAAAGGAGATGTAATATAAGAGAAGTTAGCAATATTTTTTCTCTAAAATTGAATTGCTCTAAGAAAACTTCTATTGCATTATTAGGCCTTTGCCAATTTACTATGGTTGAAAATTTTATAGGGTTTATTTTTAAAGAGCCATTCCCTACAACATAACCTAAGTAAACCAAAGATTTTTTTTCAAATTTACATTTTGACATCTTAAGGAAAATTTTATCCTTTAGCAAAGTATCTAAGACTTTCTTAATGTGTTTAAGATGATCTTCCTATGTGTTACTAAATATTAAAATGTCATCCAAGTAAACAATTACAAAATCATCAATAAATGGTCTTAACATATCATTCATAACCCATATAAATTTATTAGGTGCATTACAAATCCCAAAGGGCATAATAATCCACTTAAAAATACCTTGCTTAGTTTTGAAAGCAATTTCCAACTATCACCATCACTTATTCTTATTTGGTGATAACCAATTCTCAAATCTAGCTTAGTAAAATAATTTGCATGTTTTAACTAATATAAAAAATCATCAATATGAGGAAGAAGGTAGTGGTTTTTACCATGATTTTATTCAAAGCTCAGAAATCCATAGACATATGCCATGTTCCATCCTTCTTTGGTACCAAGATAATAGGTGAATCACATGGAGAGGTACTTAGCCAAATGAATCCTTTCTCAAGTAACTCCAACACTTGATTCTTTATTTCCTCATTATTTACTATTGATAACCTATACATGCCAATATTTAGGAGAGAGGAATCCTGCTACAGTTAAACCTCATGTTGGATTTCCCTCTTAGGGGCTAAACCTTGTGGTTCCTAAAACACACCATTGTAGTTATAACTAATATTTTCTATTTCAAATTGATGATTAGGATCACAACCCTTTAAGTCCTTGGATTTTTCATTATCCTTGGCTTTCACAATCATGAGAACAAAAGTTTTACTTGAGTTTACAATTCTTTTCATTTATCCTATAGAGAAAAGAGTCAAATTGGTTTTGACATAATGGGCTCTTAATATGTATTCAATCTCATCCTTTACCAACACATATTTTTTCTCTTCTATATAAAATATTGTCTTTCTATCATATAATTAAGGACTTTCCAAAACAATTCCACAAATATCCAAAGGAACTACATCTAGCTCTACTTCATTAATGAATTTAGAAGTATTAGCAAACCTCAAGGTGAATGTTTTTGTGACCTATAATTTTACATCATCACACACCCATCCTAAAGGATATGGTTTTGTATGTAGCTTAGTTTTGAGTCCTAAATTTTTAACAACCTCTTTAGAAATAAGATTAGCTTGTGATCCACTATCAAAAAGAGTATATATTTGCTTAGAGATGACTCTTATGTGGAAAAGCTCATTTATTGTTATTTCATAATGTTTATATTTAGTTTTAGAATATGAAGAAATAATAGAAGGTTTAGATTTAGAAGAGGAAGAAGTTGAAACTTGTAGACCCATAGTAGTCACTTTTGTTTTATCCCCAGAATCTGATCCCAGGTTCTATTGGATTATAACATTAGCCTTATTTTTCTTTTTATTTCAAAACCTATTTGGCTTGAGTTATAGATGGAGTTTTAAATTCTTAGCCTCATCATGATTCTTCTTGAAGTGATTATAAAAAGGTTTTACTTCCTCTTTTTTAATAGTATAATAGACTTGCCCTTACCCTTTACCTTTTCCTTTGTTTTCAACTGGATTGTGAGATTTATTTCCATATCCTTCCTTGGTCATCTTACTCTTGGCTTCCATATGGGTAGCTTGCACACAACTTAATCAATGTTATAAGGATTAAACATGAGAATAGTATGCCTCAAATAACTATGGAAACCTCTAATATACTTCAATAATGTTTTTGAACTATACAAAGGAATACCCAACATTAATTCCTTCTTTCTAAACTCTCAAGTATAATCCTACACACTTTGACCTTTATTATGTCTTAAAGTCTACCAATCCATAGTATCTTATTACATATAACCCAAAGGATAAAATTACTTTCTTAGTTCAAAAACAAAATCATTCCAAGAAGAGATTACCTTACCATGTTGCTTGATATTTTCCTGAATCTTACTCTCCCACCAGATTAGTGTTAAGCCACTCATATGAAGAGTATACAACTAAATCTTGCCTTCCTCACTGAAAATATTTTGTGTAATATAATATATCTCAATCTTCTTGACCCAGTTATCTAATTTCTCTACAATGAGCTCACCATTATAAATTGGCAAATCAAATTTAACATCTAATTTTAAATGTGGGATAGTTTTACCATCTATAAAAGAGGATGCTTGCTTATAAAGTGAAGATAAAAAAAGGAATTTATTCTCTTTCATCTTGATCTTCCTTTGCTTATTTCCCCTTTCTACATTCCTCATACATTTCCTTAACCATACCTTTCATGTTGAGGAAGGCACGTTGCAATTCTACCTCAGACATATATGCTCCCATACTTTACTATTGTCTTGCATGTCTTGCACCAATTTTAGGATCAAACTCTACAATTTCCCCTTCACCAAGTCTTGATCAAGACCCAATTAACATAAAATATTATTATAATTTCCATACAATGTGTTAAATGGCCTTAATCACAGACTTTGATACCAATCTAATCTAAAAATCCAAGTTATAAAAACCTTAATAGTATACTTGGATTAGATTTAAAATAAAACAAAATATTTAAATTTCCAATATCCCCTTTAAATAAATCCAAAAAATTAATTTATAAACTTCCATAATTTAATAAATGAAATTGAAATTATTTATGATCATAAAGAGGAAATTAAAAATAAAATATAATAAAAAATATTTGTTTATGGGGTTCACCAAATGACTATATACTCGAGTCCACTCTATGAGTGTTCTGATCTTATTAAAACTCTTTGAGACTGATTAAAAAAATATCTCTAAGTAAATAATTTATTTCCATATTAGATATATCTATGAAACAAAATAAAACTCCTAGAGGTTATATTGCCTCTGTATACAAATATCTCTATCTATAATTTCTTATATGTAAATCCACTACTTATCTACCAAAATCCTGTTATGATCTTTGTAAAATAACCTATAGTTATATATTTCTAAATGTTATTTTGCATTGGATGAGTAATAACAAATTTTCCTGGGGTACTAATAATTTCCCTAAATTGATGTATTTCTCATTTTGACAGTATGGTGTTGACTCTCTAAGATTTCTTAATACATGTATTCAATTTTGGTCTGCAATTGATCAAAACCAAAATCCCAAAATGATTTTTTCCCTTTTTTGGGTTGAAGTTTCATTAAAAATAGGTCATATAAAATTCTGGTGGTAACAACAATTATATAATTAAATCAATCTTTTCATATGCTTTGCCAACTATAAACCCTTTACCATCAATGTTTCTGCATACAAAATTTGTCAAGAATCTTTGAGAAACTTTAGAGAATAAATTGCCACATATTTTCCAATGTAGTAATAATAATAATAATTCCCACTTGAATTTAGAAACAATGTGTTATATGAAATTCTTTAAAAATATTTCCACGCCAAGATTAAGTACATGCTAAGACTTCTATGTGAAGACTCTAGTCCCCCAACATTGGAGTAATGACATGTGTCTTTGGTGCCAGGATCAAGCATACCTCCATGCCATAAAACAACATTTGTATTTCTTGATTAATTAAAATTTTCTAATTTTTGGTGAATAAATATTCCAACACATCACTAAAGACTTGAGTTCAATAACCTGCAATGTTTTGAAATTGCCACACTTATCCTTTTACAAAGTTAACACCATCTAAGATATCATGCAATGTTTTATCTTTAACTTTAAATTCCAAGTAAATAAAACCCATGCCAATGTTAGTACATGGATTTCATGATTGGCATCATAATACAAATCAATGCCCTATATCATATGAAATCCTTTTAAATAAAGATTACTTCTAACTTTGGTGCTAAACTAAAAGTTCATGCCTTTTAATGACATGTGTCAACATAAAACCCTTTTCTTTTAAAGATAATCTCTATAAAATGGTACAATTTTTCTTATTTTACTTTTTGAGACTAAAATATATAATTAACATCTTAAAATTATATTAAAATATATTTATTAATAAATAATAAATATATTAAAATATATAAATATTAATTTAAAATTTTTAATAAAATATATATTAACATATATTCATTAATAAATAAATAAATATATAAATTGATAGCAATTTTTCAAAATTAATTATAAACTTTGTGGGTGGAGGTGTGGTATTATTAGCCAGATAATGCCCCAACTATATTCATAACAATAATTAATTATTTCTAATAATTGATCAGAATCATGGGATGGAAATCCCCTAGATCATTCCTCCCCATTGAGAGTTTTTTGACCTCTAAAATTTGAATTTAATTATCAACTAGGTGAGGGTATTTTTCTCTCACTTTCTTGATTTCCATCCATTATTCCTTAATTAGATGCAGCTCTTTTAAACCAACATGAAGATATTTTGTATGACCCCTTTGTATAGTTCTAGTTTTCCTTTCAATAATAACATATTTCTACAACTCATGAAGAAACTTAGGATCAAAATCATCAACATTATGAATTTGAATACCCTCATCTTGATTTATGATCATAAGAGCTTCATACAATTTCAAGTTTTCCATAGTAGCTACTGAATAAATATGCATATAATAAAGCAAATCCAATCAAAAAGAATCTGTACCAAACTTTTTTTAAATACTGAAAGGACCACACCTGATTGGTTTTAATTTTTTGCCTTCACCTTTCAGTCCTTCTTTGTTGATATGAAGCCAAACCTGATCATTTACTTTGAATTGATGATCAACTCTGTGTTTGTCATGCCTAGCCTTATATTTATCTTGGCTCTTCTCAAACTATTCTTGAACAACTTTTTGAATCGTCTGAATCCACTGAATGAAATTTGTATCCTTCTTGGCATCATTGTTTCCATTGACCACTGAGTTAAATTCTTTTTCAAAAGAGAATTCCAAATGAGACATAGGAAAATAACCAAAACAAGTCTCAAAAGTAGACTTTAAATTATAAGAATGCAAATCATAATTACAAGAATTTTGCACATAATATAAATGTTCATCCCATAATTTAGGATGTTTACCACAATACCCACTAAGTAAATGTACCACTATTAGGTTGACCACTTCTATGTGTCCATTGATTTACAAATGAAAGGTTGTACTTTTATTTAGCTTAGTATCCATCTAATCCCATAATGCTAACCAAAACTTACCATGAAATCGAGCATCATGATTAGATATAATAGAAGTGGGTAATCCAAAATGGATCCAAACATTCTTAAAGAATAAATGTGTAGTATCCTCACCTGTAACCTATTTAGTATATGGAACCAAAATATAAATTTTGCTAAACCTATCCAAAACCACATACAAATAATCATTTTTCTTTATGACATCGGTAAACCTCCTACAAAATCCATAGATAACTTTCCCAAGGATAGTTAGGAACAGGAAGAGGTGTATACAATCCTAACATCCAATTGCTAGGTTTACTTATGGAACAAAGAATGCAACCTTTAATATATTCAGATAAATTTTCTATCATATGGGGCCAATAGAAATATATTTGTAACTATGCAACTATTTTAACAATGCCAAAATGACCTAAAACAAGAGAAGTGTGTTCTTTTCTAATCATGTGACCTCTTTCATCCTGTGAAATACAAACTTTTCCAAGATGATATAACATTCCATTATGCACATGATAGTCAAATGATTATACTAATTTACCATTTATTAAATATTCATAGGCATCCTTAAAATCAACATATCTAGTATATTGTTCCTTATAAATTTCATTAACAAAAGAACTATGTTGTAAAATAGTAGATGATACAATAGGAGGTCTAGAAAGCATATCTACAACCTTATTATGTGTTCCCTTTTTATACCTTATAACAAGATGGAACTACTACAAAAATCCCATCCATTAGAAGTGTCATGATTGTTGTATCTTGGATTGTGATTGAAGGTATTACAAAGGCTGATTATCCATATGGATGATTATCTCTTTGCCCATCAAATAATGTTTCCACTTTTACACACTCTGCACCAAAGCATACAACTCTTTATCATAAGTAGGATAATTTTTAACTGCACTTGTAAAGGTTTTCAAATAAAAACACATTGGTTTTCATTTTTGCATTAATACTGCCCCCATTGCATACCCACTAGCATCAACTTTTATTTCAAAGGATTGTTGTAAATTAGGAAGTGCAAGAATTGGGGATGTACTTATCTTTTCTTTTAGGGTATTGAAATATTTCTCATGATTTCCTCTCCATTGAAGGATATGTTTAACACTTGTTAAATCATGTAAAGGAGATGAAATATAAGAGAAGTTAGCAATAAATTTTCTCCAAAATTAAATTGCTCTGAGAAAACTTCTAACTTTTATTGCATTAATAGGCCTTGTCTAATTTACTATGGCTAAAAATTTTATAGGGTCTATTTTTAATAAGCCATTCCCTATAACATAACCTAAGTAAACTAAAGATTTTTTTGCAAATTCACATTTACACATCTTAAGGAAAATTTTCTCCTTTTGTAAAGTATTTAAGACTTTCCTGATGTGTTTAAGATTATCATCCCATCTGTTACTAAAGATTAAAATGCAATCCAAGTACACAATTACAAAATCATCAAGAAATGGTCTTAACACATAATTAATAATACACATAAATGTAGTACGTGCATTACAAATCCCAAAAGCCATAATAAGCCACTCAAAAAGACCTTGTTTAGTTTTAAAAATGGGTTTCCAATTATCACCATCACTTATTCTTATTTGCTAATAACCACTTCTCAAATATAAATTATTAAAATACTTTCCATATTTTAACTGATCTAAAAAATCATTAATACGAGGAAGAGGGTAGTATTTTTAAACCATGATTTTATTCAAAGCTCAAAAATCCACACACATCCACCATATACCATCTTTCTTTGGTACCAAGATAATAGGCAAACTACATGGAGAGGACCTTGGCCAAATGACTCCTTTCTCAAGTAAATCCAACACGTGCTTCTTTATTTCTTCATTCTATACTACTAACAACCTATACATATCAATATTAGGGAGAGATGCATCATTTTATAATTGAATTTCATGTTGGATTTTCCTCTAGGGGGTAAACTTTATCATTCCTTAAAAACACCATTGTAGTTAGAAATAATCTTTTCTATTTCAAATTAATGTTTAGGATCACAACCCTCTAAGCCCTTGGATTTTTCATTATCCTTGGCTTTCATAATCTTGAGAACAAAAATTTTACTTGAGTTTACAAGTCTTTTCATTTGTCTTGTAGAGATAAGAGTCAAATTGGTTTTCACATGATGGGATCTTACTATCTATTTAATACCATCCTTTACCAACACATATTTTTTCTCTTCTCTATAAAAGATTGCCTTTCTATCATATAAGTAAGGACTTCCCCAAAAAATCCAAAAATATCCAAAGGAACTACATCTAGATCTACTTCATCAATGAGTTTAGAAGTAATAGAAAACCTCAAGGTACATGTTTTTGTGACCTAAAATTTTTCATCATCACACACCCATCCTAAAGGATACATATTTAGATGTAGCTTAGTTTTGAGTCCTAAATTTTTAGCAACCTATTCTGAAATAAGATTTGCTTGTGATCCACTATCAAAAAGAGTATCTATTTTAGTATGCTTGGAGATGACTCTTATGTGGAAAAGCTCATTTATTTTTATTTAAACATATTTAGATTTGGTTTTAGAAAATGAAGTAATAACGGAAGGTTTAGAGTTAGAATAGGAAGAAGTTAAACCTTGCAAACCCATAGTGGTCACTTTTGTTTCATCACCATAATCTAATCCTAGTTTCTATTGGATTACAACATTAGTCTTCTTTTCCTTTTTATTCTAAAACCTCTTTGGCTTGAATTTTGGGTGGAGTTTTCAACACTTAGCCTTATCATGATTATTCTTGTAGTGATTATAGAAAGGTTTTCCTTCATCTTTATTTACAATGTAAGTAGACTTACCCTTACACTTTCCTTTACCTTTTCCTCTATTTTAAACTAGCTTGTAAGATTTATTTCCATATCCTTCCTTGGTCATCTTACCCATGGATTCCATATGGGTAGCTTCCATATAGACTTCATTAAGGTTAGAAGGATTAAACATGAGAATAATATGCCTCAAATAACTGTGCAAACCTCCAATAAACTTCAGCAATGTTTTTGAGCTATACAAAGAAATGCCCAATATTAATGCCTTCCTTCTAAACTCTTGAGTATAATCCCACACACTTTTACCTTTATTTTTTCTTAAAGTCTACCAATCCATAGTATCTTGTTATATATAACCCAAAGGATAAAATTGCTTACTTATTTTAGAAACAAAATCATTCCAGGAAGAGATTACCTTACCATGTTGCTTGAGATATTCTAGAATCTTAATCTCCCACCATATGAGTGTTTTACCACTCATACAAAGATTAGCCAACTAAATCTTGGCTTCTTCATTGAAAATATTCTAAATCCTAAAATATATCTCAATCTATTTGACCCAATTATCTAATTTCTCTGCATTGAGATCACTATTATAAATTGGCAAATCAAATTTAACATCTAATTTCAAATGTGCAATAGTTTTACCATCTACAGAAGAGGAGGCCTTCTTGGAAGTTGAAGATGAAAAAATAATTTATTCTCTTTTAGATTTATCTTCTTTTGCTTCTTTCCCCTTTATGTTTTCCTTGGACATTTCCTCAACCATATTTTTCATGTTGACGAAGGCACACTAAAATTTTGACTCAGACATATCTGCTCCCATATTTGATTGCTAGCGTGCACATCTTGCTTCAATTTTAGGATCAAAATCTATAAGTTCCCCTTCACCACATTTTTTTTAAAACCTAGATAACATACAAGACTATTAAAATTTCTAGATAATGTGTTAAATGGCCTTGATCATAGGCTTTAATACCAAACTGATCTAGAAATTCAAGTTATAAAAACCTTTATAGTATTCTTGGATCGAATTTAAAATAAAATAGAATATTTTAATTTCTAATTTCCCCTTTTAATAAATTTGAAAAATTAATTTATAAAAATTTCATAATTTAATAAAACAAATTGTAAGGATTTTTTTTATCATAGAGAGGAAATTAAAAACAAAATATAACATAGAAGATTTGTTTACAGGGTTCACCAAATGGCTATATCCCCAAGTCCACTCTATGAGTGATCTGATCTTATTAAAAAAAATTGACATTTATTATAAAAATATCTTTAGGTAAATAATTTATTTTCATACCATATATCTATTTTTTAACAAAATAAACATCCCAGAGGTTCTACTACCTTTGTATCTAGATATTTCTATCTATAATTTCCTCTGTGCAAATCTATTGCTTTTGTACCAAAATCTTGTTACCACCTCTATAAAATAACCTATAGTTATATATTTCTCAATGCTACTTGGCATTGGTTGAATAAAAATAAATTTCCTTAGGGTACTAATAATTTTCTTGAATTGGGATTTTTCCTATTTTGATAGCATGGCATTGGCTCTCTAAGATTTCCTGCTACTTGTATTCAATTTTGGTTTGCAACTGATGAAAACCAAAATTTCAAAATGGATTTTTCCCTTTTTTTGGGTTGACATGCATTAAAAATAGGCCATCTATAATTCTAGTGCTAACAAAAATTTTGTAATTAAATCAAGCTTTGAATAGGCTTTGTCAGTTATAAACCCTTTATCATCAATGTTTTTGCATACAACACCTGTCAAGAATATTTGAGAAACTTTAATAAATTTCCACATATTTTCCAATTTAGTAATAATAATTACTCCCACTTGAATGTAGAAACAATTCATTGTGTGTAATTCATATTTCCATGCCAACATTTCTACACCAAGACTCTAGTCCTCCAACGTTGGAATAATGACATGTGTCTTTGGCACCAAGATCAACCATACCTCCATGCCAGAAAAAAAGATTTACATTTCTTGATTAATTCAAGATTTGTAATTATTGGTGAATAAATATTCCAATGCATCACCAAAGACTTTAGTTTAATAACATTTAATGTTTTAAATTGCCACGCTTATCCTTTTACAAAGCCAATACCATCCAAGATAACATGTAACACTCTATCTTTAAATTTCAATGCCAAGTAAAGAAAACCCATGCCAATGTTAGCACATGCATTTCATGATTGATGTCATAATACAAATCAATGTCATATATCATATGAAATCCTTTTAAATAAAGATTACTTTTAACTTTGGTGCTAAACTAAAAGTTAATGACATGTGTCAACATAAAACCCTTTTCTTTTAAAAATAATCTTTATAAAATGGTATGGATTTTTTTATTTTACTTTCTGAGAGTAAAAGATATAATTAAAATCTTAAAAATATATTAAAATATATAAATATTAATTTAAATATTTTAATAATATATATATATATATTAAAATATATTTATTAATAAATAATAAATATATTAAAATATATATAAATTGATTAAAAAAATTCAAAATTAATTATAAATGTTATGGGTGAAGGTGTGGCATTATTGGTCAGAGAATGCTCCACCTACATTTGCAATAATAATTAAATATTGTTAATAATTGATCGAAAACATGGGGTGAAAATCCCTTGGATCATTCCTCCCCACTGAGATCTTTTGGTCCTCTAAAATTTGAATTTAATTATCAACCAGGGGAGGATATTTTTTTGTCACTTTCTTGATTTCCATTCATTTTTCCTTATTCAGATGTAGCCCTTTGAAACTAACACAAAGATATTCTATATGACCCCTTCGTGTAGTTTTGGTTTTCCTATCAATAATAACATCTTCCTACAACTCATGAAGAGACTCAAAAGCAAAATCATCAATATTAGGAACTTGAATACCCTCATCTTGATCCATGTTCATAGGAGGTTCATACATTTTCAAGTTTTTCACATTAACCACTGCATAATTCTACATATAAGAAGGTAAATCTTATTAGAAATCATTTGTACCAATCTTTTCCAAAATCTTGAAAGGACCATACCTAATTGGTTTTAATTTTATACCTTCACATTTTAGTCTTTTTTTGCTGATGTGAAGCCAAACCTAATCATCCACTTTGAATTGATGATCAACTCTATGTTTATCATGCCTAGCCTTATATTCAGTTTGGATCTTCTCCAACTATTCTTGAATAGCTTTCCAAATCATCTGAATCCTCTTAATGAACTTTTTAGCCTTCTCAGCATCACTATTTTCATTCACCACTGAGATAGATTCTTTTTCAAAAGAGAAGTCCAAAGGAGACATTAAAATAACCAAAACAAGTCTCAAAATGAGACATTAAAGTAGAATAATGAAAATCATGGTTATAATAATGTTGTACATAATATAAATGTTCATCCCATAATTAAGGATGTTTACGACATAACACCCTGAGTAAATGTACCACTGTTTGGTTGACAAATACTATTTATCCATCGATTTGTGGATGAAAGGTTGTACCTTTCTTTAGATTAGTATCCATCAAATCCCATAATACTGACCAAAACTCACCAATAAATTGAGCATCAAAATCAGATATAATAGAAGTGGGTAACCCAAAATGGAACCAAGCATTCTTGAAGAATAAATGTGCAGTATCCTCACCTGTAACATATTAAGTATAAGGAACCAAAAGACACATTTTGATAAGCCTGTCCACAAAAACATACAGATAATCATGTTTTCTACATGACATAAGTAATTCTCCTAAAATATCCATATAAATACTTTCCCAAGGATGGTTAGGAATAAGAAGAGGTGTATACAATCCTAACATTTGGTTGCTAGGTTTACTTGTGGAACAAAGAATGCAGCCTTTAATATATTTAGATACATTTTCTATCATACGAGGTCAATAGCAATATCTTTGTAACTATGAAACTATTTTACCAATGCCAAAATGACCTAAAATAAGAGAAGTGTTTGCTTATCTAATCATGTGAACTCTTTCATCCTATGGGAAACAGACTTTTCCAAGATGATATAACATTCTATTATGCACATGATATTCAAATGCTTTTACTAATTTACCATTTAGCAAATCTTCATAGACATACTTAAAATCAACATCTATAGCATATTGTTCCTTATAACTTTCATTAACAAAAGGACTATGCTACAAAATATTAGATGTTATAATAGTAGGTATAGAAAGCATATCTGCAACCTTATTATGTGTTCCCTTTTTATACTTTATAAAAAGATAGAACTACTACACAAATAACATACATTGAAAGTGTAATGATTATTATAGCTTGGATTATGACTAAAGGAATTATAAAGGCTGATGATTCGTATGGATGATTATTTCTTTGCCCATCAAATAATCTTTTCACTTTTTCACACTCTGCACCAAAGCATACAACTCTTTATCATAAGTAGGAAAATTTTTAACTCCACTTGTAAAGGTTTTTGAATGAAAACACAATGGTTTTTGGTTCTACATTAATATTTCCCCCATTTCATACCCACTAGAATCAATTTATATTTCAAAGGATTGATGTAAATCAAGAAATGCAAGCATTGGGGTTGTACTTATCTTTTCTTTCAGGGTATCAAAAGCTTTCTCATGCTTTCCTCCCCATTGAAAGACCTGCTTAACACTTATTAAAGCATGTAATGGAGATGTAATAGAAGAGAAGTTAGCAATAAATTTTATCTAAAAGTGAACTACTCTAAGAAATCTTCTAATTTCTATTGCATTATTAGGCATTGGCTAATTTACTATGGCTAAAACTTTTGCAAGGTCTATTTTTAATGAGCCATTCCTTGCAACATAGCCTAATTAAACCAAAGATGTTTTTGCAAATTCACATTTTAACATCTTAATGAAATGTTTCTCTTTTTTCAAAGTATCTAAGACTTTCCAAATATGTTTAAGATAATCTTGGCATGTGTTACTAAAGATTAAAATGTCATCCAAGTACACAATTACAAAATCATCAATAAATGGTCTTAACGCATCATTCATATCCCACATAAATGTAACAGGTGCATTACAAATCCCAAAGGACATAAAAACCCACTCAAAAATACCTTTCTTAGTTTTGAAAGTGATTTTCCAACTATCACCATCACTTATTCTTATTTGGTGATAACCACTTCTCAAATCTAACTTAGTAAAAAACTTTTCATGTTTTAACTGATCTAACAAATCATAAATATGAGGAAGAAGGTACTAGTTTTCTACCATGATTTTATTCAAAT
The DNA here is from genome assembly GCA_037957365.1 of Torreya grandis. NCBI lineage: Eukaryota > Viridiplantae > Streptophyta > Pinopsida > Cupressales > Taxaceae > Torreya > Torreya grandis. The sequence continues at coordinate 696,733 of JARHVA010000023.1, read as the reverse complement.
ATTGAAAATCCATCCACATCCCCCATGTACCATCCTTCTTTATAATTAAGACAATAGATGAACTGCATGGAGAGGTACTTGGTTGAATGATTCCTTTCTCAAGTAACTCCAACACTTGCTTCTTTATTTCTTCATTATCTACTACTCATAACCTATACATGTCAATATTAGGGAGAGATTCATCCTTCTATAATTGAATCTCATGTTAGATTTCCCTCTCAGGGAGTAAACCTTGTAGTTCTTCAAAAACACCATTGTAGTTAGAAATAATATTTTCTATCTCAAATTAATGTTTAGGATCGCAACCCTTTAAGGCCTAGGATTTTTCATTATCCTTGGCTTTCACAATCATGAGAATAAAACTTTTAATTGAGTTTACAAGTCTTTTCATTTGTCATGTAGAGATAATAGTCAAATTGGTTTTGACACGATGGGCTCTTACTATCTATTCAATCCCATACTTTATGATCACATATTTATTCTCTTCTCTATAAAATATTTTCTTTCTATCATATAATTAAGGACTTCCCAAAACAATTACACAAATATCCAAAGGAACTACATCTAGCTCTACTTCATCATTGAATTTAGAAGTAATAGCAAATCTCAAGGTGCATGTTTTTATGACCTATAATTTTGCATCATCACACACCCATCCCAAAGGCCAAAGGATCTATTTTGAAAAACAATATTTTAGTTTGAATAATAATTTTCATGCCAACAAGGTTCTACTTGCATCCTTGCACTTGGAGCTTGAAGGCCTTCAATAGTATCGTTGGTATACCAAGGCTCATGATGAACCCATATGGATTGATTTTTGCACTCTCATTTTATAACTATTTATCCATACTACTTTTGATGACTTCATTGGAGCACTCACTAAACTTCACCAAATAGGAACAATGAGATAATATAAAACCAAATTTGAAAACTAGCCAATCACATAGAGGGATTGTCTGATGAATTTTTTAGGAGTTACTTTGTCAGTGGACTGAAGGATGCAATTCGATCTAAGGTTAAAATGTTCTAACCCAACACAATGATATAGTTGGTAGAGGATAAGATCAAAACTCAATAGTGATTCAAATCTAATTTTGTTCCATTCAAAAATATAGCTCCATAATGCTCTCAAACAATGCCAACCCTCAAAACCACTTCTATCAAGAATTTGACTAAGTAGAGATGCAAGCCCATAGAGAAAAAGGACTATATTATAACTATGATGATAAATTCACTCAAGGACATTAACGTGTCATGTAAAATCTCTACTTATTGGATGTGAACTCTCCACTGGAACCTAAAGATTGAGAAGATGTTTAGGATACAATAGATGATTTAGAAGAAGCTCACCTAATTATGGAACCTAATTCTCAAGAAGACCAACCAAAGATCTCTCTCCATGCCTTAGCTAGAGTCACTACCCCATAAACCATGTAGGTCAAGGGTTACTTCAAGAATCTCCCTCTCACAATAATCATTGATCCAGGTAGCACTCATAACTTTATTAACCCTCAAAATGCTAAATAGGTTGATTATTTTATCCATCCTTACTCCAACTTTGAATTCATGATTGCCAATGGGGGTATATTACCTTGCAAAGGGAAGTGTCATAATGTGTGTATCTCTATTGGTGATTATAACTTGAACTCTAACATGTCTTCCTTATACTTAAGTAGATGTCATGTTGTTTTGTGAGCCCAGTGATTATGCACACTTAGACCCATCTTATGGGATTTTGATGAACTTTGGATGTAGTTTTTAGATAATGGGAAAAGACACACATTGAAAGGATTACATCCTAGATCTCGCAGCATCATATGGAAAATATTTTTAACAAGAATTCACATGGTGTCATTACTCGGCTCCATTCCATTCAAATGCAACTGTTAATAGTCTCCACTATTCCTTCTGACCTATAAACCATTTTGCAATGGTATGTATGTGTCTTTGCTAAACCAGTGGGATTTCCACCTTCATAGCCAAATGACCACTATATTCAACTCCTTCTAAGAAGAATTACTCCCAACATCAGGCCTTATCACTACCCATTTCATCAAAAGATTGAGATTGAGATGCTCATTTGGGACCTACTATAGTAAACAATTATTCACCCTAGTACCAACCCATATTCTTCCTTAGTTCTCCTTATCTAGAAAAATATGGGTCATGGCATCTTTACATTCATTTTCATGCACTTAATCACCTCACAATCAAAGATAAGTTCCCAATCCCTGTTATTGATGAGCTTCATGGTGATCATTTTTTCTCCAAATTAGATCTTTGTGTTGGATATCACTAGATCTGGATTCATGAGGATGATATCTCTAAGATAGATTTTTGCACACGTGATGGCCATTATGAGTTCTTGATCATGCCCTTTGGCCTCACTAATTCTCCTTTAACATTCCAAGCATTGATGAATAAAATATTTTGTCCCTACCTATGGAAATTCATTTTGGTCTCCTTCAATGATATCCTCATCTATATTAAAACATGATCTGAGCATCTCCAACATCTAAAACTCATACTACAACTTCTCTCTAACCATCATCTTTATGCAAAATAATTCAAATGTACTTTTGGCTAGGATGAAATGGAGTATCTTGGACATATTGTTTCAGCCCAAAGGGTTCATGTGTATCTTAAAAAAATAGTTGCTATGAGAAATTAGCCACATCCTTAGACACTCAAGAGTCTCCATGGTTTTTTGGGGCTCATCAGATACTATCACAAGTTTGTCAAGGATTATAGGAATATTGTAGATCCATTGATATTTATGCTTAATAAAGATGCTTTTACTTGGACACAAGCTATTGAGTGTGTATTTGAAGAATTAAAATAAGCTATGTGTACTACACCTATTCTAGCTATGTCAAATTTCACCAAGACCTTCACTATCGAGAGTGATGCTTGTAATAATGGACTAGGTGTTATTCTCCTCCGAGAAGGAAGCCCCATTGCATTCACCAGTAAATCCCTTTTTGGAAAAAATTTAGTGCTCTCTACATATGAGAAGTAAATGATGGGCATTTTACTTTTAATATAGAAGTGATGACCACACCTATTGGGTAATAATTTTTGCATCAAAATTGATCAACAAAGTTTGAAATAGTTCTTAGAATAATAAGTCTCTACCCTATCACAAGATAAATGGTTCAGCAAACTCATGGGTTATGATTATGAGATAACTTACAATAAGGGTAAAGATAATATTGTGGTTGATGCTCTATCTCACACATTTGTGGATCAAGCTTCCCTTTTGGCTATTTTCATGCTTATTCCACATTTTTTGGACACTGTACAACAAGGGTATGTCAATGACTCCTCATTATCTCAAATCATTCAATAGTTTTCCACTAAACCCTCAATTGTACCACATTATTCTTGGGATCATACTTCTCTATAATATAAGGGTAATTTGGTGCTTACCTAGAACATAGATCTGTAACAGGCTATATTCTATGAACTCCATTATTCTCCCTCTATAAGGCACTTAGGTTTTCTCAAAACTTATGAGTGAGCATGATGCAACTTCTTTTAGAAGGGAATGAAAAATACAATTCAATAGATGGTGGTTGAATGTGATACCTACCAATATAACAAGGGTGAAACAACACTCATCCTTATATTTCTCAAACTCTTGCCCATCCCTAATAGGATTTGGATAGATATTTCTATGGATTTCATTGAGCATTTCCCTAAATCTAGAGGGAAAATGGTGGTGTTGGTTGTGGTTGATCACCTCTCCAAATAAAGTCATTTTTGTGCCCTCAGCCACCCTTATGTTGCTTCCACAGTTACACAAATTTTCTTGGACTAGATTTTCTATATTCATGTCATTCCTTCATCCGTTATCTCAGATCATGATGCAACTTTCACCATCCATTTTTGGATAGAACTATTTTGACAGACTGGTACTTAGTTGAAGTTGAGTTCTAGGTATCATCCATAAATGGATGGCTAGACTAAAATTGTTAATAAATGCTTGAAAACCTTCCTCCATTATTTCACCTTATAACAACAACATCAATGGCCTATTTTGATGGACTAGTACTCAGTTGAAGCTGATTTCTGGTATCATCAATAAACAGATGGCCAAACTAAAATTTTTAACAAATTCTTGAAACAATTCCTCCATTGCTTCACCTTAGAAGAACAACATCAGTGGGCAAAGTGGCTCCCTTTCATTTAATGGTGGTACAATACCTCATATCACACTTCACCAAAAATGACTCTATACGAAGTAGTTTATGGTTAAGCACCACTAGTGTTCCATCCATACAACCCCAATAGTTCATCAATTTAAGCAATTCACATAATCCTCTAAACTTGAGATCATATCCTTAGTACCCTATGGGAAAATCTTCATATGGCACAAAATTGAATGAAACAACAAGTAGATCAACACTATTCTGAGCATAGTTTTCAAGTAGGTGATATGGTTTTTCTTCACCTGTATCCCTGCAAGTAATCCTAACTAAAAATCAAATGGAATCATAATATATAACCCATGTTTTATGGGCCCTATAAGGTTCTTCAGAAGATTGGGTCATCTATTTATAAGTTGGAGCTCCTACCTTCTTCCCAAGTTCACCCCATATTTTATGTCTCATGTCTAAACAAAGTTCTTGGCATAAACACCAGAGTACATACTATTATACCCAAACTTGATAATTAAGGATCCATTATTCTTGAACTGGAGGCAATCTTGAATAGGCACACACACCAACTTCACTCTTGCTCCATCACCAAGGTTTTAATTTAGTGGCACAAAATGCAACCAAAGGATGTAATATGGGAACCACTATTTCAAATTCAACACCAATTCCCACATTCGAAGCTTTGAGGACAAATATTTTTCTAATATGGAGGGGATGTTATGAATATTTTATATCTGTTCTCTTTACCTTTTTAGTTTAGTAGTTGGTATGGATGCATATGCTTTGTAAGTCATCCTGTGAGCATTTTGTTTTATCCCACATTCATGGGAAGTAGTAGTTGCTTATATTAGAATTCATAAATAAGTGTTGAGGCCATTAAAGGCATCCATTTATTATATGTACCCATTAAAGTGGTATGTGGTTAATATAATCTATTAAGTGCTTCAGTTCATTTTTTTAATTCTGTTATTTGGTGCATTTTTATGGAATTGTTACAAGAGGATCCTCTCACAAAAATTTTACTTGAGTTTACAAGTCTTTTCATTTGTCCTATAGAAACAAGAGTCAAATTGGTTTTGAAATGATAGGGTCTTACTATGTATTCAATCCCATCCATTACTAGCACATATTTATTCTCTTCTCTATAAAAGATTACCTTTCTATCATATAAGTAAGGGCTTCCCAAAACAATTCCACAAATATCCAAAGGAACTACATCTAGCTCTACTTCATCAATGAAATTAGAAGTTACAACAAACCTCAAGGTACATGTTGTTGTGACCTATAATTTTGCATCATCACACACCCATCCTAAAGGATATGGTTTTGGATGTAGCTTAGTTTCGAGTCCTAACTTTTTAACAACCTCTTCAAAAATAAGATTAGCTTGTGATCCACTATCAAAAAGAGTATCTATTTTAATATGCTTAGAGATGAATCTTATGTGGAAAATCTCATTTATTTTTCTTTCATCATGTTTAGATTTAGTTTTAAAATATGAATCAATAATATAAGGTTTAGTGTTAGAAGAGGAAAAAGTTGAACCTCACAGACCCATAGCAGTCACTTTTGTTTCATCACCAGAATATAATCCTAGGTTTTATTGCATTACAAATTTAGCCTTTTTTCCTTTTTATTCTAGAACCTCTCTAGCTTGATTTATGGATGGAGTTTCCAACACTTAACCTCATCATGATTATTTTTTCAGTGATTACAGAAATGTTTTCCTTCCTCTTTCTTAATAATGTAAGTAGACTTACCCTTACCCTTTCCTTTACCTTTTCCTCTGTATTCAACTAGATTGTGAGATTTCTTTCCATATCCTTCCTTGGTCATTTTACCCCTGGCTTCCATATGGGTAGCTTTCATAAAAACTTCATCAAGGTTAGAATGATTAAACATGATAATAGTATGCCTTATATAACTTTGCAAACCTCCAATATACTTTAGTAATTTTTCTAAACTGCATAGAATAATGACCAACATTAATGCCTTCTTTCTAAACTCTTGAGTATAATTATTCACACTCTGAACTTTATTCTATATTAAAGTCTATCGATCCATAGTAGCTTATTGCATAAAACCCAAAGGATAAAATTTCTTTCTCAATTCAAAAATAAAATCATTTCAGGAAGAGATTACCTTACCATGTTGCTTGAGATCTTCCTGAATCTTACTCTTCCACTAGATGAGTGTTGTGCCACACATATAGAGAGTAGCCAAATGAATCTTGGGTTCCTCATTGAGAATATTTTGAATGCTTCAATATATTTCAATCTACTTGACCCAGTCAATTTCTCTACACTGAGGTCACCATTATAAATTGAGAAATCAAATTTAACATCTAATTTCAAATGTGGGATAGTTTTACCATCTGTAGAAGAGGAGGCCTTCTTGGAAGGTAAAGATGAAAATGGAATTTCTTCTCTTTTAGCTTGATCTTCCTTTGCTTCTTTCCCCTTTCTATGTTCTTTGTATATTTCCTCAACCATATTTTTCATTTTGAGGAAGGCACGTTGGAATTTTGCCTCAAACATATCTGCTCCCATACTTGACTGTTGTCTTACATATCTTGTACCAATTTCAGGATCAAACTCTACATGTTCCACTTCACTATGTCTTAATCGAGACTTGGTTAACATAAAAGACTATTGAAATTTTTAGACAATGTGTTAATGTCCTTGATCAAAGGCTCTGATACCAAATTGATCTAGAAATCCAAGTTATAAAAACCTTTACAATCTACTTGGATCAGATTTAAAATAAAATAAAATATTTTAATTTCTAATTTCAGATTTTAATAAATCTAAAAAAATGAATTTATAAAACTTTCATAATTTAATAAAGTAAATTGAAAGGATTTTTTTATCATAGAGAGGAAATTAAAAATAAAATATAACACAAAATATTTATTTACGGGGTTCACCACATAGTTACGTCCCTAGGTCTACTCTATGAGTATTCTGATCTTATTAAAACTCTTTGAGACTAATTACAAAAATATCTCTGAGTAAATAATTTATTTCCCTACCATATATCTATCTCTAAAAATAAATTAAACTTCTAATAGGTTCTATTACCTCTATATCTAGATATCTCTATTTGTAATTTCCTCTATGCAAATCCACTGCTTCTGTACTAAAATCATGTTACCACCTCTATAAAATAAAGTATAGTTATATATTTATTAACACTACTTGGTGTTCGCTGAGTAATAATAAATTTCCCTGGGGTATTAATAATTTCCTCAAAATAGAGTTTTCCCATTTTGACATCATGGCATTGACTCTCTGAGATTTCTTACTACCTGTATTCAATTTTGGTTTACAACCAATCAAAACCAAAATCTAGAAATAGATTTTTCCCTTTTTTAGGGGTTGTCATTCTATTAAAAATAATCCATATATGATTCAAGTGATAATAATAATAAGTCTATAATTAAATCAAGCTTTGAATAGGCTTTGGCAGCTATAAACCCTTTATCGTCAATGCTTTCGCATACAACACCTATCAAGAATCTTCAAGAAATTTTAAAGAATAAATTTCCACATATTTTTCAATGTAGTAATAATTATAATTATTCCCACTTAAATTTATAAATAGTTCATTATATGAAATTCTTTAAAAATATTTCCATGCCAAAATTAAGTGCATGCTAAGACTTCTACACCAAGACTCTATTCCTCCAATGTTGGAATAATGACATGTGTCTTTAGCACCAAGATGAAGCATACCTCCATGCCATAAAACAAGATTTGCATTTCTTGATTAATTTAAGATTAGTAATTCTTGGTTAATAAAGATTCCAATGCATCACCAAAGACTTGAGTTTAATAACATGCAATGTTTTGAAATTTCCACACTTATCCTTTTGTAAAGTTAATGCCATCCAAGATAACATGCAATGCTTTGTCTTTAAATTGTAATTTCAAATAAAGAAAACCCATGCCAACATTAGCACATGCATTTCATTATTGGCATCATAATATATATTAATTTCATATATCATATGAAATCTTTCTAAATAAAGACTACTTTTAACTTTGATACTAAACTAAAAGTTCATGCCTTTCAATGACATGTGTCAACCTAAAACCCTTTTCTTTTAAAGATAATCTTTATAAAATGGTATGGATTTTTTTATTTTACTTTTAGCATCATTGTTTCCATTCACCACTGAGTTAAATTATTTTTCAAAAGAGAATTCCAAATGAGACATAGGAAAATAACCAAAACAAGTCTCAAAAGTAGACTTTAAAGTAGAAGAATGCAAATCACAATTATAAATTTTTTTCACATAATATAAATGTTCATCCCATAATTTAGGATGTTTAACACAATACTCCCTGAGTAAATGTACCACTATTCGGTTGACCACTTTTATTTATCCATTGATTTGTGGATGAAAGGTTTTACTTTTCTATAGCTTAGTATCCACCAAATCCCACAATGCTAACCAAAACTCACCAACAAATTGAGCATCACGATTAGATATAATAGAAGTGGGTAATCCAAAATAGAGCCAAACATTCTTGAAGAATAAATGTGCAGTATCCTCACCTGTAACTTATTTAGTACAAGGAACCAAAATACAATTTTTTCTAAACCTATCCACAATCACATATAGAGAATCATGTTTTCTTCGTGACATAGGTAAACCTCTTATAAAATCTATAAAATACTTTCCCAAGGATAGTTAAGAACAAGAAAAGGTGTATACAATCCTAAGTTTCTATTTTTAGTTTTATTGTGAAATAAAGAATGCAACCTTTAATATATTTAGATACATTTTCTGTCATACAGGGCCAATAGCAATATCTTTGTAACTGTGCAATTATTTTACCAATGCCAAAGTGACCTTAAACAAGAGAAGTGTGTACTTATCTAATCATGTGAACTCTTTCATCCTATGGAGCACATACTTTTCCAAGATAATATAACATTCCATTATGCACATAATAGTCAAATGATTCTACTAATTTACCATTTATCAAATCTTCATAGACATCCTTAAAAAAAACATCTCTATCATATTGTTCCTTATATCTTTCATTAACAAAAGGAGTATGCTGAAAAATAGTAGATGCTATAATAGGAGGTCTAAAAAGCATATCTACAACCTTATTATGTGTTCCCTTTTTATACCTTATAACAAAATGGTACTAATACAAAAAACCCATCCATTAGAAGTGTCATGATTTATATATCTTGGATTTTGATTGAAGGTATTACAAAGGCTAATGATTCATATGGATGATTATCTCTTTTCCCATCAAATAGTTTTTCCACTTTTTCACACTTTAAACCAAACCATACAACTCTTTATCATAATTAGGATAATTTTTAACTACACTTATAAAGGTTTTTGAATGAAAACACAATGGTTTTTGGTTTTGCATTAATATTTCCTCCATTTCATACCCACTATCATCAATTTCTATATCAAAGGATTGATGTAAATCAGGAAGTGCAAGAATTGGGGTCATACTCATATTTTCTTTCAGGGTATTAAAGCTTTCTCATGATTTCCTCCCCATTAAAAGACCTGATTAACACTTGTTAAATCATGTAATGTAGATGCAATATAAGAGAAGTTAGCAATAAATTTTATCTAAAATTGAACTCCTCTGAGAAAACTTCAAACTTCTATTGCATTATTAGGCCTTGGCCAATTTAATATTGTTGAAACTTTTGTAGGTTCTATTTTTAATGAGCCATTGCCTATAACATATCCTAAGTAAACCAAAGATGTTTGTCCAAATTCACATTTTTACATCTTAAGGAAAAGTTTCTCCTCTTTTTAAATATCTAAAAATTTCCTGATGTGTTAACAACTAAAGATTAAAATGTCAACCAAGTACATAATTAAAAAATCATAAAGAAATGGTCTTAACACATAACTCATAACCCACATAAATGTATTAGGTGCATTGAAGATCCCAAAGGGCATAACAAGCCACTCAAAAATAACTTGCTTAGTTTTGAAAGTGGTTTTCCAACTATCACCATCACTTATTATTATTTGGTGATAACCACTTCTCAAATCTAACTTAGTAAAAAACTTTTCATGTTTTATTTGATATAAAAAATCATCAATACAAGGAAGAGGTATAGCATTTTTTAACCATGATTTTATCAAAAATGCATGCATATCCCCCATGTACCATCCTTCTTTAGAACCAAGACGATAGGTGAACTACATGGAGAGGTAATTGGCCGAATGATTTCTTTCTCAAGTAACTCCAATGCTTGCCTCTTTATTTATTTATTATCTACTATTGACAACATATACATGCCAATATTATGGAGAGAGGCATCCTACTTCAATTAAATCTCATGTTGGATTTCCCTCTTAGGGAGTAAACCTTGTGGTTCCTAAAAAATACCATTGTAGTTTGAAATAATCTTTTCTATTTTAAATTGATGTTTAGGATCAAAACCCTCTAATTTTTTGGATTTTTCATTATATTTATCTTTCATAATCATGAGAACAAAAAATTTACTTGAGTTTACAAGTCTTTTCATTTATCCTGCAGAGATAAGAGTCAAATTGGTTTTGACATGATGGGCCCTTACTATGTATTCAATCCCATCCTTTACCAACACATATTTGTTCTCTTTTATATAAAATATTGTCATTCTATCATATAAGTAAGGACTTCACAAAATAATTCCATAAATATCCAAAGGAACTACATCTATCTTTACTTCATCAATGAATTTAGAAGTAATAGCAAACCTCAAGGTGCATGTTTTTGTGACCTACAATTTTTCATCATCACACACCCATCCTAAAGGATATGGTTTTGGATATAGCATAGTTTTGATTCTTAACATTTTAACAACCTCTTTAGAAATAAGATTAGCTTGTGATCCATTATCAAAAAGAGTGTCTATTTTTGTATGTTTAGATATGACTCTTATTTAGAAAAGTTCATTTCTTTTTATTTCAACATGTTTAGATTTAATTTTAGAAGATGAAATAATAACAGAAGGTTTAGGGTTAGAAGAGGTAGAATTTGAACCTTGCAGACCTATAGAAGTCACTCTTATTTCATCACCAGAATATGATCCCAAGTCCTATTGGATTACAACATTAGCCTTATTTTATTTTTTATTCCATAACATCTTTATCTTGAGTTCTGGATGGAGTTTTCAACACTTATCCTCATCATGATTCTTCTTGTAGTGATTATAGAAAGGTTTTTCATCCTCTTTCTTAATAGTGTAAGTAGACTTACCCTTACCTTTTCCTTTACCTTTTCCTCTATTTTCAATTAGCTTGTTGTTGGTTAACAAATTTGTCCTATTCTAACAAAAATGGTTTATTCTAAATCTATAACCCTTTCTTTGAGAGTAATGAATTAAACAACAAATGAGTGAACTATCAGGGATAATTCCTCTCTAAATTAAGGTACAGCTCTCTTTAAAATCTTCAATGAATTCAAACTAATTTAATAATTTAGACACACTTTTAACCAGAAAGCAATTAAGGCAAAATAACATTCATACATTGCCTTGCTATGAATGCGGTATCTTTCCTCCATATAACATTATTTAGTGATAGAAAACATATATTCTATCCTCAATAATAATCAGACATATAAATATGTATATTAATAAACTATTAAAATACAAAACACATATGATGATTTATCCAATGAAATAATAATTACCACTTGAAAAGAGAATTCACACAAAAACCTGATTTCAAATACTTAAACAGATAAATTTAAGTATGCAACAATCATGTCTTCTTTTCACTCATAGATGAAAATTATTCAAACAATCATCACATATATTGTAAAACAAAGAAGTTCAGCTCTAAAATTCTTTTATCTTCTTCACTATCTTGTATATCAATTTTTATCAACTAAAAACATATATATAGTTACCCTAATTAATTGTTATTTTAAACCCAGAGTTAAAAAACTCTGACCCATACGGGATTTAGTTTCATACAAGCTCATTAATATATATATATATATATATATATATATATATATATGTATGTATGTATGTATATATATATGTATATATATATATATATGTATATATAATTTCAACTGAATAAATTAATAAAGAGACTACGTAAGCAAGATCAAGACTAGGGCAGCAGATTGGAATCTCTAGATTTGCTTTGTTCTGCTAAAGACACACATTGTGCCTTCCATTCTTGATGTGCAGTAACAAATTCTTGGATTTTTGAGAAGTTGGGGATGCTAATGTGCTTAACCTATGATTTCCAAACATCTTTCTCTCTTCTAATTTTTTCCACTTTCTCCATGTGTTTCAAGAGTGCATCAACACAGAGGTGAAGAAGTGATTCTACTTTTGAAATCTGAGAGAAATCCTCAATTAATAGGTTATCATTTTATTTAATGAAACTTGTCTTCTCTCTGAAGGATTGAACCATAGTATCAATATCCTTTTCTAGCTCCCCATCATCTTTTATATATTTCACATCAATACATTGTAAGTCATGTTGTAAGGATTGAGTTAACTCAGTTATTTATTTGATCATTTTTGTAAATTCAATTCATCCTTGTCTGGATATTGAGTTTTTCCATTCGATATTTATCTTGCTTATATATAATATATTATCATTTAGACTTTTCAAATTTTTCTCTGATAAAACTTTGTTACCACATACTTCTAAACATCACCAATTTGATTTATCACATTCATCCATTTTCCTTCCTCTTTTTCCCATGAAGCATTATGTGATTTCAAATCCTCGATGTCAACCATAGTCTCATCATATATATTCTTCAATTCCTTAATGTATTTTATACCCTTTTAGATAATTCCATCCAACCAATCATCAAACACCTTAGTCACCATTTTATTTCTATGTATCTGATCTAGCATTTGCAGGTTGACCAAAGATTTTGGGTAAAAAGATAGAGGTAGTTGGGAAACAGGTTATGGATTTGGATTATGAATGGCATCGATATACTCTACCATTGATTGTAAGGTCTATTTAAACTCCCTCTTATCTTTTTCATCCTTTCAAGTATGGTTGACTATCCTTTTGGTAGATGCTTCAAGATGGTACATGATGTAGTCCCAAGAACTATTTTTTTAATTGTGAAATTTTGAATTGTGAGATCTTGAACTTCCTCATCAATTTTTGTTCAGGCTATTTCTATAGTCTAGTTCCCTATATTAGGGTCAATGTCTACCTTAGATTTTTTTTTCAACTTCTTGGATTTGGGAGTCTTTCCTGGACACTTGCTAACCATGTCCTCTAATGGCAATGAAAATGGAGCTATTTTTATTTTATCACCGATTGAACTTTCTAACCATTTGGGTGTAAAGACTAAAACTTCCTTACCATGATTCAATTATTTAGAAGGCACATTTGATATCACCATTAGATCTAAAAAATTTGAAGCAACCTCTATTTATTGTTTTTCACTAATTTCCTCTGTCATTGGTGGATCAAACTCTTTATCACTTGGTGCCTCTCCTAAATCCTCTTTAGAGTTTAAATTCACATCTATTCTTTTAGAAATCTACTTATTCCTACTTTTAGTTCTTGATCTAGTAGCACGAGGAGGTAGAATAGTTATAAGGGCTTTCTTGGAATCTTTGATGATAGGACCCCTTCTAGTTTTTGGCTTAGGATTAGAAGAGCTTGGGAATAATCTGATTAGAAGAGCTTATTGGAGACGGTGATTTAACCATTAGTGCACATTATTAGGAATCTTCATTTTAAACTTATTTAAGTCTATATTCCCTCAACCATTTATCAGTTCTTCTTGTTATCAGGAGGGTTCTAACCTTAATCTAATCCTCTTCAATTTTATTCCAATCAATTTTTGGAATAGGTAATTATTTTATTTATTTAAATTGAGGATCAATCACCTGTTCCTCATTATCAACTATTCCAAAAATATTCATATTTAAATTGAGGGTAACTATTTACCCTAAGGAGAACCTACAATAAAGCTTATTTCTTACTTCAAATTCATCTGAACAATCTTCCCAATAGTCTTCCATTTTAGGGATGTGTCAAAATCCCATTCTAAAACCCAAATTATCCTGAGCAAAACCTTTGCTATCAAATTGGGGTCTAGCACTATAATACTAAAAATTAAACTTTTTTAGGCCCACTTCTAAATTCAAAGCATCATAAATTGATTGGCATGACTAGTGTCCAAGTTTGATAGGAAAAGATATACTAGATTCTTTCTTCATTGGGAAATTCTTATCTACATGGGCCAGCTACCTGCACACTTCCATCTACACAAAGGGGTCAAAAACATACCTAGGTAGCTTCATGGGTTCACCATCAAAACCAAAAACTTTGATATAAGTAAATTTCATAAAATAGATAAATAAACTACCATAAATATTGATCATCTACATATCTTCATCAGACATTCTCTTATTGATATTGTCTATTAGTTCATAATTCATTCTTCCAATAAAAACATCATTAACTCTCCTATAATTCTCATAACAATTTTTCACCTTTAATTATGAATAATAATCATAAATTTTTATATCCTCAACCAAGGGTGCATGAGGTAACCCTCCCCATTGTCTTGTAGATGCCAAGTAATAGAAGAGATATGAGGACATATAAAAGTCCTTATTCCCCAAATAATTACTCATACCCTAATTTAAACATTCATCTATAATTTACATCCAATCCAAATATTATTCTCCTTAGAGGATCACTTGGATGAAGAAATACATCCAGTCTTCCCAATAAAATGCTTGGGAACTACCTTTCACCCTGTGTAACAATACCATGATGTCTTTAATGTATAGTATCATATGTTCTTTGGTTAATGCTTTGGGTAGTCTTGAACCTCCTTTTTAAAATTTTAGTAACCAATTTTTGGTAATTACACTCCTATAGTTTGCTTTATTTAATGAAAAATGACCATAAGAGGAAGTAATATTGAGGTCAGAGTATGGTTCCTTAGGCAAAATTTTCATCACAAGTTTTGTATATTAACATGCAGTAACACATTGCCATCCATAGTTTTGATACACCTATTTTGAGGGTTGTATCTATTCATGTATTCTAGAACTAATTTGGGACATTGTACCACCATGGGAAAAGCCATAGCTTTGACTAAACCACTTTCCACTATTTTCTCCATCATAGGGGTTGACATAGGATTTTTAACCCTCTCCTTAAAATATTCTAAATTATATTAAACTAAAGAAGTATCCCCAAGTTCAGGAAGAGAACAAAGAAGGCTTAAACTATGTTCAAAACCAAAACAAGTAGATTTCATCGCTATAGTCTGAACAAATATAGTGAAAATGCTTTGAACCTCTTTAATAACACCAAAAACACAAAATGATTCTCCTTTCCAACAAATTAATGGAATCAGCTATAGGAAAGTTTAAACTCACCTTCAATGGATCAAAGATTACCATCAAACTAGGCAATAAAATCTTATACCTATAATGTTATTCTCTTCTTGCATCACCCTATGTGTTTACTATTAAAACTGGCTTGTACTTTCTCAAAAAATGCATTAAATTAGGTCACATAATTACTAGCTCAAATAATTCATGCTAAAAATGCTTGATAAGACATAAACTCTGATAGATGTATTAATTGTAAGCATTTATCACACACAACCTTGATATGTAATTATTACTCATAACCTTTCGAAAGTTAAAACTTTCTACTTTATAATATGCTCTAGATATATTTCCTTTAAATCTCCCAAAAAAATTTGACTTAAAGAAGGCTTTGAGTAAAATGAGACTATAGTGAGGGAACATTGAACCTCTAAACCTTTGAACTTTGATATGAGGTTCAACCAAGAGGTTCAAAGATACAAGTTGAATTACACAAAGGGACCAAGGGTAGATGATTTTTTGAGAAGCATTAAATGTTGAATCATTAAACCATTAAAATCTTGAACCATTGAACTCTTTAACCATGAAAAGGGTTTAATTCTACAATAATTTAAAAACTAAAATGATAGTCAGATGTATTTTTTTTTAAATAAAGATTTGACTTAAGAGACAAACACATGACCAATAAGGGAAGATGGTAAGTTGATTTTTTGCTAAGGGAAGGATCATAAAAAATTGAATAGGAGTGAATGAAAAGGTAACATTAGCTCTTATTGGGGACTACATTTTATAAAAAAAATGTAGAGAAATTAGAAACTCTATTTATGCACAAACTAAAACATAAGAACAGAAGGAAAAACACCAAGGCAAACCAAAACTGGAAAAGGAAAACAATAGCACATGACAATAAAGGAAAGACTATGCACAAAATAGGGGACACCTATTTTACAGTTGATACAATTTAAGATCCTATCCATTATAAGATAGGGGTAGAATAGTTCAATCTAGATATTCTAATTTAAAATAATTAGGGTTGAGTACCTGATGAATTTTGAAGGGGCCTTTCCAAAGTGAATCAAACTTGCCATGTGCTCCTTTAGGTTCTCTCCTCTTATCCCACAGCAACACTTCATCTCTTTCCATGAATTTTTTGGGCCTTGATTTTTGATCAAAAATCTTCTTAACCCTATCTTGATGAGTGGTAATCCAATCAACCAATTCATTCCTTTCCTCCTCGATCTTGGTTAAGTACATAACTCTCTTTTCTAGGGAATCTTGAAAATATTGATCTTAATGACATTTTGTAATTTGGTTGTAGATAATTCTAGGGGTAATGATAACTAAGCTCTTATTCCATAAACCAGCTCAAAAGGTACCATTCTTATTGCCATTTTTGGGGTTACCTTGTCATCCCAGAGTGCTTCATACAACCTCTTATGCCAATCTTTAGTATTATCACTCACCAATTTCCTCATGATGGCTATCATATTTTTGTTACTAGACTCAACTTGTCCATTCCCTTGAGGGTAATAATCTAATGAGTGAGAAAGAGAGATATTATGCTCATAACAAAAAGAAGTAAGTTCAATTGAATAAAATATGGTAGTGTTATCTACCACAAGCTTCTAAGGAACACCAAAATGTACCAGTATATTTTCTCTAAAAAAATTACATACTGCTTCTGAAGTGGTTCTCTTCACAGGGACTACATCAACCCATTTCATAAAATAGTCCATCACTATTAAAATGTGTGTATGTATGGCACTCGAAGGTGGTGAAATAGGTCCAATGAAATCTAAACCCCATTGTTTGAAAGGTTTTTCAATCATGACAAGACTTAGAAGTATTGCTGCAAGTTGTGGTCTTCTTAAAAACATTTTGCATTTTTCACAATTAGCCACCCATCTATATGCATCTTTGAACATGCCTGGCCAATAATAAAAATTTATAAGTATTTTGAAGGTTGTGACTGAAGAAGAAAAATGTCCACCACAGGCTTCATCACGAAAAACTTCCAAAATTTGCATTGTTGTTCTTTGTCAACACATCTCAAAAAGGTTCCATCAAGTCCCTTTTTATATAAGACATCACCCAAAATGACATATTTAGCTACTTTTAACTTCAGATTCCTTTTCTCCTTTGGGGATAAGTGATTTGGACAGTCTCCATAAGTAAGATAATGTGCCACATTTAGGAACCATGGATCTTGTAAACTCACCAATAAGACAGTCTTCTTTTTCTTCTTCTTTACTTTTAGCAATCAATTTTCATAAGCCTTAACCTCTAACTAATTTAGTTGGCCTAATCTCTAAGTCATATTCTTGAATCCTAGTGACCCATGTTGCTCTTTTATTCATCCCAACATCTTGTTGAGTCAAAATGCTTTTTACAATTGAACTAGGGACAAATACAATTAAATGAGAGTGTAGTATGTAATATCTAAACTGTTTAATAGCCTTTACCATAGCAAAAGCTTAATTCCCAGTTAAAAAATATTTAAGTTCATTTTTATTAAGAGGAACACTTATAAAGGCTATTGGAGCTTCTTCATTCAATCCATTTTTCTATAGCAAGATACCATACAGGGTATGTTCTGAAGCATAATAATAAATAATAAAATCTTTTTGGAAATTAGGGTTTACCAAAGTAAGTGTTTGTGAAATCACTTATTTAATATCTTCACATTCTTTCTTAGTAGCCTCATTCAATTTGAATACTTGTTTTTCACTCATCATCCCCACAATATGCTTCATAATTTTAGCAAAATTAGGAATGAACCTTTTGAGGAAATTAATATAGCCAAAGAAAGACTTAACTCCAGTCCTATTAGAAGGGAGACCTAGTTATTGTATTGCTCTAACCCTTTTTAGATCAATCTTGATTCCATCCTTAGAAACTAAATGTCCCAATAACTTACCTTCTATTACACACAAAACTAACTTCTTAGGATTAAGAGATATCCCATGACATTGACACCTTTGTAAAATAGTGTCAAGGTATTTCAAATGATCTTATCTTCTTCTTGAGAAAATAGTCCAATCATCAAGATAAATGACAATAATTTTATCTTTAATCTCTCTAAAATATGAATTCATCATCCATTGGAAAGTTTCACCAGCATTAATCAAACCAAATAGCATACGATTATAAGCAAAAGTTCTCTAGGGTGTAGTAAAAGTAGTTTTATGTTGATCGGCTATAGCCACACTTATTTGATTATAACCTAAGAATACATCTAACATGTACATCATCTCTAATCCAGTAACTATCTACAAAATGTGATCCATCATAGGTAAAGGATAATTATCTTTCAAAATGGCTTGGTTTAGATTCCTAAAATCAACACAAATTCTTATTTGTCCATTTTTTTGTACTAGGACAATATGTACCACCAGATAGAGTGATGAATCAAATAAATAATCCTAGCTTTCAACATTTTATTGATCTCTTTAAAGATAGGTTCAACAACTTTTGGGTTATAGTTTCTCAACTTTTTCCTAAATGGAATTGCATTTGTTTTTAAAGGAATATGATGTTGAAATTGCCCACCACTAAAATCTTTCAGGTCATTGTAACACCAAGAAAAGACATCCTTATACCTAATCAATAGATTAATCAATTTGTTTTTCTCCTCAGGTGAGAAACACCTACCAATGGAAATCCATTTAGGATCAGTCTTACTCCCAATGTTTATCTTTTCATAATCTCCCATTTTGTCAGGATTCTAAGCAAGTTTGTCTTTGGTATATTCATCTTGTCAAGTGAACAAATGTTCTAGAGAGACTAGTCCTCTAAGTATTTTGTTTCCCTTTAATTGAATTACATCATCCTTTGAATTCATCCCTAGATCAGGACTAAATTATTTACATTCTGATTTAGAACCTTCAAACTAAGTCCCCAAGAACATTTCAACATTCTCCAAGAAGTTTTTGATCTACCTATCATTCTCAAAAACTTGCCAATTCTCAGCATTATCTAGGACATTAGGACAATAGATCAATTATATTCTATATAAATAATTTTTAAAATTAGGGTGTGGGAGAAGAATGGAAGCTGACACTACTAGAGAATTCGCTCGTGTATTTTGATCTCTAGGAATTGCCTCAATAGAAAAGGCATTAAAATATTCTATCTCATCCCAAACCATGTTCCTATAATGTCTCAATCTTTCATTTTTAACTAAGAAAATGCCTCTCACCTATTTAACAATCAATTCAACATCTCCTTTTTCTCTGAGTATCTTTATCCCTTTTTCTTTGGCTTCATTTAACCCAAGCAATAGGGCCTCATACTCTGTAGTATTATTAGTATTTTTAAATTCTAACTTGAAAGAGTAAGGATAATTTTTACCTTCAGATGAGATCAAAATAACCCTTGCTTCTAAACCAATGGTGGCACAACTACCATCAAATTCCATGGTCCATAGATCATCTGAATGAGCATATTTTTTGGTGGACTCTTCATGTCTTCAAAAGAGAGAAAGTAATTTCCAAATTCACATTCTTCAAATAGGATCTAAGATTTAGGATCATCAGAAGGATACATAGTAAACATACATTTAGGTTCAGGTTCTAGTTTAATTTTTTTTCTTTCCCACTAGAAGTGTAGCTTCTAAGCAATCCAATTTAATCTCCCCACCTAAGTCTTTGCAAAAGGTCCTGCTCAATAGCATCCCATAACTAGTAGGAATGTCTACTACCAAGATAGTCAATTTCAATTTTTTATTAGGATAGGCTGCAAGGGCAACCCGTGCATCTTTGATTTGCCCAAGAAAATAAATATGTTTACCATCCATGGACTAACACCTACCAAATTTTTTTGTAAGGGATAGGTCTAGGGCTTTGGCTATAGAAGAAGGCATGATATTATTAGAGGCCCCTGAGTCTATAATACAATTATTGAGTTTATGGCTATTAATGAATAAAGAAACATAAAATGGGGTGGGTTTCATATCAACCATATAAGAATTATTATTAGTTGAGTCAATGGTCATTTTAGGAGTATGTCAAGGTGATTCAGGTGGGGAAGCAAATAATTAGGCAATCAAAGACTCAGCACTAGCATTTAGTTGAATTTTGGGCTCAATTTGTGAAGGATCACCTTTGACATATTTAACCAATTTATCAAGTTCTTTGGGATTCATCTTAAGATACTCAGCAGGGGATATTTGAATCTTTATAGACTTGCAAAATTCTATAATATCAAAAGAAGTTTCATGATCATTTCTATGTAATAATTGATCTAGGTGGATCCATGTACCGTTATATTTTTAAAAAATCTTCAAATCATGTTCAAATCATTTTCACATTGTAGTACTCATCGAGAGCTTTCTATCACTTTTCATGGTTTGAAAAATAGATCTCGATGCTCAAGATATGGCTAGTTGAAGAAATCTTGTGACATGGGGTGGCAAAAGTGATGTGGCACTATTGAAAACGTTCCAAGTGGCCCAATAGCCACTTTACACATGGAAAAATAATTGGTGCAAAAAACTTTTTGGTTTGTTATTTTTTTATTTGAAAGTTTCAAACTTTGAAATAAGGCGCCAAAGAAAGTGCCACATCACCCATCCCATCATCCAAGCATGTACCAAGTCAAATCAACAGCCTAAGTGGGCACCTTTGTCTTAGGCATTTGAAGAGGGGTCAAAATTTTCTATTTAAGTCATTGGAAACAAAATTCCCAGCAAATGTGGGACTAAACCAAGTCCCAAGGCACCAAAAAAGGAGGGAAACATTCAAATTTCATGTTGAGCGCACCCTTCCTCATGCCAAGGCACCTAGAAAGGTGGGAGGAGGTTTTGAACCCCTGACCTATCCTCTAAAATATTAATGTCTTGACCACTTCAGCCATAGGGGCTGAAGTGTTATAAAAGGGACTAATTTATACTTGAATAGACATGAAAAGCAGACTGTGTAAAGAGATAGAAGATTAGAGCCTTGTTTTTGCTTTGTACGGCCTTGGACCATTATTTTTAGGTCTAAGAGATATTTTTACAGGAAAAAAAAGATCAAAGAAGGTGAATTGAAGACTTTTATTGATTTTGGAAGCCATTTGTTACACAAATTTAATGAGAATGGTCCTCACTTTGAATGGACCCGGAGACGTAGGCTATTGAAGCTGAACTCCGTTATCAATTTGCTGGTGAATTCTTTGAATTTTCTCTTATTTTTATTTAGTTTTGATCTTCATTTTATATGTTGTTTTAATTTATTTATAAAAAATTAATAAAAAAAATCAAGAAATTCAAGGATCTCTTAAACGTGAACAAGTGATTTTCGAATATACTACACTTGTATTTTTAGTTTACAGATCAGATTTTTGGTATCAGAGCGGTTGTTATTTAACAGTGATTGCTAGTGTATGTTGACAAGGTCTAAATCTCAAAAGGATGAAGGAAAACTCATTGAGTATAATCTAGATATTGGTTCAAGGTGTGCTTCAAGGATGGCCAAAGAAGAGATGGAATCCGAGTAAGCTTTCCACCGAGCCTTCATGGACATGAGAAGCATGGTTGAAGAACTTTACCATGACAAACAAAGGAAATCCGAGAATGAAAAAGAAGGTGATTCATGAGAATAAAAAGGTAAAGAAACCAAAAAACCTTCTCCATCAGATGACAATAAAAAATTGTGGAATCTCTCCCTTCACTAAAATTGGATATTAAGTTTGAATTACCAATGTTTAATGGCAAAGTTAATGCTAAAAAGTTGGATAATTGGGTCAAGTAGATTGAAGTTTATTGTAGGTTCTAAAAGATTGCAGGGGATGAGTCAAAAATTCATTTGGCTACTCTTTGTATGTGAGGCACATCTCTCATCTGATGGGAGAGTAAGTTGAAGGAAAATGAGCTTCAAAAAGGTAACTCGATTTCTACTTGGAATGAATTTATTGAAGAACTCAGAAAGCAATTCTATCCTTTAGGCTATATGCAACAGGACATGATGGATTGGCAAAGTTTTAGACAAGGAAAAGGCCAAAGTGTTCAAGATTATACACAAGATTTTAGGAAAAAAGCTTTACTTTTGAATGTTCCTCTATACACATGAGAAACACTACTAAAATATATAGGTGGGTTGCATAGTTACTTAAGACATATGATTCTTATGTTCAATCCCACTGATTTAGATGTGGTATGTGTTCAAGTCACTCATTTAGAGGCTAGAGGAAAACAATCAAAAGAACATTTCCCTAAAATAAAAAGTAAGCAATCTAATGTTAAGCAATCCAAAGGGGAAAGTTCATCAGGAAAGGGTAAAAAGAAATCCACTTATACTGTTAAAAAAGAAGAAGTAAAACCATTTTGTAATCATTGCAATAAAAATCATGATGAGTCTAAGTGTTGGAAATTACATCCTGAGTTAAGGCCTAAGAGGTATCAAAAGAAAGAAAAGAAGGCTAATGCTATGGTTCAGGACTTAGGTTTAGATTCAGGTGAAGAAACTAAGTTTATAGCTATGGGACTACATAATGATTTTTCTCTTTTAGTTTCTAGCACTAATGCTACATCTTCTTCCAAGCAAAATTTTGTGCATGTTGATAAGAAAAGAAATGAATTGTTCTACATTAGAGTTGTTTCAAAGCATACTAAGATTGACACTCTCTTTGATAATGGTTCACAAGTAAATTTAATTTCTGAAGAGGTTGTTAAGAAGCTAGGCTTACAAACCAATCCCCATCCGAAGCCTTATCCACTAGGTTGGGTGTGTGACAATGTGAAGCTACAAGTCTCACAAACTTGTAGACTAAGGTTTGCCATCACATCCAAGTTCATAGATGAGGTTGAGTTAGATGTTGTTCCATTGGACATATGTGGGATTGTTTTGGGAAGCCCATATCTTTATGATAGAAAAGCAATCTTCTATAGAGAGGAGAATAAGTACTTGCTTGTTAAGGATGGCATTGAATATATAGTTAGAGCACATCACATTAGAACAAGTCTTTCCTTGGTTACAACAGTGCAAATGAAAAGACTAGTTAATTCAAGCAAGACTTTCTATCTCATGTTGATTAAGTCCAAGGAAAAAGAATATTCTCGAGCTTTGGAAAGGTGTGATCCTAGACACAAGAATAAATTGGTTGAAATCATTTCTACTTATGATGATGTATTTTAAGATCCTAAGGGCTTACCCCCTAAAAGGGGAGTTCAACATGAAATTCAGCTATTGCAGGATTCTCCTCTCCCTAACATTGGCATGTACAAGTTATCAGTGGTGGAAAATGAGGAAATAAAAAAATAGGTAATGAATCTATTGGATAGAGGTGTTATTCATCCAAGTTCATCTCCTATTGGTTTGCCAATTATTTTGGTGCCAAAGAAAGATGGCACTTGGTGAATGTGTATTTATTTTCATGCCTTAAACAAAATTACTATTAAGAATTGTTACCCTCTTCCTCATATTGATGATTTGTTGGATCAATTAAAACAAGCTATTTATTTCACTAAGTTGGATTTGAGAAGTGGATATCATCAAGTTAGAATTAATGAAGGTGATGTGTGAAAAATTGCCTTTAAGACAAAACAAAGATTGTTTGAATGGCTTGTTATGCCTTTCAAGTTGTGTAATGCCCCGGCTACATTCATGAAATTGATGAATGATGTTTTTAGATAGTTCCTTGATGATTTTGTTATAGTTTACTTAGATGATATATTGATTTTCAGCAAGTCATGGGAAGAGCATGTGATCCACATTAAGAAAGTCATGGATACATTAAGAAGGGAAAAACTTTTTCTAAAAATGTCAAAATGTGAATTTGGCAAGACCTCTGATATACTTGGGTTACATTGTAGGACATCGTAAATTGAAAATTGATCCTACAAAAGTGGTAGTCACTATTAATTGGCCTACACCCACTAAAAACAACTGAGGTTAAAAGTTTTATTGGTGTAGTATAGTTTTAGAGGAAGTTTATTGCTCAATTTTCATATATTGCATCACCTTTGCATTCTTTGACAAGTGTGAAATAGGTCTTTTAGTGGGGAGGCAAACATCAAAAAGCCTTCAACACTTTGAAATAAAAGATAAGTACTGCTCCAGTCTTTGCACTTCCTAATATACAACAACCATTTGAGATCGAGATGGATGCAAGTGAGTAAGCTATGGGAGCTATTTTAATGCAAGGTAAGAAACCAGTTTGTTATCATTATGAAACCTTTACAAGTGCAGTAAGAAAATATCTAGCTTACGATAAGGAATTGCATGCATTGGTTCAAAGTGTTAAAAAATGGAAACATTACTTAATGGGTAAAGAAACAATAATACATACAGATCATCAGCCCTTACAGTATCTCCAATCACAAACTAAGCTACAATAGTCTAGACATTTTCGTTGGATGGGTTTCTTACAACAATTTCATCTTGTGATCAAGTATAAAAAAGGAATTCAAAATAAGGTTGCAGATATGCTATCTAGGCCTCCTATGGTTGTTGCATCTATTCTTTTACAACATGGTTCTTTGTCTCATGAAAGTTATAAAGAACAATATGTGATGATCTTGATTTTGAGGATGTTTATAAAGTCTTGATGAGTAGTAGACAAGTAGAAGAATTGGACTATCATGTACACAATGATCTTTTGTATCATTTGGGTAAACTATGTATTCCTCAAAATGAGAGGGTGCACATGATTAGAGAAGCACATACTTCTCTTATTTCTAGTCATTTTGGAGTTGATAAAATGGTTGTACATTTGAAGATGTATTTTTATTGGCCTCGTATGTAGGAAAATGTTGCTAAATATATTAAGGGGTGTATTCTTTAGACCACAAGCAAACCCTGTAACTAGAAACTAGGACTTTACACTCTTTTGCCTGTTCCTACTCGCCCATGGAAAAGTATCTCCATGGATTTTGTGGGGGGTTTGCCTACGACACAAAGAAAACATGACTATTTATATGTGGTTGTGGATAGATTTAGCAAGATGTGTGTTTTTATTCCTTGCACTAAGCAAATTACTAGGGAAGGTACTGCACACTTGTTCTTTGAACATGTATGGGTTCATTTTGGTTTGCCTACTTCAATTATTTATGATCTGGATTCTTGATTTATTGGGGAGTTTTGGTCAACTTTGTGGGGACTAATAGACACTAAATTAAAAAAGAGCACTGCATTTCATCCACAAATCGATGGACAAATAGAGGTTGTGAACCGCATTATGGTACATTTGCTTAGGGTTTATAGCAATAAACATCCAAAGTTATGGGATGAAAAATTGTGTTACATACAACATGCATATAACCGAGCACTTCATTATTCTACTTTGAAAGCTCCATTTGAAGTTTGTTATGGATACTTGCCTAAATCTCCTGTAGATATTTGCTATGGACAGGATACAGTTGTTGGTGAATCAAAGGAAGCCATTCAAGCCAAGAAGTTCATTGAACAAATATAGCTCATTCATTAGACTGTTCGTACTCAATTGGAGAAAATTCAAGCCAAGTACAAAGCCAAGCATGACAAACATCGTATTGATCACCAATTTATTGTAAGTGATATGGTATGGCTTCACATTAGTACGGAAAGACCGATAGGTGAAGGTAAAAATTTGAAACCAATCTGGTATGGTCATTTTTGGATAACAAAAAAAATTGGCACAAATGCTTTCCAATTAGATTTACCATCTTACATGTAAATTTATTTAGTTTTATATGTGGAAATTTTGAAATTGTATGAGCCTCCAATGATAATTGATCATGATGAAAGTGTATCCATTCCTTTCATTGATGATTTTTCTCTTGAATATCTAACAGAATTGTAGGAAGATACTACACTTGATAGGAATATGCGGACTTCATGAAGATGTAATGTTGAATATCTTCGTGTTGGTCTCAAAGGGATGCACCCAAGCAAGGCCAGATGGATGGAAGTTGGAAAGGTGAGGGAAAAATACCCTCACCTCATTACCAATTAATTTCAACTTTTAGAGGTCCAAAAGTTCCTAGTGGGGAGGAATGATCCAAGTGGATCCATGTACCATTATATTTTTAAAAAGTCTTCAAATTCTATTTAAATCATTTTCACATTGTAGTACTTATCGATAGCTTTCTATCACTTTTTGTGGTTCAAAAAATGGAGTCCCGATGCTCAAGATATGGCTAGTTGAAGAAATCTTGTGATAGGGGGTGTCAAAAGTGACGTGGCACTATTGAAAACGTGCCAATTGGACCAATAGCCACTTGACACATGTCAAAATAATTGGTACAAAAAAAATGTTGGTTTTTTTTTTTTTTATTTGAAATTTTCAAACTTTGAAATAAGGTGCCAAAGAAAGTGCCACATCACCCATCCCATCATCCAAGCATGTACCAAGTCAAATCAGTAGCCTAAGTGGGCGCCTTAGTCTTAGGCATTTGAAGAGGGGTCAAACATTTCTATTTAAGGTGTTGGAAATAGAATTATTAGCAAATGTGGGACTAAACTAAGTCCCAAGGTGCCAAAAAAGGAGGGAAACATTCAAATTTCATGCTAAGCGCACCCTTCCTCATGCCAAGGCACTTATAAAGGTGTGAGGAGGTTTTGAACTCCTGACCTGTCCTCTAAAATATTAATTCCTTGACCACTTCAGCCATGGGGGTTGAAGTGTTATAAAAGGGACTAATTTATACTTGAATAGACATGAAAAGCAGACTGTGTAAAGAGATTTAAGAAGATTAGAGCCTTGTTTTTGCTTTGTACAGCCTTGGGCCATTATTTTTAGGTCTGAGAGATATTTTTACAGGAAAAAAAATATTAGAGAAGGTCAATTGAAGACTTTTATTGATTTTGGAAGCCATTTGTTACACAAAATTAATGAGAACGGTCCTCACTTCGAACGGACCCAGAGACGTAGGCGATTGAAGCCAAACTTCGTTATCAATTTGTTGGTGAATTCTTTGAATTTTATTTGATTTTTATTTAGTTCTGATCTTCATTTTATATCTAGTTTTAATTTCCTTATACAAAATTAAGCAAAAAAAAGTGAGAAATTGAAGGATCTCTTAAAAAAAATAAGTGATTTTCGAATATACTACACTTGTATTTTCAGTTTACAGATCAACAATTTAACTTTTTGGGCCATCAAATTAATGTCAAGGGTTCTAGTAAGAGTTTCCTTACCTTTAATAGGTACTTATTGAGTATTATAAAATCTCATAATCTTGTAAGGATCTTCAAGATTAACCAATATTTTACATACTCTTTCTAAATCTGATTCATATTCTAGGATGTGTATTTTAGAGTTGCCAAGTTACTCAGAGTTCCTTTCTTCTTTAATAATATCAACAACTACACCTCTTCTAAGATGAAAACTAATATCATGAGGTATAGAATTAATAAATAAACTTTTTTGATTCTCAGGAGTTGGCCTTTTAGCATTTAGGAGTTTGTGCACAATTCTATTGAATTTGGCTATAAATTCCTTCATAGGCTCATGTATTTCTTTCTTGAGTCGAGTTAATTGAGCAAGAAGGGAATGTTCATCTTCCATGCTTTTGAACCTATTTTCAAATGCAATTTTCATATCATTCTAGTTTGTAATTAAAGAGTAAGTTAGATGATAAAACCATTCTGATGCAGTTTTAGTTAAAGTTTGCACAAAAATCCTTATGGCTACATCTTGATGTTGCACACCTAACACACCACATGCTATGGAAAAATCACTCAAATATTCATTTGGTGATTGTCTTCCATGTCAATTAAACTTGGGTAAGTTTTCCCTTGCATTTTTAGGTAGAAGATTTAGGTTAGAACCTAAATTTAGAGGCCCTATAGCTACTCCCCAAGTTTGAGCCATTGGAATAAAATTGATGGTAGAGGGAATGATAGTACCTAAAAGGGTTAAGTCTTGATAGACAGAGGATGTAGAAGGCTTAGGAGGGCTATCAGGTCTACTTCTAGATCTTCTAATAGGAGTAGGGATATAATGAAAATTAAGGCTTTGTAGTGTTTGAAAGGTAGTATCTTCAACTCCTTCTCTTCTTAAAGACCTTGTATATCTTCTAGACTCCAGTTTATGATATTAGTTTCTAAACTACTCTTGACCTCTTTGAACTTCAGGGGCTTGATTTATTATTGTGTTTTTTGCTTTCCTCCTTAATTAATAGGTTGTCATTTTCTTTAACAAAACTGACAGTATCGATATCCTTTTTGTTGGGGGATCAAACCAACAATAGATTACACTTGTGAAAGCAATAAACGTGGAAATAAATCAGATAGATAAGTAACTAGAATGATAAATAGCACAGAATAAGATATACAAGAAAACACCCTAAAAACTTGTATTGAAACTCTTTACAATAGGAATACAATGAAGAAACTTCGTTCTTCCACACCTCTCTCAGATGCACACAAGATCTCTCACTAGATCTCTATTCCTCAAGAGCTCTCTCTCAAGTACACTCAAATCCAACAACCTAGATTGATGCAACTCTGTACTGTCCTTCAAACATTCACAATGTTCTACTATTACAGTTCTACACACATTCTCTCATACACTAAGCTAAGAAGATCTTTCCTACATATAGAAAATAGGAAACTTGAGCATGCTCTTACAACAAACAGTTAAGCCTCTTCAACAAGGGCTCTAAAAATAATATTGCTAATAATAGAGACGCAAGCTTGAGTCCACGACTCAAACTTATCATGCAAACACTCGCTGCTATCCACGGAAATGGCTTTTTGGACACATAGGTAATTGACGTTGGTTCCTACCTGTTCGGCTGTGACCATCATCGGTCGACCATACTGTCGACGTTGGCGCCTCTACAACTACTACTGACCGACGTCGGTCGCTCCTGACCGACACCGGTGTCTGTGTAGATCTGAACCTATTTTATTATGCTCCTTGGTGAAGCTTTTAGCTCCACACCCTAACAATCTCCCACTTGGAGATAAACCAGCTGCACCAACCTGTACAGCAACATCTTCTAGCTCCTCCATCTTCAACTCAATCATGAAGACCAATAGAAGTTGAATGAAGATTCAACTTCTCCTTAGTAACTGGCTTTGTTAGCATATCAACAGGATTCTTGTCTGTATGGATCTTCTCCAGCTTCAACTCACCATCTTCCAATACCTGCCGTATGAAGTGGTACCTTAGCTGTATGTGCTTGGTTCTTGAATGAAAGGCCAAATTCTTGGCCAAATGGATTGCACTCTGACTGTCACTATACAATCTGCAACTCCCATGCTCCCTTCCAAGCTCTTCCATGAACCGTGTCATCCATATCATCTCCTTGCTAGCTTCTGTGGCTGCAATATACTCTGCTTCTATAGTTGACAAGGCAACAACCTTCTGCAACTTAGATATCTAGCTAACCGCCGTTCCACCTACTAAAAAAACATAACCTGTGGTGCTCCTCCTGCCATCCAAATCCCCTACCATATCTGAATCTACATAACCATGTAGAGAAGTATCTGAACCTCCATAGCATAAGTGCCTATTGCTGGTTCCTCTCAGATATCTAAGGATCCATTGAACCACTTTCCAATGTTCCTTACCTGGATTGGCCATATACTTACTTACTACTCCCACTGCTTGGGCAATATCTGGTCTAGTACACACCATTGCATACATCAAACTCCCTATTGCGGAAGAATATGGAACCTTACTCATGTACTCTACCTCATCATGTGAATTGGGACATTGTTCTTTACTTAACTTAAAATGTCCAGCCATAGGTGTACTTACCGGTTTTGCATCCTGCATATTAAATCTCTCCAACACCTTGTTCACATAATCTTCTTGAGACAATATCAACCTGTGATTTTTCCTGTCTCTCCTAATGCTCATGCCAAGGATTTTCTTTGCTGCTCCCAAATCCTTCATAGCAAACGTTTGAGCTAGCTTCTCCTTAAGCTCAGAGATATCCTACATGTGAGACCCTGCAACTAGCATGTCATCTACATACAACAATAGAATAATATATCTATCATTATCAAATCTCTTGAAACACACACAATGGTCTGATTGACACCTACTGTAGCCATGCTCAGTCATAAACCTGTCAAATTTCAAGTACCATTGCCTTGGAGCTTGCTTGAGGCCATACAAGCTTTTCTTCAACCTGCACACAAACTTCTCCTTACCCTTGACCTCGAACCCTTCTGGTTGTTCCATATAAATTTCCTCATCCAAATCTCCATGAAGAAACGTTGTCTTAACATCTAGCTGCTCGAGATGCAAATCCTCAAAAGCAACCAAAGACAATACAACCCTTATTGAAGTCATTTTAACAACCGGAGAAAAAATTTCACCAAAGTCAATACCTGGCTTTTGTGCAAATCCTTTTACTACTAATCTAGCCTTATATCGCATCTATCCATCCTCACTTTCCTTCAACCTATAGGTCCATCTGTTCTTCAGTGTTCTCTTACCAGCTGGCAACTCAACCAAATCCCATGTTTGGTTCTCTCTTAAGGACTCCATCTCCTCAACCATGCCATGCTCCCACTTACTCTTGGACTCCACCTGTAATGCTTCTTCAAAACTCTCTAGTTCTCCACCATCAGTTAGCAATAAATAATATAAGGAAGGAGAATATCTAATTGGAGGCTTACTTACCCTTTCAAACCTCCTGGTGGGTGTCTTGGACTCGTTCTCAACAATCTGTCCACCCAAATTTTCTGACAGTGACCAACCTCGGCCACCTGTAGACCTGTTACTGGCTGACGCCGGTTCTTCCTGGCCGACGTCAGTTCTTGGTCTGCCGACGTCGGTCTCTGTATGACCGACATCAGTTTTTGAACTACCGACGCCAGTTCCTACCCTACCGACGTCGGTCTCTGTGTTTTCCTGCAAGTGATTATTTCTTTTTCCCACGAGCTCATTTTAGACCATAACTTCGTCCAATTCACCATTGCTCTACCCAGATTGATCTAGCTTCCTTATCTGATCACTGTACATCACTCTTTCATTGAAAACAACATCACGGCTCCTGATTACCTTGTTAGTTCCTAGATTCCAAAATCTAAAACCAAAATCATTTGAGCCATAGCCTATAAACGTGCACCTCATAGACTTAGGATCAAGCTTCTTTCTATTTTCCTTATCTATGTGCACAAAGGCTTCACTACCAAAAACTTTGAGATATGAGAGATCTACCTTTTTACCTATCCATGCCTCTTCTGGAATTCCACCATCCAGAGCTGTAGAGGGTCCTCTGTTAATCAGGTACAGTGCGGTGTCAACTGCTTCTGCCCAAAACTCTAAGGGAAACCCTGCATGCAATCTCATACATCTTGCACACTCCATGATAGTTCTGTTCATCCTTTCAGCAATACCATTCGGCTGAGGTGTCCTTAGAACCATCCTTTGCCTATGGATTTCGTGTGTATAACAATACAATTTGAACTTAAGACTGCAGAACTCACCGCCATTATCAGATCTCAGGCACTTTAATTTTTTGCCTGTTTCATTCTCAACCATAGCCTTCTAAAACTTAAAAGTCTCAAAAACATCAGATTTCTTTTTAATACAGTAGATCCATACCTTTCTTGTGGCATCATCTATGAATGTAACATAGTACCGTGATCCGCCAATAGAGGCTACCTGAGCCGGTCCCAACACATCTGTGTGAACAAGCTGTAACTTCTGCCTTTTCTTAGTAGACCCAGTCTTGAGAAAACTAACCCTTTTCTATTTTCCAAATACACAATGCTCACAAAATTCTAGATCCATACTTTTTAAATCTGAAAGCATACCTTTAGACTTAAGAATTGACATCCCCTTCTCACTCATGTGGCCAAGCCTTGAGTGCCACAATTTACAATCCACACCTGAAGTAGATAAAACTGAAGGAGATTTGTTAGTAACACAATTACACAAATAGAGAGTACCTTCTCTCTTACCTCTGGCCATAACTAGTGCACCCTTGGTCACCTTCCAAGAATCTGCTGTGAGAGTTACTGTACAACCCTCATCACCTAGCTTACCTGCAGAAATCAAATTTCTCTTCAAACTAGGAACATGCATCACATCTCTCAACACCCATGTGTTGCCATTCTGCATCTTCAGCTGCACTTTACCTTTGCCAGTAATCTTACAAGGCGCATCATCCCCTAAGTACACTATTCCAAAATCTCCATGGATATAGTCACTGAAATATTCTCTGTTAGGGGTAGCATGGAAAGATGCACCAGAATCTAATACCCAAGATTCTATGTTATTATGCAAAGAGAAAATTAAAGCATCTTGTGCAATACCTACAACCTTGGCTTCTTCCTTTCCTTCGTGTTGATTGTCCTCCTTAGGCTTTGACCAGCAATCTCTGCTTATGTGCCCCATCTTTCCACAATTCCAGCATTATGGCTTCCTGCCATTCCAGGATTTGGATCTTCCTCTCACCTTAGACTTAGATCTTGATCTCCTCTTGCTCTTTTCTTTTTGCCTTCCCCTGCTCTCAAAATTTAAAGCGTTCCCAGATGTCTCTTCTGTGCTTTTCTTGCATATTTTCTCATTCAAGATAACACTAACAACATCCTCTACTTTCAAAATATTTGATGCAGATGCAGTATTAGAAACTGCCATTACTAAGCCATGCCAGCTTTCAGGCAAAGAACATAATATCAAAAGAGCTTTTATTTCATCTTCAAATACAATATTGACAGAACTTAACTGATTAACAATTCCATTGAAATCATTCAGATGAGTAGAAATAGATCCACCTTCATTCATATGCAAATTAAATAACTGCTTCATAAGATATACCTTATTTGAAGCTGAGGGTTTTTCATACATATTTGCTAACGTAGTCATCAACTCTATCATTGTTTTTTCCTGTGACAAATTAGATATCACAGTGGAGGCCAGACTCAGTCTTATAGACCCAAGAGCCTTTCTGTCAAGAACTTCCCATTCTTCATCCTCCATGTCCTTGGGCTTCTTTGCTATCCCACCTAACGGTAAGTAGAGATCTTTCTGATACAGATAGTCCTCTATCTGCATTCTCCAATGTTGGTAGTTCTTGCCATTAAACTTTTCCATTCTCAACTTACTTTCTTCTGCCATTGCTTCTCCCACTCAAATAGAAATCCCTGCAGAAACCCCTGTGAGCAACCTATAACCTGTAACCTGTAACCTGTAACCAAGGCTCTGATACCACTTGTTGGGGGATCAAACCAACAATAGATTACACTTGTGAAAGCAATAAACATGGAAATAAATCAGATAGATAAGTAACTAGAATGATAAATAACACAAAACAAGATATACAAGAAAACACCCTGAAAACTTGTATTGAAACTCTTTACAATAGGAATACAATGAAGAAACTTCGTTCTTCCACACCTCTCTCAGATGCACACAAGATCTCTCACTAGATCTCTATTCCTCAAGAGCTCTCTCTCAAGTACACTCAAATCCAACAACCTGGATTGATGCAACTCTGTACTATCCTTCAAACATTCACAATGTTCTAATATTACAGTTCTACACACATTCTCTCATACACTAAGCTAAGATCTTTCCTACATATAGAAAATAGGAAACTTGAGCATGCTCTTACAACAAACAGTTAAGCCTCTTCAACAAGGGCCCTAAAAATAATATTGCTAATAATAGAGACGCAAGCTTGAGTCCACGACTCAAACTTATCATGCAAACACTCGCTGCTGTCCACAGAAATAGCTTTCTGGACACGCAGGTAACCGACGTCGGTTCCTGCCTATTCACCTGTGACCGTCGTCGGCCGACCATACTGCCGACGTCGGCGCCTCTGCAACTGCTACTGACCGACGTCGGTCGCTCCTGACCAACGCCGGTGTCTATGTAGACCTGAACCTGTTTTAGTATGCTCCTTGGTGAAGCTTTTAGCTCCAAACCCTAACACTTTTCTAGCTCCCCATCATATTTTATATATTTCACATCAATACATTATAATTCATAACGTAAGGATTGAGTGAACTCAATTATTTCTTTGATCATTTTTGTAAATTCAATTCATCCTTGTCTGGATACTGAGTTTTTCCATTCAATATTTCTATTACATAAAATATATTATCATTCAGACTCATCAAAGTTTTATCTCATAAAAACTTTGTTATCCCATATTTATGAACATCACCAATTTG
Source organism: Torreya grandis (assembly GCA_037957365.1). Classification (NCBI taxonomy): domain Eukaryota; kingdom Viridiplantae; phylum Streptophyta; class Pinopsida; order Cupressales; family Taxaceae; genus Torreya; species Torreya grandis. The sequence continues at coordinate 662,193 of JARHVA010000023.1, read as the reverse complement.
ATTTATCACATTCATCCATTTTCCTTCCTCTTTTTCCCATGAAACATTCTATGTTTTCAAATTCTTGATGGCAGCCATAGTCTCATCTTATATATTCTTCAATTCCTTAATTTATTATGTACCCTTATAGATAATGTCATCCAACCAATCATCAGACACCTTAGTCACCATTTTGTTTCTATGTATCTAATCTAGCATTTTCTGGTTGACTAGAGATTTTGGGTCAAAAGACAGAGGTAGTTGGGAAACAGGTTATGGATTTGGATTATGAATAGCATTGATATACTCAGCCATTGATCAAAAGGTCTATTTCAACTCCCTCTTATCTTTTGCATCCTTCTAGCTACGGCTGACTATCCTTTTGGTAGATGCTTCAAGATGGTGCACTTTTGCAGTGTGTGATGTAGTCCCAAGATCTATTTTTTATTATGAAATCTTGAATTATGGGATCTTGAACTTCCTCATTAGTTGTCAACTGGGCTATTTCTACACTCCATTTCCATGTATTAGGGTCAATGTCTACCCTAGATGTTCTTTCCTAGACACTTGATAACCATGTCCTCCAATGGAAATGAAAATGAAACTATTTTTCTTTTATCACTGATTAAACTTTCCAACCATTTGGGTGCAAGGACTAGAAATTCCTTACCAGGATTTAATTGTTCAGAAGGCACATTTGATATCACCATCAAATCTATAGAATCTAAAGTAACCTCTATTTTTTGATTTGCACTAATTTCTTCTACCATTGGTGGATCAAACCATTTATCACTTGTTGCCTCTCTCTTAAATCCTCTTCAAAATTTAAGTCTATGACTATTCTTTCAAAAATTTGCTTCTTATTCCTACTTTTAGTTCTTAATCTAGTGGCACGAGGAGGTAGAATAGTTGTAAGGGCTTTCTTGGACTCTTTGATGATAGGACTCCTAATTTTTGGCTTGGGAGTGCCTGCATCACAGATAGTAATAAGCTGATTAGAAGAGCTTATTGGAGACAGTGATTTAGCCATTAGTGCACATTTCTAGGAATCTTCATTTTGAAATTCTTTCAGTCTACATTCCCTCAACCATTTCTCAATTCTCTTAATTACAGGGAGGGTTCTAACCTCTATCTGATCCTCTTCATTTTTATTCCAATCTATTTCTAGAATAGGTAATTGTTTTATTTATTCAAATTGAGGATCAATCACCTATTCCTCATTATCAACTATTCCATAAATATTCATATTTAAATTGAGGGTAACTATTTGCCCTAAGGAGAACCTACACCAAAGGTCCCAATAGTCCTCCATTTGAGGGATTTGTAAAAATCCCATTCCAAAACCCAAATTATCCCAAGAAAAACCTTTACTATCAAATTTGGGTCTAGCACTATAGTACTTAAAATTAAACTTTTTTAGGCCCACTTATAAATTCAAATCATCAAAAATTGATTAGCATGAATAGTTTCCAAGTTCAATGAGAAAATATATACCAAATTCTTTCTTCATTGGGAATTTATTATCTACATGGGCCAGTTGTCTACACACTTCAATCAACATAAAGCGGTCAAAAACATACCTTGGCAGCTTCATGGGTTCACCATCAAAACCACCAAATTTGATATAAGTAAATTTGAGTAACTAGATAAATAAACTACCATAAATACTGATCAGCTACATAACTTCATCAGATATTCTCTTATTGATATTGTCTACCAGTTCATAAGTCATTCTTCCAATAAAAACATCATTAACTCTCCTATAATTATCATAACAATTTTACATCTATAATTGTGAATAATAATCATAAATTTTGTTGTCCTCAACCAAGGGTGCATGAGGTAACCCTACCCATTGTCTTGTAGATGCCAGGTAATAGAAGAGATATGAAGACATATAAAAGTCCTTATTCCCCAAATAATTACTCAGACCCTGATGCAAACATTCGGCTATAATTTCCATCCAATCCAAATATTGTTCTCCTTAGAGGATCACCTGGATGAATAAATACATCTAGTCTTCCCAATAAAATGCCTGAGAACTGCCTTTCACCTTGTGTAACAATACTATGACATCTTTAATTTCTAGTATCATATGTTCTCTAGTTAATGTTTGGGTAGCTTTGAACCTCCTTTTTGAAATTTTGGTAACCAATTTCTGGCAATTACACTCTTGTTGTTTGCTTTCTTTAATGAAAAATGATCATAAGAGGAAGTAATATCAAGTTCAGAGTATGGGTCCTTGGGAAAAAAATTCATCACAACCATTAGGGTTTGTCTATTGACATGCAGTAACAAATTACCATACATAATTTAGATACACTTATTTTGAGGGTTGTATCTATTCATGCATTCTATAACTAATTTAGGACATTGTACCACCATGGGAAAAGCCACAGCTTTGACTAAACCACTTTTCACTATTTTCTCCATGATAGGGGTTGACACAAGATTTTTAATCCTCTCCTTAAAATATTATAAATCCTATTGAACTAAATAAGTATCCCCAAGTTTGAGAAGAGAACAAATAAGGCTTGAACCATGTTCAAAACCAAAATAGGTAGATTTCATGGATATATAATGAAAAAATATAGTGAAAATGCTTTAAAACTCTTTAATAACACCAGAAACACAAAATGATTCTCCTTTCTAACAAAGTAATGGAATCAGCTATAGGAAAATTCAAACTCACCTTCAATGGATCAGAGATTACTGTCAAACTGGGCAATAAAATCTTATACCTTCAACATTGTTCTCCTCTTGCATCAACCTGTGTTTACTATTAAAATTTTCTTGTACTTTCTCAAAAAATGCATTAAATTAGGTTGAATAATTACTAGCTCAAATAATTCATGCCAAAAATTCCTGATAAGACATTAACTATGATAGATGAATTAATTTCAATCATTTCTTACACATGACCTTGATATGTAATTATTACTCGTAACCTTTTGAAAGTTAGAAATTTCCACTTCATAATATGTTTCAAATATATTTCCTATAAATCTCTCACAAGTTTTTGACTTAAAGAAGGCTTTGATTAAAATGAGACTATAGTGAGGGAATGTTAAACCTTTGAACCTTTGAGCTTTGATATGAGTTTTAACTAAGAGGTTCAAAGACACAAGTTGAATTACACAAAGGGACCAAGGGTACATGACTTTTTGATAAGCATTGAATGTTGAATCATTGAACCATTGAAATCTTGAACCATTGAACTCTTGAACCATGAAAAGGGTTTAATTCTATATTAATTTCACAAATAATATGATAGGTGGATGTATTTTTTTAAAAACAAAGAGCTGACTTAAGATACAAACACATGACCAATAAGGGAAGATGGTAAGTCAATTTTTTGCTAAGGGAAGGATCACAAAAAATTGAATAGGATTGAATGAAAAGGTAACACTTGTGAGATTTATTTCCATATCCTTTCTTGGTCATCCTACCCCTAAATTCCATATGGGTAACTTGAACATAGACTTCATCAAGGTTAGAAAGATTAAACATGAGAATAGTATACCTCAAATAACTATGCAAACCTCCAATATACTTCAGCAATGTTTCTAAACTGTACAGAGGAATGCCCAACATTAGTGCCTTCTTTTTAAACTCCTAAGTATAATCCTACACACTCTAACCTTTATTATGTATCAAAGTATTCCAATCCATATTAACTTGTTACATATAACCCAAAGGATAAAATTACTTTCTCAGTTCAAAAACAAAATCATTCCTTGAAGAGATTACCTTACCATGTTGCTTAAGATCTTCTTAAATCCTACTCTCCCACTAGATGAGTATTGTGCCACTCATAAAAAGATTATCTAATTGAATCTTGGCTTCCTCATTGATAATATTCTAAATCGTGTAATATATCTCAATCTACATGACCCAATTATCTAATTTCTCTACACTGAGTTCACCATTATAAATTGGCATATCAAAATTAACATCTAACTATAAATGTAGGATATTTTTACTATCTACAAAAGAGGAGGCCTTCTTGGAAGGTAAAGATGAAAAAGGAATTTCTTATCTTTTAGCTTGATCTTCCTTTGCTTCTTTCCACTTTTTGTGTTCCTCATACATTTCCTCAACCATATTTTTCATGTTGAGGAAGACATGTAGGAATTCTACCTTAAACATATATGCTCCCATACTTGACTATTGGTTTGCACATCTTACATCAATTTTAGAATGTTTCCCTTCACTACGTCTTGATCAAGACCTAGTTAACATACAAGACTATTGCAATTTCTAGACAATGTGTTAAATGCCCTTGATCACAGGCTCTGATACCAAACTGATTTTAAAAATCCAAGTTATAAAAACCTTTAAAATTTACTTGGATCAGATTTAAAATAAAATGGAATATTTTAATTTTATAATTTCCCTTTTTAATAAATCCAAAAAATTAATTTATAAATCTTTCATAATTTTATAAAGAAAATTGAAATGATTTCTAATCAAAAAGAGGAAATTAAAAACAAAATATAACATAGAATATATGTTTATGAGGTTCACCAAATGAATACATCCCTAAGGACACTCTATGAGTGTTCTGATCTTATTAAAACTCTTTGAAACTAATTAAAAAATCTCTCTAAATAAATAATTTACTTATATTCTAGATATCTATCTATTAAACAAAATAAACCTCTCAGAGGTTTTACTACTTCTCTATCCAGATATCTATGTCTACAATTTCTTCTATGCAAATTCACTACTTCTCTGTTGAAATATTGTTACCACCTCTGAAAAATAACCTACAGTTATATATTTATCAACGCTACTTGGTTTTGGCTGAGTGATAAAAAATTTCCCTGGGGTATTAATAATTTCCTTGAATTAGGGTTTTTTTCATTTTGACAACATGGCATTGGCTCTCTAAGATTTCCTACTACCTATATTCAGTTTTGGTCTGCAACTGATCAAAATCAAAATCCAAAAATGGAGTTTTCCCTTTTTTTTTGGGTTGACATCCCATTAAAAATGGGCCATATATAATTCTAGTGCTAATAATAATTTTGTAATTAAAGCATGCTTTGAATAGGCTTTACTAGCTATAAACCCTTTGTTGTCAATGTTTATGCATACAACACCTGTCAAGAATCTTCAAGAAAATTTGAGGAATAAATTGCCACATATTTTCCAATGTAGTAATAATTATAATTATTCCCACTTGAATGTAGAAATAATGTGTTGTATTCAATTATTTAAAAATATTTCCACACCAATATTAAGTGCATGCCAAGACTTATATGCCAAGACTCTAGTCCTCTAACATTAGAATAATGACATGTGTCTTTGGTACCAAGATCAACCATACCTCCACGTCATAAAACAAGATTTGTATTTCTTGATTAATTCAAGATTTCTAATTCTTGGTGAATAAATATTCCAATGCATCACTAAATACTTGAGTTCAATAACATGCAATGTTTTAAAATTGCCATGCTTATCTTTTTGCAAAGTCAATGCCATCCAAGATAGCATGCAATGCTTTGTTTTTAACTTTCAATGCCAAGTAAAGAAAAACCATGCTAATGTTAGCACATACATTTCATGATTGGCATCATAATACAAATCAATTCCATATATCATATGAAATCCTTTTAAATAAATATTACTTTCAACTTGGGTGCCAAACTAAAATTTCATGCCTTTTAATGACATGTGTCAACATAAAACCCTTTTCTTCTAAAGATAATATTTATAAAATGATACAGATTTTTTTTTTTTAAATTTTGAAAGTAAAAGATATAATTAAAATCTTAAAAATATAATTATTAACAAATAATAAATATATTAAAATATATAAATATTCATTTAAATATTTTAATAAAATATATATTAAAATATATTCATTAATAAATAATAAATATATATAAATTGATAGCAATTTTTTAAAATTAATTATAAACATTGTGAGTGGAAGTGGCATTATTGGGTAGATAATGCCCCACCTACATTCACAAAAATAATTAAATATTTCCAATAATTGATTGAAAACATGGTGTGGAAATCCCCTGGATCATGGTTGTAGACTTCTCTATTAGCATTAGTGTGTGCTATGGTTTATTGACTTGTATAAAGTGTGATGTTAATTCTCCTTTGTAGGTCCTCTCCTTCACCTAGTGTTATATTTTCATCCTATGCAGGTTATGTGATGTGTTAGAATGTGGTAGTTTTATTGAAGAGTGAACTAGTTGATAGTGTCTCAAGTATACCTTACTTCAATTGTCTTCAAGTTATAAACCTTCCACATATCCCCCACATGAAACACTTATGTTTAGGAGTTCATCAAGAATCCTATTTGTTCATTAGTCTTTTATTTGATCCATAAAGTGTTATTGAAGATTAGTTAAGAGAGGATAAATTGAATATTGGTGCATCACCATCCTTAGAATAGGTTTATTTTCATGTTTTCATTTTATCTCTTTTCATCCCAAAATTAGTTGGTTTTAAGAAGAGAGCTTAAGTTGATGTACCAGGGGAGATATCCCCATTAACTAGATGTTTGATCTTATTATATGTCACCCATAACCTGTAGACCAATCCCATGTTACCCCAAGCTTAAATAGAATTGAACTATCTCCTTCAAAGGGTTTTAACACATATTTTTTAATTACCAAAACATAAGCACCTATCCCAAACCCCTACATCAGCACTAATGTCTCACCCTGATACAAGTGTCCAATACCCTAAAGTCATCTAATTTTCAAATGAAACATATCCTAATGTTTGGCCTAAGTGATTTAATGTGAGTTATTTCTCAAAAAGGATTGATATAAATACAATATCAAACCTCATTAATTCACGACCTAAAAAATACCTAAGGAAACTTATCAAATCATTTAATCGAGAACTCAATAAATTAAAGCTTCCTTATTTTCTCCTATTTTCATATTAGTCATAGAGATATTGCATATGCAGGTCTAAAGTATTAAACAAATAGCCTAAGATTTTAATTTTCCAAGTTATAATCTAGGTCACTATTATACTTGCTTTCCACTTATTACTTGATTCACACACAAGCCAACACATAAGAGAGAACAACATCAGTCTAAGGCACTCTTCAAATTATTGGCTATGTAGGCAATTCTCATTGATAGAGGGATATTTGGGGTCAACACAACACTGTGAACCCACTAACCTATTTTCACAAAGGTCAATATGAAGATGAATAATTAAGGTTTTAAAATTTCATGATAAGTGAAAATCTATGACTCAAATCTAAATGTGTCAGAGCAAATGTGAAGACAAACCTAAATGCATCTTGGTGGCTACATCCTTTTCCAATAGGTATTTCATAAAGGACACTTATATCTAGTTCATACAGTAGTGTGGATGTAACTATCTGAGGCTGATGCTAGTGTTTGTGGCTCCATAAATACCCAATCTAGAATTTGATGACTATTGTAAAACCTTATTCCATGTTTCTTCCTACTTTTTCTAGGTCCAAAACTGTATCAACATCATAATTAGCTAAGTACGTTATTTCTTTGTCATTTCCATATCTATCATAGTTGTACTTACTATTTTTAACCTATCTTAGTTTAACTAATTTAGCATATGTTATATATGAGTTTAACATTCAATTGGCTTACTATAGATCTGATTATCACCCTTATACATTATCATTTATATATTCTAAACCCTACCTATCCAAATAGGATCTTTATCTAAATTTAGGGTTAAACAAGTATAAATTAGTAGTCACCTTGCCTTAAAAGGTTAAGATAACTATATAATATGTGTATGAACCATGTAACATATAAAAGGAATATGTCTAGGTAGATATATCATTTAAGCACACAGATTATGATCACATCAATTCCTAAGATACATGATGTGAATCATAGCAATATATAAATAGTAATAATATAATCTCAATAAGTAATCAATCACACACAAGATCATTCAAAAGAAAATCAAAAGATAATGGTCCAAGGAGACCTTAAACAAGGAGCATGTTCAAATGTCTCATAATCGAAGGGACATGACTTAGTAAAATCTCCACAAAATTAAGAATGTTATATTGGAATGTCAACATAAAATAAATAATGACATGTTTAAATGTCAAAGAGGCAAACAAAGGCACAAGGGTCATAAATAATGAAAAGTATGCAATTGATTAAATAAGCAAAAATGAAATTCAAGGAAGTGCATAGAGTAAAAGTATAATCAACCAGCATAAATATATCATACTAGTCTCTAGATATATGTGTTATCAAAAAATAATAAGTACACAACATATTAAGTACACTAAGATATATATATAGGCATGGATAAAGGCATGTGTAAGTATATAAGTTCAAACATGATAATTTAAAGTGACCATAGAATGATATAACTTGGATGTATCATGATCAAATAATTGGATACCCCCAATTTCCAAATAACATGAGTAAAGGGAAGGCCCAACATCTAGAAGTGCATAGATCATGTATTTGTATATGCCTAAATCACTCTCAAAATATGTATGAAACACATGTATATAGAAATAAATGATATGATATCCACTAATATGGAACCAAAAACATATATTCTAAGGATATAATAGGTGAAATACTTATCACTAAAGAATATGTAATGTTATGCATTTATAAAATAGGACCTATGTATGTGAAGAAATAATAGGAGTAGGGGTTCTTAAAACCAATAATTGTGTATTATGTGATTTATTTGGAATAACATTAATAAGAAAATATGTAGATGCTCTAGATATTTCAATATGGTGTGTAGAAGATGAGGATTTTGTAAAACCCACAATAGATATCTTATGTAATGGCCTCTCAAGTATTGGCCACCCAGGAAAGGGGATTGCCTATTGCTTACCCTTTTGTGAAAAATTAATCTTAGTATGTTTGATAATTAATTATCTGGCTATAAATTATTTTTCTTAAGAGGATATTCATATGGAATACTAAAATATATATATATATATATATATATCTAATTGGCATGAATGTATTTAACATGCCCATGTACTATGAAAGATACTACTCAAAATTTATGTATCCAAGGTCATCCCAATAACATATCAATGACACTGATGGAAGGTATAACTGAGAAGGTAGTAACCACATGTGTATAACCCACCTATAAATTTAATTAAATAACAGTAGGTTCACCAAATGTTTAACTTTAAAATCTATATTTGAGGTAATATAGGGTTAAAGAGGTAGAGATAGCCTAGGGCATAAGGATGGTAGACTATCTCTAAAGCATGTCAATTAATTTTCAAACTCAAATAAACATATAATAAAATTGTTATGCTTAGATATGATTAAATATAAATTATATTTATGTTATATATTGTAATTAAAATAAAAATAAGATACTTATTTGGTTCTAATTCTAATATAGAACTAGATTTGGAACTGGCAAAAAATAGACTAGATTTAGATTGTGGATCAGTTTCTTGATTCTATAAATTATACCTTTGTAGCTACAGACAATTGCATCAACTTAGGATAATTGTATTGACACTTATGTCTAACTCATATTTAGGTGTCTAATATGAAATACCTATTAAAACTAAATGCAATAATCTAGATGCTTCTAGGTTATTTCACCTTCACTATGGTGTATTTAGATCTAGGTCATGGACTATCACTCCTTGTAAAATAGTAAAAATGTATTTCTTCATCTTCATATTAGATATGATAAAATGAGTTAGTCAATGAACACTACCTGCATAGCCAATACTCTAAATAAAGCCTCAAACTTATGTAGTTCTCCCCTACATGTTGGCTTGTATGTGTATCATGCAATGTGTGATAAGAAAGTATAACAATGACCTAGCTTGTAACTTGTAAAATGTGTATCATGTAATTATCCTTCATTACTTTAGGCCTATATATGTGTTTTCCCTATGAATTATATAAAAACATGAAAAAAATATGGAAGATTTACTCTCTTGAGTGCTTGATTGAATGCCTTTTGTAGCTTTCCTTATTAGTAGGTAAGAATTTTTTGGATGAAGAATGAATGAGGATTGATATTGTATATATGTCAATCTATTTATATAATATCTCATATTAAAGTATATAGGCTAATCATAGGAATATTTTTCATTTGAAAATTGAATGATTTTAGGGTACTGGACACTTACATTGGCATAAGACACTTACATCGATGTAGGCATCTAAATAAGATGCAAGTGTCAAGGCTACTAGAAAATAGGTACATTTCCAAAACATGTAGAGATAAATCATAAGTAGGTTTATAAAATTATAAGCAGGATAGAAGGTTTGAGTCATTCGAATAACATTATGCAGACTAAGAGATAAGAAGTAGGCATAGAAAGATAGTGTATGCAAGCCTTTTGGTAGTGGGAAGAGTCTAAAAATTAAGTTACATCTATGATATGTATTTTCCAAGTATACAAGATAAGGTATTATATAATTCATAACTAATGTCTAAATTTAGTAAAAACTCTTTAAAATATGTACAATAGTTTTCATGGCTTCATCCCAAAGAAACTTAGGAACACTTGTTAAGCATAACAGAGTTTTATCTATTTCTATTACAGTCTTGATTTTCCTCTTAGCAATTCCATTTTGCTATGGATAATAGGGTTTTATTAACTCTCTTTGAATACCACATGAAAATATAAATGAATCAAATTATTTAATAGTGTATTTACCACCATTATCAGTTGTTAATCTCTTAATTTTTAGGTTAGAATTATTTTCAATAAAAACTTTATATTCTTTAAATTTAGAAAAAAATTCATATTTACTCTTTATAAAATAAGTCCAAATAAGTCTAGTGTGATCATTAATAAAATTGTGTGTGTGTGTGTGTGTGTGTGTGTGTGTGTGTGTGTGTGTGTGTGTGTGTGTGTGTGTGTGTGTGTGTGAGAGAGAGAGAGAGAAGGAACTTTCATATGTCTTCTTAGATCATTATTAATAAGTTCTAAAGGATGAGAAGATTTTGCATCATGATGTTTGTGAAAAGGTTGAGTGTGTTTCTTACCATGCAAGCAACCTTCACAAGTTTCATGTTGAGGAGAAATATTAGAAAGTCCAACCATTATATTATGATGAGACATATCATAAAGACTTATAAAATTAACATGTCTAAACCTTTCATTCCATGATTGAGGTTCATTTATAATTTGAGAGGAAAGACAAGATACAAAATAAAAATTAGTAAAAAATATAAACACCATTATTTTGAATACATGCAGTAATCAAAGAAATTAATTTATCTTTAATGCACCATTTATCCTAAATAAGTGTTATAATGGAATTACCATGCATAAGTTGAGACAAAATAAAATATTTATCTTAAGTTTTAGAACATAAAAAAATCATTTAAGAATCTATTTCTAACTTTTATTTTAGTTTTTTTAGTTTCTTCTAAAAATAAATAGTCACATAAATATATCCTTCCATATATATATTATTAAATAAAATATTATACAATCATGTCATGTCATTTGAATCACCACTCTAAAAAAAATTCATCGTCATTAGAAGCAAACAAAGTAACATAAAGAACAATAATACTATAATTTTGATCCTGATTGTTATTTTGGTTCTATTTTTGATTTTTATGTTGATTTTGATTAGAAAATTTCATCCCTTTATTATTTTTAGGGGTTTTATAATTTGGCCCCTTTTTATAACAATATTTCTTTTTATGGCCAAACTTATCGTAGAGATTACAATTTCCATTAAATTTGACTTTATAGTTATTGTTTACAAATTTTTTGTTCTTATCCTTATTATTGACATTGGAGGATTTTGATTTGAATTTTGATTTAAATTTCTAGTTTTCATTATTTTGGGGGACTTTTTTTGAACTATAAGTTCCTGAGTGACATTCTCTTTAGAATCAAAAGTAGACATCACCTATTTTTCTTGAATGAGAAGAGCCAAATAATAGAGAGGTTAGTGATGTCTTGTTATATTTTATATTTAGAGTTAATAATAGAAATAAATCTTTGAAACTTATCATATATATTTAACCAAATAATGAAATAGAGAAGTTGATCTTGAAATAAGTTTCAATTACATCTATTTAACTTTGATTTGATATTTTTTATTTTATCAAGAAAATTAACAACTTTTTCCTCACCTTTCATGGGATTTTTCATGAGTTCAAGAATAATCTTGATAATCTTATAAAGTCAAGTACATTCATGCATCGATTCTATAACAACCCCTCAATTTATACTTATGAGAATGCAATTAAAAAAAATCATTAAGACATTTAAACAATTAACTTAACATTCATATCACAGAATTTAACAATATAATAAATCAAACCATAAATAAGAACAATAATACTTATAATTCAAATACTGCATACAATATAAATCTTATACAATTCCAAGGAAAGTAAATACCACAGGACATATCTATGATTGGTCTAACAATACATCAACTATTATTCAAATATACAAATACATAATACAATTACATGTTTTCAAGCATACGACCTAATACAATAAATAGATACCAAGATCTCTAGAGCTTGATTCAATCCAAATTGTGTATCACTAATAATCTCAAGTGTCATCTCTAGGTAGTACTACAATGGGAAGGGAGAGCATCATCCAAGTGCTTTACCACTCCAACCATGGACCAATGATGTCCTACATAATCTCTTATTAGGAAATGGCCCTCCCTTCATGGATAGGTAGATATAATGGTGTGAGAATATAGTGAGATGTGCTAGTACCTTGTGTACTGTAAGATTTATAAAAATATGTAGTGTATCATAAAGAATTCCATTCTAACATTATATCACACAACATGCAAGTCAAACATATGAAATAAAAATGTATATCTAACATTACTTTGACCAAATTTTTCATACGATTATTTAGATTAATCTATTTTATAACACACACCTTGATCAGATCATTTATTGGTGGTACTATCTAGGATAGTGCAATCTGTCTCACTACCTATTAGTTTCATCAATATGGTTTCATAAAATAATAATATATAACATAGTATATAACTTAAAGACTCATACATATTTCATACTCCTAGAAATAATATTACATCACATGTTATACATAAGAATAAACAAAGTATAGTTTATTCTATCAATGCAAATATGAATCATACATTAGTATCTAATTCATACAAAAAATAATGTCTATAATTCATAGCACCTGAGTATGTTTCACATTCATAGTAAACTAAATTTTTTCCTAACTACTACTATAACAAGATCCAACTAAATACACCCCAAGATAACCCAAATTTCCAAAGTCTAGATATTTATGACCCAACTACTACTTTCCCAGAATACATTTTTAATCAAGTACAAATAATAAATTAAGTCATACAAACACAAAAAAGTCTAACCTAATCATTCATTTACACTCACAAGGTTGTATGCATACAAGATATCCTACTAACTACTACATAACCTTACTAATCAAGAATAATCCAACACATACATTAAATGTGTTAACATAGGTGAGAGTTTAGGCATGAAATAATAGTATATACCATTCAATAATATATATTTAAGCTGAAGCATTCGATGATATCCCATAATATCATAACTCATTATGCTTGGGTGCCCTACATGAAAAAAAATCTAACACTTAATTATTTAACAAGTCTAGGGTTATACAATCTGGGTATACTCTAGTCTATACTGCACAATTACAATCAAAGGATAGCATAATCTCTAGGCACACATCATGATGCACTACTTTATTCTAGAAAAGTAAATCACTTGCTCATATAAAATACTCTCACAAAATATAAACCACACAAGTTTCATCATTAACCAATATCAAAATCTTAGAATAACTCTTAATCAAGTTAAGCCTCATATAAACATAACTCAAGCTACTGTAATATTCCTACTTGTCAATTTTACCAATTTTATAAACCCTTTTTAATTCCATGATAATCACTCTCATTAACTAAATTGTAACTTGAGTTGGAAATGTAAATCAAAAATATAAAGCATAAAGTTCCACCAAACATTCAATTTTGCATTAAAGAAGAAACATAATTTATTTTAAAATCTTTCTTTCCTTCTCTAGAATACACATGGTGTATTCATAATTATTATTTTAATTATAACTCAATAATACAACTCAGCTTTCAACAAAATTACATGGTGTTTCACCTTCTTAAAGCCTCATGGATTTCATTAATTATCGTGGCATTACATTTTCACCTAAGCATTTTATAAGCTTAATGTTGTTAATAATTAACTATTGTTTCCATTTAATAACTCAATGTTAACAACTATAAACTTAGCATATTAATTTTTGATACTCAGCATATCAATTTTAAAAACACATCACTTTCAATTAATGCTCTACATTATAAGATGTGGATTTACATTATAGCTTGGTAGCTTCAACGATTTTTTAACTAACTTCATTTATTAAAATAAATATATATCATTTCAATTTAAACATAGCCATAGAGAGTCATCATTATTCAATAAATAAATAGTGACTCATTTGCATACTCAGCATATCAATTTAATGACCTGACACTATAATAATTAATGACTTATCTTTTTAACCAATATTTAATTCTTTACTAATTTCAAACTTAGCAATTTCATATAATTATAGAGTGTTCTCCATTAATGCATGGTATTTTATTTACATATCAAGGCATTATAATTAGATATAGCCATCAACTTCATTTAATGCTCAGCCTTCAATTCTAAACAAGGCATCTCATTTATAGTGACTTGGCAAATATAATTTGGACTCGATACTAAATTCATTATACTCAGATGTATTAATTGACATCATTACTCTTAATTTCTAGTTAGGTGTTTGATAACATGGCACATTTATTTTAATAAGTGTAACCAATTTATTTTCAAGTAAAATTCAACTATCATTTTAAATTAGCTAGTTGTTTCACCTAAATAAGACTCAGCATTATAATATTCATCAAATTTAATAATTATTTTAGTATTTTAAGTGATGCATGGCATTTCAATTAGTTGGCCATTTCATTTTACATGTACAACAAATTAGAATCTAAATGTAGCGACTTATTTTAATATTCAGCTAGTAATTTGTATTCACAACATAATGATAATTATGTAGTATTTCATATTAAGACTTAGTGCTCTATTTAAAAACTCATTTTTTCTCAATATAACACTAAGTGACTCCCTTAAAACACTTGGAAAATTTAATTTATACGCATCTATTTTATTAATAGCTCAGTAATCAGATGAATATATGTAATGATTTGATAATAGCTTGACCTTTTTAATATAAACACAGTCCAATATTAATAAAACTTAGCAAACAAAGATATTATGGAAGATGTTAACCTTTATCAGACAAAATGTTGGACTGAGATACAGTGTAACACTAATTTAAGTGGATGGAATGGATCTAGAGTATTGAAACACAAGCTAAGACTAATACTACCCATAATAAATAAGCTTAGTTCCTTCAATTTAAATGTGACATTTGATCAGGTATTACGCAAGCCAAAACAAGCAAATCTTAAAATAAGATGCATGCTTAAATAGTCAATTTGTAAACCAATAATAAGATGCAAGGATTTTAATCTTAGTATAGACTTGTTACTATGCAACATAATTAAATGAGATATGACTCAAGGTTTAAAAAATGATTATTATGCAAACCCAAAAATACTCAATGTAGTCTACTTAATGCAAATGTAGGCATGGAATAAATCCAACCAATGGTTAACACTTCAAATGCTAGGTGTGAGGAATAATACAGAACCTCCTTAAAATAAAATGTAGCCACAATACAAAGGAAAGGCCACCAATAAAATTAATAACTAAACTCAAATATTTTACTTATACTTAGGCCTATACAATTATTTAAAACATAGGCTTAAAGAAATTAAATATGACTTAATATGCAGCCTTGTATAGAGACAAATATGTAAGTTTAACAATGGTAATTTAGGCCATGCAATTATGACATTGGTCAAATGAACTAGAATGCAATTCTTACAAAGTTCATTATGAATTTCAATGTAGTCCTTGAAATTTGAAATGCAGCCTACTTAATAGTCACTATGTTGGCCATAAAACACCATGCAAGCTTGAATAAAATCACTATGCATTTCTAACAATGAATACTCAAGAATTAAAGGAAAACCACTGCAAAACCTATTTGATAATTGTGCCCTTCCTTACTTTCCCTGTCTCTCCCTTCATCTTTAGCTTCTTCTCCTTTTTCTTTTCTCTCAGTGATTTTGTCTCCCCCTTCCATTTATTAAGGGCTTCATTTATAAATTTATTCCTCTCTCTAAATGTTGCACTCTACTCTTTTGCATGTCAAAAACTCCTTTTGTTTTCCATCCATGCATGGCCTCTTTCATTTTATGAACTTCAATTTCTTCTTGTAAAATTTTTCTTACAATTCATAATCTTCAGTTCCTAACTCTCATAATTATTATTTAAAACATTTTTAATTTGTTTATTTAAATTATATGTCCTAGTTCATTAGCTTAACTTATGGTTAAGTTTACCAAATAACTAGCAATATATATTATCTAATGTTAAATGTAAATTATGCATGACTTTCAAGACTACTCTAGAATGTGTTAACTCATTTTCCATGAAATTTTAAAACAAAGATAAATATTTAGTTAACTAAAAGATAAAATAAGTCATCGATTTTATTTTATTTGTAAGATAATTATTTCTACAATAATTATATCTATTAGCACTAATATTTATTTTTTATATTTAAATTCAAAAATAAATTCAATTAGGCTAAAGAAATTTAATGCATAATATAACTAATTACACACACACAAATATAATCATAAGAAATATGCACTAACATTTTTACATAGGTAACATTTAAAATCTACTATGCATGTATGTAGAGTCACTAATAATTTCCACTAATATCCCCCCACTCATTCCATCTAGCTGATCCTCTCTAATGATGCCCTCCCTTGTCAAGATCTAAGGGTAGGACCTATCATGCATCTACCTAACAACAAGTATGTAGTTAGTCTGATTCATCATATATATCAACCAATGATGCTAAACTAACATATATAAATCCTAAATGTACACAATTATCAAAATATAATTGACGTATCATGTATACTAATTAACAATATCATTATTCCATACAAGTATGTGTCAAAATTTTCAAATCAAGGCAATAATAATTATATAATGACCATACTAATCAATAATTAAATATTTATTTGGCATAGGATGAAATTAGGATGTGACATCCTCCCCCCTTAAAACTAGTCATCACCCCGATGACTCTTATTTAAACAAAAGTTTTGATTAACAAATAAATTTTAACATCATAGAAATATAGTACCTAAAGAACTCATACTAGTTCTCCTAATTAGCACTATTCTTATAGAATTGGCCCCATAAGACCCTACTCTGTGATATTTCCTATTCTGCAAATAAGTTTTGTGAAAGGTCACTTTAAGTTGATTGGTTCTATCATGGCCACCTAAAGGTCCACAACCACAATAAAAGTCTAATAAAAACTCAATAAAAGTTTCACTGGTAACTCAACAACACATGAGATTATCATAAAAGTCAAAATAAATGATCATATGACTGAATTTGACAAGTTTTGCCTATCAAATATCAAATTTGACAAGTTCATCTATTCGATCCAACTCAATAATAATCAAGTCAATGTAAGGCTAAGTAGGATAATGTTTTATCACTTACAACTCATGTTTCTATTTCTCCAAGCATCCCTTAGGTCTCCACAATTAGATGATCTTCAAAAGGTGCACATGGTTCTATGAAACACAAATATGTACCAAAAAATCATAAAACTAATACTATATGCTAAATAATTTTAGATGTAATAATAAACATACAATAAAAATCATACAATCATCTCAAGATTATTTTAAGTTGCTACTAGATAACCATACTAGTATGATATCATATAACTTAAACTATAATATTGTATTCATAGTAAAGAGATAATAATACTTCAATTATTGTAACATACAAAGTCTAAGGATCATACCACCCTTACAAATTTATAAGTGAGAAAATGTCTCCTTGCATTAATAGCACATCACAATTAAAAAAATTTATCTCAACCCTCTTAGATTATCAAGACGTTCTACACATCTTTATACCTTACTTGCTCTCGACAAAAGGAACACATATTACTCTTTAAAACAACATTCTTCAAAAGAGAATAATATCGATCTAACAAAGGTATTTAATAACATAATAATTATAATCAACTATAATTAATATAAATTCATTGTTATCCACTCTTTGTGGTCAAGCACATAAATTAGATAAAAATCTAAAAAATCACAAGTAGAAGTAGAAAGTCAAAATCCCATAAACAAAACTTCCTACATACCCACATATGATAAAGGAAATATCGCAACCCACATTATCAATCACTATTCACTTACCAAACTTGTAAGTGTAGTATCATCACCTACTCCCTCAATTCGAAAGAAAATATGAACCACAAAGATGCATCAATCCATTCAATCATACATCTTCTCTTAACAAGAAGTATAAAATACTATCCCATGAAATCAAGTGAATAATATCAAAATAACAATTCAAAAACAAGTTTCCACGTAAGAAAATTCTAAATCAACATTGTGAACATAAGAATCTTTTTGATAGCTAAAAAGGATGTAAGAAGAGGGTGGTATCATAACATCTCACCTCTAAACTGACTAAGAGAGATGACTCTTCTTCTCAAGTCTAAATAAATATAAGGATGTTAATCCACATAACAAACTCGTAACACAAATTAATTCACAATCATGACATCTACACTCAATTATAAGAAATTACCCATGACACTAGTGGTGTCAAATTAGAATGGATAGGATTCTCAATCCTAGCATCTGTGTAAATAAAACACAACTAAGCATAATTACTTAAGTGAGAAGCACTCCACACTTTTAAAACACTCACAAAAAATAATTGGTGAAGGTGATTAAATAAAGACATAATTATCCTCGAGGTGTTCAATCTCAGATTGAAAATATGGTAGGAAACTCTTGTTCATAACTCAAAAACTAAGCTATGCACTATCCTACCCAACACCGTACACAACCATCACCAAAGAGACACTCAATACACCAACCTTTTAACAACTCTAAGGGGGTAAAAATTCTCTAAGGTACATACTCAATTTACCATACATGTATTCTCAATTCTCCTTCTGATAAGTAGGAGGATATGAAAATGTTAATGGACTCGCTAGGTCATAGAGTTTGAGCCATAGCACTAATACCACATGTAACAACCCCTCAAGTTGTACTTAAGAAAATGTAGTATATTTTTTTTCTTTAATACATTTGAGTAATTAACTTAACATTCATATCAAAGAATTTAACAATACAATAAATCTAACCATAACTAAGAATAATAGTACTTATACTTCAAATATTGTATACAATATAAATCTTATACAATTCCAAGGAAAGTAAATACCATAGGACATAGTTGTGAATGGTCTAAAAATATAAAAATTATTGTTAAAATATACAAATACATAATATAATTGCATTCCTTCAATCATATATCCTAATATAATAAACATATACCAAGTTCTTTGGAGCATGAGTCAATCCAACTTGTGTATCATTGATAATCTCAAGTGTCATCTCCAAGTAGTACTATAGTGGGGAGGGAGAGCACCACCCAAGCACTTTACCACTCCAACCATAGACCAACAATGTTATACACAATCCCCTTTCATGAAATGGCCTTCCCTTCATGGATAGGTAAATAGAATGGTGCGAGAATCCAATGAGACATGTTAGTACTCTGTGTGTTGTAAGATTTCTAAAAACATACAGTGTATCGTAAAGAAATCCATTCTAACATGATATCACACAACATTTAAATCATACATATGAAATGACAATATATATCTAAAATTACTTTGGCCAAAAAAAAATTATGATCATTTAGATCGGTTAATTTCATAACACATCACTTGATCAGATTATATATTGGTGGTACTACCTAGGATAGTGGAATCTGTCTCATTACCTATTAGTATCATCAATACGGTTTAATAAAATAAACATGTATAGAATAGTATATAACTCAAAGACTCATATATATTTCATCCTCGTAGTAATAATATCACATCACATGTTATACATAATAATAAACAAAGTATACTTTATTCTATCAATGTAAGAATGAATCATACATTAATATTGAACTCATACATAAAATAATGTCTATAGTTCATACCACCTAAGTATGTTTCACATTCATAATAAAGTACAATTTTTCCTAACTAATACTATAATAAGATCCAACTAAATGCATCCCAAGATAACCCAAATTATCAAAGTCTAGAGGTTTATGACCTAACTACTACTTTCCCATAATCAGTCATACAAGTAATCATAAATATGTATAAACATACGCTTTTAATCAAATAAGTACAAATAATAAATCAATTCATGTAAACACAAAAAATTATAACCTAAGCATTCATTCATTTACACTCACAAGGTTGTATGCATACAAGATATCCTACTAACTACTACATAACCTTACTGATCAAGAACAATCCAACACATACATTCAATCCATTAATGTAGTTGAGAGTTTAGGCATGCAACAAAAGTATGTACCATCTGGGCATATACAATTAAGTTGAAGCATTCTATGATATTTCATACTATCATAGTTCACTATGCTTGGGAACCCTACATGAATAAAAATCTAACACTTTATTATTCAACAATCAAGTCTATGGTTATACCATTTGTATATACTATGGTCTGTACTACACAATTATAATCAATGGATAACACAATCCCTAGACACACATCAGGATGCACTACTTTATTCTCAAAAAGTCAATCACTTACTCATAAAAAATACTCTCACAAAATATAAAGCACATAATTTTTATCATTAACCAATATCAAAATCTTGAAATAACTTTAAATTAAGTTAAGCCTCATATAAACATAACTCAAGCTATTATAATATTCTTATTTGCCAATTTTACAAGTTTTATAAACACTTTTTAATTCCATGATAATCATGTTCATTAACTAAAATGTAACCTGAGTTGGTAATGCAGTTCAAAAATTTGAGGCATAAAGTTCCCCCAAATATTTGGTTTTGCATTAAAGAAGAAGCATAGTTTCTTTTGAAATCTTACATTCCTTCCCCAAAATATACACAATGCATTCATAATTATTATTTTAATTATAAGTCAGCAATACAGCCCAGCTTTCAAAGAAATTGCATGGCGTTTCATCTTCTTAAAGCCTTAGGGGTTTCATTAATTATCACAGTATTATATTTTCACCTAAGTGTTTTATAAGGTCAATGTTATTAATAAACTATTGTTTCCATTTAATAACTCAATGTTAACAACTATAAACTCAGTATATAATTTTTTGATAATTGACTTATTAATATTAAAAATGCATCACTTCTAATTAATGCTCGGTGTTTCAAGATATGGCTTTACATTATATCTTGGTGGCTTTAGTGATTTGTTAATTGACTTCAACTATTAAAATAAATATATAACATTTCAATTTAAACATTTCCATAGAGAGTCAACATTATTCAATAAATAAATAGTTACTCATTTGCATACTTAACATATCAATTTAATGACCTAGTGATATAATAATTAATGACTTGGATTTTTAATCAATATTTGATTCTTTAGTAATTTCAAACTCAGTGATTTCATAGAATTATAGAGTGTTCTCCATTAATGCATAGTATGTTATTTACATAGCAAGGCGTTTTAATTGATATATCTAGCAACTTCATTTAATGCTCAGCATTCAATTCTAAATAAGGCATATCATTTATAGTGACTTGGTAATTATAATATGGACTCAACAATAAATTTATTATACACAACCATATTAATTGACATGAGCACTCTTAATTTCCATATGGGCGTTCCATAACTTGGTGCTTTATTTTAATAAGTGTAGCTAGTTTATTACCAAATAAAATTTAGTTATCATTTTACATTGGGTAGGCATTTCACTTAAATAATACTAAACATTATAATATTCATCAAATTCAATAACTGCTTTAATGTTTTAAGTGATGTAAGGCATTTCAATTAGCTGGCCATTTCATTTTACATGAACAACAATTTAGAACTTAAATATAATGACTTATTTTAATATTCAACCAATAATTTATATTCACATCATAATGATAATTATGCAATATTTCATATTAAGACTCAGTCTTCTATATAAAAACTCATTTTTTTTCTCAATATAACACTAAGAGATTCTCTTAAAACACTTAGCAACTTCAATTTATACACAATTATTTTATTAATAACTTAGAAATCAGATAAATATACACATCAATTTGATAATATCTAGGCGTTTTAATATAAACATAATCTAATATCAATAAAACTTAGTAAAGTGAAGCTATTATGGAGGATGCCAACCTTTATCAAATAAAATACTAGAATGAGATAAAGTGTAGCATTGATTTAAGTGGATGGAAGGGGGTCTAGAGTAGTGAAATGTAGGCTAAGACCAGCACAACCCATAATAAATAATCTTAGTTCCTTCAATTTAAATGCAGTATTTGATTAGGAATTATGTAGGCTAAAATAAGTAGATCTTAAAATAAGATGTAGGCTTAAAGAGTCAATTCATAGACTAATAATAGGATGCAGGGCTTTCAACTTAGCGTAGACTTGTTACTATGTAACACAAACAAATGAGATATGACTCAAAGTTTTTTAAAAAAATATTAATACACAAACCTAAAAAATACTCAATGTAGTATACTTAATGCAAACGTAGGCATGGAATAAAACCAAACACTAGTTAACACTTCAAATCCTAGGTGTAAGGAGTAACACACAATCTCCTTGAAATAAAATGAAGCCACAATACAAAGGAAATGCTACCAATAAAATTAATAACTAAGCTCAGATCTTTTAATTATATGTAGGCCTATACAATTATTTAAAAGATAGGATAAAATAAATTAAATACAACTTAATAGTATCTTTATATAGAGACAAATATTTAGGTTTAACAATGTTAATTTAGGCCATGCAATTGTGACGTTATTCAAGTCAACTAGAATGCAATTCTTACAAAGTTCATTATGAAGTTCAATATAGTCCTTGAAATTTGAAATGTAACCTAATTAATAGTCACTATGTGGGCCATAAAACACCATGCAAGCTTGAATAAAATCACTATGAATTTCTAAAAATGAATACTCAATAATTAAAGGAAAACCATTGCAAAACCTACCTGGTAATTGTGCCCTTCCTTGCTTTCCCTATCTCTCCCTTCATCTTTAGCTTCTTCTCTTTTTTCCTTTTTCTTAGTGATTTTGTCTCCCTCTTCGATTTCTCAAGGGATTTATTTATAAATTTACTCCTCTCTAAATGTTGCACTCTACTCTTTTCATGCCAAAAACTCCTTTTATTTTCCATCCATGCATGGCCTCTTTCCTTTTCTAAACTTCACTTTCTTCTTGTAAAATTTTTCTTACAATTCATAGTCTTCATTTTCTAACTCTCATAATTATTATTTAAAACATTTTTAATTTGTTTATTTAAATTATATGTCCTAATTCATTAACTTAACTTATGTCTAAGTTTAACAAATAACTAACAATATTTATTATCTAATTTTAAATGTAAATTTTACATAAATTTCAAGACTACTCTAGAATGTGTTAACTCATTTTCCATGCAATTTCAAAAGAAATATAAATAATTATTTAACTAAAAGATAAAATAAGTCATTAATTGCATTTTATTTTTAAAATAATTATTTGCACAATAATTATATCTATTATCACTAATATTTATTTTTTGGATTTAAATTCAAAAATCAAGTCAATTAGGCTAAAGGAATCTAATGCATACTAAAACTAATTCCATAGACATAATTATTATCACAAGCAATATGCACTAATATTTTTATGCAAATAACATTTAAAATCTACTACGCATGTGTGGTCACTAGTAATTTCTACTGATATTCCCCCACTCATTCCATCTAACTAATCTTTTATGATGATGCTCTCCCTCATCAAGATTTGAGGGCACGACCTATCATGCATCCACCTTGTAACAAGTAGATAGTTAATCCAAGTCTTCATATAACAAATATACATCCTTAATGTATAGAATTATCAAAATATAACTGACACATCTTGTATACTAATCAACAATATCACTGTCCCATACTAGTATATATCAAAATACTCAAATTAAGGTAACGGTAATTAGATCATGGTCATACTAATCAATAATTAAAGGTTTATTTAGAATAGGGTGAAATCAAGAAGTAACAGATTCAAGGAATTTCCAAGATTCTCTAAGAGATTCTTGGTTGCTAACATGGATTAAGAATTCATACTTAACACTCCCTAAGATAATCAACATAGCTTCTTGAGATTTATGTTGATAAGCATTTGTATTTTTTTTGTCACATGTTTCCTAGATAGAGGTTTCTCAGTTTCATTAATACTACTCTATAATTTTCTAGTAATGAATTACGCTTTGATATGGATCTTCTAAATGTTATAGTTAATTCCATTTAACATTTACAACTTATCCATATTAAATCTTTTAGAGGACATTTTATTATGAATTTGAATAAAAATTAACAACATTTTTTTAAATAAAATATGTAAATATACTTTTACACACTTCTGTGTCTAGTCGATAATGATGAACTACCCAATGCATATGTTTATGCATGTACAATAAAATGCACATCAATTTTTATGATAGAGAAAAAAACTACAATTTGAATGAATAATAAAGGAAGGTGATTATAAGGGGAAAATGAGGTGTCTTCTTCACTTTAACCAAGTTGAGAGACCTTTGATGGACTTCTTTTTTAAAAAAAATCATTTAATTTGACAATGATCAAATATATAAGAACAATTTTGAATGACATACACTTATGAGGTCACATATAATTAAATTGATTTTAATTATTTTATTAAATACATAATAGTTTATTTACAAAAAAATCTAGTTGAAATAAATTAATATATGAGGTTTGTATTATATTTATTATTCTTTCCTCTCAATATAATATGTTAAAAAAATAATTATAAAAGAGTTTTCTCATCAATGTAAGATGATGTGAAAATAATTAAATTCTCTTATCAATGTAAGATCGTGTAAAAATAATTATATTTTCTATTTAATGTAGCATAATTTAAAAATAATTACAAAATATTTTCTCATCAATATAACAATGTAAAAAAATAATTATAAAAGATTTTTTCCATCAATGTAAGATGGTTTAACATTAATTACATTTTCTCATCAATGTAACATAATGTAAAAATAATTACAAAATATTTTCATATCAATATAACATGGTGAAAAAAAATTACTAAAGAATTTTCCTAAAATTTAAAAATAGTTACAAATATTTTCTTTGAATAAAAAGAACGTTTACTAATATTTTAATTTTCAGGTTAATTAGATTATTTGTACTTAATATATTTCACTTTTATGTTCTCTTCTTACCTACCCTAATGTTTATTATTAATATACATAAAAATATATATTTATATATTATATATTATATATTTATTTTATATATATATAATATATAATATATATACACAAACATGTTATTCAGCATATCAATAACTTGTAAATATGATCAAACAAAATATGGCATAGATACCATGTCGAGTCATCAGAATGATAATATATTGTTTAATATGAACGGTGAGTTTATAAAATTAATTTAAGAGCTGAAAGTATTCATAAATAAAAATAAAAAATAGATAGAGAAGAAATTAATTACAGAACACATTACATGAAATTTATGTAGGAAAACCTATACAAATAAAAAAAACCCACTGAAAAGCATAATCCATTATATGAGAAATAACTATCACCTAGTAACTTCCTTTACACCTCATTTCTCCTCTTTACATAAATCCTTCACAAAATGTTCAGAGACACTTCCATGTGAATAATTCACAATATAATGGCATTTTCTTACAAAGGTGAAAATATATTTATAAGGGATGTGAATAGTTGTAACCCTGTAAATAATAAATAGAAGTTTTATTATTCACATAACATTAGTTTTAAATATTTTGTTATAATTAAATAATAAATATAACATTTATTATTTACACTATAGAACAATGTGGGCCACTAAAATAATCCCATAAATTTTAATGTTCTAACTTAAAATCAATTATATTCTTTTCTATAAAAACTATAGTAATCTATATTCATGTACTCATTAATATTCTTGCAATTCTTATGATGATAATTTATGCCTGGATGTC
Source organism: Torreya grandis (assembly GCA_037957365.1). NCBI lineage: Eukaryota > Viridiplantae > Streptophyta > Pinopsida > Cupressales > Taxaceae > Torreya > Torreya grandis. The sequence continues at coordinate 635,946 of JARHVA010000023.1, read as the reverse complement.
ATTGTGACATCTTATTTTACACATTTTTTATGATTGGGACAACCTAATCATTCTATGATTATTTCCAACATTCCTTACTTTCTATTTCCCTTTGAGCTCACCAAGGTTGATTGTTGATGCTTAAAACTCTCATTCTCATCAAGCAACTTCTTATGGGAAGCTTTACAAATGTGGGACCAAAATTATGATCTGTGAAGTTACCTCTAAGATTTTAGAATATAGCTCTTTGAATAATTAGGAAGGAAAAGGGTAAGAAGTAAAAGCAAATAAAAACTAAAATAAAACTATCTAAGGTGATGCACTAGAATTCTCAATGTATCCATTCCTAACATTGCATAAAACAACTTGAACTTTTAAAACATTACAGATGATTTAAAAGATCATATACATGACTTAAAGCTTGCAATATAAACAAAACCCAACACTATAGAAGCAGAGAATAAAAACAATAAACAAAAATTAATTCCACACAATTTGACACAGAACACCACATCCTCTTCATTGTTGGGCAGAGAATAAAATACAAAAGGCCTAAAGGCATAGTATAAAATATTCAATCCTTCTTGTGAGGGGAACCTATTAAGGTCTTAAAATGAAAAACAAAGACTATTGTTATTTCTATTTAAATTTAAAACTATTACAATGGTTGATCTCTCTAATAACAATCATTAAAACAAAACAGCTATTATATAACTTCCCATCTATTGTGTTATATAGATTCTAAAATAGGAGCTATGAATCTAAAACCTTGGGGGACATGAAGATGAGGACCTGGTCCATAGATGTGCTCCCCTATGTGCTTAACCATTGTGAGTCCATGATAAACCCAAGCATTGGCTTCAAGTTCGAGGCCACATTTTTATCCTCTCCCAATATGAAACATATAATTTTTGGATCATTGGGAGGATGTATGTGGTCTGGTAATGAGTGGTGAGGTCATTCTTCAGCTATTAGATCTATTGGTCCTTAGCCTAGGACTCTTATTATGATTTCTACTACATCTATTGTTGCATGCTAGTAGGGTCTAGGAGACTCTTATGGGTCTATGTGAACTCTATTTATTTTTCTCATATATTATATTCTATAGTTTATTTTTCCCTTTTTAGGCCATCTACTTTAGCCTTCAACTCTGCTACTTAGATCAGCTAGGCTATTTGGTTAGCTTCTAATTAGAATATCTTAAATATGATGAGGATCTATAGGTTGGATCTCATCTTCATGAGCTTCATTACTTTGGCCTTGGCCTTTACATATAGGTAGTTGATGGTGGTCTTAACTCTTATGAGTTCTTGTTCTTTCTTTTGTAATTAATGGCATGTCTTGAGGTAGTCTTTTATGATAGACTTCTGGGTCTCCTCCATTAGTTTGAACCTATCATGTGGCCTTGCCTGGATGAGGTTAAGGCTGATAACATGTATTGAGTAATCCACCAACTAGACTTATTATTGGGGCTTAATTAATATTAACATCATGTGTGTATTCATTAGATATATTTCCTAGGGTTAAAGAATGACTACATGTGTGGTGTTATGGAGGCTTTGGCCACTTTTTCTCTTATTTTATCTACCTAGGATTCTCAAGATTTTCTTGTAGTCTCTAACTATTAGTAAAACTATTCCTATGATTAAATTAATTCCCTTATGAAGGGGGATCCTTGTGGTAATCTAAAAGGAATATTCACTTTTTTTTTTGTAGTGGATGTTGTTCCCTTAGGGATGAGCATTTGAATGGTCAATTTGGAAGGTGAGAAAGGTGGGAGGCCATAGAGAGGGGTAGTGGGTGATTGCATCATGATAGATGTACTTTTGGTAGATAAAAGTGGAGGATTGAAAAGTGGCATAAGCATGGTGATTTGTTGAGCTGTGGAAAGTGGTGCAAGCATAGTGGAAATAGTAAAAGGTGAAGATGAAGTAAATAATGAAGAAGTAGAAAGGAGAGGGTGATAAAAATGCACCTTTTTCTATTTGGGCTCTGAAAGAGGGTTGGAAGCTTGCACCTCAGAGCTAAGCTGAGATAACCCTACCTTAGGTTGCCTTAGAGTAGCTTGCTCCTACTATTAGGGTGATGCATATAGAGGATGAGACCAAGATGTATGCCTATGAATCATAAAAAAATTCTCCTCTTTCTTTGGGTGGGAATTTTATTATTTTTATATCAAAACCTTTTCTTCTACCTGAGCATCTTCCTCATGGTGTTCATCCTAGAAGTTCTTAAATTAATCATCGAAGTCTAGATATTCAAAATTGATCTATCTCTAAACAATTTCCTACCTATACTTCTAATAGGCTTCCATATTTTCCTTTCTCTAGCCCCTCTGGATGAGCTATGCTCTTAGACCCTTAGTCATTAGCTTCACATGATCAAAATCTTGGACTAATTTATAAAAAGATTCCCATAGTTGGTGGGTTTATGAAAGGATCTTTGATAGATCAACATAGTGATTAATGTCATCTTCCATTAGTTACTTTCACTCTTAGAAGTTTGTTCAGGGCTCATGGTTGAAGGGGGTGGCCATATTGAGAGTGGTTATGTGGCCAACTAGGTTATAATTCCATTAGTCATTGATCTGATCCAAGTCAAGCTCTACTATTTTGAGCATAAGTAGATGCTCCTATGACCTTATAACTATAATTCCCCCTCTTAAAAATGGGATGTCATACATCAAATCCACCATGTTGAGCTAGTAGACCAATTCTAAGGCCAAGGTCATGTATGTGAGCATGCACAAGAGCTAGAATGGTTCCTTTATAAATATGTGGACCCTGATCAATGTAAAGTGGGGTCCAAACAACTAGTTACATGGATTTTATAGCCAGTGAGCCACACTCTCTAATGGTCTATCATTCATAAGGTAATGGCTTCCTGACTAAGGTCAATTAGGACAAGATAAGAAGCACTCTACAAACTCATGATAACCTTATGTGGCCAAAAAGAAGTGCATCCACACAGAGAGGGTGATCACCATGTAGGGACATGTTCCCATTTTAGTTAAATTGATGGTAAAATAGGGCAAAAAGAACCTATTTCTCTAGTAAAGGATCATGTGGAGAAGGAGGGAAGAATACTTAAAGGTATTATGAGCTAAAAAATTTGCTAGTTGATTATGAATAGCATCAGTAAAGGCATCTAGAAATTCCATTTTGTAGGCATTCTCCTTAATCACTATCTTCAAGTGGAAGACTACACCCATACATAAATCATAGACATTGATGTCTTATTCCATTTTTAATATGAATTCCAACATAGAGAGGGTGTCTTTCATATCCTGCACCAAAAAACTTGAGAGAGTGATGGGAAGAGGTAGCCCTTCTAGACATGAGTGTCCCATATATTCTATAATCTCTCCATATCATATATATCTACATTATGGTCATTAGGTATTGAGAGCATCTCCCTCACTGCATTGGGACTAGTCTCCACATTCAGGTGGTTGCCTATAATAATGCCAGTGTTAGCATTGTACCTTTCTAGACATAAATCAATAAGCTCTAGGCATAGTTGCATGAGAGGCACCATATATTGAGCCAGGGTATAGCTCTATATCTTGAATCTGAATGACTCGAATTCATTTTTCTAAACCTTTATAATCATGCAGACATGAGTGCTTTCCCTTAGATTTTTTGTATTTTTCATCAATTTAGGATCAAAGATCCCATCTGCATAGTTGAGGACCAGTGTATGTTCCCTAAAACATCCCTTGGTAACACTCTTCATGTTTGGTACCATGGGATTTTGAATTTGCATGGGTGGAAGCATATGACTTGCTCCCTACGAATTGTGGGGAAAGGTCTCTATGACCACCTTATTCATAATAACTTTGCTTCCTAGGAGCCTATTACTAGACAAGGATCTAGAAGGTTCCATCTTGTAATTCTTATTAATAATTTTTTTTGAAATTTGGGAAAATAATGGACATTGGCTTCTTTCTCATAGTTTTGCAAATAATTCTTTGATAAAGACTCTACTTAGCTCTATGCTCTCAAAAACTCTTAGGGCATTTAAATGTTTTGTTTGATCAAGAGAGTGATATTTATAGGCTGACACTCCTAGAGAAATCATCATGTATCCTTTTTGAATTTGGGTGCCCATAAATGAGAATGGAAACACACATGCTTGAGGATCCACTCTAAAATGATTTATGGTGATCCTTATGGAAGATTATGCAATTAAGGGTGCCTAAATATTAATTGTATAGGTAGTGGGGTCGATATATCAGAGAGGATTGATAATGAGGGGAGCTAAGGTGTGGACACTTGGTGATGAGATAATAGCTTGTGCCAACATCACTTATTTTTGAAAGGAAATAGTAATAAAAAGGGAAACTAACTAACTATGTACAAAATGAAGCCAATAAATTAGTTAAAGTGCTTCAAATGGATTTCATTAACCATAATTTATAAGGCATTTCCTTCTTCATCTACAAACTCAAATGTATTTCCCTACCTATTGTCAATGATGCAAAAAATTCCTCTCCATAGGGAATCAAACTTCATGTGCTAACTTGGCTTTATGACCCTTTCATCATATGTTACAACCAGTCTCTCAACTTGAAGCCTATGTTGTATGCCTTCTTATCAAACCATCTCTTAACTACTACTATTGGCTAATCTTAGCATCACTGGGTTATTCTCTTACTTCTTAAATACCGAGTAATTCTACTAACCTGACCTTCATTACTCTATTTTTTTCTATTTCAACAGCTTTTAACAACTATAAAGTGGGAATCTCTATTGAAATGGGTATGACCACTTCTTTCCCATATACTAATTCACACATGGATGTTTTTAGAATTTGATTATGAGTGATTTAATCATCCCATAGATTTGTTTTTAGATGATTATACCATTCCTTCTATCGATCAGTGCCCATTATCTTAATTAACCTTATGACATTCTTATTGGTCAATTCAGCCAACCCATTCTCTTGTGAGTAGTAACTGGATGAAGTCTTAAGGAAAATGACATTCTTGAGTGCAAATTCTTAAAACTTTAAACTGAGGAAGGCCTTTGCATTGTTAGATATGATTTTTTTAGGAGGTTTGAATCTTGTTACTAGTTTTTCCAAGAAGTTGAGGATCACATTTTTAGTCACTTATTTCAAAGGAGATACTTTGGTCTATCTCGTGAAGTAGTCTATGGTCATGAATATCCAATTATGGCATATTCTAGATACAGTATTGATCATCCCAATGAAATCTTATACCCACTACATGAAAGGCTTATTAGTCATAATTGGGTTTAGTGGCATGGCTGAATTTTTCTTTTGCCTACAAAAAACTGGCATTACTGGTATTTTTTCACCACCTGATGGCAATCTAAAAAAATAGTGGACCCATAATATCCAACATGCATGATTTTAGTTTAAGTCTTTTTTAATAAGAAATGTCTACCTAGAGAGGTAAAATGCATGTCTTGTAGGATTTTACTTGCTTGGTGGTTGTCAACACATCTAATTAGCTCCACATCAAAGTTCCTTTTGAAAAGGACTCCCTAGACTAGTGTATAACTAGATCCTTACAATTTCTAGAATTTCATTTTGTGTATGAGGAGACCATCTAGATAGTGACCAATTTACATAAATCAAGTTCTATCATTGAACTAAGACCTAAAAATTTCATACTGACTCACTAAACTATTTTTGGTGCATCCTACTCATCTATTAGGGCATCCGTATATTGGGCTAAATACTCAAAAATTCCTCTTCCTTAGATCACCTCGGTTGATTTGAATTTGGCATCATATTCTAAGATCTTAGTGATCTAATTGGCTCTCTTTTTGGTGATTTCTACCTCCATAATGTATTATTTGATGCTATAATGTACCACATATACATTACCTTGCTTCTCACCACCAAGTGTCTAAATTTATTGAGACTTTTGATGATGGTGAAAACTTGCTTCTCAAAAAAATTATATTTAGTTTCATACCCACGTAGGGTTATTAAGTAAAATGTAATAGGATGCTCACCCTTCCCTTCATCTTCTATTTGATTTAACATGACTGCCAAGCTATGTTCAATCCCATAAACATACATGATAAAATATTTATAGAAGTCAAGATTGCTAGCATAAGAGTAATAAATATTACTTCCTTGATCTTATCAAATGTTATTCTTTCTCTAATGGTCTATTTGAAAGACTAGTCTTTCTTTAGCATTATTAGGTTGTGGAACTAAAAGCTTCACTGATGCAGACATTGGAGGAGTTTGCTGAGTGTCACAGTCACCGATGTCGGTTAGGCCAACTGATGTTGGTCAGGTGGAGATAGGAAGATACCGACATTGGTCAGGGATCAGCCGACGTCAGTCATCTCCAGCGAGACAGGGACCGATGTCGGTTGCCTGTGCAGTTCTGAACTACCAGTTTCATGGATAGTTTGTTAAAGAACTAGTTGTTTGCATGTTAAAGGCTAATTTTAGCCTTGGAGCTATGGATCTAATTATTGTAATTAGATGTCTAATTATTGTTTGCATGAGATATATTTAATAGACTCATGGGTTGTATTGTAATTTGTGCTAGTTTAGAGTTGAGCTTGGTTAGCTCCTTTTGAGAGTGAAGAGAGCAAGGGTAGCTCCTCCTAATTCCATAGGGGTGCCAAGTGTGTATGATCAGGTTGGTCTACAAGTGTGAAAGATCAAGTAGAAGATCCACTGAGGTACTAGTTTGTAGAACCAAAAGAGTTCTTCCATTGGTGGAATCATAGGGGTTCTTCCAGGTATGTAAGATCAGGTTTGATCTACAAGTTGTTGCAAGATCATGGAGGAGATCTACATGGGTAAGTAAGATCGGTTGATCTACAGGGATGTGTGTGTGTGAGGTCAAAGGTAGACCTATGGGGTAGCAAGATCAAAGGTGACAGCAAAACATCAAGGAGCAAGATCAGGTGAGATCTACTTGGAGTACTGATTCATACTCAATTGTATTAGCAGTATTGATACTGACTGGTTGAGGTGAACAACAGCTCTGTGTTAGCCATTTGTTGTGACCTATATTGAGAGAAGATAACTCTTGAGGGAAGATTACTGGTATGCCCATGAAGTGGATGAAAGAGTGTGATCCCTTTGTTGTAATTTCTTTCTGGAATGAGTTGAATACAATTGTGTGTTGCCTCTCATATTCTGTGTTATTTCTAATTTTTAGTTGTTACTTCTGATTAATTCCACATTTAGTTGCTTAAACAAAGGTAATGATATGTGCTCTTAAATCTAACAAGTGGTATCAGAGCTAGGGTGCTGGTTCATAGCTTGATACCACTGACATGTGGTATCAGAGCTAAGGTTGTAGGGAGTAGGTTTTGTGTTTGATTACAGGTCACTCTCAAGGGTTTTTGATTGAGTGGGAGTATAGCAATGGCAGAAGAAAGTACACTAAGAATGGAGGAATTGAAAAGAATGAATGGTCAATTATGATGTTATGGAAAGAAAGAGCAGGTAAAGAAATATTGTTGGTTGGTAGAATATCAGCATGAAGGAATTGTAGAAGCAGATGTTGCAGGTGTTGTTGCACAGGATGCTCTGGTATGTTCCTTGGATAAAGTAGAATCTTGTTTTATAGATTTTGTTGCCTCTTTCCATGCAGTCTAAAATAGAGTATTTTTCCATGTTAAGGTCTTTGGAGACTTTGGAAAGATTTATTTAGCGGCTGGTGTGCCTTGTCAAAGTTTTGGCAAAGGGGAAGTGTAGCTGAAATTGCAGGTGGCCAACACATGGGTGTTGAAGGATGTCATGCAGGTCCCAGTTCTGAAGATGTGGCTAATTGTTTTAGGGAAGTTGGGTGATGAGAGATGCATAGAAACTCTCACAGTGGATGCACTTGAATTAGTAGGTGGTAAGAAAGTAGGTATCCTTTATCTATCTACTTATATTACTGATTCTTCTTCTGTTGCAAAGACGTGGCTTTGTAGGCTTGGTCATAAGAGCAAGAAGGAGATGCATGTTCTTAAGCGGAAGATAGATGTGTTTGACAGACTTAAGAACTAGAAAGCCTTGGTGTTTATGGAGGAGATGATGGATAGAGATTAGTGAATGGGGCTGGATACTACTGAGTAGGGTAATTTGGACAGGGTTTTGATCTAAAGAGAGCTTGTGGGTAAAAATTCATCACTCACAGGAAAACACAAGTACTGACATTGGTTATGGGAAATTGATGTTAAACAGATAGGCACCAACATTGGTCATGTGTAGATAGGCAAAGTTAGTGGTGTCAGGCAGGTAGAGACTGTCATCGATAAGATAACCTGCATTGGTGACCTGGACAATTATATGGAACTGACGTTGATTAGATGTAGACTGTGTGGTGATCGAGGTCGGTCACTGGAATAGATTTTGGGCAGACAGCAAGTTGTCAAGGAGTCTCAAACACCCATATAGAGGACTGAAAGGGTAAGTAAGCCTCAAATTCATCATTCCTCTTATTTATACTCATTGCTCACTATAAAGTAGGAAGGATCCAGGAAATAGTGGGAGCATGGCATGAATGAGGAATTTGATTCCTAGGATGCAGAACCAAATGGGAGATTTGGTAGGGTTGCCAGCCAAAAGAAAGCACTGAAAGATGAATGGATACCTTAGTTAAAGAATAGAGAGAATGGATACATGAGATGGAAGGCCAAGTCATATGGTCTTGAGGAAGCTCCAAGATAGTGGTATAGGTTTGACAGGTGGATGATAAAGCATGGATTTAGTCAATGTCATTATAACTACTATGGTTACTTTACTAGGTGGATGATGGTCACAACATTATCCTGTTACTGTATGTTGTGTGTTTACTTAATGCAAGGTTACACATACAGGGATTTTTTTGAGCTAAAGGTAAAGTTAGTTTAGAGGTGTGTCATGAAGAATTTGGAGGAGCAAAATTCTTTAGCATGAGTAATCCTAGAGAAAGGGAAGATCACAAGTTGATGTTGTCACAGGATGATTGTGTGAAGGTAGTGCAGGATGTAGATCGGTAAGCGCACCTATAGATGGATAGTTCACAAAAAAGGGTCCCCAATCACATGATGAGGTTGAGTGCATGTGTACTCCCTGATATTGCCCTAGTAGTGGGAGCTATCAAAAAGTTTGTATTCAATCTGGGAAGGAAGCACTGGAAAGCGGTTTAGTGGGTTCTCAGGTATTTAAGAGGGACTAGTAGCAGGGATTCATGCTATGCAAGGTCAAGTACTTTGGATTTGGTAGGTTACTTAGATGACAGGATTTGCATCACAGGCTGTGTGGTGGTTGGTCTTCAGGATTGAGCTTGAAGAGGGATACAAGCCAAGAAATAAATTAGATAGTGTACAGGTCTAGGTACAGTGCAACTCTTTATCTCCAAGTGGGAGATTATTAGGTTGTGGAGGTAAAAGCTTCACTGATGTAGACATTGGAGGAGGTTGCTGAGTGTCACAGTCACCGGCATCGGTCAGGCCAACTGACATCGATCAAGTGGAGATAGGGAGCTACCGACATCGGTCAGGGATCGGCTGACGTCGGTCATCTCTAGTGAGATAGGGATACACGTCTATCGCCTGTGCAGTTCAAAAGTGCCAGTTTCATAGATAGTTTGTTAACAAACCAATTGTTTACATGTTAAAGTCTAATTTTAACCTTGGAGCTATGGATCTAATTATTTTAATTAGATGTCTAATTATTGTTTGCATGAGATCTATTTAATAGACTCATGGGCTATATTGTTATTTGTGCTAGTTTAGATTTGAGCTTGGTTAGCTCCTTCGGAGAGTGAAGAGAGCAAGGGTAGCTCCTCCTAGCTCCATAGGGGTACCGAGTGTGTATGATCAGGTTGGTCTATAGGTGTGCAATATTAGGTAGAAGATCCACATGAGTACTAGTTTGTAGAACCAGAAGAGTTCTTCCATTGGTGGAATCACAGGGGTTCTTCCAGGTATGTAAGATCAGGTTTGATCTATAGGTTGTTGCAAGATCATGGAGGAGATATACATGGGTAAGTAAGATCAGTTGATCTACAGGGGTGTGTGTGTGTGAGGTCAAAGGTAGATCTGTGAGGTAGCAAGATCAAAGGTGATAGCAACACATCAAGGAGAAAGATCAGGTGAGATTTACTTTGAGTACCGATTCGTACTCAGTTGTACTGGCAGTATTGATACTGACTAGTTGAGGTGAACAATAGCTCTGTGTTAGCCATTTGTTGTGACCTATATTGAGAGAAGATAATTCTTAAGGGAAGTTTACTAGTATGCCCACGAAGTGGATGAAAGAGTGTGATCTCTTTGTTGTAATTTCCTTATAGAATGAGTTTAATACAATTGTGTGTTGCCTCTCATATTCTGTGTTATTTTTGATTTCTAGTTACTTGTTACTTCTGGTTAATTCTGCATTTAGTTGCTTATACAAAGGTAATCATATGTGCTCTTAAATCTAACAAGCATCAACATGATTAGCCTTACCAGCACAGTGAAGTTAGATATGAATTGGCTAATGACATTGATCTTCCCTAGGATATATTGAATTCATTTCTTGTTAACTAGTAGGCTTAAGTCCCTGATAGCCTCCACTCTTTTTGGATCAATCGAAATGCCTTATTTGGATATCATGTATCCTAGTAGATTATCTTATGAGATGTCGAAGATGCATTTTTGGGAGTTGGTAGATAACCCAAACTCTTGATATTTTTAAAAAATCTTATCCAAATGATCAAAATGATCTTCCTTTTTCTTGGAGAACACTATCAGATCATCCAAATAGATGAGCATGATTTTGTTAATCAATCCTTGAAAATATGTATCTATGGCTTGCTAGAAAGTAGCCCTTGCATTAGAAAAGCCAAAAGGCATTTTTTTATATCTGAAGGTTCCCCACATTATAGTGAAAGTGATTTTATGTAGATCATCCTCATTAACCCATACCTAGTTATAACCTAAGAACCCATATAGCAGAGAGAACACTTCTACACCTTCTATTATTTGGAGGATATATTCCATTAAAGGAAGGGGGTAATGATCTTTTAGAGACATTTTGTTCAAGTCTCTAAATTCTATACATAGATTAATTTTTCCATTATTCTTTCTTATTAGAACCATGTTGGATACCCAAGTCAAATGCTTGATTGGGTATATAATCCTTGAGTTGATCAATTTCCTCAGTTCTAAAGCCATGAGAAACTCAATTTTTTGGTTTGAAAACCTTTGATTTTGGAAGATTGGCTTAGATCCTTTGATCAAATCTATGGTGTGGTGGTTTACCTCATGGTCATACCCCTTTAGGTCATCATAGGTCTAGGCCATAACCCCTTCATAATTATTTTAGAAAGATACCAATTGATCTTTATCTTTTTGGGAAACTTCTTTCCCCACCTTTTATTTTCTTCCATCTCCTACATCAAGCTCAGAGTAGCCACTTTTATTTGTAACAAACTTTCATTTATCATTCCTTGCATCATCAGAATAAAAAAGATTCTCTAAAGTGATCAGTCCCTTTGAGAGTTTATTAGACTTCAATTATATGATTTAATCTCTATAGGCTTCTTCAATCTTTGGCTATAACTACTCTAAAAACTTGCATGACTATTGAAGAAACATGAAAATTTGGGCATCACTCTCAAATACCTACCAGTTTTGATCATTATTTGGGATAACAATCTTGATAATCACTCACACTACTTATTTGTTGATCAACAAATTAGTTACCATATCAAACTAGGAGCTAATTATTACCATTTTGTCTACCTCCACATTCATGGATCTAGGAATGATTTAAATATTAAATGCTTCAAATGATTCAATTAAATCCCATAATCTATGGTAGTAAGACCTCATGTAGACATTATTTACAATTGTGACTCCTCTTAATTACTTTACTACTAGTTTAGAATCTTTTAACACCTTTAACTACTTCACACCCATGCACTTAGTAACGTTGAGGCCATGGACTAGGGCTTCATACTCAACTAGATTATTTGTATAGACAAATTAGAAATGGAAGTCCCTAGGGGTCTATTTTCTAGATGCAGACACCAATTGAATACTAGTTTTGGAGTTAGTTTTGCATTTTGTACCATCAAAATGTGAAGTCCAAAATTGGACTCATTTTTAGGTTCTTTGATATTTCTTCCCTTTTTTCATGACTTTGAGGATGGATTGCTCTTCATCATAGATTAAATAATTCCCAAATCCATTAGAATAAAATTTTATGAACAAATAAATCTTAATGAACTCATTAATGAGGACTTCTTCCTTCAATCTCCTGTTGTCTACCACTCTTTCTTCCTTGAGCATTTCTATGCAATACATCTCTTTCTTAGAGAAAGAAGTGTGCAATAATTAAAAATTCATCATATCATCATCAAATATGTGTTTTAAATATAGCAAATAAAATGACACTTTCAATTCTAATCCATATTTGGTTCTTAGGATTATGTGGGACCAATCCAAAGATAAGTATCCACCTATCTTGACAAACATAATGCAAATAATGGTGGAATATCTATTACCACAACTTTTTGGGAGACTATAAAACTAGGTCAAGAATACAATTTTAGGGTAAGATCCTTGATAACACCTATAATCTTAACTTTCTTCCCATCTAACTACATTACCCCTTTATTTAGAGGTTCATATTGAAGTTCTAGTGCATTTACAATCTGTCTAGGCACTACCATGGTGTTAGCACTAGAATAAATCAAAGAATTATGCAAAATCTTGTCTCCCACAATGAGAGTTAAAAAAATGGGGTGGGTTTTGGTTTTCTTACCCCTACCTTGGATTTTATTAACATATATGGCACATGGGGTTTTTTTTATTACTAAATTCCTTTCCCTTAGTTTGTGTTAGCTCTATAACTGGGTTAGCGAGTGCAAGTTTCTCCTAATTTTTTAACACCTATCACAATAGATGCTTCTATTCAGGTATAGACATGACAGCCTAGAGAGAAACATTGTTTGGGGCCTTCTTCAAATTCTCCACCATATTAAATAACCCTTAAGGTCAGAATTTAGGGTCCTTTATCCTGTTTTATGTTATTTCACCTCACTTTTGATATGTCAGGGGTGATGGTTGGTGTTAGTATCCAAAATTTCACTAAATAAATTGATCCCTTGCTAATCATAGATGCCTAATATGTTTAGCCTACTTTATTTTTTCAAGTGTTCATCAGAGGTCAAGTTGAATTCATGTCTAAGCACCTTAAGACCCAACTTCCAATTGCCTTAGCATAGGCCCTTTGATTTAAATTCAAATTGGTGGGAAAAAATTAATTAGTAACACTTTTAATATGTTATGGACTTATTTTAATTTTTACTAAGGTTTGGTCATGTTTATTAGCATGACCAAACCTTAGTCTAAAATTCATGTTTGGTCCATTTTTATTTCCCATGGCCCTTGGTCCCTTTTTATCTATTAGTGTGGTATAAGTAATGTTTTGTCTATTTGTTGTAAACTAAGCTCAAATTCCTAAATTATACATCATATTTATTAATTTCCAAAAACTTTAGGCTAAGTGCTTTTATATTAAGTGTTTTATGTATTGAGTTATGACATAATTATTTATTATGTTAAATTTGAGTCAATCATAGTTAATCTTGAGGATTGCAATTGAACAGTGCATGTTAACACAAAGTAAGATGATCTGATGTTGTGTGATCAATGTTGAATAGTCAAAGATACTTGGGATGAGTGTGGATATACCAAGTGTCAATCTCACAAATTTTGATTTAAAGCTCATAGCATAATTCTAAATGAACCAGACTATCATTAATATAACATGTCAAAATAGAAAAGTCAGTTTACTTATGTATTTTACAAGTTTACCTAAAAATAATCTCATGGTTGAAGGATCACATAAAATCAATATTCTAAATGTCATGAAAATCTCTTACAAATTTGGTACCTTCACGCTTTTTATATCTTAAGATGCAAGCCTTTAAAGTTAAATAAACAATGTGACAATCATGTGGACATCAAATGATGACCACATAGATGTCAAAGTAAAGCTCAATAATTATCCATTTGGGTTCAAATATTTATAGTCACACAAACATCAAATGATGGTCGTATGAACATCAAAATTAATCTCAATAATTATCTATTAGGTTTCAGAGATTGGCGATCATGTGGACATCAAATACATTCATGCAAAGGTCAAATGATAGGCACGTAGACATCAAAATTAGTCTCATAAATTATCCATTGGAGTTCAAATATTGACAGTCATGCAAACATCATTGATGGTCACATGGATGTCAAATGATGGGCACATAAATGTCAAATTTAAGCCATAGTAGATAGCCAATGGTGTTCAATCCTTTAGATCTAGATCAATAGTGTAAGATGATCTATGTAGGGATAATTGGATAGCACAAAATGAAATAAGGATTTTCAAAGGGACAATATTCATTTTTATAAAACAAAGATGTTGATGAGAAGAAGTGACATGGTGATGCCACATAGGCATACATGTCATATTCAAGGACCCTATACAAGGTAGTTCATGGAGCTTTCATCACTAATAACAGGTTGACTAGGAAAATCACAAATTATTTATGGTATCTCCTTTAAAAATCTAAGGATTTGAAATCAATTGAAAATTTATTGGATAGTTCTAGGTCCCACAGGCAAAAATTAGGGTAAAGAGTGGGTGTTTTAGATATGTCAAGTATTAGTTCTAAAATGTGACCCTAATGAATGGATGATGTATAAAACCCATTGGACATTACAAAACATATAATATTTTCAACATGTATAGATAATGAGGTGTATTTTTCATATTGGAAGTGTTGTCAATTTTATTTTCATTGATGTCAAAAGGGACATTATGAGTATGTCATTGATGTCAAAACAGAGATTATATATGTCATTGATGGTCTAGGTAGAGTATAGTGATTTAAGGATGTGAAAATCATCATATCAGAGTCCAAGGATGATTGGAGTGCTTATGTACATGAGTGGAATTCATCTGGTTCTTCACATTGATCATCTAGACATATTGGGTCCAGACATGAAAAGATAAGTAAGCATATTAATGAGGTCAATATTTGCACACATATAGCTATTAGGAAAAAAATATCACATGGGTCTATTCATTTTTTGCCTATTTTATATTCACTAAATCTAAATTCATGTGATTTAGCATGATACAATATATGCTTGATCAAAGTAGGGCTCTAAGGCATTTTGACAGTGTTTTCCAACACTTAGTCAAATTTGTAGTTTGTAAGAAAAATCTCAAAGGCTTTTTTATGAAGACATATCTTGTACTTATGAAGGATTTATGAGAAATTGGATATATATATGGAATCCCCTATGTAAGAGGATCATATGCACAAATTTTTAGTTCATCTAAGTGTGATAAGAGTTATACATGTGCAAAGTTAGCCTTCCAAGGAAAATTAAATGGTCTCCTTAGACAAAATCTGCACAAGGTCATGAAAAGTTGTCATGATTTTACAAAGATAATTTATGGACATTTTTAAAGGAAATATATAGAATATATATTATGGTTTTTTCATGAGCATATTGAATATATGGACTGCAAGTTCAATTGAGATAGAATGAGCTCAGAATTGAATTATCTTTGCTCTAAGACTAGATAGGGTTTCTCAGTAAAACCCTAAAGTTTTAGCCATGGCATCAAAAATCAAAGTTATATTTTAATGTTGACTTGGTATAGCTAATAAATGATAACTTAATTTACAACTTAAGTCCATCTCGTCATTAAGAAATCAGCCCTTTGACCTAGTAATTATCGGCTTCGAGCAATGATCAAAGGAATTTATATTTTCTTAAATCTAAGACTTAATATATGTCCCATTTTTATCAATGAATATCACTTCATCATACGTAGATGATCTAATGAAGTGAATTAAATTCAAAGTGTCAAAGGTTCCTCTAAGTGAATGTGTTAATGCTAAGTTTTAAAAGCACATGAGTCTGTTAGATAGAAGACCAATGTGAGTGAGCCTATCAAAGTTAAAATTTCAAACTAGTTGGAATATCAATGGTTCATGCTTAATCAGACATTGGAGATCCAATAGAGCACTATGAATTCAAATTATCAAAAGGAGCTTTGAGTGAGCATGCAAGTGACAAGTGTCACACTTGTATAGTTTATTAGATAGAGATCTAATGAGAGTAAGCCTATCAAAGATAAATATGAAGCTTATCAAAATATCTAATGGTGCTTGGGTGATCATGAAAAAGAGATCAAATAGGGTGAATGGACTCAAATGTTATAAATATCTCAACATTTAACAAATAGATAGAAGTAAAGATCATGTATCTTTGAAGATTCAATGACATGTAGAAGCTTGGATGAGAAAGATCTAATGAAATAAGTAGACTCAGATGGAATAAAGTGATTGATTTTTATCAACATAGTGGAAAGTTAAATATCAAGTAGGTTCGAGAAGATAGAAAGAGTTAAAGCAATCCTAAGACATAAGAAACAGTGAGATGAGGTCAAAGTGTCAAAGTTTAATGACCAAGTCAAGGTAAATTTTGTACAAGTTTGAAAATTTAACAACACATGGGAGTTAGGATCTAGAGATCAATGGATGCATTTTAAAGAGTGGAACATTAAAGCTTAGTAGCATATAGATATCTAACAGAGAAATAGAACTTGGAGACGACATGAAGAGAGAGATAAAAGGCCAGTATTTAAAGTGTTTAAATACCAATGGTCAAGTGGAGAAACATGAATGAATATATGAGTAAGCCATGAATCTTGACATAGATAATGAGATTGATCAATCTAATAGATGAAATATACATTAAATATATTATGCTTCAAAACTTGTGTCTAACATATGTTATAAATAGTAAAGAGACCTACACTTATTATGTGATATATGGAATTAAGATGTGGGAAACTTACAGTCCATGTCATAATGAACTAAAATCCAAAAGTGGTACGATGTGTTACAGTCTTAGTGTAAACACATAGAAGATGTGGCACCCTAGATCATTTATATATGTGAAATATATGACAAAGGAAAAAGTTGTTAAAGCCATTTCAATTGTGTCAAATAGAAAATATATAGACATAGAACTAGAGGGTAGAGATAAAAAAAAGAGGCTATAGAAAGAGAGATGAAGTGTGTCAAATAGATACATATATAGATATAGAGAGAGAGAGGGTCAGAGAGGAAGAAAGTCACACAAATATAATGTGTAGAGAATGAGTAGTTATATATTAGACTTGTAATAGAGACAATACAATTGGATTCATTTATGAATCAATTTTGTATAATGGAGTTGTAGCTCCATAGATCTGATTGGTCGGTGCCATCAGACAAGCTAAGTTGGTGTTGAGTTAGGGGATTGGTGTCTCATTAGGGTTGGTACCCTTAAACATTGTAACTTGTGAGATTAAGCTGAGTTGGTGCTCTTAAACTAGGGGATTGTTTTCTCCTTAGGGTTGATGCCCTTAAACGTGTAACCAGTGAGGTTTACTAATGAGGCTTTAATTGTGAGGTTGGAGTAGAATAGTAGATTTTAGTAGATATTCTCACTATGGTTTTTCCTTTTGGATTTTACATGTATAAATCTAGTGTCATGTGTATTTTTGTGTGTATGTGATCTTTTTATTTATCTTTTAATCAACATATGCTTTTGAGTTTGATTTAAAAGGATTAAAGGACTAGTTTTAGTTGATATACTAATTCACCCCCCCTCTCAATAGATAGTTATGTTCCAACAATTAGTATCCGAGCCTAGGGTTCCTTGAAACAAGCTTAATCAACTTAGTTAGATCTTGGAATAGTGAACATAATAGCTAGTCAAGAAGGATCTTCATCAAACAAAACACCTCTCTTTGATGGATCTAACTATGCATTTTAGAGCATAATAATATAATCATATCTATCTTCATTAGGGTTTGATGTATGGATGTCAATGGTAGATGGATATATATCCCCTACTACAACTCCCAATGATCAAGCTTCAAAGAAGGCATATAAGAGCGATGTAAAGGCAAAGAATGCTATTCTATGTGGATTATCCAAATTAGATTTTTTCAAAGTGATGCATTGTCAAAATGCACAAGAGATCTGGAACAAGTTAAAGAACATCTATGAAGGTGATGACAAGGTAAAGTAGGCCTAGCTACAAACATATAGATGAATGTTTGAGAGTCTTAAAATGACTAAAGAAGAGAAGATTGTAGACTATCTTCTCAAGGTAGATGAAATAGTCAATGCAATTAGAGGCCTTAGAGAAGAAATGAAATAATCAATCATTGTAAAAAAGGTTTTAATATCTTTACCATCAAGTTATGATTCTAAAATCTCTAAAATAAAGGAAGTAAGATATCTAGATAAGCTCATTGCAGATGAGTTACATGGAACCTTCACTACTTATGAGTTGACAATGGGAGAAGTAGATACTCCTAAGTGAGAAGTTGTATTCAAAGCATCCAAGAAAGCAAAAGTAGAAGCATCTGCATCCAGATCTAAGGAGACTAATGAATAAAAATCCAACTTTTCAAAAGATTGAAAAGAGGAATTGGAAAGTACAAAGGTAATTTACCCTTTAAATGTTTTAATTGTGGTAAAGTAGGACATTTTGCTGCTAAATTCTCTTATGAGATAAAGGATAACTCTGAGCAAGAAGAGGATGGTAAAAGAATAAATCCTTACTATTCCAAAAGGAGTAAATTATTTAAAAATAATAAAATCTTGTATATAAGAGAAGATAGTAACTCATTAGATGATAGTGATAGTTCATATGATGACCATGACTGTGTCTTTGTGGTTGAGGGAAATGAGTCCCTATTCATGGCATTAGGATCAACTTATATAGATTTGGATCAAGAGGAAGTTGAAGACTCTAATGAAGAAGAAGAAGAAGGAGAAGTAGACCTTTAGTGTGAACTCATATGTGCTCTAGATGAGATTGACAATTTGAGAAAAGAGAACTCAAGGCAGAAGACGCTTAGACTAAAAAAATTGAAAAATTGTCCAAAAGATTGAAAGATCTGATTAGATGGGGGTGAGTCTAAAGACTCAAGTTGAAGAGGCCAAAATAATAGAAGATGTAGTCAAAATTAAACTACAACTTAAGTCTATTGAATGTATGAGGATAGAAGTATAGATAGTGGCTTTAAGAAAAGATATTGAAAGGGCTAAATAACAAATAGTCAAAGATCTGAAGCTGATAAGAGGATCAAATATTCTTGATGAATTAATCAACTCTAAAAATCCATCAAAAGGTAAATATAGTCTTGGTTATGAAAAGGGTAAATCCCCATTGCTAGTATATCTGCTAAGTTATATGATAATTTTAAAGCAAAAGGATTAAGCGAAAAGATAAGGAATGTCTCCAGAGATATAAAGACAAATAGTAGTACTACGGATGAGAAGAAGGATAATGGAGAAGAGAAGTTTGAGGAAAGGAAAAATAACATTGAGTTTGTATCTACAAACTCAAGGAAGATGTAGAACACAAAGGCAACTGATGCAAATGGTTACACAAGGGTAAACAACTTGAAGAAGCAAGAGTTGAGAAGAACTCCTCATCCTACACAAAGAAAAGCTATGACTAGGTATTCCTTATCTTTCTATGTTTATTTTTATATATGTAATCATTTTGGTCATAAGGCTAGTAATTATAGAGTTTTACCTTCAAGGAACACCAATTTTGGAAGCAAAAATTCATTTACACCCTTGTTAGATACAAATGTAATGTGTTATCATTGCAATAATTCTAGTCACATAGTTAAACATTGTAGAACAAGATTTGTAAGATCAAAATTATAAAGTAAGAAGAAAGGTATGCTTCCTAGTGTGAAAAAAGGTTCAAAAGTCTCTAAAAAATATAAAAGTAATCCCAAGAGGCATATAATCAACCCAAGCATGTATGGAAATTGAAACATCAAGCCATGATGAAGAATGCTATAGAGATTAGAAAATGTCAAGAGCTCTCAATGTTTGCACATGTTGAGAATGAGAAGACAAAGCTCAAGGAGAAGTCTAAGGTGTTGGTTGAGGTGAGTTCTAAGGTATGTATATATTCAATTGAACATCCTAATACTATAGAGCAAGTATCAAGCATAGAATATCAGTCTTTTGTGCCTAGTGATGAGATTTTGAGCTATAAGGAAGATTCATCATATGAAAGGTATGTCATGAATCCATATTATCTCCATGTATTGTTAATCCAAAGGATAATATCATGTTACTTCTATCAATCCAATGAATAAGAAGAAAAATATAAAGCATAAGATGACCGAGGAGGAGAAGGACTATGAGGTATTACGGGAAACTCCTATTTTCACATTATTTTAGGACATTGTGAATTAAGGTGTCTCTATCTATGTTTCTTAAGAGACTCCTTTTAGTAAATAAGCAAGTGGTGTTATTAATAATATTTCAAAGGTAAGAAATGAGTGCTCCAAATCGAATTTGGTGTGTCAATATGAGAGAAGTGTTGTGTATGCAGTGTCTGTAGGGATAAAATGAGTGATTCAATATGACATCATGAGATTGGAGTATATCTCATATATATGTTTATAG
This sequence comes from Torreya grandis, assembly GCA_037957365.1. Classification (NCBI taxonomy): domain Eukaryota; kingdom Viridiplantae; phylum Streptophyta; class Pinopsida; order Cupressales; family Taxaceae; genus Torreya; species Torreya grandis. The sequence goes on along the minus strand of JARHVA010000023.1, from coordinate 615,488 downwards.
GTTTAGTTGGCATAAGGGTTCTAATGTAAGAAACCCTTGACATGGTTTATCTCATATTATATAATAATTTGGGTCACCAAACTTAGTGAACATGTGTAAAATGATGATATACATGTGATAATTGAATTTATGGTGTGTTATAGGTAGTCCCTTGGTGCAAAGATGGATCATGGAGTTAGGGGGAGCTAAATCAAATAGATTGAATGGATTAAGGATCGATGCACAATGTGAAAAGGAGCATATGTGAGATGCTTTAGTCATGATTTAAAGATAAGGTGTTATCTACTACAGATGTTAATTCAAGCAAGTTGATATGATGACTTGAACAAACTATTGACCAATTTTGACTTTTAAGTCAAATTGGGGCATCTATAGGTAAAAATTTGATTTTATAGATCTAAGGGGGGTGTAATATGAGTTTCATTAGGTTTATTATAGTTCAATCAATGTCAATTAATGTTATATTGGCTTTGGTCAATTAATTTTTA